>JBBDGP010000875.1:0-1200000 GCA_037952835.1 Lithobates septentrionalis | reverse complement strand
CTCGACAGACTTGTACAGCGCAAAGAATGCAGATGGTAAATGGATCTGTAATGTTTGGATTTTATACAGCAAACATGGGAGGATTGTTATCTTAATGAGAAACGAGTGCCCAAACCAAGAGGTGGTGGACCTATCCCATCTCTTGAGATATCGTTGTTTAGTTTGCAGCTCAGCCAGAAAGTTTCTACTGTATAGCTCTGAAAGAGTAAAAGGGAGCTGGATACCTAGGTACATAATGGCATCAGCCTTTTCACTAAAAGGGAAAATGCTGCTGGCATTGCTTTGCTAGATCGAAGGGTAAGGAGACATTTAAAGCAAAAGATTTATGCCCCGTACACACGGTCGGATTTTCCGATGAAAAATGTCCGATCGGAGCGTGTTGTCGGAAATTCCGACCGTGTGTGCGCTCCATTGGACATTTTCCATCGGATTTTCCGACACACAAAGTTTGAGAGCAGGATATAAAATTTTCCGACAACAAAATCCGTTGTCGGAAATTCCGATCGTGTGTACACAAATCCGACCGACAAAGTGCCACGCATGCTCAGAATATATAAAGAGATGAAAGCTATTGGCCACTGCCCCGGTTATAGTCCCGACGTATGTGTTTTACGTCACCGCGTTTAGAACGATCGGATTTTCCGACAACTTTGTGTGACCGTGTGTATGCAAGACAAGTTTGAGCCAACATCCGTCGGAAAAAATCCTAGGATTTTGTTGTCGGAATGTCCGAACAAAGTCCTACCGTGTGTACGGGGCATTAGAGTAATTAATTTTCAGATTGGACAGGATTTTGAAGCATTCTTGAATAACTTGCAGGAGGGAGGTTGGGTAAAGTTGTTAATGGTGAGGAAAGGAAAAGTAGAACATCGACCGCAAAAGCCGTAATCTTGAATTCACGATCTCGCACATGTATGCCCCTAATATCCATATTAACTCGGATGCACTGGAGAAGGGGTTCAAGCGTAAGGATATAAAGCAAAGGGGAAACAGGGCAACCTTATCTGGTTCCATTATGGATGGAGAAGGTGCCCGACAAGCGCCCATTGACCTTAACCTTTTGCACTAGGGTTAGCATACAGGGACATAATGAAGGCTCGCATAAATGGCCTGAGCCCTAAGAAGCCCAGAACTGCGTCCATATAGTCCCACGCCTCTCTGTCGAACGTCTTCTCCGCATCCATTGCTAGAAAGAAGCCCTCCTGCTTGGTAGACGTGAGCCAATGGAGTAGGTTCAGAGCTTTAATAGTGTTGTCCCTGGCCTCTCTACCAGAGACAAACCCCACTTGGTCTAATCCAGTGGTTCTCAACCTACCTAGTGCCGTGACCCCTTGATAAAATTTCCCAAGTTGTGGGGACCCCTAACAGTAAAATTATTTTCATAGCGTGGGTTGTCAGCACCCAAGGCAAGACAAGTTATTTGCGCCCCTAACCCACGGACATTTAGCGCTCCCTGAGTCCCTTCCACTCGTACAGTATTAAAACCCCTTATGGTACATTTTAGGATGTACAACTTTCTCTTTGTTCTCCTTTCTTTACCTTTTATCTCTCTCTATCCTAAATTTCTTGTGTCTCCCCCCCCCCCATCCCTCTCTCTAGCTGTCTTTCTTGTTCTTTCTCTTATTCTTTCTCTCCCTTTTTTCTTTGTTCCTCCCCCTCTCTTCCTCTCCCTTCCATGTATTCTCTATTTTTTTCCTTCTCTTACTCCTTGGTGGGGGGAATGGGATGAGTGGCAGTGCTGGGGGGAGTTCTCATCAGCCAGCTTGGGTGCTCTTGATCAAGGTCATCTGCTGATCTGAGAACTGTAGCGGGGACTTTTAATGGCAACTATAATCACAGGTAGTGTTACTCACTGTGTCTCTGGCTTCTCCGACTTTGTGATGTCTCCTAGCAGTAACACCTATGCCGAAATCAAGATATAGGGTCTCCTCCAGCCCCTCCCATTTAACATTCCTCACCAGCCAGCTGACCTCTAGTCTCTGCCCCCCAGCCATGCTGTGAACTGAATGGGTGGCCCACAGGCTCCAGGGACAGCCCTGCTGGGCGGCCACAGGCTCCAGGGACAGCCCTGCTGGGCGGACACAGGCTCCAGGGACAGCCCTGCTGGGCGGCCACAGGCTCCAGGGACAGCCCTGCGGGGCGGCCACAGGCTCCAGGGACAGCCCTGCGGGGCGGCCACAGGCTCCAGGGACAGCCCTGCTGGGCGGCCACAGGCTCCAGGGACAGCCCTGCTGGGCGGCCACAGGCTCCAGGGACAGCCCTGCTGGGCGGCCACAGGCTCCAGGGACAGCCCTGCTGGGCGGCCACAGGCTCCAGGGACAGCCCTGCTGGGCGGCCACAGGCTCCAGGGACAGCCCTGCTGGGCGGCCACAGGCTCCAGGGACAGCCCTGCTGGGCGGCCACAGGCTCCAGGGACAGCCCTGCTGGGTGGCCACAGGCTCCAGGGACAGCCCTGCTGGGTGGCCACAGGCTCCAGGGACAGCCCTGCTGGGTGGCCACAGGCTCCAGGGACAGCCCTGCTGGGTGGCCACAGGCTCCAGGGACAGCCCTGCTGGGTGGCCACAGGCTCCAGGGACAGCCCTGCTGGGTGGCCACAGGCTCCAGGGACAGCCCTGCTGGGCAGCCGCAAAAAGACTGGGAGAGCAGTGCAGGCTTCAGGAACAGCCCAGGATTCGGTGACCCCTGGCAAGTCATCATTCGACCCCCAGGTTGAGAACCACTGGTCTAAACCAACCCAGGCAGGTACATGAAAGGATAGACAGGTTGCTAGAATTTTGGCAAAGAGCTTAACATCCACGTTAAGAAGCGAGATCGGGTGGTAGCTAGCAACAATTGTGGGATCCTTCCCATCTTTGGGGACCACAGAAATATAAGCTTCCAGGAACCGCTCTGATCCGCATGGATTAGTGGAGAGTGAGTTAAATGCCTTAAGGAATCTTGGTGCTAGTATGTCCAAGAAGCTCTTATAATATTGAGCCGTGAAGCTGCCAGGGCTTTTGCCCAGCTTTGTAGCTTTCAGTGCCTCCAGTAATTCCTCTGACAATGGGGCCTCTAGGGCCTGGGAATCAGTGACCGATAAGGCCGAGGGGCTATATGTGCTCAGAAATTCTCCTATCAGAGAAGCCCGCGTGGAAGGCAAAATGGGGTCTGCGTTCCCAGCTTGGAGATAGTATAAGTTATAGAAGCATTGCAACTGGCAAGCAATGTCTTCATTCTTATGCCCCGTACACATGGTCGGACCTTGTTCGGACATTCCGACAACAAAATCCATGGATTTTTTCTGACGGATGTTGGCTCAAACTTGTCTTGCATACACACGGTCACACAAAGTTGTCGGAAAATCCGATCGTTCTAAACGCGGTGACGTAAAACATGTATGTCGGGACTATAAATGGGGCAGTGGCCAATAGCTTTCATCTCTTTATTTATTCTGAGCATGCGTGGCACTTTGTCCGTCGGATTTGTGTACACACGATCGGAATTTCTGACAACGGATTTTGTTGTCGGAAAATTTTATATCCTGCTCTCAAACTTTGTGTGTCGGAAAATCCGATGGAAAATGTCCAATGGAGCGCACACACGGTCGGAATTTCCGACAACACGCTCCGATCGGACATTTTTCATCGGAAAATCCGACCGTGTGTACGGGGCATTAGAGTGGGTCTGGCCTGAGGCATCTACAATATGATGGATCGTGGACAAGTTTATGTTGCGGAGTAGCCCTAGCAAGTAGTCTGCCTGGTTTGTTCCCCCGTTCATAGAACAGCCTTTGGGCTAAGACATTACGACCGTGTGCCTTTTTAAATAGTTCTTCTAACTGCGAGCGCAGTTCTTGTAATTCCTGTGACGTTTTGATTGCTAACGAACGTTTATGTTGCGCTTCCAAGGAGCGAATCTTGGTGGAGAGTGAAAGGATCAATGCTTGATGATCCCTTTTCCTCTGTGTCCAGATGGATAGTAACTGGCCTCTGATGACACAGTTGTGGGCCTTGCATCGTGTCATGGGGAAGACATTACGGTTATCGTTACTGAGGAAAAATTCCCTGAGCTTCTGTCTCGGGATAGCAGAATCTCCAGGATCCGCGAGAAGAGACGCGTCCAACCTCCAGAGCTTGGTGGAGGTGATAATAACTGGAAATACCAAGGTGAGTGTGATAGAGTGATGATCTGATAGAACCATGCTCTTGATAGAAGCACCATTGGGAGATAAAGAGGTCATCTATCCTCACATACCGATCGTGAGGTGGGGAAAAAACGTGTAGTCCCTGTCCCGGGGATAGAGGGTTCTCCAAGTGTCATGTAAGGTAAGGAAGGCTAATTGGAGTTTGATTTGGCTGAGGGCAGAAAAGGGAAGGGAGGAGGTCCCCATAGGGGTGTCTAACAGAGGGTCCAAGGGGACATTAAAATCTCCTCCCAATATCAGGAGTCCTGACTGGAAAAGTGTGAGTTTCGTTATTACCTCTCGTAAGAAGGCAACCTGTTTTAAATTGGGGCAGTACACATTAGCTAGTGTAATTGGCTTGTTTCACGTGACCTTCTGGAAAGGAAATTTCCCCGCAGGGTCAAGTATCTGATCAGTGATGTCAAGATGGAAGGTTTTGGGAAGCAGGATTGAGACACCTTTGGATTTGGAGTCAGGACATGTGGCATGGAATGCTGTGGGAAAGCGCTCATTCTGAAAACGAGGGACTGATCCGGATTTACAGTGCGTTTCTTGGAAGAAAAGGACCTGTGCCCTTTGTCGATGTGCTTCTGCAAGGATACTGCTGCATTTTTCTGGGACATTTAGTCCTTTAGCATTAAGCGAATAAACTTTAAGAGAAAGAGGAGCTGAGCGTGATGAAGTGTGTGCCATGGTCAACTCTATAGAATCTGCAATCCTAGGTCTGTATATGGACAACCAGATTACTTTGACTTGAGAGGGCGGGGGGGTTTTGGGGAAGGAAAGATGAGGGAGGAAGAGTAGAGAAAAAAAAAAAAAAAAGGGACAAAATATAATTTGGGGCTGAGGATTTAACCTGCGACTCTGATGTGAGTAGAGGGGAAAACTAGCTGTGTAAGGTTCACACAAATCATCTACCGGAGGTGTGACCAGACCTGCTGACCCACCTAATTGGAAAGGAACAAGGAAGGCCTAGTGCTCTGGGCACAGCATACCCCTCAGGGTTTTGAGGACAGACCAGGAGAGTATTTAAAAGATATTTCTTTATTGATTAACAAATAATTATACAGTAGAAAACATTAAAATCAATGGTAATACAATATTGCAGGCATGGTGGTGACTGCCCTGTGAAGTAGCAGCGGGCTAGTGCATGTGGCTATATCGGATGACGCCTGACATGTTTCAGACTAAATGTCCTTCTTCAAAGGCTTTGTGTCATCTATAGCATACATATTCTATAATGTAAACATATTTGAACGTTAGTACAATAATGCAATCAAGTTTGAGATCGTTTTTATACAGAGATTCTATGATCATCTGAACAGTGAACATAACAAGGAAAGACATACACTTGCATACCTGAGCTGACTGCTGCCAGACACAGAGGGGGAAAGGCAGAATGGATGTGACCTGCGCAATAAGTGCCTTGTGGTGCAGAGTTAAGGATATGTGGCCAGAGATGAATAGCCAAAACAAGGAAGACCTGAAGGGTATTCTAGTCAGAGATAATTTCTTGTTTATTTACCTCAAGCTGGGGGCTAAATTCCAGCTCCTCCTGCTCCCCAGCCATAACCGAAAAGGGAAAAAGATCTACCCCCTGCGTTGGACACACCAACCATTTCCCTTTCAATTTTGCAATCAGAAGTGTCTGGAGTGAGTTCCAGGGTTTGCTCAGCAGGGGGAGCTCTGTCCTTCTGACTCCTTTTTGTTTTCTCATAAACTCCAAAAGTTGGGAAAATCTCTCCCCACTAGGGCTTCATGAAGTAGTGAGGGTACCACCCCCACTGAATGTGTCACTGCGCCCCAAAGGGGTATCAAACTAAACCACAGCATACAAATCACCCCAATAGTGCTAGGGTGTAACTTTGCAGGATTTACAAAATTACCTTTGACTAATGTCACAACACTACCGAAATCTAGCAGAGCAGTGACTGTCTTTCCATTAACAGAAATCACACACATTTGTTTTTCCATGCATCCGACATGATGCAGTACATGCCACCTGTGCAAAAAGACATGTGTTTTTTCAAATAAGCATCATCACATTACATTGGTTCATCATTTAGGGAACAGTTAGCGGTAATATGACCTAACGCATGGCAGCGATTAACATTTTATGTTATCTGAACCCAGTCCTCTAAATGACCACAGACCTTCCTGACCTATTTGGCCTGTCTCCGGGTCCTGAGCCCATAGTCTCATTATTATTATTATTATTATTATTATTATACAGGATTTATATAGCGCCGACAGTTTACGCAGCGCTTTACAACATTAGGGCAGACAGTACAAGTACAATACAATTCAATACAGGAGTAATCAGAGGGCCCTGCTCGTTGAAGCTTACAATCTCATTATCTGTAGCAACAGTCTTGTAATTTTTCCCCACGCCCTTGAACCCCGGAACAGTCTTACCGGATCCTCCGGGCGGTTTTTGACCCCTAGCGCTACTGGGGTGGGGCACGGATGAATTCAATAAGTCCTCAGCAGCAGTATATCCTCCCACCAGGTCCACCAGCTGGTTTGCAGTCTTGGGGACCCTATGGCTGACCAACTTCCTCACAGTGGCAAGATGCGCATGCAAAGACCGGTCCATGACCACACGCTCCACAATTTTAGGGCCTGCCAAAGTCTCTGGCTGTGGCCACTTCTTGGTGAGGTGTTATCAAGTCAAACATTTGGGAGCGGGGTGGCTTGTCAGTACTGTATGACCACCGATGCACCTGTTGAGCCCAGAATGCAATGGTTACACCCAGGCATGCAAGCATCTTGGCCTTCAGTGTCTCATAATCCTGGGCAGCATCCGGTTCCAGGTCATAATAGGCCTTTTGTGGTTCACCTGTCCAAAAGGGTGCTAGCAGTCCTGCCCATGGCTCTTTTTTCCATCCTTCTCGAACAGCGACTGTTTCAAAAGTTGCTAGGTAAGCTTCCACATCATCTGCAGGTGTCATCTTCAGCGGGTAATAACTGGCACACACCATTTTCTGTTCCACTGGCAAAGGACCTGCGGACCCCTTCTTTAACTCCAGCAGGGCCTGACGGTTCGCCTCCTGCTGGGCTGCAGCGGCCTCTCTGACTTGGCGATTGGTTTCCTGCTGGGTTGCAGTCTTTCCCCTTGTTTCAATCTTTCCCCTTGTTCAGGAAGATGCTCGCATCCTCCACCATATGTCAGGGGTTCGCTCAAGGGGGATCACCTTCCCTGGGAAAAAAGCAGTCCAAATGGCCGGTTTTCCGTAAATCTGACTTGTAGCCAGTTTTATTGTAAAAGGTTGCATAAAAATAAAACAATCAAAAACCGAAAATAAATCCATGCCATCCAGGCACTAACTAAACATATGCACATATGCACTCACAGGTGATGGGCTTCTCCCAGTCACCCACAAAAACCAGTTATCAAGCATTTGCGATAACCGGCAATGAATCTTTCACATTGCTGTGCAGCGATTTTGGCCCACTCTTCTTTGCAGAATTGTTTGTTTAATTCAGCCACGTTGGAGGGTTTTCAAGCATTAACGGCCTGTGTAAGGTCATGATACAGCATCTCAATTGAAGTCCGGGCTTTGTCTAGGCCACTCCAGCAAGGTGGACTTGCTGTTGTGTTTCGTATCATTGTCCTGCTGCATAACCCAAGTGCACTTGAGCTTGAGGTCACGAACTGATGGCCGGACATTCTCCTTTAGGATTTTCTGGTAGAGCTCAGAATTCATGGTTCCATCACTTATGGTAAGTCGTCCAGGTCCTGAAGCTGCAAAGCAGCCCCAGACCACCACGCTACCACCACCATGTTTGACTGTTGGTATGATGTCCTTGTTCTGAAATGCTGTATTCCTTTTTTTTTTCCCCAGATGTAACGGGATGCACACCTTCCAAAAAGTTAAATTTTTATCTCGGCAGTCCACAGAATATTTGCATAAAAGTATTGGGGATAATCGAGATGTTTTTTGGTAAATGTGAGATGTGCCTTTGTGTTCTTTTTGGTCAGCAGTGGCGTTGGCCTTGGAACTCTCCCATGGATGCCGTTTTTGCCCAGTCTCTTTCTTATTGGTAAATCGTGAACACTGATCTTACCTGAGGCAAGTGAGGCCTGCAGTTCTTTTAGATGTTGTTCTGGGTTATTTTATGACCTCCTGGATGAGTCGTCATGCTCTTGGAGTCATTTTTGTGGGCCGGCCACTCCTGGGAAGGTTCACCACTGTTCCAAGTTATCGCTATTTTTGGATAATGGCTCTCCACATGGTTCACTGGAGTTCCAAAGCCTTAGACATGGCTTTGAAACCCTTCCTAGACTGATACATGTACATTAATTTGTTTCTAATCTGTTCTCAAATTTTTTTTGACTGTGACATGATGTGTGACTTTGATCTGTTAGCGTGCTTCACTTTGTCAGACAGCTTCTATTTATGTGATTTCTTGATTCAACAGGTCTGGCAGTAATCGGGCCTGGGTGTGGCAAGTGAAATTTAACTCTGTTTTCCAAAAAATTGTGGTTAATCAGTTCATTCATGAATTCAGCATGGGAGGGAACAATTACTTTTTCACATATGGCCAGGCAGCTTTTTTCCATTTAATTAATGAAATAATACTTTTAAAAACTGCATCTTGGATTTACTCCGGTTATCTTTGTGTAATATTAAAATTTGTTTGATGATCTGAATCAGTTAAGTGTGCGAAATATTCAAAAAAAAAAAAAAAAAAATCGAATTTTTTTTTCTTCCATTACGAGGAAGGTCACTAGGAATTTACTTTGGGACAGTTTTTGTAATTTATTAAAGCTGCTTTGATGTTTTTCCTATTTGACATCATAATGGGCCACTATGCCCCATTGCTGCAGTAATGTGAATACCGATCCTGAGTTTACTTTTTCTTTCTATATGAAGGTTCGACAACCACCACTTAAACGCCTTAGGTTACGAGGAGATTGGTCCGATACAGGGCCCAGATCAAGGCCTGAAAGTGAACGAGAAAGAGATGGTATAATATTTACATTTATTATATTATTCAGTTGTGTTTTAAGTGTTTTTGTTAAAGCCTTTAACCCTTAAAGCGTTTCTAAACCCAAAATCAAAAGTTTTATATATTGCAGCTTACAAATTCTTGGATGCGTTGGCTGCATTCGTTTTTTGTTTTTGTACCTTTTCCATTATTTTCACCTGTTGATTCTGCCAGTAAGTCTGTTATTTTTCAATTTCTTTCAACAAATCAAGCTGTCCAGCAAAAAAAAAAGTAGCTAGACGGTTGAGACAAACCATTTAACACTGGCAGGGGTGCTTACAATGGTTCGCTTTTATTCATAAAATAAAAAACTTTATCCCAAAAAGAGAATAAACTGTTTCTGCAACTGCTTAAAAGAAAGCTGGAGTTTGGCTTTAATGTGTTGGTCACTTATTTAAACTTCATTTAAATTTACTAGTAAACCTAACACTACCCTCTAAAATGCTGCAGTGCAAAGGTGGCTACATTGCTCCTCCCATAGATACAGTGGACGACTGAGTGCAGCTACCCTAAAACAGGAAGTGTTACTGACAGAATCACCAGATGTTCAAAGGACAAAAGCCTAAAAAAATGAAAACTGATGAAGCCAACACCTCTAAGGATTGGTAAGTGGCAATATGTTATATTTTTGTTTTAGGGTTTAGATTCGCCCTAAATTAATTATTTATGTTGTTTAAAGCAGAACCTTTGGTAAGGTGTCTAGCATTATGTTAACAGGCATGGGACTGTTTCTTGTTACTTAGAATTAGGTCACTAAAAGTTTTGTGGAAGTAAATGTCACTTATTTTCTAGGTGATAATGCTACCAATGCGTCACTCATGCAAAGAATGTCTGATATGCTTTCAAGATGGTTTGAAGAAGCAAGTGAGGTTGCTCAAAGCAGCAGAAGAAGAGGAAGGACTCCAAATAGAGGTGCATTCTTATTAAACTCATCTGTATGTCCTTCCTTTTTTTTTATTTTTTTTTATTCCTTATTTTTAGAGATTTTGTACAATGCAAACTAGGGGTCGACCTATTATCGGAGTGGCCAATTATCGGAGGTTGATTATTTACATTTTGTCAAATTATCAGTATCAGCCAGGAACGTACAGATATTGCCGATTTAGCCAATATTGCCGATATTGGTCAGACCTTCTCCCCCTGCCCCCGCACGGCGCTCGGTGCAGTCTCTGTCAATCTGTCAGCAGTGCAGCAGAGAGAGAACATCTCTCACTGCCCGCCTTGCATCACCACTGTGGCAAGTGACATGCTGCATCTGGGTGGCAGGTGATGGTGGCAAGTGACATGCTGCATCTGGTGGCAAGTGATCTACTTCATCTGGGTGACAGTGGCAAGTGACACGCTTTATCTGGGTGGCAGGTGACAGTAGCAAGTGACACGCTGCATTTGGGTGGCAGTGGCAAGTGACACGCTGCATCCAGGTGGCAGGTGACGGTAATGTACAGGACATCGGCACCTGATATCGGCTATCGGCCTGAAAGGCGGCTGTAAAATAAATGTCAGCCCTGAAATAACAATATCAGTCGAACCCTAATACAAACTACAAGACAGAGATGCAGTAGGAAAAACTGGGGTGCATACGTGTCAAGTTTCCTTCTTTTTTTTTTTTCATATATGCAATATTTGTATTTTACAAATCTTTATTACATGACAGCATCTGCAAATAGGCTTTTTACAACACAAGATGTGGAGAAACTGATCATCGTAAATAAAAGCCTAGAGCTACAAATGGTCATATTCAAAGTTTCATATTTACTGGACTTAAAGCAGATATGTTTACATTTTAATAATAAAAAGACATGATGTGCAAAACCACTCTACGTTCCTTTTAAACTAAAGTCAAAACATAAATCAATTGAGGTAGACCTCTAACACTCAGTATGTCTAGTTTCTTTGCATGTAATAATTTACGAACGTATTTTTTATTCAGAAGTTTTTGCAATTGAGAGTTGTCAGATAAAATAACAGTTTCATTTATAACTTCGGTTTGAACAGGATCGACACAATGCTTATCTTCCAGGCTATGCAATGTTACCTCTGAAGAAAGATTATTGTGCCTATATTTAACTCCATGTCTGGTGTTGTCATTTTCTCAAGTCGTCTTCCAGGGCGGCTCCCTGAGAGATGACTGGTCCACCTGACAGGAAACACAATCAATCATAGAGGTTAAAAGCCCCTGCCCCTCCCTGTGCTCCTCAGTTTTTGATTGTGTTTCCCCACAGCAAAACTGTTATTTTCTCTTATTCCCAAAGCCTGGGGCTGGTGGTCTCCCCCGGGGAGCCGGACCAAATGCCTGGGAAGCCTCTGGGTCTGGCAGGATATATTTAACCTTCCTGGGGGGATCCCCCTATTTTTTTTCCTCGGGGGGGCAGCAGAAACCGGAAGAGCCCCCCTGAGCGCTGAAGGACCCTGGGTACAGTGGTGTACCCAGAACTTCAGGGGCCAATTTTCCTGCCTCCTCTCCTTACCTGTATGGTGGCCGTGCAGAAAAGGAGCCTGTTTTTTTCCTCTGAGTGAGTTGCCTTCTACCCGCCCCTCCCCCCCCCCGCGCGTTAGCGAGGGTTTCTTCATCTTACACAGATGTAAGTACCGCTCAGCGTCCTGTGGGCTCGGCGCCATCTTCCTGTAGATGGTGGAGGAATGGCATCACTTCCTCCACTGATCAGGAAGTGAGCTCAGAATTTCCGGGCTACGGCAAAATGGCGGCAGCGTGATGGGAGGAAGCCTCTGTCTTCACAGTACTCATAGCCAGAATGGGATAAAAAAGCCAGGAGGAGCAGGCGCCCACTTCTCCCAGCTAACCAGCTGCCGCTGAAGAGGATATCCGAAGTTACTGACGCCTGCAGCATGGAAGGCGAGGAGAGACCCACAGGGTCTAAGGCCATGGAGCAGACCACAGGGAGTGAGTCCGACCGGCCACCGGAGGTTTAAATGGGGGAGGGTACCCCAGCTATTCTCCTCTGGGTGTCACAGTGCTGTGTTATGATGCCTGTATGTTTTGTGTTTTTAGGGGACGATGCCACTACCCTTGGGGGTTGCCAGCCGTCCTGTTAAATCCTCTAGCCGATCTAAGAGATGTGGGAACTGCAATGATAGATTACCTCCAGACCACCCTAAACCCTTCTGTTTTAAGTGTATACAGAAGCTGACAGGGAAGGAAACATCTCACATTATGAAAGAATTTCTAACTGTGCAAACTGAGATGCTTTTCACTCTAAAAGCTTTTCAATCCTCCCTCAAGTCTAGGGATTCAGAGGCCTATGTCAGTAAGGACTCCTCTTCCCAAGAGGGTTCTGCTTCATCCAGGGGGTCTAGACAGTGGACAGATAACCAAAAGTATCCCCTTTCTCAGGATTCTGAGGAGGATGAGTCTGAATCCCTTCAGCAGGGATTCTCGGATGAGGGGGTAATGGACAGCCAGGAGGAGGATGAAGGGGAGGACTCCAGGTCTAGTAGGCATATCTTCTCAGCTGATGACATGGAGGGCCTTCTGAGGGCCATTTACGCTTCCGAAGAGATTCAGGAGCCCACTCCGCAGGTCTCTACCCAAGATAAAATGTATAGAGGCTTAATTAAGCTACAGGCCAGGGTTCTTCCTGTACACTCTTCCTTAAGGATGTTATCCTAAGGGAATGGAAGGAGCCGGAGAAGAGGCTCCTGAAATACAAAACGTGGAAGCGTAGATGCCCCATTTACTGAAGAGAACGAGAAGTTTTTCAAAACCCCTAGGCTAGATGCCTCCTTAGCACAGGTTTCTAAACAGTCCGATCTTTCCTTTGAAGACACCGGTAATATCAAGGATCAAATGGATCGGAGGGCTGAAACCATTTTACGCAGGGCCTGGGAGGCAAACGCTGCGGCTATAAGCCCTGCGTTGGCCTCAGCTTGCATTGCAAGGAATGCGGACACGTAGGTTTGTAAACTGATGGACCACGTATCCCGAACCTCCAAATCTAAGGAAGTTTTAAATTAGTTAGAGGTCATAGGGAGTACTGTTGCATACTTAGCGGATGCCGTGGTTGAGACGGTGCGTACAACCGCCAAATCTGGTGCCTTACTGAACTCAGCCAGACGAGCCCTCTGGGTTAAAACCTGGGACGGGGATAGCTCATCCAAGTCCCATCTATGTGGCCATCCTTTTGAAGGTTCCCTCCTTTTTGGTACTGGCCTAGAGCAAGCCCTCGTTGGGTCTACCGAAAAAGGGAAGAAATTCCCTACTAAACCAAGGAAGAATAGGAAGAGGTTTTTTCGAGGCCCCCAGGCAAAGAACCGCTTCTCAGAGAAAAAGGTCTCCCCTAATAGATGTTGGGGGGCTGGGAAAGATGAGAAAAAGTCAGGCATTCTCTTTTACAGCCAGATGTCGGGCGACAAGACCCCCAAATGACTTTCCAGTAGGGGGAAGACTTTCCCACTTTGTCCCTCAGTGGGAAAGGGTTACACACAGCCCCCATATTCTACAAATCATAAAAGAGGGTTACAGATTAGAGTTTCTCTCCCCTCCTCCCCCCAAGTTTCTCGTGACTCGCCTTCCCAGAGTTCCCTGCAAGGCAGCAGGAGTCCTACAGAACATAGAAGAACTGGCCAGTCAGGAAGTCATAGTGCTGGTCCCAGAGGGCCAGCAGGGTCAAGGGTTTTACTCCCACATATTTGTTGTGCCCAAGCCCTCAGGAAGGTATCGTCTCATCAGAAGTCTAAGGAACCTCAATGTCTTTCTGCGGTAAAAGAAGTTCCGCATGGAGAGTGTTTATTCTCTCTGAAGATACCTCCTCAAGGACGTGTTTATGGTAACCTTAGATTTAAAGGACGCCTACCTTCACGTCCCTGTATTTCAGGACCATCAAATCTTCCTGAGATTCGCTATCGCCTCTCCAGAGGGAGTTCAGCACTGGCAGTTTGCGGCCCTCCCCTTCGGACTGGCATCCAGTCCAAGGGACTTCACGAAGGTTCTGGCAGAAGTGGTGGCCTTTCTGCATCTCCAGGAAGTAGTGCTGATTCCCTATTTAGACGACATTCTAATTTACAATCAAACTCGGGGTCAGCTACTTTTGGATCTAACCAGGGTAATAGAGACCTTAGAATCCCTGGGATGGATCATCAACAAGGAAAAATCTTCATTGATTCCTGCCCGAACAAAAATGTATCTAGGATTCCTGGTGGATTCCTTGGAACAGAATTTAGTTCTTCCCCAGAGCAGGGTAGAGGGCCTCATTTCAGTAACTACATCTCTGTTAGGGGCAAAGAGGATCTCATACAGAGGTATTATGAGGGTGCTGGGCCTAATGACTGCATCTATCCCAGCAGTTCCTTGGGCACAGTTACATTCCAGGACCCTCCAGAACTTCCTCCTGTCCTCCTGGGACAGAAAAAGAAGCTCTCTGGACCTAAAAGTTGCCATTCCGGTCGAAGTAAGAGACTCTCTTCGCTGGTGGCTTCTCCCTCAGAGGCTTCAGGGGGGTCTCCTTTGGAGTCAGCTTCAGCCTCTCAGGATAACTACAGACGCAAGTTCCTGGGGGTGGGGGGCCCACCTGGAGGAGCTAAGAGCCCAGGGGTCCTGGGACCTGAGGCAGAGAAAGACCTCTTCCAACTTTTAAGAGCTTTTGGCCATCGGAGAAGCATTAAAAGCTTTCGAAGGGAGGATCAAGGACCAGGAAGTGCAGTTTCTATCAGGCAATGCCACAGCGGTGGCATTCTTGAACCATCAGGGGGGCACCAGATCTACAACTCTCCTCGCCCTGTCATTCGAGATCCTAGGTTGGGCGGAGCATCGGATTCGCTCCATTTCCGCAGTCCACATAAAGGGAACGTTGAATATAGAGGCAGACTATCTCAGTCGTCAGCCGATTCTACAGGGAGAATGGGAGCTGAATCCAGAAGTTTTCTCCCTGGTGTGTCGGCAGTTTGGCGTTCCAGAGATAGACCTCTTCACTCACAGAAAAAACAGAAGGGTAAAGAGATTCTTTTCCCTTGCCCGACAAGTGGGCTTGGAGGGGATAGATGCATTGGCCCAGGTTTGGGACTTCCGGTTGGCCTATGCCTTTCTCCCCTTGGGGCTAATTCCGAAAGCGGTTTCTCTCGGAAAGCAACTTGATTCTGATAGCTCCATGGTGGCCCAAGAGAGGTTGGTTTGCAACCTTACAGGGTTGGTCCATAGCCCCGTCTCTACACCTTCCTGTTTGGCGCGACCTCCTCCTGCAGGGTCCAGTCTGCCATCCAGACCCCAGCTTCTGCAGGCTGACGGCCTGGTTCTTGAAAGGTAGAACCTGCAGGAGAAGGGCCTGTCGGACAGAGTAGTGGATACTCTCCTCCTTGGTAGAAAACCGGTCACAAGGCGTATTTACGCTAAGACCTGGGGGATTTTTTCTCGCTGGTGTCAGGCAAGAGGGACTTCACAACAAGAGATCCCGGCCATTCTGGAATTTCTCCAGGATGGAGCAGATCAGGGATTGGCAACCAAGACACTTAAGGCACAGGTAGCAGCCTTGTCCTGTTTTCTGGAGAGACGCTTGGCATTAGACCCCCTGATAAAAAGGTTCCTTTTGGTCAGAGAAGGGTTGTCCCCTGTCCAGGTGTCTAGGTTTCCACCATGGGACCTTACCTTGGTGTTAGAAGGGTTATCAAAGGCCCCGTTTGAGCCAATAGATCAGATCCCCCTTAGGATCCTCACCTTTAAGTTGGCATTTCTTCTAGCAATCACTTCTGCCAGGAGAGTAAGCGAGATTCAGGTCTTTTCAATTTAAGAGACATTTTTTTGTTTGTTTGAGGACAGGGTTATACTTAGGCAGGACCCCCTGTACCTCCCTAAGGTAGCATCCAAGTTTCACAGAACTCAGGAAGTAGTGCTGCCTTCCTTTTGTTACAATCCCAAGAATGAGAGGGAAGTTTCTTTTCACTGTCTGGACATCAGACGTTGTTTGTTATCCTACTTAGAAAAAGTTAAGGAGTTTTGTAAGTCCAGCCATCTTTTAGTTAATTTTTCTAGCCAAAATAGGGGCCAACAAGCTTCTAAAGCATCCAAAGCTAGATGGATTAAGCATACTATTTCTTCAACCTATGAGCAGTCCGGTAAGGCAGCTCCTAGGGAACTTAAAGCATATTCCACACGATCTCTGGCAACCTCTAGGGCGGAAAGGGCCGGAGCTTCAGTGGAGCAGATATGTAGAGCCGCTACATGGACAAGCCAGAACACCTTCCTGAAACATTACAGGGTGGAGTTACTGTCCCCGCAGGATCTGGCGTTTGGCAGGAAGGTCCTGTAAGCGGTTACATAGTTAGTAAGGTTGAATAAAGACACCAGTCCATCGAGTTTAACCTGAGCAAGTGTGCTCATCTACTAGGGCCAATTTTGGACAGAAGCCAATTAACCTACCAGCATGTCTTTGGAGTGTGGGAGGAAACCGGAGTACCCAGTGGAAACCCACGCAGGCACAGGGAGAACATGCAAACTCCAGGCAGGTAGTGTCATGGTTGGGATTTGAACCAGCGACCCTTCTTACTGCTAGGCGAGTGTACTACTCACTACACCACTGTGCTGCCCTAAGCAGGGGCGGCTCCAGCCCAAATTTTTTGGGGGTGCTGTGCAGGTGCTGGAAGAAAAAGGGAGGGTGCTGATGTGGCACGCGCTGCAAAATTTGCATGTGTGGGTGTGGCCAAAGGGTGGGTGTGGCTAAAATGTGTGTGGCCAGATGTGAGTGATTTTTCCTGATCTATAGCTTGTAGTGTGCCACCTTTCCCTCTTTGTATAGGCTAAAAAGAGCCTGGAGGTTCACTGAAGAGATTGTGAAGTAAAATAAGTTCCATTGAGGCCAACAATTATAGCCCCCAGCATATGCCAGGGCCAGCAATAACCTCAAGTCAATGGGGTAGTTAAGTATAAAAAGTCTACAGCCACAAAGAAGCCAAAGAACCATCTAAAAACTCAGTCACACATTGAAAACAGGCCATGCAGTCAGGCACATTGTCCCATACTCCAAAAAAAAACAAAATGTGCTAAAGGTAATTATCACCACAATGTACGCCACAATAATTCAAAGAAAGCAGTAAAAGCATAAAAAATATCAATAAATAATATATAAATTAAATATGTGATAAAAACAATAAAAATGTAATCTGTGCATACATCTGAAGTGCAACACAAGTGACCCCTATTAGAATTTCACATCAACAAAGTACAGTAGAATTGTCTGCAAGCAGAGTGAATCCTTTGCAACCTATTAGCAGCTACCACCATCACCCACTGGGTGAGAGTTCAGCCTGCTTACTAGAGGTTAAGGCCTTAGATAGCAGGCCCAACAATGCATGGTCATGTCCCACAGGCAATCAGCATACCACCAACCGGACCTCAGATAGTTTATCTTCCTCCAGCATTACCTGCATCAGGGTTTGTTCCCACAATAACTCACAGCAGCCAGGCGAGCAATTGTACACATGCAAATACAAGAGCTGCCAAACAATTTCTAATACTGTTCAGCCAGCCTTATGACCCAGGCACCCCTGCCAGAGAGCAAAATCGGGTTGTGACCCTACTGATCTCCACTGCAGTTGAAGAAAACCTACCACCTCCTCCTCAAATGTAAGTTACATTGATTGGTGGCATATATATTTATCAGGTTAGGTTTTTTTTGTTTTTAATGGTAACATGAGGGAGAGTGTTCAGAGGGAAAGTTCACTTTTCTTATAATGAGATATACTGTGACACCACACCAGTGGCGTAGGGTGGGTTGTCAGCGCCGGGGGCGGGACAAGTAATTTGCTCCTCCCTGACTCGCAAACTTACCTATTTTCAGCTAGCTCCAGTCTGGTTACATGATCCCCTTTGTGAGCCAGCGGTGGCTGCAGGGGAGAGGAGAGTGTGCTTGACAATGACTGGTAAAGCATGGAGTGGTGACATCACCTATAGGTTCCTATGTCCCATCTGTTGTTGGCGCGCCCTCCTCTCCCCTGCATACACCACAGGATCACACAGGGAATAACATGACCAGACAGCCTGAAAATAGGCGTTTACATCTTTTCTACACAGGTTAGCCATCATAGGCATTAGGAGGGGGGATTTTATAATATTACAGTTAATGGAAGCTACTTATGTCATATTCACACTATAATACTTGTTGCAGCACTGCGCGTGGGATCAATACCCAGTAGGGTTTTGTATTTAACCTTTTTGAAAATGTTCTATATATATATATATATATATATATATATATATATATATATATATATATATATATATATATATATATATATATATATATATATATATATATAAAATTCAAAAAGGTTAAAAAAAAAAAACCCTAATTGGTATTGATCTCAACTGCACAGTGCTGCAACAAGTATTATAGTGTGAATATGAGATATATAGCTTCCATTAACTGTAATATTATAAAATAACCCTACTGTTAGTGAGTCCCAATCACCGGTGCTGCCAGAAACCTCAACCTCATTGTGCAAATAAATCAATTAAATAACGTACAGAAAATGTCATAAAACAATTCATCAAATACAATAATGATAAGATAGTCCTGCTGGGTAGTGAATCCAAATCACCAGTGCTGCAAGAACACACAATTGTGCAAATATATAAACAAACTAATTCCATATAACAATAAAAAGCATCCAAAAAACATGGCTATGAAATAACATTTTATTGATAAATATATCAAATGAGGTTGTTTATTTATATATTTGCACAATTGTGTGTTTTTGCAACACTGATTCACTGAGAGAGACATTGGGTTTAGAGAGACAGTGGAGCTGAGGGAAAGGGGGGAGGCTGAGAGATGACGAGAGAGACTGCTAGCCCTACCTTCCATGCCAGTGTGTCTCCTTTCATCCTTCCAGTGGCTCCCTGGCACCATGCCCGTCCTCTGGGTCCCCAGTCAGCCTGTTGCCCGGGGAGGAAGTTAGAGCAATCCATGCTCTAGAGTCACGGGAGATTCTGCGCCCGCCGCTTCTCACCTCTTGGGGGGGCGAGGTCAAGGAGGAGGCGGCCGCGGACGAACTATTCTCCCGACTCCCAGGCTCTCAGGCCATTCTGTCCTCGGCTCGGCCCCTCGCTGGTCACCGCCATGAGAGAGATCCCCCTGCTGCTCGCCCTCTCCCCAAGAACGGCCGCTGTTGCTGGACAACGTGGACTCGTCATTAGTTTAACAGGGGCTTTTATCCCCGTGCTAGACGGTCCACACTCGTGACAGCGCCCCTATAAATTTTGCGCCCGGGGCGGTGGCACCCCCTGCACCCCCCACGCTACGCCACTGCACCACACCAGCAATGTTGGGGCCCATTTGCACTAGCAGTTAGGCAATTGAATCAGCCTTTTCACAACCTGTCAAACATGCTTAGATCACGTTTTGGAGGAACAGTGGTGCCTGTTCCAGCTGTAAAACAGCCCTTAGCTGCATTTGACGGTGGTACGTGAGACTGGGGTTGGTAAAACCCTGTGGTTGAGTCACACTTTTACCTTCCATGTTGCCATGTTGTCATGTTGTGCCAGTATAGCTGATATTGTGCATCTGTATGGGCTCAATGGTATCTTTATGGGCTCAATAGCATCTTTATGCTATTGTGCCTATATAGCTGCTATTGTACCCACATAGCTTTTACTGTGCCCTATCATGCCCACTGACCTTAACTTCTTGCAGAACTTCCAGCTGCTGTGGATTCCGCTACCAAGAATGAGAGGCGGACTGCTATCGGTATCACTCCACCTCACATTGCAGCCGGAACTACGGACAAGGCATTGGCTCATAAAGGCAGGCTTGATGCCCCCACGGCCGCCTGCTCCCTCCTGCCCTGCTTTTCTTGTTCTGTGGCTGGCCGCGGCCTTCATCCACAATCTGTGCCAGAAGGTCGGTAAGCCCAGGACCAATCTACCAGTCACCTGGATGCGATCGACTGGTAGATCGTGGTCCATGGGTTGCCAACCTGGGCTCTATAGTAAACATGATTTCTTCTGGGAGAAAGGAATACTAGGTGTCTGTGTTCCCTCTGACAACGTCCCTGAGCATTTTGTAACAACAACCTCCCGATGTGTAAATATACACAACATAAAGTATATAGGGAATGCTTTCCTCTGTTTCCTTCACTGCCTACACTAAACCCAGGAGCTGTGACTGTCCAGGCTATTGCAGAATTTGGTTCTCCCCTCCCTGAAGCAATGTACAGAAAAAAAGACTCACATGGTAGTTTAAGAGCTGAGGGTTCATTTTGGCGGCTTCTTGCTCTGGCATTGAAAATCATTTTTGGAGTGTGCTGCAAGTATAGGTGTATGGAAAACGCATGGAGTGTGCAGCAAGCATAGGAGGTGTATGGGAAATGCATGGAGTGTGCAGCAAGCATAGGAGGTGTATGGGAAATGCATGGAGTGTGCAGCGAGCATAGGAGGTGTATGGGAAATGCATGGAGTGTGCAGCGAGCATAGGTGTGTGGGGAATGCATGGACTGGGCAGCAAGCATAGGGAGTGTGTGGGAAATGCATGGAGTGTGCAGCGAGCATAGGGGGTGTATGGGGATGCATGGAGTGCGCCACGTTAAGAGTGCACAGCGAAGGGGTGCGCTATTTACATAATTTTACAAAGTGCAAGATTCAGGCTTGTGCTACTCACAAAGTGCAGGGTTCAGGAGTGCGCTACACACAATGCAGGGTTCAGGAGTGCGCTACGCACACAATGCAGGGTCCAGGAAAGAGATGCGTACATAGCACAGAGATTAGGAGTGCACTACGTATGCAATGCAGAGATCAGCAGTGTGCCACCTACGCAATGTAGAGTTCAGGAGTGTGCTACGCACACAATGCAGAGATCAGGAGTGCCTTGCATACACGATGCAGAGATCAGGAGTGCCTTGCATACACGATGCAGAGATCAGGAGTGCCTTGCATACACGATGCAGAGATCAGGAGTGCCTTGCATACACGATGCAGAGATCAGGAGTGCCTTGCATACACGATGCAGAGATCAGGAGTGCCTTGCATACACGATGCAGAGATCAGGAGTGCCTTGCATACACGATGCAGAGATCAGGAGTGCCTTACATACACGATGCAGAGATCAGAAGTGCCTTACATACACGATGCGGAGATCAGGAGTGCCTTACATACACGATGCGGAGATCAGGAGTGCCTTACATACACGATGCGGAGATCAGGAGTGCCTTACATACACGATGCGGAGATCAGGAGTGCCTTACATACACGATGCGGAGATCAGGAGTGCCTTACATACACGATGCGGAGATCAGGAGTGCCTTACATACACGATGCGGAGATCAGGGGTGCCTTACATACACGATGCGGAGATCAGGAGTGCCTTACATACACGATGCGGAGATCAGGAGTGCCTTACATACACGATGCGGAGATCAGGAGTGCCTTACATACAAGATGCGGAGATCAGGAGTGCCTTACATACACGATGCGGAGATCAGGAGTGCCTTACATACACGATGCGGAGATCAGGAGTGCCTTACATACACGATGCGGAGATCAGGAGTGCCTTACATACACGATGCGGAGATCAGGAGTGCCTTACATACACGATGCGGAGATCAGGAGTGCCTTACATACACGATGCGGAGATCAGGAGTGCCTTACATACACGATGCGGAGATCAGGAGTGCCTTACATACACGATGCGGAGATCAGGAGTGCCTTACATACACGATGCGGAGATCAGGAGTGCCTCACATACACGATGCGGAGATCAGGAGTGCCTCACATACACGATGCGGAGATCAGGAGTGCCTCACATACACGATGCAGAGATCAGGAGTGCCTCACATACACGATGCAGAGATCAGGAGTGCCTCACATACACGATGCAGAGATCAGGAGTGCCTCACATACACGATGCAGAGATCAGGAGTGCCTTACATACACGATGCAGAGATCAGGAGTGCCTTACATACACGATGCAGAGATCAGGAGTGCCTTACATACACGATGCAGAGATCAGGAGTGCCTTACATACACGATGCAGAGATCAGGAGTGCCTTACATACACGATGCAGAGATCAGGAGTGCCTTACATACACGATGCAGAGATCAGGAGTGCCTTACATACACGATGCAGAGATCAGGAGTGCACTACGCACACGATGCAGAGATCAGGAGTGCACTACGGAAACGATGCGGGGATCAAGCGTGTGTTACGCACACAATGCGGGGATCAGGAGTGCGCTACGCACACGATGCGGGGATCAGGAGTGCGCTACGCACACAATGCGGGAATCAGGAGTGCGCTACGCGCACAATGCGGGGATCAGGAGTGCGCTACGCGCACAATGCGGGGATCAGGAGTGCGCTACGTACACAATGCGGGGATCAGAAGTGTGCTATCTCCGGTCTGTTACTAAAGTGTGGGAAATATAGGGTTAGTATAATGCCATCAGAATATCTTTAATTTGTCAATCTATTCTTCTTGTATTGTGACACCAGCAATGAGGAATGGGTGGTCTGATGAATGAATGGATAGATGGATGAATGGATGAATAAATAGATGGATGGATGAGTGAATGGATGAATAAATAGATGGATGGATGAGTGAATGAATGGATAGATGAATGGATGGATGAGTGAATGGACAGATGCATGGATGGATAAGTAAATGAAAGGATAGATGAATGGATGGATAGATGAATGGACGGATGAGTGAGTGAGTGAATGAATGAATGGATAGATGAGTGAATGGATGGATAGATGTATAACTCAGAAATCCTGCATTTTCTACTTGTCAGTCTCTATAAGGACTATATGACTTGTGCTGGCAGAGAGGAATGCAGGTGTCAGAATACAGGATGGATACATAAACAATCTTGTTCTCCTCTGCTAACCTTCCCACACTGTAGAAACCAGCTTGTTCTCTCCATGCTGGCAATAGTGCAGGCAAACACAACTCACGGTTTCTTAGTGCTGGGGCTGAGGAATGTTTCACATATAGCAGGCTGTGTCCTCTCCTCTCCCCTCTTTCTCTCCAGCTGCCGAATCTCCTCTTCTCAGAAATCATAGAAGGCGGGCTGGGGGAAGGGGGCGGGTACAGTCTTTACCATTGGCGGAGGAGGCAGCAGAGAGGTGGATATCCATCCGCCTCTAAAATTAGTCTGTGCCGGGTCTAGCTAAAGATTTTCGGCTTCTGCGGCCGCAGCTGTTATATCCAACAAAAAGAGTCCCCAGCTTCCAGGCAGCAATAGAGAACATGCAGGCAAGGAAAAAACAAACAAAAAACACTAACATCTGCAAATACTACCATGTGGGTTTTGGGGGTGCTATGAGGATGCTTAAATAATTTTTGGGGAGGCTTGAGCACCCCCAAGCACCCACCTGGCGCCGCCCCTGGCCCTAAGGTAGGTCTGAGCTACTTGCTCCTCTCTCAGGGTGCTGTCCTGGAAGACGACTTGAGAAAATGACCAGTTACACTTACCAGTAACGGTGTCTGGGAAGTCTTCCAGGATGGCAGGCCTTCTTCCCACCCGTTCTCTTTAGGTATTAAATGTATAGAGTGTGGTGGTGTTGGTTTTCTTCACTCTCGTGCACTTATTGCATTTATTATAAATCAACTGTGTTTACTCTCTTTAACCACTTGCTTACTGGGCACTTAAACCCCCCTCCTGCCCAGACCAATTTTCAGCTTTCAGTGCTCTCACACTTTGAATGACAATTACTCAGTCATGCAACACTGTACCCAAATGATTTAATTGTCCTTTTTTTCATACAAATAGAGCTTTCATTTGGTGGTATTTGATCACCTTTTGGGTTTTTTAATTTTTGCGCTATAAATGAAAAAAGACCGAAAATTTTGAAAAAAAAATGCTTTTTTCTTCGTTTCTGTGATAAAATTTTGCAAATTAGCAATTTTTCTTCATAAATGTTGGCCACAATTTATACTGCTACATATCTTTGGTAAAAATAACCCAAATTAGTGGATATTATGTGGTCTGTGTGAAATTTAGAGTCTACAAGCTATAGTGCAAATCGTAAAAAAAAGGATCACATCTGATCACACCTGATGTACTGAGGCCCATCTCATTTCTTGAGACCCTAACAAGCCAGGAAAGTACAAATGCCCCCAAATGACCCCTTTTTGGAAAGTAGACATTCCAGGGTATTTAGTAAGAGGCATTGTGAGTTATTTGAAGTTTGTCATTTTTTCCCACAATTTTTTGCAAATTAAGGTTTTTTTTTTTATTTTTTATATTTTTTTCAGAAAATTGTCATTGTAATAGCTTATTTCTCTCACATGGAATGTGCATACCACAAATGACACCCCAAAATACATTTGGCTACTCCTCCTGAGTATTACAATACCACATGTGTGGGACTTTTTCACTAACTGGCCACATACAGAGGCCCAACATGCAGGGAGCATCATCAGGTGTTCTAGGAGCATAAATTACACATCTCATTTCTCACCCACCTATTACACTTTTGAAGGCCCTAGAGCACCAGGACAATGGAAACACCCACAAAATGACCCCATTTTGGAAAGCTAACACCCCAACGTATAATCTATGAGGCATAATGAGTCTTTTGAACGGTTCATTTTTTTCCAGAAGTTTTTGGAAAATGTGGAAAAAAATGAAAATGCATTTTTTCTTACACAAAGTTGTCCGTTTATAAGATATTTCCAACACATAGCATTTACATAGCAAAAATAACACCCCGAAATACATTCTGCTACTCCTCCTGAGTAAAACGATACCACATGTGTGAGACTTTTACACAGCTTGACCACATACAGACATCCAACATGCAAGGAACACCACCAGGTGTTCCAGGGACACATAGCATGCACATACCAAGAATTACACCCCAAAAAACATTATGCTGAGCAAAGAGAAACAAAAGATTACCTGTGGTTTTAGTAGTACAGTTGTCCACAGGAGGAAAGCACTGGTCCAGGCAGCAGGCAGGGACTCGGTCAGCAACAGCGAACACAATTTTTCAGGCAGCAGGCAGAAATACTGTCCATAATCAGTACAGGCAGCAGGCAGGGATACTGTCCATAGGTCAGTGCAGTGCAGGGTCAGTGCAGGCAGAGATTGTCAGCAGTGCCAAAATATTGGTCTTGGTAGTAGGCAGGAACATGGTCCATGTGCTGTGGTCAGTGCGACAAACGGAGGCATGACGGCAGTAAGTCCTACAGGCAGCAGGCAGAAGTAGGGCCTCGTTCAGGACAGAATGGGGACAGGGGTAGAGGCTTCTCCCACCCAAATCTCTTTGAAGCCTCTGAGTCTCCAGACCCTAATCTAGGAATGAGAAAACAAAGAAAATTGTTTTCTTCATCCAGAAAAAACTATTCTGGAGCCCCTCACATATGTGAGACCCCTGTGTTGAATCCCACTAGTCCAGTTGCAGGGTACAAGATCAGTCCAAGAGGCAGGCAAGAGGCATGGTCAAACAGTCCAAGGTCAGTTTCAGATCAGGCAGAGGTATGTACAGAATCGTTAGGCAGAAGCATGGTCGAATAACAGTCCAGGGTCAGTTCCAGATCAGGCAGCGGTATGTACAAAATCGGCAGGCAGAAGCGTGGTCGAATAACAAGCCAGGGTTAGTTACAGAGCAGACAGTGGCAAAAGGGGTGTGAAGGCAGGAACTGAGGATTACGTTTACCATACTTCACTAATAATTTAGTGAAGTATGGTAACGGCGGAAACATTCACCTATACAGAGGCCTGGTTGGGAAGGACATTGTGCACAATAATATGTGTCTCTTCTGACTCCTGCTCTGGTACACACCTTACATCTTTTTTGACGTCTTTGGCCTGTTGGTTTGGGAGGGAGTTTATCTGGAAAGTGGCGTTCGGAGAGTCGACTAACAACATCTGATCGGATGTTTTCTGGTGGGCCGTTCGGGAATATAAGGGCAGTGTAAATTTCCTCCTGGTAGCCAAGGAAGGGTTTAGGGTTTTGGGTGGAGTTGCGGTAAATGATATAGGAGTTGTATATGGCCAATTGAAAAAAATAAATTGCTACTTTTTTGTACCAATGGTATGTCCTTCTTGTGGCAAGGTATGGTTCCAACATTTGATCGTTGAAGTCGACTCCCCCCATAAACGAATTGTATTCATGAATGCATGTGGGTTTCTGGATGGGGCCATTCCTTCTGGGGATTTCCACATAGGTGTTATTGTGGACGGAAGACAACATATACACATCCCTTCTGTCCCTCCACTTCACTGCCAGAATCTCTTTGTTACGCAGACTTGCCGTTTCTCCTTTTCTCAACTTCTTATTAACAAGACTTTGAGGAAAGCCCTTCCGATTTTTTTTTTTTACGGTGCCACAGGCTGGCGTCTTCTTCCGATGAAGGTTGTGGAACAGGGGCAGAGAAGTGTAGAAGTTTTCTACATACAGGTGGTATCCTTTGTCGAGTAGGGGGTATATGAGGTCCCAAACAACTTTCCCGCTGGTTCCCAAGTAGTCCGGGCAATTAGGGGGCTGCAGCTGGGTGTCCTTCCCTTCGTACACTATGAAGGAATATGTGTACCCTGTGGCTCGGTCACATAGTTTGTACACCTTCACCCCATAGCGGGCCCTTTTGCTGGGGATAAATCGCTTAATTTTAAGCCTGCCGCTAAATTTCACAAGGGACTCATCCACACATATGTGTTGGCCAGGGGAGAACAGCTGGGGGAATACTTCAGAAAAATAATTTAATATTGGCCGAATTTTGTAAAGCCTGTCATAATTTGGATCATTTCGGGGAGGGCACTGGGTATTGTGGCTGAAATGTAGGAACCTCATTATCATCAGATACCTGGTTCTGGGCATTACCGTGGAGAAGAGCGGCATGTGGTGGAGGGGGTGGGTTGACCAATAGGAACGGAATTCGTTTTTTTTTGTGAGCCCCATATTAAATGTGAGGCCCAAAAAAACCTTGAACTCCTCCACTGTCAGGTCTCTCCACTCATAGGGAGGGGCATAATATGATGGGGGATTTTGCAAAATAAATTGCTGTGCATACAGGTTGCACTGGGTAACAATTGACGCCAACATGTCCTCCGTAAATATTAAATTAAAAAAATTAATTGGGGTAAAGTTTTCTGTATCCACCTGGACTCCTGGCTGGGCAGTGAAAGGGGGACCGCTAGCTTCTCCTAAATTAGGAGGAAGCCACAAGGGGTTCTGGAGGGCATAGGGAAGGCTGCCATGGGACCTAACCCTTTGGGGCTGAGGTGACACCCCACTGGTACTTGGCCTCTCTTGCCGAGGTACTGCAGTGCTGGTGGATGCCACTGCGGTGCTGGTGGATGCCACTGTGGTGATGGTGGATGCCATTGCCTCCTCACTAGAACGCCTTCGTTTGGCGGGTCGAGTTTCTTCCTCCTCTGAGTCTGTTAGTGTTTCACTACTGAGGACTGGCTCGTAATTTACGTCAGAATCCGAATTGGAAAGGGAATGCGAAAAAGAGAGCTCCCTGTTGCTCTCGTCGGCCGTGGAAAGAATGTGGTATGCCTCCTCGGCGGAAAAGCTTTTTTTGGACATGGCTGCTGGTGGTTATGAGATTGCACAGGTGTGTGCTAAGCCTGCACTGATGAGGTGGCACTGATTAATGGCACAGATGTGCACTGATGAGGTGGCACAGATGGGCACTTATGAGGCGGCACAAATGGGCACTGATGAGGCGGCACAGATGGGCACTGAGGAAGCAGCACAGATGTGCACTGATTGATTGCACAGATTTACACTGAGGCGGCACAAATGTGCACTGATGTGGCACTGGTGAGGCGGCACAGATGTGCACTGATGTGGCACTGGTGAGGCGGCACAGATGGGCACTGATGAGGCGGCACAGATGGGCACTGATGAGGCGGCACAGATGGGCACTGATTGCACAGATGTGCACTGAGGCGGCACAAATGGGCACTGATTGGTACAGATGGGCACTGATGAGGTGGCACAGATGGGCACTGATGAGGTGGCACAGATGCGCACAGATGGGCACAAGTGGGCACAGATGGCACTAGATGGATGTCACTGTGGGCACTGTTGGGCACTTTTTGGGCACACTTTCACTTTACTGTCAAAAATAACTCACAGAAGCTCTCTCTCTCTCTCCTCACACGCTGTCTCTGTGTGAGGAGAGAGAGCCGGCAATGAGAGATGATCTCAATTGTTTACATTTAAGATCATCTCTCATTGGAGGCGGCGATCACGCTGTAAGCGGCCACTGTGATTGGCCGTTTACAGCGATCTGTGATTGACTGTGTCCAAGGGACATGGCCAACACAGATTTTCCCCGAGGCGCGCTCATGAGAGCGTGCTGGGAAGGAGGAAAGGGGACAACGTCAATAGACGTAGTCCCGGTATTTCAGATCCGCGCTGTTGCCGTCATTTGGCAATGGCCCGGATCTGAAGTGGTTAAATCATAATCACAACAGAAACTACCCAAATGACCCTGATCAAAAGTTTACATACCCTGGTGATTTTGACCTGATGACATGCACACAAGTTGACACAAAGGGGTTTGAATGGCTATTAAATCTCACCTGTGATCTGTTTGCTTGTAATTAGTGTGAGTGTATAAAAGGTCAATGAGTACTCCTAACCGACCCTTGCATCTTTCATCCAGTGCTGCACTGACGTTTCTGGATTCTGAGTCATGGATATAGGAATTGAGAATGACAATCAGCAGTATTCAAACTCTAATCAAGAAGTGGAAAATGAGGGGTTCTGTTGAAACCAAACCACGGTCAGGTAGACCAACTAAAATTTCAGCCACAACTGCCAGGAAAATTGTTTGGATGTAAAGAATGCAAATTGTTCGGATGCAAAGAAAAACCCACAAGTAATTTCAAGTGATACAGGACTCTCTAAAAACATGTGGTGTGGCTGTTTCAAGATGCACAATAAGGAGGCACTTGAAGAAAGATGGGCTGCATGGTCGAGTCGCCAAAAGAAAGCCATTACGACGCAAATGCCACAAAGTATCCCGCTTACAATACACCAAACAGCACAGAGACTAGCCTCAAACCTTCTGGCACAAAGTCATTTGGAGTGATGAGACCAAAATTTTGCTTTTTTGCCACAACTATAAACGCTTCATTTGGAGAGGAGTTAACAAGGCCTATGATGAAAGGTACACCATTCCTACTGTGAAACATGGAGGTGGATCGCTGATTGTTTTGGGGCTGTGTGAGCTAGAAAGGCAAGGAAATTTGGTCAAAATTGATGGCAAGATGAGTGCAGAATGTTATCCAAAAATACTGGAGGAACATTTGCATTCATCAGCCAGGAAGCTGCGCTTGGGACGTACTTGGACATTCCAACATGACAATAATCCAAAACACAAGGCCAAGTTGACCTGTCATTGGCTACAGCAGAATAAAGTGAAGGTTCGGGAGTGGCCATCTCAGTCTCCTGACCTCAATATCATTGAGCCACTCTGATCTCAAATGTACAGTTCATGCAAGACAACCCAAGGATTTACAGGAACTGGAGCCTTTTTGCCAAGAGGAATTGGCAGCTTTACCATCTGAGAAGATAAAGCTCCTCCTCCACATATACCACAAAAGACTTCAAGCTGTCATTGATGTTAAAGGGGGGAATACACACGGTATTAAGAACTAGGGTATGTAAACATTTGATCGGGGTAATTTGGGTCGTTTCTGTTGTGATTATGATTTAAAAAGAGTAAACACAGTTGATTGATAATAAATGAATTCAGCCAAGCACTAATCATGAGTGAAAAATGTTTTTGTCTTTTTCATATTCTCTGAAAAAATGGCCAAGAAATCATAAATTCTGCCAGGGTATGTAAACTTATGAGCACAAAACATCTGCATATAGATTTGCATAACAATATAGCTGAAAAATGACTGGAACAGCACAGATGTATAGAAATGCTGTAGAAAATACTTTTCGCAGGTGCTCTCCAGAATTCTAGGTTTGTTCACATGACTTTGCAGTTTCATATAATTTATCTAGAACTTCAAGTGATTATAAAGTCGTAAAGTCATTTTTATTTATTTATTTTTTGAATAACAAACAAGTTATACGCCACTTGCTGTGGGGGCACTCATGTGAGCTCAATACTGAGCCAAACTGCCTGCTTCCATAAACACAGATACCCCCTGCTCCCTCGTCACAAGATTTGATTGACAGCAGCGGAAGCCAATGGCTCCCACTGCCCCAGCAAAGCCTGTGAGAGCAGGAGAAGAGGACACAGCCACTACAGACAGGAATAGTACTGAATCGAGTAAGGACTTGCATAAGTATGAGGGGGCAATACTGCTACCTAAAACATATTTTTCCCTTAAAGTGGTTGTAAAGGCAGAAGGCTTTTTATCTTAACGCATTCATGCATTAAGATAAAAAACCACTAGTGTGCAGAAGCCTCCCCAGCCCCCCTGCATTAATGCATTGAGATAAAAAAACCTTCAGTGTGCAGCAGCCTCCCCAGCCCCTATTTGTTTTGACTCCCTTTAATATCCTTGTCAGGACCCTCAGAGCCCTGTCCACCGACAAAGTCTGGCACTCAGTCTGCAAATGTATCAGAGCCTTCCTTGACACAAAGGTGCTTTCCCCAACTTTCCATGTTGGGGGGCACATTTGTTAAAGTGTTACAAAACCCACAACTGTAAAATCAGTCTGTATATGCAGTAAAGCATGCTTGTTATACTCACTGTAATCCTCTGCATTGTGTAAAAAGGCTGTTTGATCCTGTCTTCCCTAATTCCCTAATCCCCGCCTTCTTTTACTGTCCCCAATCCATCTGCTTATATAACAGAGCCTTGGAGACACTCTGCACATGCTCAGTTAGGTGTGTATTACTAGAGCGTTTTTTTTTTTTTTTTTGGAAGGGTGCATGTGATTAGCACAGGGCCAATCAGCACTGTCCAGACAAATTCAGGAGTCATGCAGCCTTAAAGGACCGTCAGAGGAGAATGAAAACTACTTACAAGCTTAATCAGTGCTCGGCCAAACACTTATTGAAGTCACAAGACTGCTATATACTGCTGATGAGAAAAGGCATTTCGCAGTTTATATTTACTAAAATAATTGCATTTCCATGTTCTGTGTATTGTGGGATACCAGATATGGTGAATGCAGGGGCCTGGGTTTAGTAACACTTGAACCTTTTGAGAATGCTTACACCACTTGCATATCTAATGTTTGGGTTCAGGAGATTGTACCTGAGGACTGCAAACTAGCATTTTTCTCCTTGCTGCTTCCCCTGTTTCTCCCCGTCAACATTTCTGCGTCTCCACACAAATTAGTAGACCTTCATTGAGCCCTCTCAGGTCTTCTGGACCAAGATATTATTGCCATGGTTAATGTGGAAGAATGGTTTCCAGGATTTTACTCCAACTTTGGCATCATTCCCAAACCAAAAGGGGGCATCTATCCCATTTTGAATCTCAAAGCTCTGAAGGTCTTTATTTGAGTCTAGAAATTCCACAATAAATACACCTGGTCTGTCATTGTCTCCCTTCACCAGGGAGACTTTCTGACTTCTGTAAACATCAAGAACCTTTGCCTAGAAGTCCCAATTTTTCCAACACCTTGTTTTCTATGTTTTGCTGTGGGACCACTACCAGTTCATATCTCCAGTCTTTCTTCTGCACTTTGGATGTTCACCAAGGCGCTTGCCTCAATATTAACCTTGTTGTGCTCTCGTGGCATCCTTGTTGTAGGATACTTTGACCTCCAGGCCAATGAGGCTTTGACTGTCCAAGTGTTAGAGAGGTTAGGGTGGATCCTTAACCCCAGAAATTATTGCTACTTAATTTGCTACTAAATAATTCATACCCTTCAGTGGCTCTCTGTTTCCACAGTGGTCCCACAGCTATGGAATATGTATACTTACATTGGTCCAGGATGGACCAATGCAACTATGTAATAATAAGAAGTATACACGGAATGCAGCTTTAATGGGCTTATTTTCAGCAGGGGTAATCTGCATTGGTGGGTTTCCCCAAAAATGCTATTTTTTTCTGTCCTAATCAAAAAGCAATTTTGCAGCTTTAATTGGTCTCCACATGAAATGGTGTGCGTTAGTTTGTATTCACAAATGTGACTCACTTTTTTCTGTAAAGCACATCAAGGTAAGCAAGATCTGCTTAAACGAATAGCAAGATTGAACTATTATAGAGAGCTTTTTATGCAAAACTGTTGTGTTGAGTTTTTTCAAGAATGCAGTAGGTAACGGCTTAATTTGCCTGTCACAAATCTCTTTTCAGCCCTTATAGGTTATCGGTTTCAATCTGGGAGTAACTCTCTATCTGTGAAAGGGGTCTTGATTAAACGATGCTTACATGATTGTTTGATTAATAGTGTTTGAAGAGATTAATTTATTTTTCTTTTTATAATAGAGTCACCACCAGACACAACAACTTCAGCAACTACAAATCCAATAGAATCACAGGGTGCTGAAGCAAGTTCAGGGATGGGCCATGATGAGGATGCACCTCCAAGAACAGATGTTGGAGCAAGCCATATCTTGCCATCTGCTGATGAGGCTGCACATCAACAGAGTAGTTCTTCATCAGTCCACTCTACTTCCCCTTCTGGTAAGAACATTTTATATTCCAACACTACCATACTGAGAAATTCGAATATATATCTGCTGATGAATATCCAGATAGTTTTACAATGTGGTTTTTTATCAATCTTTCCATTTTTGCTAGATATTTAGTGCCATGGTATATAATAGACAACCAGATCGGATGCATTTTTTCTAAATTGGTATCTGTAAAGCATAACAGTATCATTTTATTAACTATTACAAAATTCACCCCCACTTTTAAGCTAAAACTGCACTAAATCATAAACTCGTACACTGTCTGCGTTCATGGCCACTCGTCCACACACCTGTCAAATCAAGATGACTGCCTGTGTCTTTGCAGCTGCAGCGTCCCGATGGGCTTAAATAGGCTGCCCGCACAAAGTACCTGGTGGCGCCCCATAAACAAATGACCAATTCACATTGTACGGGCCTCAGCAGCCATGTGAATGAGACCTTAAGTAAGTTTGCAGCTTGTAGACACTACAAGGAGCAGGCCTTATCCCAACACATCAGTAGTGATTAACTGGGAAAATTTTAACCCCGTAATCTGACTTTCTCTTTTGTTCATCGACTGACACAGTGCCTCCTTAATCTTGACCATTGTGTTATATCGCCTCCACAGGAGTAGGATAGGCATAACAAAAAACACCTGGCTACGCCCATGGGTTGTCCTCAGCCAGTATATAACCCCCTCCCTGCTCCAGCTATTCAGTTTTTCTGTCTAGTCAGGAGTAAGGACCTAGCTCCTTGCTGGGATCTTTTGGTCCTAGCAAATTTAGCTTTTTGTTTTTCTTCCATGCATTTTCTCCTGGAAGATCTACAATTAACTGCCGTGATAGGCAAGTGAGTCGATTGGCGTTCATCCTCGATCCTTTTCTGTGGCTCGGATCTTGGCTTTTCTTCAACAGGGCATTGAGCAGAAGTTGGCCTTGAGTACCATCAAGGGCCAGGTGTCTGCCTTAGCAGTCTTCTTTCAGCGACCCCCTAGCCACTCACTCTTTAGTTCGTATCTTCATTCAAGGAGTCCGGTATGTGGCTCCGCCTGTACGGTCTCTTTTGTCGCCATGGGATTTAAACTTAGTACTACAATTTCTCCAGAAACCTCCATTCGAGAATATTCAGGAGATTCCCTTACCTACATTGTCCCAGGAGGTGGCATTCTTGGTGGCTATTACCTCGGCTAGCAGGGTTTCGGAGTTGGTGGCATTATCCTGTGGTAGTCAATATTTAGTACTCCATAGGGATAAAGTGGTTCTTCATCCCTATCCATCATTTCTGCCGAAGGTTGTCTCTGACTTCCATTTGAATGAGGACATTGTGTTGCCGTCCTTGTGTTCCAAGCCGGCTCATCCCAAGGAATTTGCTTTGCATACCTTGGATGTGGGCTGTGCGATTCGGGAGTATCTGGCAGCCACTGAGTCCTTCCAGAGGTCAGACTCACTTTTTTTTGTTACACAGGGACCAAGAAAAGGGCTGGCCGCTTCCTTGGCAACCATCGCCAGATGGATCAGACAGACTGTGATTCAGGCCTATTCTATTAAAGGGGTTGTAAACCCTCGTGTTTTTTCACCTTAATGCATCCTATGCATTAAGGTGAAAAAAAACACCTGGCAGTGACTGGCTCCCCCCAGCCCCCCGTTTTACTTACCTGAGCCCTGGGATTTCACTCGCCGGAGACGCATTCTTCCTCTGGCCAGTGTTCTTGGCTCTTGATTGGATAGATTGATAGCAGTGCAGCCGTTGGTTCCCGCTGCTGTCAATCAAATCCAATGATGGGGCGGGGCCGAGACCAGTATTCGTGTCTATGGACGCAAATGCTTGACTCGGGAGTGCGCCCGCATGGTAACCCCCCCTGGGCGAGCACTTCTCCTAGGGGGTAATCTGATGCGTGGAGGAGCCACGAGAGCTGCCGAGGGACCCCAGAAGAGGATGTTTGGGGCCACTCTGTGCAAAACGAGCTGCACAGTGGAGGTAAGTATGATATGTTTGTTATTTTAAGTAAATAAAAAAAACGGGCCTTTACAATCACTTTAAGGGTCGGGTTCCTCCTTTCCCTGTCACGACGCATTCTACTCGGGCGCTTAGTACTTGTTCTCCATCATCAATATCACAGGTTTTTAAGGCGGCCACCTGGTCGTCAGTGCATACCTTCATTAAATTCTATAAAGTAGATATTTTGGCATCTGCAGATGCTTCTTTTGGCCGCAAGGTTTTGCAGGCTGCTGTCCTCGCGTTCTGGTACCAAAAGGGTGCTATGTTCAGTCCTCTTCTCAGATCCCTCTCCCCCCTGCTCGACAATCCTGCTTTCCCTCCGGGAATAGGGGTTCCCACATTGGGTTAATTGCATGGCGATTGGTTCACCTCCATACACCTATCTTCTTTTAAAAAACAACTGTTTTTCCTCACAAATACACTGTCCTTTCACTGAGTTTGAATGTTTAAGCTCTCGCCAAGATATGCCCAGACATCTACTTTCTTCCCTTTATGGTTTAGTCCAGGCTCTTGCGCATGATGACCTACCCCCCTACACTAAGATGTGATCGGCAGATTTGGGAAAGAACCTCTCAAGGGCAGAATGGCAGACCGCATTTCACTTCACCCACAAGTCCTCTATTTCCTGCTATCCGCAGGAAAAAAATTTAAGATCCTTTCCAGATGGTACAGGAACCCCTCTACATTACACAAAATCTTTCCATCTACCCCTGCCTCCTGCTGGCGCTGTAGTATGTCTTCAGGTACTTGCCTCTATGTCTGGTGGGAGTGTGAATGGATTCGACCCTTCTGGAATCGGTTATTTCAGGTGTATAACGCTATTTATGAAGAATCTTTACAACCGACTCCAGAGATTGCCCTTCTCTGCACGTTGCTGGGCTCTGTGGCCTCACAGAAACTATGCCTTCTCCGTTTTCTTTTCTGTCTGCAGCTCGTCAACTTATCCCATTCTATTGGAAGACCACCAATGCTCCCCCATAATCGTTGTGGGTCTCTACAGTGAACAACGTCATGAGGAGATGCTGGCGCTTGACAATAACACCTATGACAAATATAAAGTTTTGTGGTCCACTTGGCTTCGCTTCTCCTCCTCTGATACACTGGCAGACATCCTTACTACCCCCTTGAGCTCATCCCCACCTTAGCTTTGATTCATAACATATAACGATGGTACCCATAAGAACCGATCCTATTCCTCCTATCCAATGCTCTCCCAGCAGACTTCTTCTTACCTTCCTTTCCTCTTTCTTTCTTGTTTTCCACTCTTCTCTCTCTACTCCTCTTCTCTTCTCTCTTTTTTTATTTACTGCTTGGTTTAACTTTTATTATTTTTTTTCTTACGGTTTATTTTTCCTTCCCCTCCATTTTTTCTTTTAATGTGATCTACAGAACACAACTTAGTCCCGGATCTACTATGAGAATTAACGTACTCCCCTATTTACTGTTTGATGGCGCGAGCACAGCTGTAGGCGATAGCCACCTAGCCAACTCGCTGCCCTTCTTTTCATTAGATGTCTCATTTCTGTAATTGTTATGCTGTTCTTAACAATAAAAACATTTTCAACCCAAAAATTAGAAGAGAAGCGGTTTAACCTTAAACTGCGTAGGGGGTTCTTTACTGTAAGAGCGGTAAGGATGTGGAATTCTCTTCCACAGGCAGTGGTTTCAGCGGGGAGCATCGATAATTTTAAAATGCTATTAGATGGGTACCTGAATGACCACAACATACAGGGATATACAATGTAATACTGACATAAAAGCACACACACAGGTTAAATTTGATGGACTTGTGTCTTTTTTTTCAACCTTGCCAACTATGTAACTTTTTTGCCTATGTAACTTTGTGGCGGAAAACTAACACTGCACATCACCCTGAACACACCATCCCCACCGTGAAACATGGTGGTGGCAGCATCATGTTGTGGGATGCTTTTGTTCAACAGGGACAGGGAAGCTGGTCAGAGTTGATGGGAAGATGGATGGAGCCAAATACAGGGCAATCTTGGAAGAAAACCTGTTTGAGTCTGCAAAAGACTTGACTGGAGCAGAGGTTCACCTTTCAGCAGGACAATGACCTTAAACATACAGCCAGAGCTACAATGGAATGGTTTAGATCAATGCATATTCATGTGTTAGAATGGCCCAGTCAAAGTCAAGACCTAAATCCAATTGAGAATCTGTGACAAGACTTGAAAATTGCTGTTCACAGATGCTCTCCATCTAATCTGACAGAGCTTGAGCTATTTTGCAAAGAAGAATGGGCAAAAGTCAGTCTCTAGATGTGCAAAGCTGGTAGAGACCTACCTAAAAAGACTTGCAGTGACAAGGTGGTTCTACAAAGTATTAACTGAATACAAATGCACCCCACACTTTTCACATATGTATTTGTGAAAAAAGTTTGAAAACCTGTGTGTATATATATATATATATATATATAATTTTCCTTTTTTCTTTCCACTTCACAATTATGTGCTGCTTTGTAATGGTCTATCACATAAAATCCCAATAAAATACATTTAAGTTTTTTTGGTTGTAACATGACAAAATGTGGAAAATGTTAAGGGATATGAATACTTTTTACAGACACTGTATGTAGCCCCTTCCTCCTCCCCACCCCCCTCCAAAATAAAACTGTAGATCCCCCTACAAAATTATACCTTATTATCAGACCTATCATTCCTCAAATCGCAATTCTAATCTTATATCCTCTGATTTTCCAATAGTAAAATCTTATTATAAACTTTCTAAACTTCTAACAACATCATTTTCAGCATTATCCACATTAAGGCCCTATATTACATTTTCTATCAACCTTCAAAATTATAAATACCCCAAACACTTAACATTAAATAAGACCATCAACATTCACAGAACTGCCAGTCCTGGAGTATCTAAACAGGGTTTCCACAGTTTATCAAACTTCCTTACATATCTCTGTCTCACATATGTAACTTTCTCTCTCACTATTTTCAGGTGTCAGGAAAACCTTGCTAAAAATAAATATACTTGGTGTGATCACTAAATTGTACAATTTTTTTATGACTAGGAATAAATATGGCATACCTAGAATATTTGATAACCTGGACAGATAATTTTTACACCACGCAGTACGTTTTTTTTTTACTGATCTTGAAATTAAATTAATAACCAAAATGACAGTAAGAATTGTAATAGTAAGAATTATCCCGTAACATTTACTGGTCACTGTAGAAGTTCCTGCATTCATTGGCAGTCATCAGATCAATTCACCATTGCTCACTGCTCAAGGAACTCCTAGTAACCTACAGAAGGAACCCTGGTTGAGAAAGGGTGCCATAGATGTTTGCTTGTCCATAACCTGTCTTACGGATGACAGTGATTTTATTTACTAAGAACAACTATCCAATCTTTCTCAATTTTACTTTTATTGTTTTAATGGATCTGTTTTAGTGACACGCTGATTTTTTTTTTGGGGGGGGGGGGGGGGGGGGGGGGGGGGAATGTACTCTGGTTGGGAAAAAGTGTTTTTTTTGTTTTTTTTCATTTTTTTTTTTAATTGGCTCTGTTTCCAGCACTGATTTAGCACACACAAGAGTGGCAGCTGTATGCAGAGGGAACTTGTGTAACCATAGCAGCAGTTAAGTTCCCTATTTTACCTATAGGCTACCTTCCCATTTTCTTTGTTGCAACTATCCCCGTTTGTCTTGCAAAACTCTTCCTGGGTCCTGGGCTCTCTGCCCACTTATCTGAGCCTGAAAAGAAAACCAGAGCTCTATGGTACAGCATGGCAGAACTTTTTTGTGTTGTGATATAAAAATACACAGGTACATTTTACTTGCAGTTGGCATCCTTTTGAAATGCTTTAACCTGCTTTTGCATTTCCAAAGTCTTGAATAAGGTAAGAATCAGTACTGATGCAAATAAGACAGTTGACCTAGACCCTTACATGGTAAGCTTTACTACACTGGGTCTTTTATTTTAATACTACTAAGCAGATTTCTACTGAAAATGTGTTAACTTAACCAAGGTTGTTTAGCACAGTTTTTAATTTAACCAAGCAAATTGGAAGTAATGGGGCACAGCCCCTAGGCACGATCCTCTCTTCTAATCTCATATAAATTTATCAGGAGCATATCTGCCCACTCCTGATTACTAGGTTACATCGATAGTATAATGAGGGGGCAGGGTCTAGCAACAGTAAGAGCTTTTCAAAAGAGTGACTGCAGTGGGCAGAAAAGTGTGCCTAGGCAAAAAGAACAGCTTCAGAGTGTGTAATATAGGTGCTACATCACTCACAACTCATTGCTTTAATGTGCTTTAAGTAGTTGGAGAAATGCATTGGCTGCCATTGTTAACTTCAACCTCTAAATACTCTAAATAGACCTGTATGCCAGAGAACAATAGTATTTTCATATGACGATAACAATGACTTCTTTCACAACAGGTTTTCTTTTTGGCTATCGCCACTTTTGCAGAATTTTGACTTCAGTAGTTGGCAGAGGAGATACTTTGTTATGAAAAGTTAAATTGATCAGTAAAGGTGGCTGTAGATCGGTAGATATCCACAGTACCTGAGATTAGGGGATGGGGAGATATTGGTCTTCAAACAGGTCACCTCTGCACAGTACTTGTCATAATCTTGGCAGCAGTACACAAGATGTAGTTTCTTTCCTCTATTTCATAGCAGTAAAAAGAGTTGTCTCCTTGCTGATGTCAGTTTTTCATCAAATTGGAAATCATTCTGTGCAAGAGTTGCTCGAACTTAGGTGTACTTAGTCATTCAACAGTCATGCACATTGTGGAATGTTTATTTTATTTATATATATATATATATATATATATATATATATATATATATATATATATATATATATATATATATATACACACCTTTGTTACAAGCTAGCACCTCCAGATAGATTTGGTCTCTGCATGACTAGGTGCATCTTTAGGCTTTATTATGCTCGAAGTATTCCTCTCATTAGAAAAACATGGAGACTGACATGTCCTGCTGAAATATCTAGTTGATTGGCTTTCTTGTTGACCTTCTGAAAGATTAGGAAATCTGACTTTTACTGATCTGTATGCTTGTCCCAGGTCAGCGTATCACTTAGTACTAAAGCCTTAGTCTGCTGTGGCCACTCAGCTAAATTGCTTAGAAGGATATCAGTAAAGGTAGTCTCCATTTTCTCTTATAGCCAATTTCTCTATAATAAGTAGTTCTCTTCAGCACATAGAAGCATGTTGAAGAAACTTACAAATATTGTGGGGGGAATTGACTCAAATCAAGCAGACAGATTCAGGAACAGCTGCACATAGTAAACAATCAGCTTCTAACTTCAGCTTGTTCAGTAAGAGCCCATTCACACAGGGGCAACACGACTTGCAGGTCGCCTCAGCGTCGCTCCGATTAGAACGGTTCCATTGTACAGAACGGGAGGCGACTTGTCAGGCGACTAGGTCGCCTGACAAGTCGTCCCTGTGTGAATGGGCTCTTAGGGCCCTTACATATGGGCTTTCCGATCACTTATGTGTAAGCAAAAATGCTGTTTTTATTTTCCTTGCATGTGATTGAGTATTCTTAGCAAAGTGAAGCGTTACCTCATTTACTAAGCTCTGGAGCAACTGCACTTGCAGTTAACAGTATATTTGCCTTTCGTAAATCAGCTTCAATTTGAAACCTACATATTTCTCAATTCAGGTTCCTTTAAGAGCACTAACCCATTTATGCATCAATTGTCATGTGTTTAAAAGGACCTGCATCAGTTAACATGCGTTACCTACAAAACATTCTGACCAAAAATGCATGTAATTGTTTCAATTTACAATGCAGGTAATAGCATGAAGTTTTTTAACATGTAAAATACATTATTTCTTAACATTGCACATATTGTACTTCTCTGCACAATAAGGGAAGAGTGTGAGCTATGCTACTCATAGGAAATTGATTAAAGTATTGTAATCGTAGTCTAGGACATGGGCTTTGAGCAGAGTAGTAAACCTTATTCCATTCAAAAGTGGTGAAAATGTACCTCCTTTCTTTTTCATGCATCATGGGGCACAGAGTTAGGCTAATATTCATTACCTACTGGGTTATACACCATCTCTAGGTGAATAAACACTGGTAGACAAAGTCTTAAACAGGAAGTGATCCCCTATATAACCCCTCCCACACAGGAAGTACATCAGTTTTTTACCAGTGTCTGCAAGGTTGGATGGGCATGTTTGATTGAGCTCTCTGAGCTCCAGGTCTCTAGTCCCACAAATGGTTCTTAAATGAATCAAGGGATTGACCGATCGGATCCATTTGACACAGGATCTATATGCTTAGATAAATGCCTAGTTTCTAAGTTGCCCTGCGCCTGGACAGGTAAGTGAAACCCCCTTATTTACTTATTGTGGGGTGTCCCAGTGATTGTAACAATCAGTCAAGCTAGCTAGAGGCTGGACACCTGTGTGCGGTGACCATATGGGGGAGTTTTGGGCTAGCTGTGGGCGTTTGCAAAGTGTACCCTTTTTGCTTGTGTCTGGCTGTTTGTTACCTGTATGATGGCGCACAACGGTACGCCATTTCGCCTCTTGGTTTGCCATGGCACGTGGCTTCGCCATAGGTGTTATGCACACTCGAAGCCGCGCATGCGCCATAACCTAATTTGGGCGCACGAAGATTCGCATCATATGCGAATACAGCTGTGGGACACAGAGCAGGCTCTGAACCAGGCATTTGCAGCAGTTAAATAAAATAAATGCGTTTGCGCTGGAGAATTTATAATAATAAAAATAAAAATCAGTGTATAGAAAAAATATAAATATCAAAGAATATAACCTAATATATCTAAAACAATAATTTGTAACTTTCAATCTGTGATAAATTGTTTAGTGATGAAATAAACTAAGTGCAACGTGCATAGAATATTAGAAATCCAAGTGCAAACTCAGGTTTAAAAGAGTGTTCACTCTTTCAATAAAGTGATAAAGTTCATAAAGTTCATATATGATAAATGCAAAGTGCACAAATACAGTGTCCATCAACAGTGATATCCATCATGCTCATCCAAGAAGTGTAAAAAATATATATAACATGCTTCAGTGCTCTCCGGTGACCCCCAAAAGCATATGCGCTCACCTCAAAGCGTGTGACACAGTACCCAAACTATGTCAAATCACGCTCCGACAGCGCTGGAGTCACGGCTTTATGTATTGTGGGAGCAAACGCTGTTGCTGTCAAGATAAATAAATCCTCTCTGCAGCTGAATGGCGTACCTGAAAACAAAAAAATGGTTACCAACAAAACACAGTAAACTGTAAAGTATAAAAAAATTGCATATCTGAAAAGCAAACATGGTAAAACATAATAACAATAAAACATTGCAGAATAGAATACAATAAAAAAGAGCAGAACAATAGAGAGAGAGAACAATAAAACGACAACTATTTTTGTTTTTTTTTATTTTATATTTTTTTTGTTTTATTTTTTATTTTTTTAAACTTTTTTTAGTAACTTTAACTTTTGTAACTGGTACCAGGTTTGGGTCTCTCAAAATGCGATGGCATCTTGGGAGACCCTGTGAAAGTGTGTCCTAGTCTGTGCAATGCTGTACCCTACGCTAAAACTCAACTAGTGTATGGTAGCGTTCAAAACATTCACCAATGCATAGACCAGGATTGTCAAGACAGGAGGGACAATAATACCGGGTGTCACGCCTAAATCTGCGCTTGCTACAGACACGACATCTTCTTTGGGGGGCTCGTTGGGTAGGGGTACTCGAGAGGACATAAGGAAAATGCCTCTCATGCAGCCGGCTTACTGCATTTGGTTTGGGAAGGTGAGGTGGAGCACCGTCTGGAAACAGAAGGGCTCTGACGATCTCTTCCTGGAATTTAAGGAAGGATCCAGTCCGTCCTGAAGCTCTGTATAGCACATGAGCGTTCAGCAAAGCCAATTGAAATAAATAAACAGACACTTTTTTTGTACCAGCGTCTGGCCTTACAGGCAACTAGGTACGGCGCCAACAACTGGTCGTTGAGGTCCACCCCTCCCATATTTTGGTTATATTCGTAGACACAGAGGGGTTTCTCCACAACAGCAGTCGCCGTAGTAATTTGTGCCGTCATGTCTGCATGAAGGGAGGTAAGAACGAAAACATTCTTATTATCCCTCCACTTCTTCATAGCAAGCAAATTATTACACTGCAAGCAGGCTCTCTCCCCCAGCCTAAGACGGGAATCTACAAGCCGCTGGGGAAAGCCCCGGCAATTAGGTCGCACGGTGCCACATGCTCCAATCTGTTGATCAAAAGGTGACTAAAAAGTGGCACGCTTGTGTAATAATTGTCCACGTACAAGTGGTACCCCTTTCCGAATAAGGGTGACACCAAGTCCCACACTATCTTGCCAGCGCTTCATATGTAGTCAGGGCAGTTTGTCGGCTCTACGTGACTATCTTTGCACTCGTAAACCATAAATCTACATGTATAGCCTGTGGCCCTGTCACAGAGCTTATACATCTTGACCCCGTATCTGGCACGCTTGCTGGGAAGGTACTGTTTGAAGGACAAGCGGCCAGAAAATTTAATCAGGGACTCAACACAGACAACTTGATGGGGAGTAAACAAGTCTGCAAAACGCTGGTTGAAGTGGTTTACGAGGGGCCGAATTTTGTAGAGCCGATCGTATCCAGGGTCTCCACGAGGACGACAGAGTTCATTGTCATTGAAGTGCATGAACCGCAAAATCTGCTCGTATGGTGCCCTGGCCATGGAAGCAGAGAACACGGGCATATGGTAAATTGGGTCAGTGGACCAATATGACCGCAACTCACTCTTTTTATTCAAGCCCATGTTAAGGGAAAGGCCCAGAAAGATCTTAAATTCGGAAACCGTAATTGGTCTCCAATCTCTGGCAAAGGAGGACTGGGGATTAGCGGCGATGTGTTGACCAGCGTATAAATTGCTTTGGTCCACAATAGATCTATAGAGATCTTCGGTGAAAAACGGCGAATAAAAATCCAGTGGCGTAAAATCAACTGTTTCCACCTGAATTCCGGGTTGGCCAGTGAATGGGGGAAGTACGGGTGCTGCAGAAGTGGTGGGTTCCCAATTCGGATTGGCGAATGCAGCAGGAAGGGCACTATGAGCACGACGGGCCTGTGTTCGTCTTCTTGGTGGCAGCAGGACACTACTAGTGCTGCCACCTCGCCAGCTTGAACTGCACTTATGGGACTTGCCACGTCACCACGTGATACTGCAGTGCTGGATGTACAACCAGGGTGTACTAGGCCGCTGGTGCTTGCCAGTTCACCAGAAGGAATAGCAGCGCTAGTACTTCTCTGCTCCATACGAGGGACCTGCGGTTCTTGCACTTCAAGGACAGAAGAAGAAGATTGGGGTCTGGTACGCCTGACCTTAGCAGGGACCACAACTCCGTCGTCAGAGCTATCTGTCATGGAGCCGCTGTCCTCTACAGGTTCGTATTCTGAGCCTGAATCTGACAGATGAGTGACTTCCTCTTCACGATCTGTCATGCTCAGAAATGTGTAGGCCTCTTCACTAGTGTACCTTCGATTTGCCATTTTGGGCTCTAAATTTAGGGGTACACTAGTGAGACTCGCAGGCAAAAAAGCTCCTGACTGTTAGCGACTGATTCAAAACGCTACCAAAAAACGTAGCGATCGCAGGGATCAGGCCTGACTCTGCGAACGCTGCAGTTATGTGTGCTTAGTGTTTTGTAAGTGTCAGTGATCGATCGATACTGCACTTGGGTAGGCGGGGCAGGGCTGGGCCGAGGGGCAAAACGCAGGTGCTAGCAGGTATCTGGGCTGATTCCGCTAACACTGTGTTTATGGGAACCCTAAACTGCTGGGGATGCTAGTATAGATCTGATCGGATCAGATATCGATCCGTTCAGATACTATAGCACTAAGGGAGGTGTATGCTGCGTGCGTGGGTGTTAGCGGTACTGGCGCTAAACTGACGCTGCCTGGGGCGACGCAGACCTTATCTGACCCTAAAAACGTAACTTATATCACCGCAGGGCAATTAGGGGGTTAAACCTTTATAAGGTAATAAACGGCGGGTGCCCTAAAGCTATAATAAACTATAAAAAACAAACTAACTAACCAGCGTCACCTGTAACACTTATACGGTGATCGCTGGTGAAAGGGTTAACTAAGGGGCAATCAGGGGGTTAAAACCTTTAGTAGGTAGTATATGGGGGTCCCTGTCGCTATAAAACACTGACAGCGAACCTATATACTTACCTCCCTAACTAGCGTCACCAGTGACACTAATACAGCGATCAGAAAAACGATCGCTTAGTGACACTGACGACGGGGGGTGATCAAGGGGGTAACCTTTATTAGGGGGGGTTAGAGGGGTACCCTGGACCTAAAGGGGGGTACCCCAGACCTAAAGGGGGCTAACCCTAACTGCCCTAACACTTATAACTGTCACAAACTGACACCAATGCAAAAAAAAAACTGCTATTGGTGTCAGTGTGACAGGGGGTACAGGGGGGTGATCGGGGGGTGATGGGGGGTGAAATGTGTGCCTAGTGTGTTCTACTGTACGTGTAGTGTTGGTGTAACTCACATTGATGTCTTCTCTCCCCGGCGCCGGAACGAAAAGACCGGCTCGAGGAGGGATGACATCACTTCCTCTGCCTCTGTTTACATTACAGAGGCAGAGGAAGGATTTCATTCGCCGGGAGCGATCGCGAATGGATGGCCTCCCCCTCAACTCTGATCGCCCGCAAACAAATGCTGGCTGCCTCGGGCACCGGGGGGGTCCGATCGGACCCCCGCCCGCGGGAGGCAGATCACATACAGGTACGTGATTCTGCCTGCCCGTGCCATTCTGCCGACGTACATCGTCGTGAGGCGGTCGGCAAGTGGTTAAGGCCTACAGTCTGAAACATAAAGGTGTAGGAACCTCCTGGGCTTTTCACCATCAGGTATCTTTGGCTCAGATTTGTAAGGCTGCTACCTGGTCTTCAGTGCATACGGTCACAAAATTTTATCAAGTGGATGTTCGAGCAGCCGAGGATTCGGCTTTCGGCCGCAGTGTACTGCGGGCTGCCGTATAAATTCTGATGGCTATTGTTTGGCAGGGTGTCTCCCTCCCCTCAAAGCTATTGCTCTGGGACATCCCAGTAGGTAATGAATATTGGCCTACTTCTGTGTCCCATGATGTATGAAAAATAAAATAGGATTTTTTCATTATACTTGCCTGTAAAATCCTTTTCTTTGAGTACATCATGGGACACAGAGATCCCTCCCCTCTTTTTCTGAGGATTCAGTGCTTGCTACAAAACTGATGTACTTCCTGTATGGGAGGGGTTATATAGGGGATCACTTCCTGTCTAAGACTTTGTCTACCAGTGTCCATTCACCTAGAGATGGCGTATAACCCAGTAGGTAATGAATATTAGCCTAAGGCTGGGTTCACACTGGTGCGACACGACAGCCGTCCTACTTTGGATCCGACTTTGCCCTGCGACATGAAGCTGGCATATGTCCGACTTTCAATGAACGGGTATCCGACTTGGATCCCCGCCAATGCCCGGCACTGTGTTTGGTATGAATCTTTAGGGGGAACTCCGCGCCAAATTTTAAATAAAAAACCGGCATGGGTTCCCCCTCCAAGAGCATACCAGGCCCTTGGGTCTGGTATGGACCTTGAGGGGAACCCCCTACGCCGAAAAAACGGCGTGGGGGTCCCCCCCCAATCCATACCAGACCCTTATCCGAGCACGCAGCCCGGCCGGACAGGAATGGGGGTGGGGACGAGCGAGCGCCCCCCCCCCCCTCCTGAACCGTACCAGGCCGCATGCCCTCAACATGGGGGGTTGGTGCCTTGGGGGAGGGGGGCGCGCTGCGGGCCCCCCACCCCAAAGCACCTTGTCCCCATGTTGATGAGGACAAGGGCCTCTTCCCGACAACCCTGGCCGTTGGTTGTCGGGGTCTGCGGGCGGAGGGCTTATCGGAATCCGGGAGCCCCCTTTAATAAGGGGGCCCCCAGATCCCGGCCCCCCACCCTATGTGAATGAGTATGGGGTACATGCTACCCCTACCCATTCACCTAGGGAAAAGTGTCAATAAAAAAATAACACTGCACACAGGTTTCAAGGTTAATTTATTAGGCAGCTCCGGGATCTTCTTCCGACTTCGGGGGGGGGTCTTCTTCCGACTTCAGGAGGGGGGGTGGCGCTCGCTCGTCCCCACCCCCATTCCTGTCGGGCCAGGCTGCATGCTCGGATAAAGGCCTGGTATGCTCTTGGGGGGGAACCCATGCCGGTTTTTTATTTAAAATTTGGCGTGGAGTTCCCCCTCAAGATCATCTGAGCACAAGTCGCGTGCCGAAGTCGGATCATGCAAGACGGCGATCCGACTTCAATGATAGTCAATAGGCTGAAGTAGGATCAAAGTCGGATCAAAGTAGTACAGGGAGCATTTCTAAAGTCGGAACGACTTGTGTCGGACCAGTTAGGACGGCTTCCATAGGGAAACATTGGATTTCACACGTCATGCGACATGAGCTTCCAATGTTGGAGCGTTTGTCGGACCAGTGTGAACCCAGCCTAACTCTGTGTTCCATGATGTACTCAAAGAAAAGTTTTTTTCAGGTAAGTATAACAAAAAAATCCTATTATTCCATTGGTAAGTAGCCAATAGCTGAGATCTGGTTGTTTTGGACAGCTGCATTGCCCTTTTGCATATTAACGCAAACAAGATCTATATAGCAGCATCATTGCTTCACCCCTCTTCTCAACTCTACAGCTTGTATATAACTCCTTCACTTCTGTGATCTCCTTATTACTGCACTCACCAACTCCTGCTAATTCTAAATCCACACGTTAATAAAATTTCCAGGACAATGGGGCATGTCCCTTCATATAAATCAAACTCCCACATTACCTCCCTCACCTTTCTGCTCCTCCTTACCTCTGGAGATATATCCCAAACTCTGGGCCTTCCATAATTTAACTGTACCCAACGCACCCATCGCCCTGCACCCTATGGCAGCAGCGGCATTCCACAAAATTTAGTTCCCATTCCTCCTCTAGATTCCCCTTCTCGTGCACCCTCTGGAATGCCCGCTCTGTCTGTAACAAACTCACCTCTCCTAATGACTTCTTTATCATTAACTCATTTAATCTACTTGCTATTACTGAAACTTGGCTTCATGAATCCGACACTGTGTCTTTTGCTGCCCTATTCCATGGTGTTCTTCTCTGGACCCCCTCCCCCAGACCTTGTGGATGCAAGGGAGGGGGAGTGGAGTCCTTCTATCCCCCACATAGCACCTTTCAGGTACTTCACCCACCTTCCTCAATGAAACTCTGCTCATTTGAGGCATACTGTATTTGTCTTTTCTCTCCAGTCTCTCTAAGGATAGCTGTGATCTATTGGACCGGTATCAACCTTCCTTGATGACTTCTCTGCCTGGCTACCCTACTTTCTCTCTTCTGAAATCCCCACAATCAATCTCTGTGACTTCAACATCCATATTAATACTAACACTCCTGCTACTTCCAAACTTCTCAGTCTTAACCTCCTCCTTTGACCTGAAGCAATGGATACATGCATCTACCCACTCTGATGGCAACACTCTTTACCTTGTATTCTCCTACCTATGCAATCTGTGCAAACTCTCCAACTATCCTTTTCCCCTCTCTGATCACTACCTTATTAGTTTCACACTCTCCCTCTCCTCCACTTCCTCTCCCTCCAACTGCCTGTTACCAGTAGAAACCTTCGCCATCTCAACCCTTCTCTTCTCTACTCTGCTACCGAACACCTCTATGAAAACATCTCACCCCTGTCCTGCCCCAACCTAGCCACTTCTATCTACAAAGCTTCACTGTCATCCTCTGTGGACACACTGGCCCCCCTCACTACACACAGATTCAGGCCCCAACCCCTACAACATTGGATGACACCAGAAGTCTGAAAAACATAGCTGTGCTTATGAGCACCTGTGGCTTAAGACCAAGTCTAAGAAAGATTTCAACCATTATAAATATGCCCTCCAAAAATACAATTCTTGCCTCCTCACTGCCGTTATCACTCTCATTAACAACTAATCATCCCGTCCCCATCAACTTTTCTCTACCTTCAACTTTCTACTTTGTCCTCCTCTGCCTCTACTCACTAACTGACTCACTGCCCAGGAGATCGCCAATCACTTCAAACATAAGATTGATACAATTCCTGAGGAGATCTCCTCTGCACAGATACCTTCTCCACTTAACACTCAATGTCCACAGGTACAATCATTACTTTCCTCATTAAACCCTACCACTATAGATGAAGTTGCTAAACTTCTTGCCAAGGTCCTGTTAACCATCTGTCCCCTGGATCCTATTCCCTCACTAATGCTATGGTGACCCTCTAGCTCTATTCTACACTCTTGAACTCACATCTTCGATCTATCCCTCTCTTCTGGTATCCTCCCCAACTCTCTAAAACATGCTCTAGTCACCCCCATACTTAAAAAGCCCTCACTGGACCCCACAAATCTTAAGAACCCACGCCCTATCTCCCTGCTCCCCTTTTTATCCAAACTTCTGAAAGTCTGGTCTACAACCGACTGAGCGACAAACCTTATCGAAAATAGTCATCTTGATCCCCTTCAGTCTGGATTTCTCCCTCAACACTCCACAGAAACTGCCCTCCTAAAACTAAAAAATGATCTACTAATGGCCAAAACCCATGGACCTTATTCTGTACTCCTACTCCTGGACCACTCTGCTCCCTTTGTTACGGGTGACCACCCCTTCCTCCTCAAAAAACTCCACACCTTTGGTTTCCATGACTGTGCTCTTCGCTGGTTCTCTTCCTACTTATCCACCTGCACCTTTTACTTACAATTTTATTTCCTCCTCTCTTCTAACTTTATTTGTTGGGTTCCCCCAAGGTTCTGTTCTTGGACCTCTCCTATTCTACACCTCCTCCCTGGGTCAGCTGATAGCCTTCCATGGCTTCCAAAACCATCTCTACACCGACAACACCCACATTTATCTCTTTACAGCTCAGCTCACTCCTTTTAATCTCCTCAGGTATCACTAATACACTAACAGACATATCAGTCTGGATGTCACACCACTTCCTTATACTCTATCTATCGAAAACCGAACTCATATTTCCTCCCCCACGTGCCTTTTCCCCTGATCTCTCTGTCAAGATCGATGGCACAACTATCAACACGTTCCTGCATGCCAAGGTTCTAGGTGTAATCCTTGACTCTGATCTATCCTTTAGGCCCCACATCCAATCCCTGTCCAAATCCTGCCGCCTCAACCTCTGCAACATCTCAAAAATACGTTGGACATCTGGTTACAAAGGACGGGGAGATGGTGAAGGTATTGAATTTATTCTTCTCAGTCTTCACGAGGGAATCGAGGGGTTTCAGTAACCAAAACTGCAGTGTTTATCCTCATGACACATCACAGGAAGCACCCTCATGGCTAACAGAGGACAAAATTAGAATTAGACTTGGGAAACTTAACATTAATAAATCACCAGGACCGGATGGCTTGCACCGAGGGTACTTGGGGAACTCAGTCAAGTAATTGCCAGACCGTTGTTTCTAATTTTTACTGACAGTCTACTGACTGAAATGGTACCAGCGGATTGGAGAAAAGCCAACGTAGCACCAATATTTAAAAAGGGCCCAAAATACATCCCTGGGAATTACAGACCAGTTATCCTAACATCAATAGTATGCAAGCTCTTGGAGGGGATGATAAGGGACTATATACAAGATTTTAGTAACGAAAATGGTATCATTAGCAGTAATCGGCATGGATTTATAAAGAATAGTTCTTGCCAAACCAGTCTATTAACCTTCTATGAGGAGGTGAGTTGCCATCTAGATAAAGGAAGGCCCGTAGACGTGGTGTATCTGGATTTTGCAAAAGCATTTGACAGTTCCCCGTCAACGTTTACTGTACAAAATAAGGTCCATTGGCATGGACCATAGGGTGAGTACATGGATTGAAAACTGGCTACAAGGGCGAGTTCAGAGGGTGGTGATAAATGGGAACTACTAAAAATGGTCAGGGGTGGGTAGTGGGGTCCCACAGGGTTCTGTGCTGGGACCAATCCTTTTTAATTTGTTCATAAACGACCTAGAGGATGTGGTAAACAATTCAATCTCTGTATTTGCAGGCGATACTAAGCTAAGCAGGGCAATAACTTCTCTGCAGGATGTGGAAACATTGCAAGAAGATCTGACCAAATTAATGGGGTGGGCAACTACATGGCAAATGAGGTTTAATGTAGAAAAATGTAAAATAATGCATTTGGGTGGCAAAAATATGAATGCAATCAATACACTAGAGGGAGAACCTCTGGGGGAATCTAGGATGGAAAAGGACCTGGGGATCCTAGTAGTAGATAGGCTCAGCAATGGCATGAAATGCCAAGCTGCTGCTAACCAAGCAAACAGAATATTGGCATGCATTAAAAAGGGATTAACTCCAGGGATAAAGAGATAATTCTCCCACTCTACAAGACTCTGGTCCTGCTGCACCTGAAGTATGCTGTCCAGTTCTGGGCACCAGTCCTCAGGAAGGATGTACTGGAAATGGAACGAGTACAAAGAAGGGCAACAAGGCTAATAAAGGGTCTGGAGGATATTAGTTATGAAGAAAGGTTGCGAGCACTGAACTTATTCTCTCTGGAGAAGAGGCGCTTGAGAGGGGATATGATTTCAATTTATAAATACCATACTGGTGACCTCACAATAGGGATAAAACGTTTTCACGGAAGGGAGTTTAACAAGACAACGTGGCCACTCATTAAAATTAGAAGAAAACGGGTTTAACCTTAAACTACGTAGATGGTCGTTTACTGTAATGCCGTGACACGTGATCAGACTTTCGGAATTTTGTGCGACTGACTTGTGTACACACGATCTGACTTTCCGACAACAAGCTCATATCGAACATTTCCCGTTGGAACGTCCGACCGTGTGTACGCGGCATAAGAGTGGCAAGAATGTGGAATTCCCTTCCACCGGCGTTCGTCTCAGCGGGGGCATCGATAGTTTAAAAAAACTATTAGCTATCCTGGGTATATGCTTTGCAACCTGTTCACACGAGACCACTCTAAAGCCTCATACACACGATAGGACTTTGTACAAACTTTTCCGTGGATTTTTGTACAAAGGGCATTGGCCGTAAACTAATTAAGCATACACATGGCAGGACTTTTTCAGCAACAAACACAAACGTAGTGACGTTTCAACGTACTGACGACACTTCAAAAAGAGCACGTTCAATTCTCCGGCGCCACCCTTAGGTCAACTTCTGTATTGTTGTCTGATCTTTTGCATTGGTTCTGAGCATGAGTGTTTGTAGTTTGTACAAAAGTCAGATGGTTTTGTGTACACACGATTTGACTTTGCTCCATCGGACTTTTGTTGCCGGAAAGTTTGTCCGTTCACACAGCCAACAAAAGTCCGATGAAAACCGAAAAAGTTTGTCTGATGGAGCGTACACACGGTCGGATGTTGCCTTAAAACAGATAATTTGCATGTTGTCAAACAGTCTGATCATGTGTACGGGCCTTTAGCGACACAACTGCATAGCTACAACTTCCAAGTGTCTCCCGCATAGTCAGGAGGAGGACATTTTGTTCCTTATCTGGTTTTTAAGCATATACCCAGGATCCGTCTCATGGGCCTCAGCTGGTCCCTTTTTCTCATGGCCCACGTGCTTTGAGCCCTTTCTGATGATCTTTTCGGGTTTGTGATTATAGTATTTTATATACTGGGTATATAAATAGGCGATGGTGGTCTCCTGTGGCCACTGTGTTGATTCTGACGCTGTTTTTAATACCATGGAGTGCGCTATAGGCATCTGATTTTTGCAATTAGTTTTCTATATCCTATCTACCCCTGAGGAAGGAGCATCTCTTGTAGACTCTGAAACGCGTTGTGTCAAGGATTCAATTCAATCACCATCCACTTCAACTACTTGCGATATCAGTTATGGTTGATATGTACACTCCATGATACATGTTTTTATCTTTGTATTTTCTAAATAAATATATGATTATTTTTCTATTTAATTAATTGTGGTTCCTACTCAAGTGCCGCTAAAGTCCTACCCAAGGGGAATTCTTTTTGTTTCAGATTTGAGTGCCCAGGAACGTACAAGAATATGGTGTTTCTGTTGGGACAAACAGGATTTTTCCTGTTCTCGCAGTAAATGTACTTGGCCTGGAAAAAACCTAATACAAACACCACGTCTATTGACTGGTGTGCTGAAAGATATATTACATTTTGGTCTGGGGTTTAGAAACCGTATGCTTTCATTTGGAACTTCATATTTTATCAAATGACGTATGTAGAATAAACACACGTTTCTCATGGGACTTTAAAGGCAACATACAAATCGTATAGAACTTCAATAAAAAAAAAAATACATCAGATTTATTCAAAATACTTATAAAATCAATTTTAAAATGTCATAATGGCTGGCATGTTTGTATATGTACAATATAGCATTAATGACCAGATACCCCATTGTCCATGGTCAGTGTTTTTAATACGCTCTTCTTTGGCTCTTTCACACTGTTCCTAGACCTTGACAGGTCTGACGCATTTTGGAAAATCTGTCCTCTAGGGTATGCCATGTATTTTATATTGTACACAAAGGAAAGACCAGACAAAATAAAGAATCACAATTGCCTTGCCACCATTCTACAAACATGGACTAAGCTGGAACCCCCCTAGGGGAACAGCATGCATTTGTTAAGGCTGCCAGAAGTGCAGCCCAGTTAAAATGGCCAGCTTTAATTACTCAAGTGTTTCAAAGAGTCACAAAAGAGGTTTTTTTTTCTATTATCAAAGGTAAACTGTCCCAAAATATTAAATTTAAAAAAAAATGTAGCTGTATTTTTCTTGATACAACCATAAACTACCACCATAGGACAACCCAAAAACAGCATTTTTGAAATGAGTGTCAGTGTCAATGTGTTTTAGGTAGGATAAAAAGAAAAAGTAAAATGCGCACATTTGTTTCTGTTTTCTACTATGAATACAAACAACAAATACCAAACACATGTTTGGTATTGCTGCAATTGTCAGGAGCAGAAGAATTTATTTTTTTAATCCTACCTAATACTGACCCTGACCCTGACCTTTTGACCCCCAATACCAACCTAGATCTAGCTATTTTTTTTATTTACTTTCTTTTCTGTTCTAAGTTTTTCTCCCTTTCTCCCTTACTGACACATAATCACACACATAGGTTGGACTTGTGTCTTTTTTTTCAACCTCACCTACTATGTAACTATGTAGCAAGGAGAAAAAGATGCACGGAGGACAAAAACAATTAGAGGCTATCACAGCGATCATCTGTTTGGGAAGAGACCCAGGGCTCTTGGTGAAAGCCCAGTCTCAATGCTGAGAGTGCGCTGTGGGGCGCGCTCCCAGTACAATCACATAGGCATACAGTATATGTGAAGAAACCCCACTTCAGCGAGGCCGCATATATGTGTACAGGTGGTGGCAGGGTATTTATTCAAGAGCTAAAACTATCATAAAATATAATTTTACAAAACTCTGGTTCTGGTTACCAGTCTTCAGAAAGGATTTGCTGGACCTGGAGAGTCCGGAGCTAGAGGGCCTCAGTTATGTGGAACAGCTACAAATGTTTTCTCCCTGGAGACGAGACACTTTAATCCACCCCAGTATGTCTCAAACCTCAGCTTGATGTAAACAATGATCTGTTTATAACTTTTAAATATGTATGTGCATGGAGGCAGCCTTTCTGCTCATTCCTTACTCGGGGTCTCTGCTTCCTGCTTTGAAGCACTACACAGTGGTTGTGCTTTTACTGCTCCTTCCCACAATTAAAGTCTGTGATTGACCGCCTCTTTGAAAACAGTGCTCTTTGTTGGGCTGATATCTCAACAGTAGTTAAAGTGTTACTAAACCCACAACAGTAAAATCAGTCTGTATATGCAGTAAAGCATGCTTGTTATACTCACTGTGGAACCTAAGGGGTTATTCCTTTGCATTGTGTAAAAAGGCAGTTTGATTCTGTTTTCTCTGATCCTCCCATTCTTTTACTGTCCCCAATCCACCTCCTGATAATACAGAGCCTTGGGGGCACTCTGCACATGCTCAGTTTTGCTAGAGTTTTGTTTTTTTTTCTTGGGAGGGTGTATGATCAGCACAGGGCCAAATGACACTGTCTGGAGTTAAGCAGCCTCATAGGACAATCTGAGGAGAATGAAAACTTCTACAAGCTTTAACCAGTACTCAGCCAGACACTGATAGAAGTCACAAGACTGCTATAACTACTGATGAGAAAAGGTATTTGTAGTCAAAGTCTGGGGGCTATTTATCCCTCCTCCTACAGATCCTTCCTTGGATCATTTCTGGGTTACGCCGACACACGTCACTTCCGGGTTTCTTGCTGAGTGACGGTCGGCTGCAACAGTGGTGGCAGTGCCTCTCTCAGTGCTCACACTGGGCACCACCGGGGAGACCGCCCGCCCACCTTCTTATCACCCCATGGTTTCTCCCCGCTTCTCCTGGTGCTCACGCCGGGGGGGGATTTTGTTCAGCTTCTCTCTCCCTGTACAGACCCACGTGGGGGCCGTCCGCCTCGCTTCTCCCGGTGCTCAAGCTGGGAGGGGGGGTGTTCAGCCGCCCTCCAGCTCCTCTCTCGGTACAGATCCACGTGGGGGCCAGCCGCCCGCTTCTCCCGGTGCTCGCGCCGGGAGGGGGGGTGACCGGCCGCCCACTTCTCCTGGTGCCGTCTGCCCACGTTACATGCTCTATCTGGCATTTTCGAGGGGACGCCCTCCTGTTTTCCCCTGTGCTCATGCCGGAGGAAGGGGGCGGGGCGTCCGGCCTCTACCTATTCACGCCAGCATCAGGGGGAGGGGGTATCTCTGCATATCGTCACCCCTCCCATACAGTATGAGAATCGGAGGGGAGAGGGCCCGAAACAACGTTGGGAGCTGGGTCTAATTTACATAACCACGCCCAGGGGCTGTACAGGGAGAGGAGAGAGAGAGAGGAGCTGGCGGGCGACCAAACACCCCCCCCTCCGGCGTGAGCACCGGGAGAAGTGAGGCGGACGGCCCCCACGTGGGTCTGTACAGGGAGAGAGAAGCTGGCGAACGGCTGAACAAAGCCCTCCCCCCCGGCCTGAGCACCGGGAGAAGTGGGGAGAAACCATGGGGTGATAAGAAGGTGGGTGGGCGGGCGGTCTCCCCGGTGGTGCCTGGTGTGAGCACCGAGAGAGGCACTGCCACCACCTTTGCAGCCGACCGTCACTCAGCAAGAAACCCGGAAGTGACGTGTGTCGGCGTAACCCGGAAATGATCCGACGAAGGATCTGTAGGAGGAGGAAGAGGGATAAATAGCCCTCAGACTCCTCCTACAAATCCAGGCTAGCCTGCGGCCAGCCTTCAAACTTAGCATTTTATATTTACTAACATTATTGCATTTCTATGTTCTGTGTATTGTGGGAGACCAGATATAGGGAATGCAGGGTCCTGGGTTTAGTAACACTTTAAAGTGGAATTTTAGTCAGAAAATGAAGTCCTGCTAGATCACTTCAGGCTGTCCCCTTTTTCAGGCATGTAAAACATTTAAAAATAAGTGACTATACCAGTGATGGCGGACCTTGGCACCCCAGATGTTTTGAAACTACATTTCCCATGATGTTCAACTACACTGCAGAGTGCACAAGCATCATGGGAAATGTAGTTCCAAAATATCTGGGGTGCCAAGGTTCGCCATCACTGGCCTATACTGTTTAAAATCCAGTAATACACTGTTTCACCCTGATCTGCACATGCTCAGTTGCTCTTTTTTTTTTTTAAGCATTGACGAATTTTTAGAGGCCGATCTGCTGACAAACTTAAAGTGGAATTAAACCCTCCTATCCTTTACAGCCAAGGAAGCTGCTTCTGTTTGATATGCAACTGCCATGGTGCTACATGTGTGATCAGTTATGGGACACCAGCCATTTGTTGGTTTGACAGGTTGGTTGAGGACACAAGCAAATGTGACAGATAGCAATCCTGGCCATTTAGTTCCGCTTTATGATAAAGGGCTGGTTCCCCCTGCTGCGATGTCAGACATTGCATGTGATTCGCACCTCTGTGCAAATCACATGCGATGTCTGTGCGATGCAAATTCAGCCATACAGATTGGCTGAATTTGCACTGCTTTCGGACCAAACTCGAGCATGACCGTATTTTTTTGTTCCGCACCAGAATCATATTGCATGGGTGTTCACACTTTACTGCTGTTCAGGGGCTCTGGGCTTCAGCAAAATGGCAGCCTCCGGCAAGAAGAAACAGGAGCAATGCTGGAGGCAATTTAAAGCACATGCTAATGTTGGTAGCATAATTATTAATGTGGAATGTATGTTCCTTAACCACTTCCCGCCCGGCCTGTAGCAAAATGCGGTGCTTCAGTTATCCTGACTGGGCGTCATATGACATCCAGCAGGATAAGCCGCGTTCGTGCGCCCTAGGTCACACCTCAGTCTGACACACCGCATCACCTATCTCTGTAAAGAGCTTCTGACTGAGGCTCTTTACCACGTGATCAGCCGTGTCCAATCATGGCTGATCACGATGTAAACAGGAAGAGCCGTTTATTGGCTTTTCCTCACACGTGTCTGACAGACGCGAGTAGAGGAGAGCCGATCGGTGGCTCTCCTGACGGGGGGGGGGGGGGTCTGTGTTGATTGTTTATCGGCGCAGCCCACCCAGGACCACCAGGGATGGCCGCCACACAGGAAATCCAGGTATGCCACCCTAGACCACCAGGGATATGCCTATCAGTGCCCAGGCATCTTCCAATCAGTGCCCATTAAAAATGCCTCCCAGTACCGCCAGTGATGCCTATCCGTGCAATCTATCAGTGCCCAGCAGTGCCGCCTATTAGTGCCACCCATAAGTACCCATCAGTGCAGCCTTTCAGTGTCGCCTATCAGTGCCCACCAGTGCCACCTATGAGTGCTCATCAGTGCCATCTCATTGGTGCCACCTCATCTGTGCCGTCTTATCAGTGCCCGTCAGTGAAGGAGAAAACTCACTTTTTTACAAAATTTTATAACAGAAACAAACTTTTTTTTTCTCTCAGTTTTAGTTTTTTTTTTTTTTTTTTTATATTTAGAAAAAAATAAAAACCGCAAAGGTGATCTGATACCACCAAAAGAAAGCTCTATTTGTGTGAACAAAATGATAAAAATTTTGTTTGGGTACATTGTAGCATGACTGCGCAATTGTCATTTAAAAAGTGACAGCGCTGAAAGCTGAAAATTGGCTTGGGCAGGAAGGGGGGTAAGTGCCCGGTATTGAAGTGATTAAGAACATTATATTTTTTTTATTAAGTTGTTATGGGTAAAGTTTTAGACTTTAATCGATAAACCTTCATGTAATAACAAAAATATGGAGGAACAAGCATGTAAAATGTGACTGTCGCCCTATTTTAGGTTAAATGCTCACTAGAAACACACATTTTTTCCTTTCAGTATGTCCATTTTACCCCTTCATGACTAAAGGTCATTGAACACTAGATGCCCAGACCACATTAAGCAATGTCCATATGCTTCAATGAACTATTGCACCCCTTCAACTGTTATTGTGCCTCTCTGTGTAAGGCACAATGGCCACCAAGCAAGCAGTTTTTTTATAATCCTATCCATGTGATGATGATTACATGATCAGGAACCAATCATTGTGGTTTTGGGTGGTGTTAAACCAGTGATAGCATGGTCTCAGAACTAGCAGTCGGCAGCGCTTCAAGCTCTAATAATAATAATTAAAGCAGAGTTCCGGACGTTTTTTTTTTTTTGTTTTTTTTTTTAGATAAAATTACTCCCGGTATAGTCACCGCTTGTTCTTTCACATATAGCTATCTTCAAAAGTGTCCCCTTTTTCTGTTGTTGTGCAGCATTGATAGCTTACTTATTTCTCCTTTCTGTACAGCGCGGCCATCTAGACTGTGGGCATGTGAAGCACGATGTGTCTTTCTTCCAGGATTCTGCATGCTGGCTACCCAGCATGCACCTTCCGATCTCGCGCATGCACAGTGTGATGGAAGGGCGCCCCACTGCATGTCGGCCAGGTTTCCATAGCAATGGTGGCGTCGGAGGAAGTTCCCGTCCCATTGCTATGGAAACCTCTTGTATCAATCTAGGAATCAGGAAGTAAAACAAGCGGCCAGCGATGCCCATTGACTCCTGGGATTGATGACACTCCTCTCCAAAGAGCCAATGTGTGGCCAGAAATGTACCTTGTCGCAGCGAGGTACACAGGAAGAGAATACTTATGCCATTTAAAATGAGGTAAATCAATGGAAAAAAAATTTCCAATGTGTTTTTAACAGTCAAGAATGAACTGGATGGCACAGTTTTAAAAGTGGCCAGAACTCCGCTTTAAATGCAGATTGTGGGCAGTTAAAGTGATTGTAAACCCTGTTACACCACTTTTACCTACAGGTAAGCCTATAACAAAGCTTACCTGTAGGTACTGGAAATATCTCCTAAACTTGCACTGTTTAGGAGATATTCAGTATATGCGCTGCTGCCGATGTCATGGGCGCATGCGCACTGAAGAAACGGCCCGCTGGTGTCGTTTCTTCAGTAGCTGTGCCGTGACCGGCGGCTCTCGGAGTGATGTCATAGTAAATATTTCCTAAACCGTGCACGTTTAAGAGATATTTACAGTACCTACAGGTAAGCCTTATTATAGGCTTACCTATAGGTACAAGTCAAAGATTGGAGTTTACAACCACTTTATGTCATTAAGGTAATGGTCATTGATGTTCTTGTTGCTCTGACTGAATGCAGGGGACAGTTAATCTATTGTTGGTCCATTTTTATAAGCATAAAGGTATGCTTCACTAATTTTGATTTCAGTACAAACAACTATGTACCTCCCAAGATCTTTTCCTGTAAGCCACTGTTTTGCCGTTAAGACCCACTGTTACACCTGAATTCCTGCTCTTGTGACCGGCAAAGCTCTGGCACTTTATTATTTTAATAGGTTCTTTAACCCCTGCTTCTGCTACACATGCTGATATTAAGCATTTTTTTAAACCGGTGTCAAGAAAAGTGGATTGTCATTTAAAAGTGCCCAAATTTTAAATTGTGTTCCAGCTAGCTGAAATATCACTCTTGTTTCAGATTCTACTTCTGTGATTAGCAAACAGCTTGGATCCATGTCAATTGATGAAGGACTTGGTGCGTGGTATACAAAAGTAGCAGTATAGTATATGTGTGGTTTTTGATTGAAAAAAAAGAGTGTTGCTTTAGTTTGTAGATTGCAGCTTTACAATGTTTTAAGTATGGTTTTACTACTTCACATAACCAACTAGAACAATGCATTTTTGTTGCTTTCATGGCTGCAGTTATTGTTTGGGACATTAAAAAAAAATATCAAATTGTTTAATGGCATTGTCAACAAAGACTTACTGATGTAAATTTTACCCACATTGTTCTTAAAACAAAAGTTTGACAGTTTGCTATAATGCTTGTAGAGGTTGCATTACTAGAAAATATTACCAAAAAATATTCTGTTAAACTTTCTAAACTGTTTTTCAAACATAAACTGCTGCTTATTGGCATTATATTTTGTTAGGTTGCCAAATGTATGCCTATAGTCAGTGAGTGCATATTGTTTATGAATAACATTGAGTCACTAACGCACCAGAGCTGAGCATGCCTTGTCAAAGTATGCCTCGGGCGCTGTGTATGTCTATATGTGGCATCAGATGTAATGTCTTGTGTAAGTTTTCTGTATGTACCATAAGAAAAATGGCAAGAAAAAAGTTGAGTCTCTTATTTTGTTATGGGTGACCTACTACATGGGAATGCATTATTCAGTTATACCCATGTACTGTGCATCTTTTAATGGGTGTTTCCTCTGCTTCTGAAAACCAAAGTCAGTGACTTTATCTTCAGTCAAAGGGCATTTTTGAGGCTCATTCTCTATATTTTTTTCTGAAATGCCATGTGTTGGGCAGATGCTTTTGTGTAATTTAGGCAGAGATTGGTATGTGTATGAAATACATAAATAGAATAGGTGTCGGGTGGCAGGGACCATGTATCAAACAACGCTTAACTTTTTTCACCAAAGCTTTGTTATTCCAAAGTTAAAAACCAAAACCTCTGCACAGGCCATATACTATTGCACCTCACATATTGTATGTACAAACAATGTCATATCCATACATAATGCACAGAGCAGCATCTTCCTCTCAATGATTACAGATATAATACCCCATACTCCTTGTGGAAAATATATCCTGCCTGTATGACAGGTGTGTTTCGAGACTTGTTCTTTCTCAGAGGCAATTCAATGAACCTTCATGATGAAAAGATGTAATGAAAGATAAATATGCAACACAGTAGACTTCCATATATCAATATTCCATTATAGTACATAATACCACTTATAAAAGGGTGTAATAGATGAATAGTACAAAGGATATATGAGAAAATGGCCTTCAATTGGAAATTAAAGGAGAAGTCCAGCCTGAGCGCATTCGGCTGGGCTTCTCCTATGGGTCACAGGAGTGCAAGCTGTTTTGCACTCCTGTGACCCGTTTTCAGCAGAGAGTGGTCTGAAGTCCGCTCTCTGCTGACATCACCAAGATCAGTCCAGGCACCGACTCTGGAAGTCTCCACCTGCCAGGTGCCTAGACTGATAAGCGTCTCAGCCTCTCAGCGAGCCGCTGAGACGGCTGCTCCCAGCCCCCTCCACAGCTCAGTGCTCCAGTGAGTGGAGGAGCAGAGAAAGAGAGCTGCTGATTGACAGGCAGCAGCTCTCTGCTCAGGGAGGTGAGAGAGCCGAGCCATCGGTGGTGTTCTGTGGCTCGGTTCTTAGTGAAGAGGCGGATCGGATCGATGCTGCATCCACCTAGGTAAGTATGATTATGTAATTTAAAAAAATTCCATACTTCTCTTTTAAAAACATCACACTCCATGCAATCCCAACCAGGCTTAGGCCAAGGGGAGAATATGGAGACCATCACGAGACCGCAGAGGCACTGAAAAAAATATTAGAATAACGCACACAAAAAAATACAAATAAAGACCAAATCAAAATAACAAACACAACTGAATTAGACCAACCTTAACCGAAGATGACAGGGGAACCATCCAGCGGCATGGCTGACCGCCGCTCACCACACAGAGGAGCCAGGAATGATAGCCATGCCGCAGGAGGGGCCCCCTTAATTTCCCCAAACAGGAAGGGGAGGGTCCCGGGGGGGAACTGCATCATAAAGATGCAGTTCACCAGCCAGTCCCTCCCAATATAACTAAAACCCCTGAGAAACCAGTATCGGTGCCACCTTATGGATTCCCCACCACGCATGTACCTAACGGCATGCAAGGCCAAAATGGCTGTGGTGACGCCAGTCGCATGCGTGGTAGTGGCCGTCTTGGAATGTAAGACTGCCCCTTGTCACCACCCCTAGTCTCCACCCCTACAAACCTCCTTGCACCGCCCCCTTTAGAGAGCAGGGGACTAAGTATAATTTAGAGGGGTACGCATATTTACAAACATACTAGCAGTACTTGCATACTGGGGCGGATACGTACAGGGTGTATGCCCCAAATTCAGACTGTGTTCAGGGCATATGCAGATGTGCTTCTATATGCTTACAGCCAGTGTGTATTTCAGCTTGCCATTGACCTCTACTGGCAGCTACCTGCACACAAGATCTGCGATTCACAGGAACCAAAACAAGCTAGATTTTACATTGTATAGTACAGATGAGCTCAAGCACGTGTCCAAACCCACCTGAGCTATCCTGCCAGGAAACTGTCACTGCAGACTGGCAATGTTAGGTGGCAGAGGCATTCTCTGCCCTGAAGCCTCACATACCCCTTGTAAACATGTGGCTGTTGGGAATGCCTCTGCCACGTACGATTAGCTGTTAGCTTTGACAGCTTCCTGACAGGATAACTTGGGCAGGTATGGACTTCCAAACACACATGAGCTCATCCCCACTGTACAGCTCTATGCACCCATGTGCATGAGCCCATAGAGTTTGTTATTGCAGTAGAAGCAATAATAGACCCACTAGAGCACAGCGTACCCATATCCAGCAAAACATAGATGGCATCCCACCCATATATATGCAAAAAATGGATGGCGTCCCATCGGTATATCTATAAAAGATAGACAGCCCCCATCCAGCAACACTGACAAATAATTGCCAAAAGCAGTGTACTTAGTCTTAGACAGTGAGCATTTAGGAGTCTCAAGGACACCGCAGCACAGCTCTTCCACGCAGCTGTGACTGGAGCCAAAAAAAAGGAGGATCCGGTCTGCTACAGGGAGAGGCAGCGTACAGCTGATATCATTCCACTCTCAGGGCTGCAGCCGGTGTCTTGCCGAGAAAGTTCCCTCGGCGGATAAGTTCCCCCTCTGTACTGCGCAGGTGCAGCGCCTGCGCAGTACGAACTACTATCAGCCGCCGGAGATAGCCGAAGCACCCAATCTACAATCGGCTGTACACACCTGCGCCCTGGGTCCAGGTTCCTTCCCCACCATCCAAGTGGACCTAGAGGGGGAATAAAAAAGAGCCGAGCAAAGCGAGGCCGTGCCCGAAGCGTGGCGAGCAAAGCGAGCCCGCGAGGGGCCCTCTTACAGGCGCCGTGTACAGCTGATTTTCCCCTATTCATCTTCGGCTATTTCCGCCGGATCCTGCGCCTGCGCAGTAGAGGGGGGTCCTTATACGCTGAGCGGAACTTTCTCGGTAGAACACCGCCACTACAGCAGCTGTGTCGGATTATGCAGCTGCCAGCTCCCTTTGCGACTGGTGCCAGCTGTAAAAAAAAGTTCTGCTCCCTCACTATGTCACTTAGGCTGACTTGACGAGTGCGAAGAGCGGGTTAATTTGGCATCGGCACACTTGAATGGAGGATGTGGGGCTTGAAAGTGACCTTTGAAGCCAAATTTTCTGACCTTTTTGAAGCCAAGCCTTCTGACCTTTTTGACCTTCAAGTGAAAAACCCTGACCCTGAGTTCTAACCCTAACAAGTTTTGCCAGAAAAAAGTGCCAATCTCCTCCGTGCATCAGACTCCTAGAACTTCAAATATCTATCTAAAGGATTGTTCAACAAGTCAAACTGATAAAAGGATTAACTGGCTTTCTTTAACCACTTCAGCCCCGGAAGGTTTTCCGCCTTAATGACCAGGCCATTTTTTGCAATACGGCACTGCGTCGCTTTAACTGACAATTGCACGGTCGTGCAAAGCTGTACCTATAAAAAGAGCTTTTTTTTTTTTGCTGGTAGTTGATCATCTCTGCAGTTTTTATTTTTTGCGCTATAAACAAAAAAAGACCACCAGTTTTGAAAAAACACAATATTTTTTACTTTTTGCTATAATAAATATCCCCCAAAAAATTTTAAACAAATTTCTTCTTCAGTTTATTAATTATTTAGGTCAATATGTATTCTTCTGCATATTTTTGGTAAAAATAAGTTATAGCGTCTACAAAATAGGGGATAGATTTATGGAACTTTTATTATTTTTTGTTTACGAGTAATGGCGGTGATTAGCGATTATTTTATCTTTTTGCGAGACTGCGACATTGCGCGGACAGATCAGACACCCTTGACACCAGTGACCAGTGACATTTATACAGCGATCAGTGCTATAAAAATTGATTGATTACTGTATAAATGACACTGGCAGGGATGGGTTAACACTAATGGTGATCAAGGAGTTAAATGTGTTCCCTGGGAGGTTTTTCTAACTGGGGGGGGGGGGGAGGGAGTGGACTGACTGGGAGTACACAGAGATAGCTGTTCCCAATCACTAGGAACAGACAATCTCTGTGTACTCCCCTGACGGAACCGGGATCTGTTTATTTACATTGACAGATCCCTGTTCTGACTCTCTGTGGAGCGACCGCGGGTGGGCGACGGAAATCGCGGCCACCGGCCACGCGCATCACCTCCACCGTCGTGCAGTGGCGCACGCACCTGCTATAGCTGTTAAAGGTACTGACGTAAAGCTATGGTGATTTGCGGGTACGAGCCGACCTGCCGCAGTATAATGACAGCGGCTGGTCGACAAGCGGTTAATACTAGTCACGTTTCTACTGTCGCACACATTTTCTGAAACCAGAGGCTCTGTGGAATAAAATAATGGTGGTAGTTTTTTTTCTCTTGCATAATATTTGCACAGCTGTTTATCAAATGCTTATTTTTGGGAAGAATACACTAAAATGAATTTGTGTACACAGACAATATAATATACGTTTTTGGTAGAATAAATTGTAATTTTTAAATGAGTTTAACGATTGGGATTTATTACACAGGTTTATTACCACGGCACAATCTCCATCCTCGCCACCTAAGCTTTTCTCCTGTCTTTCGAACCATGTTTTTTTAGCTTTTTTGAACTACATGTTTTAAAGTGAACACCAGTAACTAAATATTAAATTTTTTTTTTTTTTTTTTTTTTTTTGTTCTAAATTTTATTAAATAGGGTATTATGCTTTTGTAGGATCGCTTGTGGAAGTTTGTCACCTTTCTAACTTTTTTTTTTTTTTGCATATTACATGCAATATTTTTTTATTTTTAAACTTATTGTTTTTAGTCCTTATTTACTCTAAATTGTCAACCACGTCTCATTATTGCTTTATCACACATGAAGTTCCTGACTGTGGTTGCTTTTCATGGGCTTGGACTCTTATGCTACACGGTGCACTTTTTCACTTCCCTGTCTCTCTACATTTTTTCAGTGGTTTACCTACATCAATATTTAGGCAGCTGATGATGCCATTTATTCCTCTGCCACCAGCAGACCCTCATCTCTATGATTAAGCCCCAAAGGTGGGGCGAAATATCAATCGAGCTGAGGATGCTTTTACTTGCTATCCACTCGGCCCCGGTGTGCGGCGGTCGGGCTCTCTCTCCCTTTTTTTTTTGTGGTAGAATAAAAAGACTGAGTTTTTTTTTTTCAAGTAAATAGATACCAAACTTGCCAAGCTTTAAAATTAAAACTATTTGTAAAATGAGGAAAAACTACAGTACCTAAAATTGCTGGTGACTTATGGCCCTAGATTTATTGCTCTCACTGACATTTGCGCTGTTACCTTACATGTGTGGCAGTTGTTGTTTACATATATATGCATGCATGCCCCTGCTTTTGCATTCACATTAAAATTATCTTTACTTTATCACAATTTTTTTTTCTTGACCTTTTTAAAAAAAATTGTTATCAAGCTAACAAGTCCCCTATGTGATAGCAAAGGCAGGTGACAGGTCCTCTACATGGAGATATAATAGGCTTATCAGACCCTTTATTGTCTCCCCTGCCCTCCACTGCAGCTAAACAATGACCGCCTTTAACCAAAACAAAAAGTGATGTATTACATATTGCTTCCAGGACATATGGTACTTTCATATCCAGGCCCCTCAGCTCATCAGGTATTCCAAAGTCATGAGCAAATTTCGGTTGAAATTGGTGGCCATTTGGGAGCAGTAAAGTATAATGACCTTTGGACGTTCTGGACCTGATGTCAGGAACCCACACTGTTCTTGCTTTATTAGAATCGCTGTAAAATGTCCTAGCAATATTGTCAGCCACATGGCCTGAGTATATGTACAATTTTTGTTATGTACAATTTTTGTTAATATGTACAATTTTTGTTAATGTATGCAGAGTGAAATCGCTTTAGGAGTCTGTCTCCTTTTCATTTAAAGTGTAACTCCACTTTTGTTGAGAAAAAAATCATTCCCCTCTGAGTGATCTATGTACATTGCAAGGATTATAACAAACTTTGTTGCAGATTCCAACCTTTTGTTGTTCTGAAGAAATCCATTGTGTGTTTGGCTGTGGCTCTGTTCTGAGTAGGTCTAATAGGACTGGTTTCATAATTAACGGTCAGGTGTGGAGCTACAAGGCACTAATGGGGAAATCTGTTGGACCTGCATCTCTTTAGATGGGTTCCTATTGAAACTATCTCTCCAAAAATTAAATTTTTGTTGCAGGGGATGCCTGAAATCTGATTTGTATCTTAGGCAGACTTCTGGGAAAATTGGTGCGCCAATTACACAAGCAGGAAATTTATGTTTCTGGTGAGTGGACAGTACACACTCTGTGTAGAGAACAGCTCCAGGTAGCCATATTGCAGTGCATTCTCAGAAAATTTAAAGAGCTGCAGATTGAAAAGGAAAGGTCATTTTTAATAACATTCAATACAAAAGTGGAGTTACCCTTTAAATGAAGTCTGATAATTATAATTATAATTATATCACGCCATCCGTTATCCTATAAAATGATGTAAAAGTTTGATAAAGATAACCTTTGCCCTGCTTCTAGTAGCCTCCCTGGCGGTTTTCCCGAGTGTGGCTCGGGGTTAAAATTCAGGACCATTAGCGGTAACCCCGAGCCACACTCGGGATTACATTGCCGGATCCTGGTGCCTCCTTACTTACCTTGTCCCCGGGATCCTGCGATGTCCCCCGCAGTGTCCGTGGGCTCCGTCCTCTGCCCGAAGCCTCCCCGTGCCAGGCTCCGTTCCCTGCGAGCGTCGCGATGCACAGGGGCGGAGCCTGGCGGCAAATAAAAAAAAAAGTAAAAATTATAACACATACAGTACTGTAATCTTACAGATTACAGTACTGTATGAAATGATTTCACATCCCTTTTGTCCCCAGTGCTTTGGCCCATGCCCTGCATGCAGTTTTATGTGATATATACTGTTCTTTCTGCCTGGAAACTGGAGATTGTCCATAGCAACCAAAAAGTGTCACTTTACGTCAAAAGTGGCTTTAGACCAGCTAGAAAACAGCGATAGTAAATTAGAACACTTGCAGAATTAAGCGATAGTGAATCGTGGAGAAATTTATTTTATTACTATTTATTTTTATTTTTTATATTATAATTTATGTTTTTGTGTTTCAAACTTTATCATACCCGGGATATCTACTAGACTCTTGTTTGGACAGATTTAAGTGTGTTATTGTTAAGAATTAGAGACCTACAATATAAAACGCCAAATTTCCATGCAAAATAATTGTACCGCTTTCAGCACCTAAAATCCGAAATAATCATACTGCCAGGGAGGTTAAGGAAGTCTTTCAAGTCTACTATCGTAACTGGGTCTATTCTGACAAGTATCCGTTTATATGAGGCAAATCTGTTTCAATAAGCTTTTGAAGCCTTGCAGTGTTTTCAGTACTTCACTGATCCTATACCACATTTGATTTTGCCGATGTAGAAATGGCACTCATATTGATTAATGTGTAATGAAACCTATTCGGTTGTATGAAGGTTGAACAACTCTATTATTTTTAAAGGCCAACTCCAAACATAACTCCTTTCCATTCCAAATAGAATGGGAAAGGGCCCTTGCATTCTTTGTTGAAAGATTCCCCTTGTTTTCTGTACCAAGAACACTCTATCGCACCCGCAGATAAGAGTGCAACCAGCATGCTCTAATGAAGAGAATTTTTTCTATTTGAAACGCAAATGGCAACATCCTGCCACTATTTATTGGAACCACATAGCTTGTATCAGTTTGGGATTTGTAGAAAATGAGAAAGCGGCTAAAAATCCTCTATGTGCTGCAAAACTTGAAGTCCTTTACAAAAGGGATTAATTATATCTTGGTGCATCAGTGGCGGCCCATAATGCAGGGCGCAGGGGTGCTGCCCCCCTATTCCATGCGTCCGGCCCCCTAATCTACATGCGGGGCACCGGACGCATAGATTCCAAAGGAGTTTTTTTCAGAAGCACTCGATTTCAGCCTGAGGGTCGAAAGGGGTTCAAAAAAAGGTGGGCACGGGCCGCAGAGTGACCTGACCCACCGGGGAGGTGTTGTGTCATTGAATAGTTTGACACTCCGAAAGTGTAGGATCCAGTCTTTGTATTTGTAACTCTCTCTGCAACTTGTTTTTGATCCCAAGTGTTTCTAAAGGCTGTTTTTTTTTTGTTTTTTTTTAACCTTCATGCATTCTATTCTATGCAACCTTATGCAGCTTCCCCCTCAATACTCACCCGAACCCGATCAAGTGAAGTGCACAAGAGTGGAAGCTCTCCTGGATCTCTCCCTAATTGGCTGAGACACAGCAGTGGAAGCCATTGGCTTATGGTGCTGTCAATCTCAGCCAGTGAGGAGGGAGCAGGGCCAAGCCACGCTCTGTCTCATAGATAAGCAGAGGCAGCTCAGGAGCGAGCATGCATGAGTGCCCCCAAAGCAAGCAGCTTGTTCTGGGGGCACTCAGCAGGGGGAGGGGCCAGGAGCGCTGGTGGGAGACCCAAGAAGAGGAGGATCGGGCTGCTCTGTGCAAAAGAATTGCACATTTGTTATTAAAAAAAAAAAACTGAACCTTTTACAATCGCTTTAATGTCCCTGTTGTCTGAGATAGTGTATGGGTAATCCACAGGATTGCTTTTGTTTAGAACTGGGAATACTTTGATATGTCAGTGGATGTCTCAGAAATCTGAATAAATATACATTTTCAAACCCCAGGATGTGTCCTGAAATGTTGTGAAATCTGGTCTAAAAGTGGATGTAAACCCTCATATATACCCAGTGAACAGCCTCAGATGATACACAGAGATGAAACACATCTCCCTACATACATTTTACATGCATATCTGCTGTCTTAAGCTTTATATACTGTTTAGAAAGTTCAGATCCTGTTAGAGATTTTCTTTTCCTGGTTACCACTGCAGTGAAGTCTGGGCATACAGCCAAGACAGCTGATTGGAGGAAAGGCAGACACCCCCTCTCCTCCATAGGTAAAGACTTTCAGCTCTGTTTAATAGTTCAACTCAGTGCTAATCTATTTATAACATCCCCCCAACACAAAACTCGGGCTGCTTTTATCATATGTGACGGAAAACCTGTCAGGAGTTATCAGGCTGATAACAGAAGACTGGAGCAGGAGAAATCTACAGGACATAGCGCTTTGAAGAGGGCTAACAAAACACTGCAGATATATGTGCCTAGCTCAAATTTTATGAATTGGGTTTACACCCACTTTAAAGGTGATTTCGCATTAGAATTTTTATTTTAGAGTTCTGTGTCCTATGGGGCAAAGCACACATAGTACTATGTCCCATGTTTTAAAGTGCTTTTTTTCTAACCCAAGGAATGAATACCTGACCTGCCCCCCTTCCCCTCCTGCCATGGCCAATCAAAGAACAGCTTTGAAGAAGGTGCTTTATTCATAGCTGCAGCTTGTCTTGGCTGTGAGCACTATCCTGAGACAAGCAACAGCAAGAGGAATGCAGAGGCCAGCTTTTCTCCCTTCTTCTGCATTCCTCTTGCCATTTTTTTTATGAAAGTGGTGATTATTATTTTTCTTGCCTACACATTATTGTACCCAAGTCCCAATTTGTGTCTGCAAATGTGTGCAATCTTTTCTCTCTTTAGATGTTACCTGCTCCACCTACTAAGTTCTAGCATTATCAGTGTGGTTGAAGATGTGACCTTTTTCCCATGTCATTGACATTTATGTGTGCGTGTGATACTTTCACTGTCTAGAGTAGCTTTTTCATTGTGGCATTTAAGTGACCCCGAATGCAGTATATTTACCTAACCGTAGCATGTCTATAGCTGAACATGTATAGTTAGCTTACACAGCTTTTTCTTCAGGCAGGAATGATGCCGTTCTAGAAAGTGTCTAGATTTATATACAATGCTATGCATTTTTAGGCAGAATGTCTTATTAACCATACTTTGATTGCACCTGGCTACTTTGTGAAAGGTATGTAATTCCTTTCATTAGAAAATTCATGATGTGTGCACGATCCAAAATTTGCTGTTATAGCAAACATTTTAGAAATGCTAGTTGTGTCTAAACAATACCCTAAAAAGTCTACCTTTTGGCTGGAATGTCTTAAAGCATGGGCAGTCATTAATGGGGATTGGTCATCTGCAGGGAACCAAAAGCAATTCTGGTGCCCTCTACCTATTTTTTTTTCCTGAACAGTTTCCAGAGTTCAGTTCCTCTTTAACCCGTACTTAAATAGGGGGCTACCATTGATGCCCTCCTTCTAATATACTAGTTGCCTGGCCGTCTGTGGCTCTGAGTCTGTGTGAAATCAGAATTCCTTATTTGAATGCTTATTACAGGAAAGTGTCCAGAACCAGAATGACATTCAGGCAACTATCATTTTAGGAAGACAAGCTCATCAATGGCAGTCTCCTTATTTTCTCAGTACAAGTTAGCTTGAATGCATTTCTGAATGTTAGATGCACCAGAAATGAGTGAAGATCTTTTTTTTAAGCTACCAGCATTTAAGTCTGCAATAAAAGGACCTAATTAATAAATATCCAAAAGATGTGAAGCAGCTCCAACAAAATACAGCGGGTGTCCATTCAATTAAATTGTGATGTTGAATTATATTTTGCATTGATACAGTAAAGGTGTTTAGAATTTTTACTATTTTTTTTTTTTAGTCTTAACTTTTAGTTTATTTTCTAGTCCTAATTGGTCTTAATTACAGTTAGTTTGCTTGTCTGCAACTGATGGTAATCATTTTAGAATCGGTCACAGCCATAGCACCAGATTCTAAAAGTGGCGAGAGGAACTCCCTGAATCTGGTGCATGTGTCGTAATGGTACAAAAACTGGCACCACAGCTTTCATAAATTCGGCGCAGGTAATGTTAACAGGGCCATACTGCCAGAGAAGTGTTGGTATTACTTTATTGAATTCCCCCCAATATGTGTTCCAGATATTAGAGGATTTTCACTCAAGATAATAATTTTCAGTGGTTAAACTAACGTTTTGTGTAATGTTTCAGGTTTGGTTATAGAGAAGACCCAAGTAGTGTTTGGTGTTCTATATTCTGTTTGCAAATATATGTAAAAGTGTTGAGTCAATATTGTAGGACAGACATTTTAGGTAAATTTTTTTTATTTACTGTAGGGCTAGTTCAAAGGTTTGCACCACCATGTTACAGTGTTATGAACAGTAAATCCATGTACTGAGCTTCAGCTTTTAAAACTTTGTACCTTTTAATGATGCTCAAGCTGCAAAAACACATTTTACTGATCTGTCTACCTAAAACCGATAACTAATACATTGCTATGATTTTATTGCACATTCCATATCATCTTTGCGCTCGGACGACACTACTACTACTACTACAACTACTACCAATGATGGGTTGAATTTCACTTTAAATGGATTCAAAAAAGGACTAACCTTCTATGGCAGGGGCACTCCAGCTATAGGTAAATTACAAATCCAATGAGGATTTGCAAAACTTGACAGCCACAAGCATGAATCCCAGAGGCATGATAGGATTTGTCAGGTACTGGCCAAGGCCGAGTTGCTGAGAGAGGCTCCCCTTGCAGCTGGGCGCACGATACCCTCTGGAAGTGGCACAGCGGGTATTGGGAACGAAGAAGCACGGGTCACCAGCAGGTAGCAGAGTGGCAGGAAAGTGCTTCAGGTAGAGAGGTGATCCATGCAGGGTGGCTGACACTGGGCTGGAACTGGCTAGGTAGAAGCTCAAGCAGAGTCTGGAGATGATGACTGGAGCGGGTTCAGAGAGGAGGCCGAGAGTCAAACACAGAGGCAAAGTCCAGAAACAAGCCGGGCGTCAAACACGGGAAGTCAGGCAGAGTAAGCAGGCTGATGATCAAACACTGGGATCAAGGCAGAGGCAAAGTCCAGGAACAGGCCGGGGGTCAAACACAGGAAGTCAGGCAGGTAGAGAAGTCCAAGAGATAAGCCAAGGGTCAAAGCGCTGGAGAGGTTCAGGTGAGGTCAAGGTCAATCCGGGTCACAACAGGCAGGCACAGGTACACAGGTTCAGAAACAGGTTACAGGAGCTGAAAAGACAAACCAGCGATGATACCGTACACAAGGCTGACTTTGACTTTTATAGGCCTGCCCGGGAGACTACTGCTGTGCGCACAACGGCGTGCACGTGCCCGTGTGCTTATGGCGCATCACGCACCCGCATGCGCCGGCCCGCAGAACTGTGTGTTTGGAAGCGTGAACCTGCCGGATCGCGCGCCGTAGCACAACTGTTCTGCGCAGGCACACAGGAAAGCGCCAATGCTGGCAGGTCAAGCTTCTACTATCTCTCTGACAGGATTTGTAATTTGATCAGAGCTACAGTGGCCAGGTTGCTTACCCCTGTTCTAGGGAAATGTGTTCTGTGTTAGCAGGAGGTAAAAACTTCTGTGGATCGAGAGCCTTTACATTCAAGTTCCTTCTATAATGTTTTATGATTAAAAATGTTTTAATAACGGCTATTGAAAAAGAACTAAGTGTTCATATTTACTGTGTCACCAGGTAAATGTTCTGGATAATGGTATAAATCTAAAAATGGTATTCTGATTGGTGCCTGTGGGGCATAACCTCAGTTCTTAGTTCTTAATACAAATTGGAACAGGAGATAGACAGTACTGTAAGCCAAGCAGATTGTATTGCTTTGTTTACTGCTCTTTTTAACACTAAGAGCTTGCTGATAGGATGAAGTAAATAGATACCTCACTAGTGAACTGCATCTCTTCTACCATCCAATCAGACTGGGGCAAAACCCTCACAAAGCTGCATTGCTTTATCTGCAGTGATATCAAGTCAGAGACCTGTCTGGCAGTGGTCTGTTAATCTCAAGAGTAACTGAATAGAATTACAAAACCTTTATTAGGTAAAACAGTTCACATATATGCATTAAAACTTTGTATTTAGCTGCTAGGCTCTAGCTCTGATTCTAGAACGCTATAGGATCACCTGTCCTGAATTTTTGAATCCTATGTTAAATTGGCCTGTACACCGTTTCCTCTGTTTTCAGCTTCCTTTTCCGTTTTCTTTTTTTTCTTTTTATTCTTTTATGCAGCAGCAATCAGAGTAGGGCCAAAAAAGATATCATCTGAAATATGAAAAAGGCATACAAAGTCATTACCCAAACAACAATATAGATCCATCTTCAGGTACAGATAGGGTTTGGGTGGTAATAGGTTTGTCTTGCATGGATCAGATCCCATAAACCCCAACTGACTTCTGATATAGGTACCTTTTTTTCTGAAAGAAAAAAAAAATAAAAGAGATAGGAGAGGGGAACAGAAGAACCTTCAGGGTCCTCTGTGATTACTGATTTGTAACATTACTGATGTCTACAGACTGGTCATGTCTGCAGATTTCAAATGAGTGTTGTCAGAAAAATCCAGTTTCAGGTCGTCCCTAAGGTACAAGAACACCTATCAGGTAGCAAGATCCACAGAATAATTGGAGGAAAAAGTATATTTAATCCAGCAAAACCAGGTCTTGCACAACTGCTCTACCTTGTGTCTAAACACAAGGCAATAAAGTCATCCTTTCATAGATTTAATTGATATTACATTGCCAAATGCTTTTTGGGGGAGGGGTTGTCTGTTTCCAGTACAGATAATGGTGAATTATTCACTTGAACCAAGGACTGGAAGGTCTGATGGCAGGAAGAAAGTTAGGGTGGCCAATCACTGGGGATTACCAATCCGAGAGTATATATCCCTGTTCAGTGCAAAAGAGTTAGGCTATATAGCCCACCAGAGAGTGAGACCTAACAGAAATGGGTAGAACAGTCTAAAGTCACATGAAGGAACATTGGAATCCTGATTAGAAGGGTTAGTAGCAGATAAAGCAAGTATAGAAGGATATTGACTTAATGATGCTATTCCTTCCAAAACCAGGAGAAAGAGAAGGCCATTTCCTTAAATCCTGTCTGAGCTTGGTCAGAAGGGGTGGAAAGTTTGCTGTAGAGGTCCCTTTAATGGATAAAGTCAAGAAGGTTCTAAAATATGATAAAATATGACGCCGAGCCCATTTTAAATGTAAAGGAAGACTTTAGTGCATTTACAGTATGTTGTGGAAGATTAGGGTTTAAGGCCTCAGACTTCTAGAAGTTTAATTTGAAGTTTCGAAAGCCCACTATACTGCCTAAATTCCATCATGAGGCTGAGTAACAAAATAAAAAAAAAAAACAGGTCTGCATATTCTCTAAACTTTGTGTTCTCCCTGGGTTACTCTCAGACCTGAAATATTTTGATTGGCTCTAATGTAGCCTAGAAGGGATTCCCAATATGAGGATAAAAATGAGGAGGAAAGAGGGCACCCTTGTCTAGTGCTGTTACTGAACATGAACTCTTCTGATAATCATTAATTTTGACCCTGAATGAGGGAAATGAGCATAGCCCATCAATCCACCTTCTCAACTGGGCCCCAAATACCGGATGCTGAAGCACCATCCTTATAAATGTCCAGTCTACCCAATCAAATGCTTTTTTAGCGTCTGTAGATTTTGTAGTGTAGGGGTGCGAGTGGTGTGTACTAAATGAATCACATTTAAAGCTCTGCTGGCAATATCCTTTGCTTATTGATCGAGTACAAAGCTCACCTGATTAGAGTAAATTAACTGATGGATATATGGATTCAGCCTATTAGCCAGGATCTTAGTAAAAAGTTTTAAGTCTAGGTGAGTAACGAACTAGGATGGAAGTGCGTGCATTCTCTTTCCCTTCTTTAGGGATAACGGATATAGTCGCTCGTAATGTATTCCGAGGAAGGTGGTGGCCAACTTGGATTGTATTAAAGGCTTAGATAAAGGGCTTGGTTAAAAGGTGTGTAAAGGTTTTATATTAAAGCAAGGAAAAGTCATATGGCCCAGGAGCTTTGTGGGGTTTTAATTCTTTCAGAACTACTCTGTGGTCAGAGGGTCATCTAGGGCCTGGCACTCTGATTGGGACAAAGGAGGCAGCTCAGAGTCAGCCAAGTATTGGCAAATATTAGACAGCCTGTCCTTCCAGACAGGGAGGTCACAGAAGGTAAAAATTTATACAGTGCCCTATAGAATTCTATAAAGTGGTTGGTGATCGCTTGGGAGGAGTATAGGGATTTTTTCCTGTCTCGGGTTAATGTGGGGCACATGCGATGAGAGGCTAATCTCTCGAAGAGCCCTAGCCAGCATTTACCCTGGCTTGTTTTCCCATGCATAAGTATGGGTCTTGAGTTTAGAAAATGGAGCCTTAATTTAGTTTAAAAAGTAAAGCTTCAAACGTTTCACAGAGAGCCCGGAGGTCATCAAAATTATTATGCCCCTGAGAACGTTTTATGTAATGTTTCTAGAGAATGCATTTGGGTGAGCAAAGTCGCCAGTTGTTGGTTCTTTTGTTTGGACCCTTGATCAATAAGGTTTATTCTTATAAAACATTTGTGAGCTTCCCATAATGTTATTGGGCTTGCAGTAGAAGGTTTGTTAATCTGAAAAAAGGAATCGCTTCAAAGATACTGAAGCTCTCACCTCCTCATCCTGAATATAGGAGTTACTAAACTTCCATTGCCAAATCCTATAGGAGTTGGCCAAAAGGAAGTTTTCCATCGCTACCAGGCATGATCGAATAGCCTGCAAATCTCAATAGAGGTCTTGTGTACACAGAAAATATTTGATTGTTTGACAAATAATTGATGCAGAAATAGGTCTGAAGCTCCATTGAGAAGGCATAGTCTTTCTTTTTAACTATGAAACCCATCGACCAGTTTGGCATGTATGAGTTGTTTAAAGAAAATGTGTGAGAGTTGGGAAGAGCCTTTAGAGAGTTCTGCTAGGGGTCAAGTGCAGCATTCATATCCCTGTCCAGTATAAGAGTGTCCTTAACAAAAGTGGCCACATCCTCCAGGCAAGCAGTCTGTAAGTAATCTTGTCTGTGTTGGTAATGTAAAGATTCACAAGGGTCGCCTCCAGTCCCTCTAGAAAGCCTTTCACAAACTGGTACCTGCCATGAGCAGCCGCTTCAGGGACTATCTAGTGCTGTGGGCAAGGATAATGCTGGCACCCCTAGATTTGGGGCAGGTGCTGTGATAAGCATGAGGGTATCGACGATTGGTAATACGCTCAATATGTCTGGTGGTGAAATGAGTCTCTTGGAGAAAAGCTACCTGAAGTCTTTCCCTCAGCGTGTTCCCCAAAACCCAAATGTTTAGACCCTTGCCTTTTTTAGGACAACTGTGGAAGGCAATTTAGGATTGAGCTTTTGTGTTTGAATAGTGGGAGAATACATAATCAAAAAGAAATGAGGCCTGAGGGGTACCAGGAAAATAAGAAAACATTTTAATTAAATGAACCCCTTTTGGGAGGACACTGGAAGAGGAGAAAAAAAAAAAAAAAAAAGAGTATTTTACTGTCCCATCAGGTTCACAGAAATTCAAAAAAAGCAATGGTCCTAGACAATTACCCCCCCCCCCCCCCCCCCAACCTTACAACCTGAGAGGGAAGGTCTGGAGCTTGTTCTCTGCTTTTGAGGTAAAATGAAGTGCATTAAGATATTTAAACCTTTAAATATGAAAAAGTGATATGAGTGTTTGCAGGTTAATCAAAGACTGATTTTTTTTACCTTGCAGAGAGTGGTAAACGAAGACCAGAAAGTGAGACAAGTGAACCAGTGCTGCAGTTGCATTACAGTACAGAAGGAACTACCACAAGTACTATAAGACTGGATTTCACAGATGAATGGTAAGTGGGTTCCATTGCATTGCTTATCAGTATGTATGATAGTGATTTAAAATTGTACAAATATTTATTTCAGAGCAGTAAGCTAGTGCTAGAACCATGCACCCTTGGGGTCCTGAGTTCTGCACGAACCAGGAATAACATCTCCATTATGATGTGCGACAATTCTTTGTATGTGTTTAATTCTTGTGACCCTCCTACAATACAAAAACATACTGGTAGGCTAATTGGTTTCAACTCACACACTGGAGAATCTGAGTTATACGGTGTGATTGTATAAATGTGGTATTGACATTGTAGAGTGTAACCAGTGGTTGATGTGAACAGATCTGTGTAATGTGTAAGGTGCTGCAGGATATAATGGACAGGAAGTGTCAACCAGATTTAGTTTTCCAGCAAAGTTACTTTGCTGCCTATTGATGGATAAATCACACGTGTTGGTTATATACAGCTTGCCTTCAGGAGGTGGTCACTGGTAACACAATTGAATGCCCATCCGCCACTCTAACCCCACCCCTAATGGTCAAGTTTTTTGCTAATGTCTTAAGAGGCGGTACTCTTTCTCATCAGCTCCACTGAGGAAAAATCTATATTTGTAATACTTTAGCCCCTCAGGTACTGGAATCTGCTTGTGGTGCTCCCCAGGCACCTAGTACACTGCTTTGTTAGCTGTAGAACACTTTATCGTTCCAGAGTCGTATTGCAGCCTCTGGTGTGAACCAATCTTTAAAGACTCCCTTTGTGAGTAAGCCTATAGACAGGATGACGATATACTGGAATGTGACCTTTGGACACCGGGCTCTGCCATTGGCACTTTTCTGACCTTGTGTCCCATGTTGGTTAGCCGCAGAGCGATCTTCTTTTTTAGTTCTCTAGATCAGTGGTACAACCCCTCTGGTATACCCAGTCTCCAATGTCTACATCTGACACAGAAACCTAATTAAAAGATGTATGGCTTTAAAAAAAATAAACAATCATACTCCCCTAGCTGCAGCTGTCCCCCACTGTCTCTAAGACTGAGAAATAAGTTATCAAAGATTGCTGATCGCTCAGTTCTTTGGCCTGCAGAGAGCTGATGATTGTCAGCCACCAGCTCTCTGCTCTGACCCTCCAGCGCTCACTGGAGCACCAGGCTGTGGTGAGGGTGGGAGCAGTTGGCTCAGTCTCCCAGTGGCTCATTGAGAGGCCGAGCCAGCTGCCGGTCCAGGCATCTGGGTGGATCCTGACTGTAAAGTTGGAATTTTTTCCCGAGCCTGGACCAGTGACGTCAGCCAACAGCGGGTCATAGGAGTGCAGAACGAACTGAATATTTTTGCATTTTTGGACTTCGTTGATCAGTTAGAGTTCTTATTTAAGTCCTAATTCAAGCTAACTGATACAGTTCTCTGCCATCATCTGGCCCCAACTTTAATTTGCCTCTAATACTTCTAATGTAACTCAAGATTCTCAAGTTTCACAGCTTTTTACGCATATACATGAAGCCTTTCACTTTAGCTGTGCTGACCTCTTAGAAGTCTTTAAAAGAGAAGTGTGGCCAAGGCTTTCTTTTTTTGTCCTACTTCTCTTCTGGGTCACAGTGATTGACATTTGCAGGAGAATTTATTTTGGGTTGTTTGGTGGTAAGTTATGGCAAGAGCAAGAAATATACAGCTAAGTAGAAAAAAAAAAAATATATATATATATACCGGTATATACACATGCCTACTTCATCATACAAAATTTGTTAATGACATGGATCTCTGCCTACAGCTAAAACACATTGCAGGCAATCACAATCTACCTTCCATATGGAGATTGCAGATTTTGCAGCAATAAACCCTCTGTTTTAAACCATACTTCCACTTTTATCTGTGGGTTTGTTTTTCTCATGGATGGAAAATCTTTGTCCAGTAATTTTTGCAATTCACATCCCATGTGGAAAACTGGAAATTGGTCTACTTTAATTGCCACTGCCTGGATCAAGGGGAAGGGGCTCTTCATCTGGACATCTTCAATCTGAAGTGTCAAATGTGGGACTCTGGATGTAGACACCCAGCCTAGCCTGTAGATTCAACAAACTTCCTCTGTTTATAACCACGACCAAGTATCCTCCAGCCCTAACTTTGAATGACTTGATAATTCCGTGGTCTCAGTTCAGGCTAATCTATGCCTTCCCTCCAATTTTGCCTCCTTCTATAAAAAGACAGAGCAAGAGAGGAAAACCGTGATTTAGATTACACGAACTGGCTCAGAAGAACTTGGTACACAGACATACTCGGACTTCAGCAGATGATCCCTGGCCTTTACCCAACAGGCAACATCTGCTTTTTCAAGGCCTCCAATTCCAACCTGCTTCATAGTCTATGGCTTTATTGGCATGCTTATTGAAGCCCGTGTTTTAAAAGATAGAGGGGTATCTGAGTCTTAAATAGAGAAAAGTCTTATTCATGCATTGTGAATAGCAAGAAAAGCCACTTCCAGGAAGATCTACTATCATACCTAGAATTCCTTCTTTGCCTGGTGTGAACACTGGCACTTCAATAACAGATTACACTGTTCCTCAAATTCTGGCCTTCCTACAATCAGGTCTTAAAGACCATATGACCTTAGCCGCTTGCCGACCAGCCGCCGCAGTTATACTGCGGCAGGTTGGCACAGCTGCGCAAGTCGCCTTAGCTATACGTCGACTCTTTAAGATGCTATTATAGCAGGCGCACGCACCCGCAGAGGGTCCCCAGAGCTGATGCACGTGCCCGTTGGGGACAATGTCCGCCAGGCACTCGTGATCGCTCCTGACAGAACGAAAACGGGGATCTGTGTGTGTGTGTGTGTGTGTGTGTGTGTAAACACACAAATCCCAGTTCTGTCAGAGGAGTAGAGACAGATTATGTGTTTCTATTAAGTAGGAACAATATATGTCTCCTCTCCCAGTCACTCCCATCCCCCCACAGTTAGAAACACACATAGGGAACACAGTTAACCCATTGATCGCCCCCTAGTATTAACCCATCCCTGCCAATGACATTTTCACCGTAATCAGTGGCTATTTTTAGCTCTGATCGCTGTATAAATGTCAATGGTCCCAAAAAAGTGTCTTATCTGTCATCAGCCGCAATGTCGCAGTCCAGGTAAAAATCGCAGATCGCCAACATTACTAGTAAAAAAAATAAAAATAATAAAAATGACAAATCTTTCCCCTATTTTGTAGACGATTTAACTTTTGCGCAAACCAATCAATATACGCTTATTGCGATTTTTTTTTTTAACAAAAATATATAGAAGAATATATATTGGCCTAAGCTGATGAAGAAATTTTAGTTTTTTTTTTACATTTTTGGGGGGGGGGGGGGGGATATTTATTATAGCAAAAAGTACAAAATATTGTGTTTTTTTTTTTTTTCAAAATTGCCGCTCTTTTTGTTTATACCGCAGAGGTGATCAAATACCACCAAAAAAGAGCTCTATTTGTGCGGGGAAGAAAAGACATCAATCTTGTTTGGGTACAGCATCTCACGACCGCGCAATTGTCAGTTAAAGTGATGCAGTGCCGTAAAAAATGGCCTGGTCAGGAAAGGGGCAAATCCTTCTAAGGCTGAAGTGGTTGAAGAGTAACTCCACTTTTGTTGAGAACAAAACAATCCCCTTTGGGTGATCAATGTGCATTGCAGGGATTTTAACAAACATAGCAGATTCCTATTTGTTTCTGCTCTGAAGAAAAAACTGTATGTTTGATTATGTCAATGTACAGAGTAAATCTGAATGAGAGTGGCTTTTTTATTAATTAATTATTAAGAAATTTAATGTGTTGAGAACAGTAATATGGGGGATGATGCGACAAGGGGCAGAGCACACTGCAGTAAAGGTAAAGGGGGGTCAGGGGAGAGTACTGTTGGGAGGAGGGGGGTTGATGTCAAGAAAGTGTTCTTGCACTACTGTGGAGGAGGAGGGGGTGTTGTGGATGTGATGTAAGAACCGATTGTGATTCTGCAGCAACATGCAGTTAGGCGCAGCATACGAAAATGTGCCACAGTTGGCGATGTGTGCGGAAACTATTGCTGCACGTCTGCTCAGTACAGCATGTTATTCTGCAAGTTGGGAACACATGCAACCTCGAGGGCGTTCCTAGCTGCAGAGATGGGAACCTAGCCTAAGAGGAGAGGGGTGATTTGAAGAATCTGCGTTGGCACACAAACATGTGGTTCAGACTACTGCTGAAAAACATTTTTATTAATTGGGCCTCTGTGAATTTTCATTCAATACCCTACTTTCTAGGATCTCTCTTGCAAAGTAGCCTTTTTGGTTAGCAGCCCTCTCCTGTATGGAGTTCCTCATACTTTACACTGACAAGGTTGTCTTAGCCCAAGACCATCTGTTCTTCTAGGTGGTATCAGTCTTCCATCTCAGTGAAGACATAGTCCTACTATCCTTTTGCCCTGCACCAAAGCATCCTAAGGAAATCTCTGCATTGCCTGGATGTAGGTAAAGCCATTAGTCTACCTCAAAACTACAGACAGATGGATTCCCTGTTTGTCCTGTTCTCAGGACCTTGCAAGGAACACCCTGCTTCCAAATCCATTATATCGAGATGGATTAACAGTCCGATTGCTAGAACTTACTCTCTGAAGGACAAATCTCCACCTGCGCTTTTACACACCCATTCCACCAGATCGGTGGGCATTTCAGCACCAGACTTCAGTAGCCCAGCTATGTAAGGCCGCCACCTGGTCCTCTGTTCATACCTTCTTAAGTTTCTACCAGGTGTACTTCTAATATTTTGCTAATGCAGCTTTTATGCACGAGGTTCTTGCAGTGGAACTGTAAAGTTGGATCATTCTGACCACTTTTGTTGTTGTGCCTGTTGGCACAGTTGTTTGGCGTATTCACGTTTCATATATGAGGAATTTTGACTTGGAGCCCATTCACACATTCCCACAGAGACAGCAGCGGTGCGGCAGGGGGGTCGGTGTGATGCTCATTTTATCACATTACATAGCTCCCTTTTTTTGGGGGGAGGGGGGGTTATGTGAATGTGTGTCAGCAGTTACCTGTGTTTATCCATGAGAAAAAACACAAGTAACTGTACATAGTGTACTGTACATACCTATACATATCTAATAAACACGCCATGTACTGTACTCCAATATATGTAATTTACAGGTAAGTCAAAATTCCTCTTCCATTAATTTTTTTCTTTTTTTATCATCGCTTTCATACTGACTGTGTCAACTATATATGTGATAGTTTGAAGGTTTTCCTTTTCATTCCTTCATTCAGAGGTTCTTGTATGTCTATTGCGTTGCTGTGTCACTGCGTTGGCCCACTGTTTTTATTAATATGTCAATCCCTCCACCCCTTCCTTAAGGCTGGGTTCACACCTCTGACGGATGCAGGGGTCCGGTGCGTCCCTGTTCTCCATTTTCAGGGACAAATCAGGGCTGAATTTTTGCCTGAATTCAGCCCTGAAACGGAGCCAAAGATGCACAGCACTCCTGTGCAAGCCGCTCCGCAGCCGCAACGGAGATATGTGAACCAGCTCCATAGAGAGCCGGTCACAATCTCCTGTCATGCGAAGTGGATGTGGGGAAACCCGCATCCAATTCGCATAGGTGTGAACCCAGCCTAACAGGGAATCAATGCTTCTTTGTTTCACATTGAAGGTCTCCTTCCCTCTCTCCCCTTATATTACTCTTGCAGGCTATATTTTCCTGTTTTACCTTTGGTCAAGGATTACATATCCTAGGCTCTGGTCTTTCCTTTACAAGCATTTATGTGTTTTTTGTTGACCACTTTCCCTCAACTTGTCCTCTTATGGTGGTTGTTGGGTTTTCCTCCATTATGTTGAAGTCCTTTACCCTTTCATAAACTGTTGTTTTCTCCCTAGTGGTGCTACTTGTCCTGTTCTGAGACATCAGATTTATTCTTTGTGCCTTTTCATCTTGCCTTCCCATTTTTTTCACTGGTTCTTTAGCAAATTATTCTTTTGGATATTCGTCTAGTAAGATTTCCACATATATTGGATCTCTCGGAGGCTGTGGACCTCCCCCTCAGTTAAATTACCTTAGAATTTCCCATTTGATTTACTATATCCCTGTATCCCTAAATGTTTTTTAAAGAAATTAAGATTTTAGTTTTATTTTTTTTGATCCACTGACAGCCCCAGGAAGTTGCCTACTGGATGAATGGACACTGGCATGCCTTTGGTGTGTAGCAAAGCAGTGCTGAGTGTTTGATCCTAAATTCAGAAGGGTGGGACTTGTTCCCCTCATTAACCTTTGGGACATCCAAAAGCAACACATCTGTAGGAAGGAAGGAGGGGGGGGGGGGGGGGAGAGAAACATGGTAAACAAACACTAACCGGTCCAAGAAAAAAATCAACAAACTGGAAAATCAGAGCCGCCTGGAGTTTTCTTAGTAGTTAGCATAGCATTGTGTAAAGCAAGAATTGTGTAAAAGAATACCAGATGGCAGCCTTGCACATCTAAGAAACATTTGCTTGATTCTGAAAAAGCCCAAGAAGCGCTCAGTTCTAGTAGAGTGTGTCTTGACAGGGAAGGGTGAAATATGATCCTTGAGACCATAAATTTGAATGAAGGTCTGCCTTAGCCATCTAGATATGGAGGAACAAACCGCTTGTGCACCCATAAGGGCTCCATCCAGGATGGGAACCCATCTTCCTGAAAGAAGCCATGGCTAAGGGGGAGACTCTCAAACTTAACCACATCAGACAATGAAAGTAAATTTTCCTTTTGGTGAACTGACAGGGGGATGTAAGATGTCCTGATTGAGGTGAAAGACAAACTACCCAGGGCAGGAAAGCAGGTCTGGGCCTCAATGCCATCCATTGTCCCTTTGCCAAACCAAAAAGGGGTCTTTGCAGGATAAGGTCACCATTTCAGTCACTTACCTTGCAGAGGTGATGGCTACAAGGCAAACCACCTTGCAGTTGAGAGTAGAGTGAGAAATGTCTCTAATGGGCAATTTCTGAAGCACAGAGAGAACCAGAGTCAGGTGCCACAGAGTTGAAGGGGAATAGAAAGGGGGCCCCCAGAGATTGCAAAAAAAGCTCACTAGCAATACACACCAAACTGAGCATGTGTAGCGTGACTCCAAAGACTGTCTTATAAGGAGACGGATTGGAGACAGTTGAAGAAGGGAAGGATATGGGGAAGATGGGCTCAAAAAGCCTTTTTACACACTGCAGAGGATCAACCCCTTAGATTCCACAATTATTTTACTGTTGTGGGTTTAGTAACACTTTAAAGGAAAAGAAAGTGCTAGTATGTCTTTACCACAGCAGAGCTAAAGAAAAGATTTTATCCTGGATACTGGCAAAAATCAAAAGGGGAGAAGGGGCTGATCTATAGTTTTTTGTTGACCGGTGTCCGATGCTCCTGTAGGCAGCAGTACAACCTAAAGGTTTCTGTGATCCTTGGACAAGAAATGGATTTTAACCATTTCAGTACAGTGCACTTTCACTCCCTTCCTGCCCAGGCCATTTTTCAGCTTTCAGCGCTGTCGCACTTTGAATGACAATTGCGCGGTCATGCAACACTGTACCCAAATGAAATTTTTATTATTTTTTCCCCACAAATAGAGCTTTCTTTTGGTGGTATTTGATCACCTCTGCGGTTTAAATTTTTTGCGCTATAAACAAAAGAATAGCGACAATTTAGAAGAAAACACAATATTTTTTACTTTTTGCTATAATAAATTTCCAATTTTTTTTTTTTTTAAACAAATTTTTTCCTCAGTTTAGGCCAATATGTATTCTTCTACATATTTTTGGTAAAAAAAATTTGCAATAAGCATATATTGATTGGTTTGTGCAAAAGTTATAGCATCTACAAAATAGGGGATAGATTTATAGCATTTTTATTATTATTATTTATTTTTTTTTAACTAGTAATGGCGGCGATCTGCGATTTTTATTTTTTTTTATTTTTTTTTTTTTATCGTGACTGCGATATTGTGGCGGACACATCGGACACTTTTGATACATTTTTGGGACCATTCACATTTATACAGCGATCCATGCTATAAAAATGCACTGCTTACTGTATAAATGTGACTGGCAGGGAAGGGGTTAACACTAGGGGGTGATCGAGGGGTTAATTATGTTGCTAGGGAGTGTTTCTAACTGAAGGGGGAGGGCACTCTCGAGGGGAGGAGACCAATCGGTGTTGCTCTATACTGAGAACACACATTGGTCTCCTCTCCTCTGACAGGACGTAGATCTGTGTGTTTACACACACAGATCCACGGTCCTGCCGTGTCACCCGCAATCGTGGGTGCCCGGCGGACATTGTGGCCGCCGGGCACGCGCATCGGGTGCCTAGTGGCACAGCGCGCGCGATTGCCAGCGGCGCGCCCTGGTGGGCAGGGAAGGCGAGGGCGTCATATGATGCCCTCCCAGAACGAGAGCCGCGCCGCATGGCCGTCATATGACAGCTGGCGGGCGGCAAGCGGTTAAACTTCCCTCTTTAGGGGTGCCATCTTGTTGTGTGCATGACTGTGTGTATGTTTGGCTCTTTTTACTTCTTAACCCCTTGCCCCAACTGTACACATACTGTACAACAATTGCAAAAATGTTGCCGCCGTCTTCTCTCGGGCAAAGCTAATTTAAAATAGTTTTCTGCAATGTGGAAATTTTACATTCTTTTTGGCAACCATGGGTGCCGGAGTAAAGAGGAGAGGGACCTTCCGGCTTGTTATCAGAGCTCAGTTGCATTTCTGATGGTATGGGAGTGCATTAGTATGTTATGGAATGGGCAGCTTGCACATCTGGAAAGGCACCATCATTAGTGAAAGATGTATCCAGATTTTAGAGCAGCATGTGCTCCTATCCAGATGACAGTCTTGCATATTTCAGCAGGACAGTGTTTAACCACATACTGCATCTATGACAACAATATGGATTAATAGTAGAAGAGTTCCATACCCCTCACCAATTAATTTGGCGCATCTTGAAACGAAAAATACAATGAAGACCAGGGACTTTTGAGCAGTTAGAATCCTATATTAGTGAATTTGATTCATGCTGCCAGAACTGCCCATCGCCCCCTTCTTGCTATCTATAGATGCGGAGAAGGCTTTCGATAGGGTCAACTGGCAGTTCACGAGTGTCACTTTGGAGCATATCGGGCTGGGGGGGGGGGGGGGGTTATTCATGTTGGGCTGGATCTTTTCTCTCTACTCTTGCCCCTTGGCTGCTGTCAAGGTCAACAAAACACGTTCTGATTTTTTTTCACGATATCGAATGGCTGTCCCTTGTAGCCCTTAATCGTTATACTCTCCCTAGAGCCTTTTTTATATGCAGTATGGGCAGATCCTGAAATTATGGCATACCGGAAAGCTTCCAGGGTACATAAGGTGGACGACCTGATCTTTTTTTTTTTATGGACTCTGGCCAAATTGCCTCAATAGTTGCATACGTATGGCTCCCTTTTCTAATTTTCTATTAATTGTCTAAGTCCTCTACTCCTCTTTCGTTAGACTGGGCCACGATTGATGGTCTCTGCCCCTCTTTCACCTTCCAATGGGCATCCAAAGCCATTCGTTACTTGGGAACGAATACATGTATTTTAATCTGTATCATCCACCTTATCAAATTATCATACTACCTCCACTGCAGCAATCACACACGGTCCAGTCTCCCCACCGGCAATCCCGTTTGGATCTGGCTTCTATTGGGAATTAGCCCCTAGTGGAGTTTTGATGAGTGAATGTCTGTGCAATGTTGCGGTTTAGTGGTTCATTTTTATAGACCAGATGAAATCATTAATGCATGCAGTTTCCTGATGAAGCGTATTGCGAAACATGTTGGCTGCTTCTGCATACCTACGTATTTGATTTCATACACCAAGTTTCAAATCACGGTTACAATCTGTATTATGGCTGTGTTATTTTTATTTGATATTTTTCAATAAATTTATACTTTTATACTAATTATTGTTGTTGGTGCTCACCTTAATAACAGACATACCACCTCCCTCCAAAATCCCATAACTCCTTGAGAGAGCTGTGTCTTTCTTCACATTTTATTCATACCAGGGACTGGGAGGAACTGTCTGTCTCTGGAAACTGTCCAACTGTATATTCATATATTCTATTTACGATCTAATATCTACTAATATTATTTATTATCCAGTTTTTATTGCTTCTGTGACTTAAAGTGGTTGTACATCCTCTCATATACCCAGTGTTGTGACTGGCCTCAGGTGATACATGGAGATGAAACAAATCCTCCTACATAAGTTGTATCTGTTTATCTGCAGTCTTCTCTTCTTTATAGCCATTCAAAGTGCATCATTTATACGGCTTGTCTGAGCTTTCAGAAAGCAGTGGGCAGGGAGCTGAAGTTACACTCTGCAGAGCTCATTGAGAACTGATTAGAAGGGCCTTATCGAGCAAACTCTTATTTGCTATATATTTTAACTTGCACCAATTTTTCTATATACTTAAAGCTAACTTTTTTTTTTTTTTTTATTTTTTTTAGGAGCAACACTGCCTCAAGTTCAGTAGCTGTAAAAGTGGGATGTTCTGATGATGCTGCTACACCCGAACCCACTTTGCCAAGTGAAATGGAAGGTACTAGATTTTTATTGTAATTGGTTCTATAAAAATCACTCTGTGCCCCACATAAATTTATCAGACATACCTTTTATTTGCTACTTGTGTAGTACAGTGCATGTATATTCTGGTGGGCGACAAATGGTTAGTAAGGTAAAACATTAGGCTGCAGCTAAATGAATGAATGCAAACTTTTGTGTTTGCAGATTATACTAAAGGCTTTGCTTTACTCAAAGCGATATTTTATAAGTGGAATTTGGAGAGCTGAGTCAGTGTCTGGCTCTTATAACTCAGTCACTCCAGTAAGTTTATTGTGCTGGAGTCTCCCAATGTGCATACATGCCGCACCATTACAAAGGTGAACCCACCCTTGATAGTTTTCACTTTCATATAATTAAGAAGGCAACAAGAGGAGTGGAAACGCCCAATGCATACACAAGGGGATGGAGGTGGAAACAAAACCATAAAATATGAAAGGGCGAAATCGCCAACAGCATCCCCCAGAGATATAAGAATATGAGAGAGTCCATAAAACTCAGCCTGTTGCTAAGATTATGCTTGGGTGGAATGCCATTTTAACCACTTCCCTACCGGCCACAGTATACATATGTCACGGTAGGGAAGCGGTTTTACCAGGATCATGGTGAAGGCTACAACCATGATCCTGGTATCAATTTTTAGGACCGGCGATTCTCTTTCAGGTAAAAGTACTCTGAGCGGCTGGGTAGCTGCTTGAATACTTTTACAAGTGGTGGAGGGGGAAGCCCAGCAACGATGTGGCAGGTGGCATCCAGATCCGGCCTTGCAGTGAGGGGAACTGAAGCTGTTCCTCCCACTGTGTGATGGCAGAACCTGGAAGAGACGACTATTTTGTCACTTCAGTTCCGGCTTTTTGTTTACTGGCCGCATAGCAGGCGATCAGACCGATCTGTGCCTGATCAGCTGCATTGGAGCCCAAAGGAGAGATCTCTCCAAAAAGAGTACCTGTTATTGTCAAAAGGGAGGTTTACATTACTTTTGACCACAAAGTGATCAAAAAATGTTTTTTAACCACTGCACAAACGGCCAGGTGGGCACTTCCTCATGAGTGGACGTTCCTGAACATCCCTCAGAAGGCGTGGGATCGCGCGGCTGCACGATCCCGATGCGCTCATGTCACCCAGACAGGGCGCATCTTGGATCGGCAAGAGGGCTCTGTGGCCCTCCTGATCACATGATGGCTGTGTCCAAACCTAGCCATCATGTGATGTAAATGGAGAGCCGGTTGCTGGGTGATCAGTTCTCCTTCTCCTCACACGGAGCTGGTCAGTGAGGAGGAGGAGAGCAGATCTCTGCAGCCGGCCGGTGATCAGTGAGTATGAGCTGTTTTTTACAGCATTTTACACACTGATCACTGGCCTAGTGTCCCCACACATAAAAAACACCTGTCCCTGGAATGTGGCTGGTGGGCGTGACCGAAGGTTGAGGGGAAGGGGAGGGCGTTGCGGACCCGAACCCAGCTGCTCCTCCTGATGCCCACGCTGGAAGCCTGAATGTCGGAGCGGCAATCTCCATGCCTGTGGAGGCTGGATTCCTGGGAGATAGGGGAGACATCCTAGCGTCCTGACGAGCGGTTCACCCGAGGACCGGACCGGCACGCTGCCTCTGCCTGCTTTTTTCTTTCCGGAGACAGGAGTGCATGACCCATAGGATCCCTCTTCAGAACGCTTGTGCTGGCTGAACACAAGCAGGAGGACGCTGCTGAGCAGAACGGCTGACTGGTTGGTGGGGTAAGGTACACTGCAGAGGTACGCTGTATGATATGCGCTGTATGCCCTAGGAAAGCCTGATTGTATTCTCCCTGGACGAGACTGTTGGAAGCTTCCTCTTGGGGGGACCCCTTGGTAAGTTCCTACTTTTGAAGAGTGGGGAGGAGGACATTGGAGGCTGGAGAAGTGGCCGTGAGGAGGGGAGTGAATACACTGGCTAACGTTTAATTGCATGCTACATTTGCTTTCTGAAGGCAGTGCTCCTGTGGGGCTATCAATAGAATCTCAAACATCAAATCTTAAAGATATAGCAGGATTGTATAATTTTTTTTTCTTTCTCGAAATCCCAAGGGGTGAGGGAGGACAGGATGACCAAAAAAAAGGGTCAGAGGAGACAGCAGCACAAGAAGGAGCTGGGGCACATAATTTGCGCGGCCCCAAGGATAAAGCAGGCCAAGGTGCAGCAGCAAAATTGGAACGCTTTGCCCATACACCAAACTGTACACCTAAAAAAGGTAGCCAGATGGGGGGTGCGCAGCATCAAGGGGCCCAGGCCAATCACCCTGGGGGGAGGAAAAGTCAAGGCCCAGCCCAAGCTTGTGTACCCACAGTCACCGAACCAGTGTCGCAGACACATTTGGGTAGGGAGAGCGGTTTGGGTAATGAAGTGATAGAGGATAAGGGGATACCAGAGCAGGAACCATCTTTAAAGGACATTTTTCTAACAACTAATGCCTGCAAGACCGCGCTGTCTGATTTATCGGACCAGCTTAGAGGTATTAGAGATGATTTAGTTGTGCTGAAAAGGGATATGCAGGAGGTATGCGCTCGGACCACTGCCCTCGAGGAGAGACTTTGTCAGGTGGAAGGCGATGTGAATCCGCTAAGACAGGAGGTTAAAAGGATGAAGGAACAATTGGACACATGCTTAAGGAAGATGGACGAATACGAGAACAGGGCACGTAGGAAGAACGTGAGGGTCCTGGGTCTTCCCGAAAGAAGCGAGGGCAACAACCCGGCAGAATTCATGGAGGGATGGTTCAGGGATGTGTTTGGCAAGGACGCATTCTCTAGCTTGTTCGCTATTGAACGAGCACATAGAGTGGCCCCTAGGATTCCATCTTTAGGGGGTCTGCCAAGGCCCCTTATAGTTAAACTTCTGTTTTTTGGAGACAAAGTCACTATCCTTCAGAAAGCAAGGGAGATGAAAAATATTCTATACAATGGTGCAAGAATATCCCTGTATCCAGATTTCTCTCCTGAGCTGCAGAGACAGAGGGCAAAGTTTACAGAGTGCAAACGGAGTCTACGGCAGCATAAAATAGGCTATGCACTGTTATACCCAGCTCGTCTACGAGTAACAGTAAATGGGGAGGTACAGTTTTTTAATACTCCTGCGGAAGTGTTCTCATGGCTGGAGAAGAATGAGGGAAGGTTTCGGCCTGGGAGAAAGGCCTTAGAAGAAGAGCGGAAGGCCGTAGAAGAGGAGCGAGGGGGAGGAGGAGGACAGAATTTGGGGCTTTTTGCCCAGCGAGCAGATGCATATTTGGGGACATGACTTTTTTTTTTTTTTTTTCTTTTTTTTTTTTTCAGTCTTTATTTTTCCAGGTCTTCTTCCCTCCCCTTCTTTCATGGTTACATTTGCAGAGGTGTGGGTTTAGGGAGGTAGTGGATAAGAATCCTTTACATATTGGTTATGATGGGGGTAATTCCCCCTCTTATATAGGTTCGGGTTGCAATGCAAAAGGGAGAAGGAGGTGTATCCACGGTTTGTGTGTTAACACGCTCACTTTAGAAGCTCGGTGAGATGGGCCCAAGGTTGGGTCGGTGGGGGAGGGGGGGACGGGATGGGGGGAGAGGGGGATGGGATGGGGGAGGGAGGGGGTTGGGTGGGATTGGGGAGGGAGATGTGTATATGGTTGTTTGGGGGGAGGGAGGGGGGTAAAAGGGCAAGGTGGTGTGAAGTAGGAAGTACTGAAGAAACACAAAAAGTAAAAGCACTAAAAATTCAATTATTAATCACAATAGTTTTTGGAATAGAGAATTATTTTGAGTTAAGACACAGGAATAGGTGAATGGTAGGCACTAAAATAGATAAGAGGGTAACCTCAGGCAAATTTAAATATATGAAGATATGTTCATGGAATGTGAGAGGGGTGAAAGATGTATGTAAGAAACAAGCAATTTTTTCTACGGCCAGAACAAGGGATGTCAGGATACTCTGTCTCCAGGAGACCCACCTAGATAAGGATACAGTGAACACTTTGAGGAGGAGTGAGTGTGCTGATAAATACTGGGTTGGTTTTCTCCTGCAGGCAGAGTAAACTGGATAAGTATGGTCGATATGTTTTTCTCTACTGTAATATTGAGGGGCGGGACTGTATTCTTGCGAGTGTGTATATTACTCCACCATTCAAAACAGAGATACTTAGCGAATTGATAGGCTTCATAGCGGACAAACCTGGGGTACCGGTTGTAGTGACAGGGGACTTTAATACGGCCATGGACAACTGTGCAGATAGATTTCCGACAAAGGGGATCCCTGTAGGGTCATCTAAGGGCCCGCTTTTCCAATTCTGCAAGGAAGTGGGATGGGTGGATGTCTGGAGGAAGTGGCATCCGAGTGAGAAGCAATATTCATGCCACTCGAGGACGCATGCTACTTTGTCTAGGATTGATTTGGTGCTCTGTAATGAGGAAGCCCTGAGGATAGTGGGAGGGATAAATTACGAGCCAAGGGGGCTCTCAGACCACTCTCCATTGGTCTTTTCAGTTAGAATGGGGCTGAGTGTTGGAGGGGGGGAGTGGAGACTGAACCCCTTTTGGCTTGAAATAATTGAGGATGATGAGCGGATCGTTGGTAATTTGGAAGAATTCATAAATATGAATGTAGGATCCACCCCGCTAGGTATAACCTGGGACGCCTTGAAGGCGTTCCTTAGAGGGGTCTTCATTCAGAAAATCTCCTATGCCAAAAAGAAAACACAGGCCAGAGAATATAGAATAAGAGAAAAGGTGAGGGTGGCAGAAGGGAAGTACTTGGAGGAGCCAACCATAGCTAGATATGAGGCTTGGGTAGAAGGCCAGGAAGAATACAGGAAACTAGTACTGGAGAAAGAAGAAAAGAGTAGAATGTTTCAGAAACAGAATTTTTTTTGTGAAGGGGAATTAGTGGGTAGAACTTTGGCACTGATGGCCAGGGCAAATGACCCCTCATCCACTATATCAGAAATATGGGATAAGGACGGGAATACTATTAGAACTACCCCGGGTATAGTGGAAGTGTTTAAAGACTACTATGAAGGTCTGTATAGGGCCCCACAGTCGGATGTAGAGGGGGAGATGTGGGAGTTCTTTGAGAAATTGAAAATAATCCCGTTATCCAGTGAGGAGAGAGATGCCCTGGAAACTCCGTTGACATTGGTGGAGTTGTAAGGAGTGGTAAAGGAAATGGCGAATCAAAAAGCGCCAGGACCTGACGGCCTGCCCATAGAAACTTATAAGAGATATGGGGATGTCTTGCTCCCAAAACTACTGGAAGTCTTGAATGAAGCCGTTATGGAGGGTAGATTGCCCATGTCTATGACAGAAGCTACTATTGTAATCTTGTTAAAGAAAGGGAAGGACCCGTTTAGATGTAGCTTCATACAGACCAATCTCACTTCTATGTACAGATATTAAGATTCTGGCAAAAGCCCTAGCAAACAGGTTAAAAAAGATAATTGCAAAAGTAATCCACTCAGATCAAACCGGCTTCATACCGGATAGAACGGTGAGTACGAATATTAGAAGATTGTACAGTAATATACAAGTACCTACGGAGAAGGAAGGGAATAGAGCTATCTTATCACTAGATGCGGTCAAGGCATTTGATTGCCTTGAGTGTCATTATTTGTGGAAAGTACTGGCAGAGTTCAAATTTGGCCCTAATTTTGTGAACTGGTTGAGTCTTTTATATGACAAACCGAGAGCCAGAGTTAGGGTCAATGGTGAGTGCTCCGAGTGGTTCCAGCTGGGGAGGGGGATGAGACAGGGGTGCCCACTGTCGCCCCTGCTCTTCTCCCTCGCGTTGGAGCCTCTGGCGGTCGCCCTAAGAATGTCGCAAGAATTTCAGGGTTTTAAAAGAAGGGGTGTAGAGGAGAAAGTCGCAATGTATGCGGATGATATCCTGTTGTTCCTGGAAGACACACAAGCTTCCTTGCTAGGGGCTATGAAACTGATTAAAGAATTCAGGCACTTTTCGGGTTTGAGAATTAACTGGGAAAAATCGTCTCTTTTACCAATAGACCCCCTGGTAAACCCGCTCCCAGGACAGGTAAACTCCATAAAAACTGTAAATCGAATGAGGTACTTGGGGGTAAATATAACCAAAGACCCAGGGCAGTACATAACTGGCAATTTAGTACCATTAATGGCAAAATTAAAACAGAAGAGCCGGGTGTGGGGTGGCCTTCCTCTCTCAGTCGCCGGTAGATGCAATCTTATTAAAATGATATGGATGGATTTGTTTGTGTTACACAATTCTCCTGTCTGAATTCCGAAGCATTGGTTTAGGAAACTGGATAGTTTGTTTAGGGAATTAATTTGGAAAAACAGAGTGGCAAGAATTAGCCTGAAAGCACTGCGGCGGCCGAGAGAGGAGGGAGGCTTGGCGTTACCGGACCCCTGGAGTTACTTTTTGGCAGCCCAAATCCAGTTTATGAGAGGCAGTAATCTGGTGGAAGAAAGGGTAGGAAGAAATAGTGTATGGTTGTACAACATCAGTCATGATACAGAGGTGGAGGCAGTGGAGGCTGAACTTTTTGGATATAGCTGCCCAACAACTCAGCTAATGATTAAATGCTGGAAGACGGTAAAGGCTGTATTGGGATACACAGGGTACTCCGAGTTTTCCCCGATATGGAATAATAAAAATCTGAATGAGCTTAGTATGATGGGGAAAATAGAAGAATGGGACAGGAGGGGTATTCACTGTTTGGTGCAACTGTATAAGGCAGGGAGGCTGAAAACGTTTCAAGAGATAAAAGAGGAGTTTGCAATCCCCAATAGATTATTTTTCAGCTACTTGCAAGTAAGGCATGCCCTGGAGGTACAATTTAGAGGCAAGGCAATAGAGTGGAGTGAAATGCCCTTGTTAAGGAAATTGGTAAACACCAAGGGGTCTAAAGGGCTGATCTCACAAATGTACAGGAGTATAAGTAAGGCGGGGCAAGAAGGGGAGGTGGAGTCCAGGAAGAAAACTAAATGGGAGGAAGAGGTTGGCACAATAACGGAGGAACAATGGAAGTTTATTCTGGCATTAGGGCCAAGGATATCTCTATCACCGTCACAGGGGGTCTCTTATTTATATTCGATTTATAGACTTTATTACACACCAGAGAAATTATTTAGGTTTGGTAAGAGGCAGGATGCGAAGTGTCAGCGGTGCGGAGATAGGAGAGGAGACCTAGTGCATATGTTTTGGCGATGCCCCAAGTTATACAAGTATTGGGAAAAATTAGTGGAGGAAATTAACGCAATATTCGGGTCTTCATTGGAAATGGAGGCCAGAACTTGCCTGTTGAGTTTGCTGGAGGAAAATGATATGCTGAAAGACACCCAGACCGCTATTATAAGATGCCTGTTTCAGGGAAGGAAAATCATAGCACAGAAGTGGCAGGAGAAAGAACCCCCAACAGTAGGAGAATGGAGAAAAGAGGTTAAGGATATGATCACGAAAGAGGAATTCTGGTACAGAAAGAGAGGTAGTTTAAAGAAATATAAGGGCTCTTTCACACGGGGCAGATCAGTCATGATCTGCCCCGTGAACATCCGCTTGCTCAGCGGGGATCGCTCCGCCGATCCCCGTTGAGCAGGAAGATGACAGGTGCATCGCTGCACACTGTGCAGCGACGGACCTGTCGGAGCGCCGCCCTGGGGGGATCGGATGATGACGCTCCGTAGTGTCCGTCGTCACCCGATCCGATCCGAAAACGGATGGAAAAGTAGGTTTTTCCTCCGTTACACTTTTCGGATCGGAGCGGGTCGGATGTCAGCGGACATGTCACCGCTGACATCCGACGCTCCATAGGGATGAATGTATGTCCGTAAAAAACAAAGAAAGAAACAAGAGAGCGCACCAGCCTAGCGCATTATCCTTGGCAAGTTTATTAAATTAAAAACAAGGTAAAAAGCTACTCACAAAAGTCGCAGGTAAAATTGCATATCGAACGCACAAAGGCAATAGTTCCAGTGGTAGGCAGCTGTCCAGGTCCCAGGAGGGAGGCACACGGACCGCCGCTGGCTTACGCGTTTCAAAGGTTTGACCTTCTTCTTCAGAGCCTTAGTGGTGGCAGTCTCCTGCCGACTTTTTATATACACATGTTAGGCTGAAGCAAACTGATCAGGTTGGTATCGGGACTCCTCCCTTAATTGGTGGGCGGTCCTCTGGGGGGAGGGGAGGGGGGGGTTGTGTTATGGATCTTGGCTAGGTAAACATTGTTGAAGGGCCATACCATATTGATTTATTGATTTCATTTGATAATTAATTGGTGTGCTTCCATATCCATTATTGTTATCGCTATTAAAATTAGTCTAACCCATAATGGGTGAGCTGATAGGGTCGTACCAGTAGTTACCCATACACAATCTGCTCTTCTACCCTCGCATTCTTATATCGCATAGATGGTACAGAGTAATGTGCAGTGATCAGAGGGTTAGGAGTATGAGAAAGGGGGGTGTACCTTGTCATCTATAGATCTAATGCCATCTCCTCTGCTCGAGTGCGTTTGTCTTCTGCAGGAGCTGTGTCTGTGTGGGCTGCCATTGCTGACACGTTCGCTCCTGTGCCCCATGGAACTGGGTGGAACGCACGCCGCCGTTTAACTTCCGGGTTGCGGTCCACAGGGCGGAAGTGCGGTCGTGATGTCACATCCCGTGCGCCGTGCGGCGCCTGGGATGTGACACAATAGAGTAAACAGTGGCCTCCATCTTGCTGTAGACACAGATAGAGGTCAAAGTCAGACTGATAGCGTCTGACTTCAACTAAAAGGAGTGGAAATGTTTAAAATGTGTAACTAGATAAATAACAACAATAAATAGTAGTGAGCAATAGTGTGCAATGATAGCAGGGAAATTCAAGGGGGACCAAGGGAGGGGAGTGGTGGAATCTGGTCTAGAACAATAGTTAAAAATAGCAATGCTCAAAACATGTGTATTTGGAAGCCAGCAGGAGACCCACTTACATTGTATTTAAAATAAATGGTAATAAAATACATATAATACACCTTCTATAAATAGTTATAAATATATGTATACACATATATATAGAAAGTAAAAGCCTTATACACATCCATCGCATATCCATATATGTGCATACGGTGATTATTAAAAAAGACAAATCTTTTTTTATAAAAAGGAATTTTTTGTTAAAAATAGAATCCGTGTATAAGTACAACGGACTGTGTACCTTGCCTGTCTATTCTAAAAAGAGAGAGAGGGGAGGGGAAAGGGGGGGGGGGGGGGAAGGAAGGATTTTGTTGCTATCACCTCATATAGACATTCCTATAGTGGTTTTGTATATTAGAGCAAATAGCCCAGAGGTTATTTTAGTATAAAATCGGTGAACGAGATATAGTATGGGAGGGACAATCAACAACACTTATTGCCAATATTATTATACTATTTTATGTACTTCTGGATCCTCATTTAGGCCTCCTGGAGTGAGACTACCGAGGGTAAAGATCCAGAAGGCTTCTCTTTTGCAAAGCCTCTGGTACCTTCTTCCTATATCCAGCTCCCTTCCAATCGACTCAATCCCAAATACTTTCATACCTGCAGGGTCCCCCTGATGGACTTCTACAAAGTGTCTAGGGACTGGGTATTTGTCTCTTAAGTTTATTATACCGCATTTGTGTTCACCAATTCTCACTCGCATTGGGCGTTGTGTGCGGCCTACGTATAGTCGCCCACAAGGACATACTATACCGTATACCACATATTCTGTTCCGCAGTTGATAAATTGCTTAATTGGGTGGATTTTCCCGTCTCTCCCAACCACCGTTTTTTTCCTATGCCACATGTACATGCATGTGCCACAGTTCCTGACGCCACATCTATAGCAACCTTTTTGATCGAAAATTGTTGCCCAGCTATTGGTTGGTTTGCTAGTACATGTTTTTACCCTGCTTGGGGCTATCAGGCTCCTAAGATCTTGGGGTTTCCGAAAAACTATATTAGGGTGATCGGGGAGTGTCTTACCCAAAACAGGGTCGTGCTTCAGAATATTCCAATTCTTTTTGATAATATTCTGAATTTCGAACGCTTTGCTTGTATATTGGGTAGAGAAGCAGGCCTGATGGATAGCTGGGGTGGTCTGGTGTCGGGGTTCTGTGTTGTTCAAATCTTTACTAGATTGTTCGTCGTAGAGAGCCAGATATTTAGAAAAGGCTGATTCTATGTGGTTGGCTTCATAGCCCTTCTCACTAAATTTCTGCATAAGAAGTTTGCTCTGTTCTAAATAATCCTCTTTCTTGGTACACGTTCTTCTGAGGCGGCAAAATTGGCCGAAGGGGACATTCTGTATCCACCTGGGGTGGTGGTTGCTTTTAGCATGTAAGTATGAATTGCCCCCACTGGGTTTAAAATGAGTTTTGGAAAAGATGTTACCATCTTGGTCACTCTGTAGTTCTAAATCCAGGAAGACTAGACATTTCTCATCTAGGACATGAGTGAATTCTATTCCAAATGGGTTGTTTCTGCAATGTTCCAGAAAGCTCTGGAGACTTTGATCTGACCCATCCCAGATGATCAAGATGTCATCAATGTATCTCGCATATAGAACCAGGTTTGCCCCAAAGGGATTGTTCTTCCATATGAAATGTTCTTCCCAAAATCCCATAAAAATATTCGCATAACTGGGGGCAAACCTGGCTCCCATAGCTGTACCTTTTATACCCCCAACAGTAGGAGAATGGAGAAAAGAGGTTAAGGATATGATCACGAAAGAGGAATTCTGGTACAGAAAGAGAGGTAGTTTAAAGAAATATAAGGGCTCTTTCACACGGGGCAGATCAGTCATGATCTGCCCCGTGAACATCCGCTTGCTCAGCGGGGATCGCTCCGCCGATCCCCGTTGAGCAGGAAGATGACAGGTGCATCGCTGCACACTGTGCAGCGACGGACCTGTCGGAGCGCCGCCCTGGGGGGATCGGATGATGACGCTCCGTAGTGTCCGTCGTCACCCGATCCGATCCGAAAACGGATGGAAAAGTAGGTTTTTCCTCCGTTACACTTTTCGGATCGGAGCGGGTCGGATGTCAGCGGACATGTCACCGCTGACATCCGACGCTCCATAGGGATGAATGTATGTCCGTTTTTCATCCGAAAACGGAAGGATGAAAAACGGACATACGGTTCGTCCGTGTGAAAGAGGCCTAAGAATATATGGAAGTTATGGCTAGAGTATGAATGGGTTGGATAGGTGTAATAATATTAGGTGGAATGGGTGGTGTGCGAATGGGATGAGAGGATGGTGGAGGGGAATGGAGGGATGGGGGGGGGTATGAGTGGAAAATGGAGGGTTTAAAGGTTTGTGAATATTACTGAAGATTGTATATGTGGTCTCTATATGATCTGCTCGCTTGGAGGAAATCTGTGTTTTACTTTTAACTATAAAGTCTAGGATTAATAAAAACAAACAGAACATTAGCCACAATGATATGAAAAAAAAGAGACGGGACAAATTTTGATTTTCAAAGTTGATACGACTTCTCTTAAGATAAATTTCGCTGAAGTGGCAAAAAAAAAAAAAAAACACCTGTCCCACATATGTCCCAGTAAAATCATCTGTCCCAGTGATCATCTGTGCACATCTGTCCGTGATCGCACAAACCTATTATCATACACTTAGGATTTTTTTTTTACCAAGGACATGTAGCAGAATACATTCTGACCTAAATTTATGACGAAATTTGATTTTATTGGATTTCTTTTACATCGGAAAGTAGAAAATATAGTTTTTAAAAAAATGTTTCGCTCTTTTTTCGCTTATCGTAAAAAATAAAAAAACCAAGTGGTAAAGAAATAGCACCAAAAGAAATCTCTATTTGTGTGAACAAAATGATAAAAATTTCATTTGGGTACAGTATAGCCTGACCGCACAATTGTCATTCAAAGTGCGAGAGCGCTGAAAACTGAAAATTGGTCTGGGAAGGAAGGGGTGAAAGCGCCCAGTATTGAAGTGGTTCAAGAAACACTGTAAAAAAAAAAAAAAATTATTATTATTATTATTATTTTTTTTACCACTTCCATACCAGGCATTTTGACCCCCTTCCTGCCCAGGCCAATTTTCAGCTTTCAGTGCTGTCACATTTTGAATCGGAATTGTGAGGTCATGCGACATTGTACCCAAATTAATTTTGATCATTTATTTTCCCCACAAATAGAGCTTTCTTTTGGTGGTATTTGATCACCTCTGCGGTTTTTATTTTTTGCGCTATAAACAAAAAGAGAGCGACAATTAAAAAAAAAACCACAATATTTATTACTTTTTGCTATAATAAATATCCCAATTTTTTTTTTCCTCAGTTTAGGCCGATATGTATTCTTCTGCATATTTTTTGTAAAAAAATCGCAATAAGCGTATATTGATTGGATTGCGCAAAAGTTACAGCGTCTACAAAATAGGGGATAGATTTATGGCATTTTTTTTTTTTTTTTTTTACAAGTAATGGGGGCGATCTGCAATTTTTATCGTGACTGCGATATTGCGGCGGACATATCGGACACTTTTGACACTATTTTGGGACCATTGACATTTATACAGCGATCCGTGCTATAAAATGCATTGATTACTGTATAAATGTCACTGGCAGGGAAGGGGTTAACACTAGGGGGTGATCGAGGGGTTAACTATGTGTCCTAGGGAGGTGATTCTAACTGTAGGGGGAGGGGACTCACTAGGGGAGGAGACCGATCGGTGTTCCTCTGTAATAGGAACACACGGATCAGTCTCCTCACCTGACAGGACGTGGATCTGTGTGTTTACAGACACACAGATCCACGGTCCTGCTCGGTTAACGGGCAATCACGGGTGCTTGGCGCATCGGGTCCCGAGTGATGCGGCAGGAGCGCGCGCAGGCCCTCCACAACGCAGGGAATCCCAGGACATCATATGACGCCCGCCCGGAGGGACAAAGGGTTCCTGCGGGCGTCATTTGACAATAGAGCGGTAGGGAAGTGGTTAAATAACCCTAGTCACCTCATGCTCACACATAGTGGCGAACGCACACGTCAGTCCCACGCGCATATGTAAACAGTGATCGCACCACACATGCGAGGTATCACCTCGAATGTCAGAGCAAGAGCAATAATTCTAGCACCAGACCTCCTGTGTAAATCTAAACTGGTAACCTGCAAAGGCTTTTAAAGTGTCACCTCATTTAAATTACTGTAGTTTGTCGCTATTCCATGAGTGCGCAATTTTAAAGCTTGACATGTTTGGTATCTATTTACTCTGTGTAACATCATCTTTTATATCTTTTATAATACCAAAAATGGGGTATTATATTGTCTTCGTGTTCACTAAAATTCATTAATATGTATTTTATCCAAAAAAAAATGCGTTTGAAAAACCGCTGTGCAAATACCATGTGGCATAAAAAATTGCAACAACCACCATTTTATACTCTAAGGCCTTTGCTTAAAAAATATATAATGTTTGGGGGTTCCAGGTAATTTTCTAGCAAAAAAAAAGTAGCTGTTTACATGTATGTGAGATGTGTCAGAATTGGCCCGGTATTGAGGTGGTTAATGGGTTGTCTGCATTAAGTTGTGTCCTCCATATATAGGTCTTTAAATATCTCTACCTACATTTTTATTTTGACAAAAAAACTCCTATTATTGACATGCATATTCTACTTTTTTTTTAGTCACTACTTCTGATTCTGCTGAACAAGATGCGGCTGCACTTCCCGACAACATGGAAACAGACCCAAATAGCGCAGAGATGAGTTCTGAACAACCAAATGCAAGCTCAAGTACGGATGAGCAACCTGAAACGTCTAAAAACACAGCACAGTCTGATATGTCTGAAAGTTCCAGCCATCGGGAAACTGACAGCGATGACAACACAGTTCGGTTGCCGCCAAGAGCTCAGACTCAAAACAGGTGAGTTAAAAGCTAGAGCTCTATTGTGTGCTGCATCAAGCCATAATTCCATCAATACTCAAATACCCCCTGCACAATTAACTGAACACAAAAAACAAATATTCAGAGTTACTAATGTGTTGCCACCTGCACTGATGTGTTCCCACATTTGCCAAAAAATATCTATACCAATAAAGTGCTGTGCAGCATTATAAAACACCAAAAACTATTTATGAAAATTGTAAAATTTATCCTGTGTGCTGGAAAATGTATACAATACAACTGTGTCTAGTCAAAAGTAGCAAGTGAAATTAATAAAAACAACCTAACAGTCCAACATGTTTGTTAATCACAAGTGTCAGTGATCCAATCTGTATGATAAAAAAAAAACATGTTGGTTCATCACAAGTGCCCATGAATAAACTGTGAATTCCATGTGTTCCACCACCTGTCACCTTATGCTCTCACCTGGAGATATTGCCCTATATCATGGGTGCTCAACCTGTGGCCCTCCAGCTGAACTACAAGTCCCATCATGCCTCTGCCTTTGGGAATCATGCTTGTAATTGTCAGACTTGCAATGCCTCACCCATGATCTATATCTCACTGTGCCTTGCCCTTTAAGGGATTTTTTTTTTGTACCTGCTGGACACCTCCGAAATGATCACATGCCTCCGTCCAATATGGTTCTTTCACAGCATGTGGCTCAGAGAAATAAAAACCATCATCACACTTGCCGCTCCATTAACACCATAGTTAAAAAAACAAATAAAACCTGTTGCCCCCTTTAAGAGAATTTCAGATTGTTAAACTCACAATGTACATCATTCATCCACATTTGGGTTTGCGTGCTGATGTCCTAAGATCTGCTCCCCAGGTCGGTGCGCTGATGTCATAGGCTCCGTCTCAACAGACTTCAGTAATGAGATCTGCCCTCCCTTTTGTTCCCTTATCTGTTCTAGGCCTCCTTTTGAAATTTTGGGTATTCCAAACAATCATGTTGGTTTTTCAGTTCCCCTATTGCAAAATTAATACTATAAAAGGAATTTAAATCCAACAGAGAGAGAGGACGCTCTATCATAATTGGCACTGTGAGAGGGCGCTCATTGTAATTGGCACTACACATATGCAGATCTCAGAACTCAAGCTCTGAAATGTCTCCATTTTACAAATCTGCCCAGGCATGGCGGCCCAGTAAGCATTAGCCAGTGATTGGTTTATGAAACCTACTGAAGCAGGTAAAAAAAAAAAACAATTGTTTTACAGGATACACCAAAAACAGTTTCGTAAATCAGAATTAAACCCCAAACCAAAAATGAATTCTGCATGAATTATGCAGTTTTTTCTTTTCTTTGGCTTTTCCCCCTCCTGTTTTCACCTGGTGATCTGGCGAGTAACTTACCACACCACAGGAGGCACAGCAGATAGCAGTATTGTAAGTCTGAGGGGAGGAGAGTGTCAAATGTATTAGCAGATTTAGATACACTAACAAATTGAAGCCAAACTCCAGCTCACACTTTATAATCCGTTACAGCAAGCAGTTGTTTTCCTTTTGGGATAAAGGGCTTACATGAATAAATAAGATGATTATTTTAATCACACCTGCCAGTGCTAAGTGGTTTGTCTCATCAATGTAAACTCTATACGTTTTGCTAAGATTACCAGATAGAAATAGAAGAAAGAGAGCCTAAAAAAGAAAATTAATACAGCCATCACATCTAAGAATTGGTAAGCTGCATTATAATGTTTGCTTTTGGGTTTAATGCTGCTTTGGGTATGAATGGTCCCCATTTAAATCAACAGTAATGTTTATTTAAAAACATGTAATATACAGTGGGGAAAATAATTATTTGATCCAGTGCAGATTTTGTACGTTTGCCCACTTACAAATAAATGAAGGGTCTATATTTTGTATCATAGGTGTATTGTAAATGAGGGAGACAGAATATCAACCAAAAATCCAGAAAAAACACATGACACAAATGTTATAAATTTGAGTTGCCGTTCAGTGAGTAAAATAAGTATTTGATCCCCAAGCAAAACATGACTTCGTACTTGGTGAAGAAACCCTTGTTAGCAAGCACAGAGGTAAGATGTTTCTTGTAGTTAGTGACCAGGTTTGCACACATCTCAGGAGGGATTTTGGTCCACTCTTCTTTACAGATCTTCTCTAAATCTTTAAAGTGGATGTAAAACTGATTCATGGAATTTGAGCTGGGCACATATATCTGCAGTGTTTTGTTATCTCTCTTCAAAGCACTATGTTTCGCAGCTGTGTCCTGCTCCTTTCTTCTGTTATCAGCATAACTTCTAACAAGTTCTCCATCACATATGATAAAAGCAGCCTGAGTTTTGTGTTGGAGAGGATGCTACAAATAGATTAGCAGAGCCCTGAACTATTCAATGATCAGCTATGAAAGTCTCTACCTAATAAGGAGAGGGGGTGTGTGCCTTTCCTCCAACCAGTTGTCCTGGCTGTATGCTCAGACCTCACTGCAATGTTGAACAGGAAGAGAAAATCTCCTAACACGATATGAACTCTCTAAACCATATATAAAGCTGAACACAGCAGATATACATGTAAAACTTATGTAGGGAGATTTGGTTTATCCCTGTATATCATCTGAGGCTGTTCACTTCACTGGGTATATGTGCAGGTTTACGTTCACTTTAAGGTTTCTTGGCTGTCGATTGGCAACTTGAAGTTTCAGCTCCCTCCATAAATTTTCTATAGAATTAAGGTCTGGAGACTGGCTAGGCCCCTCCATGACCTTTTAATGTGCTTCTTCTTTAAATAATTCAGAGAAGGATTGTGAGAAAGTACTATGGTCATATGAGACCAAAATTAAGCTCTTTGGCATTGACTTGACTTTCTGTGTTTTGGAGGAAGAAAAATGCTGACTATGACCCTAAGAACACTATCCATACAGTCAAACACTGAGTTGGAAACCTGATGCTTTGGGGCTGTTATTTTGCTAAATGTACAGGCCAACTTTGCTGCTTTAAAAGGGCCAATGGATGGGGCCATGTATTGTAAAATCTTGGATGAGAACCTTCTTTCCTCAGCCAGAACACTGAAGGAAGATGGGTCTTCCAGCATGACCATGACCCAAAACCTACCTCCAAGGCAACAAAAGAGGGTCTCAAGAAGGACATTAAGGTCATGGAGTGGCCTAGTCAGTCTCCAGACCCTAATCCTATAGAACATTTATAGCGGGAGCTGAAACTTCGAGTTGCCAAGAGACAGCCAAGAAAACCTAAGGATTTAGAGAAGATCTGTAAAGAAGAGTGGACTAAAATCCCTCCTGAGATGTGTGCAAACCTGGTCACCAACAAGTAGAAACGTCTTGTCTCTGTTTGCCAACAAGGGTTTCTCCACTAAGTACTAATTCATGTTTTGCTTGGGAATCAAATACTGTTTTTACTCACTGAACTGCAACTTAAATTCTAGCATTTGTTTTATGTGTTTTTTCTGGATTTTTTTCTCCATTATTCTGTCTCTATTTAAAATACACCTATGATAAAAATTATAGAATCTTAATTTCTTTGTTCGTGTACAAACGTATAAAATCTGCAGGGGGTCAAATAATTATTTTCCCCACTCCACTGTAGTTGTATCCTAATCATGGACATGTTTTAATCAGACCTATAACTTGATCATTTAAATTTTATTGAAGTGTGGTATTTTTCTCACCTTGACAGATTTAATGTTGGAAGTCCATCACTAAGTGATAGGTTAACAAGGTAACTGTAAATTGCACTGCTATGAAATGTACTAACTTGAGTGCATATTAACAGCTGTTTGAAAAAACAGTCCAACAGGGTTTTATTGGACAATGAGGATTAGCAGGGCTTCCTTAACAGTTTTTCATCATGTCCATTATAGATGAGTACTTGTGCTGGCATGAAATCAGATAAACCCTTTGAGTATATAATAAAACTGTCATCATTTGTAGTAGTTTTTAATTTCGTGAAACACCCAGCTGTGTGTGTTTGATGTGCTGTGTGAAAATGTGTTTTTCTTGCTTGTGTTTTTTTGAGAGACCGAGACAACACAGTGACTTCCAGTGATAATAGGTCTTCCAAGGTGTGGAATAACAGATGTCAGATAAAATGGTGGTGTGAAAGGTGTATATATGGTATCCAAAACTGGGTGGATGCTGCCTTGCTCAGATGGGATAATCCGAAAGGAACTACAAGAAAAAACGAGATAGAAGGCGCTCACACCTAGTGCATCACCAAAGATAATTTAATAAGGAAAATGTTTATGTAAAAGTGGGTACTCACAAAATGCAACCAACCAAAAGGCCATTAACACAGTGCATGGACATACACAGAACATGGGATACAGCTAACGCGTTTCGAGGGCGCACCCACTTTCTCAGAGCTAAGCTAGTCTCGTACACCATGGGCAAGCGCTTTTATATGGAATGGTGGAATTGAAAATTGTGTGTCAAAAAGAGCCATGCCCGCAAAGCGGCAGGAAAGAAAAAAAAAAAAAAAAAAAAAATATATATATATATATATATATATATATATATATATATATATATATATATATATATATATATATATATATATATAAAATATATATGTGTGTGTGTGTGTGCACTAATGAAGAAACGACAGAATCCAAAACGAAAAGCTCCATCATAAAAAAAAAATATATATAGATATATATGTGTGTAATATAAATTTATTTTTGTAGCTTCTCCAAACTAGTGGGTTCAGGTTGCCCCAGTGTACCATTAATGCTACAGCAGACAGTACCATTTTAGAAAATCGTGTGCTTCCAACCTTTTGGCAACATTTTTTGGGGAAGGCCCTTTTCTATACCAGCATATATTTTCAGAAAGCCAGGTCCATGAACACATGGTTTTATGTGGAATAGGTCTAGTGGCATGCATAGAATCCTTTCTGCAACCCTAATGAGACCTCGCCCTTTAGTTCTGACTTCACCCTTGAGATAAATTAGAAATCCACTGTAATTGTGAGCCAGGTCTTCTCATCTAACATCAATACTTGCTCTCACAAATGCTCTTTTCACTGAATGGGTACAAATTCCTTCAGTTACACTAAAATCTTGTGGGAAGCCTTGCCAAAAGCGTGGCACCAGGTATGACTACAAAGGGGGGTGGGCAACTCTATATTCATGCCCATGGTTTTGGAATGGGACCTTACATAAGCGTAATGGTTAGGCGCCCACAAACTTTTGGCTATAGAGTTTTTATATGAAGTTTAAAATTTTGGGAGATGTTTAGGCAGAGAAGGCAATCATCACTGAATGAGGTTAGGACATCATGCAAACATTATGAGAAGGTAGCCACTGAACCTACCTTCAGCACATGGGCACATGAGGTATGGTCATAAAACTGATCCAAACACTGGAAGCAGGCCCCTGTTCACTTTGACATTTAACATGAGTTTCTTTGCCCATATCCATTAAAGAAAAATCTAAGGTTGATCTGCCCTTGCTGCAGTTGTTGTCTCTGCTAGTGCCAATGGATAAAAATTATGATATTTTATCTATACAATAGTTTAGAAGAGAGCTCAACTTTATTTTGCTCACCTAAATGATAGATCAGATATTGGACTGTTGTGTTTCATGATAAAGTAAAACTAGCTTGCTGTATTATGCCAGCCACCTATATAATAATGTACATGTTGGATGGTCAATTATGTGCAAAGTTTTACCGCTAACTAACGGAGTGCAATGCACGTTGTGTGTTGTTTGGGAAAGAAGTTGTGTGCCTCTTTGTTCATACTAAAATTGGAAAACTGTACTTCATATGGTAATGCAGTGTGCAGAAGGAAATGTGATTCCAAAATCTTTTTTTCCTTACAAATTAGAGCATGCAGAGTCTTTTCTGTCTTTTTTTTCCCCCCATTCATTGTGGTTTTCATTGTCTGGAATGAATTGGCAATTGCAATACATTCAAAGTGAAGAAAATGGAAAGTCGGTTATATTCTTCTCAGTTAGCTTCTTTTTTTGTTTTATAGCTAATAAAAGATCAAAACAGTCTGGGAAGCTATACATTTGACAGAGTGAAGACATTGGTAATGGGAGAATGACATAAATGGTTGGCATGGAAAGGCTACATGGTACTGAGAAATAAGGGCTGCCAGGGTCTTGGATGAAGGCGTAAAGCTTATGTGAATGACAAAGATTAGAGCAAGTTATCAGTGGGGGAGCCATCTGAAAATGCTGTACTATTGAATGGATATTTAAATTGCTAGTAGGGCATTATTTTATATTTAGATCTTTGCTTAGTTTGACAAATAAGTAATAAGCAACCTGTCAGCTTTTTTTCCTGACCATTCATTTTCACATGCATTACCCCATTAATGGCAGGTACATTGCACTTTTTGTGAGCATAACCTCGGATCCGTTGTCCCATACTGTTCCTCTGATAAAAGTAAAAGTTAATCAAAATATAGAATGGTTTCATTGGTTAACGAAGAATTTTAGTTTGGTTCCAAAAAAATTAAAAGTCAGCAGCTATAAAAACTGTAGCTGCTGACTTTTAATACACAGACACTTACCAGTCCATGGATCCTGCGCCATCCTCATCCGAGCCAGTTCTCAGTCAGTCTTCAGGTCCCCAGGGCCTGCATGTTAACTGTGGGAAGCCGGCTATGACTCCTTGTGGTTTCACAGCTGGCTTCTCACTGCGCATGCACAAGCCGCACTGCACCCTGTGATGTTTCCTAGACGGTGTGGGGGGGGGGGGGGCGTGTTGGGACGGTCCAACTTCCAACAGCTTCTTTTTTGTTCTAGAATACAATTAAAATGGGTTCTGTTTCTCTATAGTGAATTTTGTGCATTGTTGAATGTGTATGCAGCCTCTGATCAGCCTCTGATTTTGTACAGTTTTTTTTTTTAATATGTATTAAGATGGGGAGCAAAAACAGTGGAGAAGAGGGATCTGTCCATTCATTTGATCGCTTCAAAAACTGACAGTCTATTGGCTTTAGGAGCAAATGAACTTGTAGTGCTAAGGTCCACGTTGCTGCCCAGTTTTTGGATTTATGGGTTTTCTTTATGGACTGAAAAAATCTTCTTTCTTTTTTTTTAATTAAATTGGATCAGTTGGCTTTGGGGAGCCTCATATATTCAGAGTGTTAAGAGTATCCACCTTAAAAAATAATTTTAGTGTTTTTTATAATGGTATGTGGAATGACTCAAATGTAAACTTTTTTCTGTATTTGCTCAAAGTATGGATACCATAAAAAGTTATAGTAAGCATGTTATACTTTACCTTCATAGAGCGGCACAGAACCTTCTCTTCTGGGGTCCCCTGCCAGTGCTCTCGGCCCCCCTGTTCTGTGTGTGCTGCCATAGTAAGCGCTTGCTATTGGGGCACACCTGTGGAATCGCTCCCAAGCCGAGCTATGTGTACATGGACATACACAGCATGGCTCTGCCCCACCCTCTCCTCCCTCCTGACAGCATTTGACTGACAGCAGCTGGAGCCAATGGCTCCCACTGCTTTGTCTGAGCCTTTGAAGAAGGAGAGAGCCTGAGAGAGCCGCTGCTCTCGTGCACAGCTGTGGGTCAAAATTGGGCTCAGGTAAGTATGAGGGGCAGGCTGGACAAAGAAAGTGTGTTTTTTTTGTTTTTTGTTTTTTTTGTTTTTTACCCTAATGCAGAGAAGGCATTAAGGTAGAAAAACCTGCAGCCTTTAGAACCACTTTAAAGTACATATAAAATCTTTTCTGACAATAGGTGGGTATCCGCAGAATAAGAAATGCAGTCATTTTTGAAGATCTAAAACCGTTTCTACCTTTTTATTCAGGAGCAACATGGAAAAATATCTCATAGACCATGAAATAGTTATTTAGTGCACGTCAGTGATCTCTCCTGACCCTCTTGCATCATCGGTTAATCCCTTTTGATCATTTAGCTGCCGCATACTTCAGCTACCCGCTGTACAAATTTTTTATTTTCCTCTTGACTTGAGCGACAGCATTTTCTGCTGACAAAAAATTAACCAAGTCAGTGACTGCAAAGAGTGGCAGAAGGAGGAGTCTAGGATACACTTGTAGCAGGCTAATTTTCAAGAGCATATTGCTTTGTCTGTATTGGTATTGGTCTGTATTGGTAATATAGCACAAGTTTAACCACCTGCCATCCGCAGGTTCCCGGGATTCCCGCGAGGCCGTCATTAGACGGCCTCCCCTGCGCGCGCCCTGAAGGGCGCGCTGTGATCACCGAGTCACTGAGACTCGGCAGATCACCGATCCGAGTAAGGGGCCGGTCCCGGCCCCTTACCATGTGATCAGCTGTCAGCCAATGACAGCTGATCACATGATGTAAACAAAAGATCAGTAATCGTTTTTTGTTTTTTTTTTACTCGCGCTGACAGTGTGAGTAGAAAAAAAAGCCGATCACCGGCTCGGATGTAAGGTACATCGGTCCCCAAGTGGAAGAGGCACATCTGCCTCATCAGTGCTACCTAACAGTGCCACCTAACAGTGCCAACAAGTGTCACCTATCAATGCCCACAAGTGCCACCTATCAATGCCCACCTGTAGTGCCAATCAGTGCCACCTGGCAGTGCTGCCCATCACTGCCACCCATCAGTGCCCATCACTGCCGCCTATCAGTGCCCATCACTGCCGCCTCATCAGCGTACATCAATGAAGGAGAAAAATGACCCGTTTTAAATGTTTTATAACAAAATATAAAAAAATAATTTTTTTAAAAATTCAGTTTTTTACATTTTTTTTTTAACAAAAAGTAAAAACTGCAGAGGTGATCAAATACCACCAAAAGAAAGCTCTATTTGTGGTGAAAAAAATGACAAAATTTTTTTTGGGTACAGTGTTGTATGACCGCGCAATTGTCATTCAAAATGCGTCAGCGCTGAAAGCTGAAAGTGCCCTGTAAACAAGTGGTTAAGAAATCTGTATAGATCAAAATCTGGAAACACCAGGGCTGCCAGGCTTATGGATCCTTCACTACTTGGTGAGTCACTGTTTTGGAAGATCAGTTGTTGTTGGTACAACTGATTGGCATAAAATTGTTCTTGTCAGTAATTTACTAAGTACAGACGGTCCCCTACTTCGAAGATCCGACTTACAAATGACTCCTACTTACAAACGGAGGGAGACAACAGGAAGTCAGATAAAATCTACCCCTAGGAAGAGAAATTCACTCCTGTAAGAGTTAATATGGGAAAAAGGTGTCTCCACTGATGCTTTATTACCAATCCTTGTTTCCCTAACAGCCCAAAATTTTCAAAATCCAATTGTTATTGGGACAGAAAATGAGGTGAAATCTTCTGCACAGGAGCACAGACAGCAAAACAAATGTTACAGGGGTGATAAGCCTTCCCTACCCAAAAAGCTTAAAAATAGATTTTTTGGCTGGAGCTACACTTTAAAATTGGACCCGTTCCGACTTACAAACAAATTCAACTTAAGAACAAATAGGGCTGGGAGATTTTCTTTAAAAAAAAAAAATCTTCGATTCTCTTAAAATAAACTCGATTCACGATTCGAATCCAGTTTTTTTTTTTTTTTTGGAAACCGCGCCGGTCCCGAGGCGCTGCGGGCATGAGCTTTTAGGCGAGGCCGCGGCTTCGGCCTAGTCCACGGCGTCAGGCCTAGCGGACTAGGCCGAAGCCACGGCCTCACCTAAAAACTCCTTGCCCGCAGCTCTTCAGGCCCGGTGCGGTGTCCGCGCCGGTCCGGAGGCGCTGCAGGCATGAGTTTTTAGGCAAGGCCGCGGCTTCGGCCTAGTCCGCGGCGTCCGGCCGTAGCCGCGGACTAGGCCGAAGCTGCGGCCTTGCCTAAAAACTCATGCCCGCAGTGCCTCGGGACCGGCGCGGTGAAAAAAAAAAATCGAAAAAAATCTATTTGCTTAAATTTTGAATCCATTTGACCTCTCAACTCAATTCAAGATTTAAATCGATTTTTTTCCCAGCCCTAAGAACAAACCTACAGTCCCTATCTTGTTTGGAACCCGGGGACTGCCTGTAACAAATAACAAGAATATGGCTGTTAACCAGGGAACATGCACCTTCAAAAACAAGTCTGCAGTAGCACATTATCTCTGTTATACTCTTTCTCACTATAACCTTTAAATTGCCCTTGGCCTCTGCAGAGTTTTAGCTTAGTTTGTCGATGGCTAGCTTTTAATTTCCATCTCCTGGCTCCATTCTTTCTTAGGTCTTCTTCCACTTTATTAATCCATCTGAACTATGGCATTCTCTTTTTCTTTGCACCTGGATTTCAGAGTCTCCAGGGAGTTTGGAAAAGTTGAAAAAAATGTTACTAAAAAACCACCCCTAATAATTGAATCAACTCATGTGGTGTGAAAATTGTATACAATATGATCTATATGATTCGTCAATTACACGGGCTCCTTCCCAGGTAACATTAAACAGTGAGCCGGAAGAAAAAGGGGGGGGGACCAGAGTGGTCCCAGGAATGTCAACAAAGGTGGTCGACAGTGGTGGGTCAACCCACCCTCCCCTGTTATCCCCTTTTAGTAAACCCCAGGGTGACCAAGCAGAGGTATACTGTTGGTTAATTAAGTTTAATAGACTGCTGATATGTGGAAGTCCTCCCTGTCTGGTCAGGGTATCATGAAGGCATGAAGTATTGGGCTGTTGGTATTCAAAAGTGGCATGAAATGATCCAAGTCCCGTCAGTGCAATCATGCAATTAAATGTAGATATGTCTGATATGTATCACAAGGAAAATACTGTAGGGCAGTATAGAGCAGACCACACAGTCAATTCTGATAGAGTATACAGACTGACTCTGAGGAAATTGTACAACATTAATGGTTCCAACATATACCTGCAATCCCTGTGCTGGGTTTTGGTCAGTGTAATAGCTTGGCCCCCCGGGAGTGATATATTGGGAAATGTACAGTCCCGTCCTCTAAGCAGGCTCTCGTGGTGGACGTAAGATTGCTGGCACAGTGCCTCTGCGCTATGCTGCGCTGTACTGTTGAAGGATATGCGAAAGAAAAAGGGGTCTCCGCGCAATGGACTGTGTACTATAAGGATGGATATGTATATTGGAACTGCTGCCTCTACCAGTTACTTCCACTAGGTGGAGTATAATGTTTGAAAAGAAAGGAAGGAGTAGATATGGCACCATTCCAAACCTGATGGAGTTCAGGTGTGTGCTGCTCCCTTAAATGGGAGGACAAATATTGGGGTGGAGGAAAAATATGTCGTACCTGTTGAATGGGTTTCTACTATCCAAAAACAGCTGAAAATAAATAAATAAACAAATAAACCTAGATGTGAAAGCAGATAAATAAACTCTTGAATGTGACAGGCTGTGTACCTGGCTTAATATAATTTGCAACACCCCCTTTATATATGATAGCTGTAATTAAATAGATATATAAATATGTGAACAGGTACAATAACCTAATGGTTAACCACTTGCCGACCGCCTCACGCCTATATACGTGAGCAGAGCGGCACGGGCAGGCAAAATCACGTACCTGAAACGTGATTGCCTTCCTGCGGGTGGGGGGTCCTATCGGACCCCCCCCCCGGTGCCAGCTGCGGTCGGCATTTGGTTGGAAGCGATGAGAGACGAGGGGGAGGCCATCCGATCGTGGCCCCCCCCTCGCGATCGCTCCCAGCCAATGAGAAACATCCCCTGCCTCTGTATAGTACACAGAGGCAGAGGATGTGATGTCATCTCTCCTCGGCTCGGGAGTTTCCGTTCCAGCGCCGAGGGGAGATGACATGTAAGTGCACCAACACACACACACACACAGAGTAGAACATGCCAGGCATACATTACACCCCCGATCCCCCCCCCCCCGATCGCCCCCCGATCCCCCCCCAATCACCCCCCCCCCTGTCACAAACTGACACCAAGCAGGTTTTTTTTTTTTTTTTCCTGATTACTGCATAGTGTCAGTTTGTGAAGTTAGCAGTGTTAGGGTAGTGACTGTTACCCCCCTGTAGGTCTAGGGTCCCCCCTTACCCCCCCAATAAAGTTTTAACCCCTTGATCACCCCCCCTCACCAGTGTCGCTAAGCGATCATTTTTCTGATCGCTGTATTAGTGTCGCTGGTGACGCTAGTTAGGGACGTAAATATTTAGGTTCGCCGTCAGCGTTTTATAGTGACAGGGACCCCCATATACTACCTAATAAATGTTTTAACCCCTTGATTGCCCCCTAGTTAACCCTTTCACCACTGATCACCATATAACCGTTACGGGTGACGCTGGTTAGTTCGTTTATTTTTTATAGTGTCAGGGCACCCGCTGTTTATTACCAAATAAAGGTTTAGCCCCCTGTAGGTCTAGGGTACCCCCCTTACCCCCCTAATAAAGTTTTAACCCCTTGATCACCCCCTGTCGCCAGTGTCGCTAAGCGATCATTTTTCTGATCGCTGTATTAGTGTCGCTGGTGACGCTAGTTAGGGACGTAAATATTTAGGTTCGCCGTCAGTGTTTTATAGCGACAGGGACCCCCATATACTATCTAATAAATGTTTTAACCCCTTGATGGCCCCCTAGTTAACCCTTTTACCACTGATCACCGTATAACCGTTACGGGTGACGCTGGTTAGTTCGTTTATTTTTTATAGTGTCAGGGCACCCGCCGTTTATTACCGAAAAAAGGTTTAGCCCCCTGATCGCCCGGCGGTGATATGCGTCGCCCTAGGCAGCGTCAGATTAGCGCCAGTACCGCGAACACGCACGCACCGTACACGCACCGTACACCTCCCTTAGTGGTATAGTATCTGAACGCATCAATATCTGATCCGATCAGATCTATACTGGCATCCCCAGCAGTTTAGGGTTCCCAAAAACGCAGTGTTAGCGGGATCAGCCCAGATACCTGCTAGCACCTGTGTTTTGCCCCTCCGCCCGGCCCAGCCCAGTCCAGCCCACCCAAGTGCAGTATCGATCGATCACTGTCACTTTTTTTTGTAGCGTTTTGGTGAACTGGCAAGCACCAGCGGCCTAGTACACCCCGGTCGTAGTCAAACCAGCACTGCAGTAACACTTGGTGACGTGGCGAGTCCCATAAGTGCAGTTCAAGCTGGTGAGGTGGCAAGCACAAGTAGTGTCCCGCTGCCACCAAAAAGACAAACACAGGCCCGTCGTGCCCATAGTGCCCTTCCTGCTGCATTCGCCAATCCTAATTGGGAACCCACCGCTTCTGCAGCGCCCGTACTTCCCCCATTCACATCCCCAACCAAATGCAGTCGGCTGCATGAGAGGCATTTATATATCCTCCCAAGTACCCCTACCCAACGAACCCCCCCAAAAAAGATGTTGTGTCTGAAGCAAGCGCGGATATAGGCGTGACACTCACTATTATTGTCCCTCCTGTCCTGACAATCCTGGTCTTTGCATTGGTGAATGTTTTGAACGCTACCATTCACTAGTTGAGTATTAGCGTAGGGTACAGCATTGCACAGACTAGGCACACTTTCACAGGGTCTCCCAAGATGCCATCGCATTTTGAGAGACCCGAACCTGGAACCGGTTACAGTTATAAAAGTTACAGTTACAAAAAAAAAGTGTAAAAAAAAAAAAAACACAAACAAAAATAAAAAAAAATAGTTGTCGTTTTATTGTTCTCTCTCTCTATTCTCTCTCTCTATTGTTCTGCTCTTTTTTACTGTATTCTATTCTGCAATGTTTTATTGTAATTATGTTTTATCATGTTTGCTTTTCAGGTATGCAATTTTTTATACTTTACCGTTTACTGTGCTTTATTGTTAACCATTTTTTTGTCTTCAGGTACGCCATTCACGACTTTGAGTGGTTATACCAGAATGATGCCTGCAGGTTTAGGTATCATCTTGGTATCATTCTTTTTAGCCAGCGGTCGGCTTTCATGTAAAAGCAATCCTAGCGGCTAATTAGCCTCTAGACTGCTTTTACAAGCAGTGGGAGGGAATGCCCCCCCCCACCGTCTTCCGTGTTTTTCTCTGGCTCTCCTGTCTCAACAGGGAACCTGAGAATGCAGCCGGTGATTCAGCCAGCTGACCATAGAGCTGATCAGAGACCAGAGTGGCTCCAAACATCTCTATGGCCTAAGAAACCGGAAGCTACGAGCATTTTATGACTTAGATTTCGCCGGATGTAAATAGCGCCATTGGGAAATTGGGGAAGCATTTTATCACACCGATCTTGGTGTGGTCAGATGCTTTGAGGGCAGAGGAGAGATCTAGGGTCTAATAGACCCCAATTTTTTCAAAAAAGAGTACCTGTCACTACCTATTGCTATCATAGGGGATATTTACATTCCCTGAGATAACAATAAAAATGATTTAAAAAAAAAAATGAAAGGAACAGTTTAAAAATAAGATAAAAAAGCAAAAAAATAATAAAGAAAAAAAATAAATAAATAAAAAGCACCCCTGTCCCCCCTGCTCTCGCGCTAAGGCGAACGCAAGCGGCGGTCTGGCGTCAAATGTAAACAGCAATTGCACCATGCATGTGAGGTATCACCGCGAAGGTCAGATCGAGGGCAGTAATTTTAGCAGTAGACCTCCTCTGTAAATCTAAAGTGGTAACCTGTAAAGGCTTTTAAAGGCTTTTAAAAATGTATTAATTTTGTTGCCACTGCACGTTTGTGCGCAATTTTAAAGCATGTCATGTTTGGTATCCATGTACTCGGCCTAAGATCATCTTTTTTATTTCATCAAACATTTGGGCAATATAGTGTGTTTTAGTGCATTAAAATTTAAAAAAGTGTGTTTTTTCCCCAAAAAATGCGTTTGAAAATCGCTGCGCAAATACTGTGTGAAAAAAAAAAAAATGAAACACCCACCATTTTAATCTGTAGGGCATTTGCTTTAAAATAATATATAATGTTTGGGGGTTCAAAGTAATTTTCTTGCAAAAAAAAATAATTTTTTCATGTAATCAAAAAGTGTCAGAAAGGGCTTTGTCTTCAAGTGGTTAGAAGAGTGGGTGATGTGTGACATAAGCTTCTAAATGTTGTGCATAAAATGCCAGGACAGTTCAAACCCCCCCCAAATGACCCCATTTTGGAAAGTAGACACCCCAAGCTATTTGCTGAGAGGCATGTCGAGTCCATGGAATATTTTATATTGTGACACAAGTAGCGGGAAAGAGACATTTTTTTTTTTTTTTTTTTTTTTTTTTTTTGCACAAAGTTGTCACTAAATGGTATATATCTCTAACATGCCATGGGAATATGTGAAATTACACCCCAAAATAAATTCTGTTGCTTCTCCTGAGTACGGGGATACCACATGTGTGGGACTTTTTGGGAGCCTAGCCGCGCACGGGACCCCGAAAACCAAGCACCGCCTTCAGGCTTTCTAAGGCCGTAAATTTTTGATTTCACTCTTCACTGCCTATCACAGTTTCGGAGGCCATGGAATGCCCAGGTGGCACAAACCCCCCCCCAAATTACCCCATTTTGGAAAGTAGACACCCCAAGCTATTTGCTGAGAGGTATGGTGAGTATTTTGCAGACCTCACTTTTTGTCACAAAGTTTTGAAAATTGAAAAAAAAAAAAAAAATTTTTTTTTTCTGGTCTTTCTTCATTTTCAAAAACAAATGAGAGCTGCAAAATACTCACCATGCCTCTCAGCAAATAGCTTGGGGTGTCTACTTTCCAAAATGGGGTCATTTGGGGGGGGTTTGTGCCATCTTGGCATTTTATGGCCTTCAAAACTGTGATAGGTAGTGAGGAGTAAAATCAAAAATGTATGCCCTTAGAAATCCTGAAGGTGGTGCTGGGTTTTCGGGGCCCCGTACGCGGCTAGGCTCCCAAAAAGTGCCACACATGTGGTATCCCCGTACTCAGGAGAAGCAGCTGAATGTATTTTGGGGTGCAATTCCACATATGCCCATGGCCTGTGTGAGCAATATATCATTTAGTGACAACTTTTTGTAATTTTTTTTTTTTTTTGTCATTATTCAATCACTTGGGACAAAAAAAAAAATATTCAATGGGTTCAACATGCCTCTCAGCAATTTCCTTGGGGTGTCTACTTTCCAAAATGGGGTCATTTGGGGGGGGGTTTTGTACTGCCCTGCCATTTTAGCACCTCAAGAAATGACATAGGCAGTCATAAACTAAAAGCTGTGTAAATTCCAGAAAATGTACCCTAGTTTGTAGACGCTATAACTTTTGCGCAAACCAATAAATATACGCTTATTGACATTTTTTTTACCAAAGACATGTGGCCGAATACATTTTGGCCTAAATGTATGACTAAAATTTAGTTTATTGGATTTTTTTTATAACAAAAAGTAGAAAATATCATTTTTTTTCAAAATTTTCAGTCTTTTTCCGTTTATAGCGCAAAAAATAAAAACGGCAGAGGTGATCAAATACCATCAAAAGAAAGCTCTATTTGTGGGAAGAAAAGGACGCAAATTTCGTTTGGGTAGAGCATTGCATGACCGCGCAATTAGCAGTTAAAGCGACGCAGTGCCGAATTGTAAAAAGTGCTCTGGTCAGGAAGGGGGTAAATCCTTCCGGGGCTGAAGTGGTTAATAAGCATATGCAATGATCATATATATACAAGGTTGAACAAATATAAAGTGCTAGTGTGAATAAACAAGTGAACATGTGACTGTTGTATGCATTGGATTATAAGGTGCTGTTGTGCCATTGAAGGGATCCGTTCTGGTGGGCTCTTCAATAAGTAAACATATAGTGCTTGCCTTATCCGTGCTCTTATAGTGACTGCACTCACCAGATCCTTCACCCCCTCTTCTGTGACAGGGTCTCACACCTCCACAGTATATGCCACTGTGTAGCAATGCAGGGTAACTCCGTCCTTATTGATTATGGGAAGGTTCCATTATAAAAAGAGAAAGAGGGAGCCCACATAGCGTAATACTGTATAAAAACGTATTGGTGCAAACGCTAAAAAGGTACTTACATTCGGTAAGGATAAAAAAGCATATATTGCTGACACAAGCTTCTGTGCCAGGAAGTGATGCAAGGACGTATGCTGCCCCTGCCCTACGCGTTTCGTCACACTGACGTCATCTGGAGCGCTCCTTCCTGTTGAAGGATATGAGCATGGGGGTAAGAGATATTCCAAATACAGCGGGGGATCAATGTCGGTTCATAAAGGATTCTTACCCCTCCTTCCGTTCAGCGTTGTAGCCGTCCAAGCTTCTCTGTCCCGCCGGCATGTATGAGTTGGAACCCGTTTGCTTCTGATTGCACGTCTAGCCTCCGTCACGGGAGATCAGCTGAGCGTGCTGGAGTTTCCGGGTAAGTGTACTGTTTATGAGCCGTAGGTCACGGAGATGGATGGCCACTGGAGGGCAGTGGTTCACATATCCATAGCGGCACCGCTGATATAGAAGTGTCCGCACACGAAGGAGCCAAACTGTGAAGTTTAAAGGCTTGTTCTGGGACTGCAAGAGGGGTGGGGGAATGGGGGGGGACCTCCAGTGTCTAGGGCATCGTACTGTCGATGCATTTCGTGCTTCACAACGAGCACTTCATCTGGACAATATGATTCAGTGATAGCCATCTTTAAATAGGGGTTACTTCCCAATCAATTAGCATAATTACACCTAATAACATCTTTTAGCGCCATCTTGTGGTAACAACTTAAAATATAATAAAAGTGTACACTGCGCTAAATTGAAAGAATATATGGTGCGGAGCAGCTACTTACAAGGTGACAACAACCAAAGAAACATGTGAAAATGAAATAAAAAGTAGCGCATAAATGGTGCCAAAAGTCTTCAATCAAGAAAACAACTGAAAAAAACAAATGTCCACAAATAATAAACATAACAGTGAAAAAACTTGTAAGTCTCTCAATATAGGTGAATAAAATCCTGTCGGTGAGTGGGAAACAAATGACATGGAATGTCCCACTGAAAACCATGCGTGGATGCAGGGAGACAGAAGTTAAAATGCAGGTGAATCAACAAATCATCCCCAAGTTGTATCTCTCAACAACATGCGACTTGGTAAAGGTGGTGTGTAAGAAACTCTTACCAGATATGATGGACTCCCTTGTCAGCGACAGGGAGTCACTCGAGCGGGTTGCCTCTCAGGGCCAGTGAACGGACCTCACAGCTCTGCGAACCTTCTGGGTCAAACTCTGCGCGGATCTCCCGGGGTCGCCAGGTGGGTCCTCCCAAAGGATGGCCAAGGTGCGGATCAGAGGGAACAATGCATCACGTACAAAGGCTGGAGTGAAGGCTGGTTGAATCTCTCAGTAAGTATGTGGAGAAAAAATAAACAAGCTCCACATAGTGTAGATGAGCAAAGATAGGATTTTTATTGCTAAAAACGCCAGGTAACAATAAAATGTGATCACAGAGTATAAAATCGAAAATGGGCAACAAGGAGGATGCTGGAAGCGCCCGAAGCTTTTCGATCAATGGATCGTCTACTGGGGCAGACGATCCGTTCAGTCTCTGGGAGTGTAAGAGGACAGGGGGCCACACAGTGAGATTGGAGAAGCGTTTTAACCTTAAACTGTGCAGGGGGTTTTTCACTGTCTGTCATGTACCAGATAAGACCAGAACTGTGTGGACTGCAACAGAGGAAACCCAAACGTGTATAAGTGAAAATATAAATGATTTATTAAAGATAAATGAATAAATATAACGCAACCACCTCCAATATCACTCAGTGCACCACAACCAATACAAAACAGAACCCCACAAATAATAATAATAACAGAACAAATATATACAAGTAAAGGAAATACCGAGACCATAAACCGAGCCAGTCCAGGGTCGTCAATCGGAGGTCAGCAGCTGGGGAAGGGAAACAAACAGGACAAGAGAGGATGGATGGATCACAGGAGGGACGGGTCAGATACAAGGCTCAGGGTCCAGAGCAAGGGAACAGGAACAGCAGGCGCCAGGAATCAGGTCTCAGGTACAGGAATCAGGTTTCAGGAATCAGGTAAATAGGATGCAGGCTGCAGGTCAGGGCTCAAAGAAAATACCAAGGCAAGATGTGTTTGCACCTGCCGGGTATTTAAACTGCAGCTGCTAATTAAAGTCAGGTGACACCTGCCTGCAAAGGGGAATACCTGCTCCATACTGCCAGGATTCCTCCGCTGGTTGACACCAGTACTGCGGCCCAAAGGTGACAAAATACCAGCAGGGAAAAGCTCTTCTGACAGCTCCAAACTGCCAGGAGACACCTGCTGGTGGACCTTAGTACTGCACGCCAATTGATCGATATTACTAGCGGAGGGGACCTTTCCTGACACCATCGAAGCAATAAGGCTGTGGAACACTCTTCCACAATTGGTGGTGGCAGCAGGGAGTATGGATATTTTTAAAAGACTCTTGGATGTGCATCTTAAAGAACACAACACAAACACCTACAGGGGTTGAACTGGATGGACTATTGTCTTTATTCAACCTTACCTACTATATAACTATATGTCTGTGATCTAAAAATAGATTGCAGAATTATTTTATTTTTTCATATCTATTCTTTCTAGAAAATATATATTAGTTTTTTGTTTTTTTTTTAGAACAAAGTTTTATTGAGCAAGAACGTGCATACAGGTATTACAATGCATACTTGTGCTTACATTTACATAAGACAGCATATAATCGTGTTATGTAATCATCTGTATTCAACACACAATGAAGTTATTTTAAACTTCTCTATGAGGTTAGTACATTGAAGCAATATGTGCGTTCCTAGGGGCTAATACGACTATAATAATGATATGCGTTATTTAAGAACATGTTTCTGAATCTTGCGTCCATCGATCCCAGATCTTGTTAAATTTGTCTGGACAGCCTCTGTTAATGTATATAAATTTTTTGTAAGGGAGAGTTGCATTTATGTCAGCTCTCCACTCTCCAAAATCTGGAGGTGTCTGTCTCATCCATTTTCTGGCTATTATTTTCCTTCCAGAAAATAAGGTTTCCTGGAGGAAAATTTTGGTGAACTTGTCAGGGGGGTCAGGGAAAATCCCTAGCAAACATTGTTTTGGGTCCATCGCTACGGGGATCCCATATTGTCATGCAAAAAAGTTACAATTTGTTGCCATAGTCCCTGGATTCGCGGACAGGACCAGACAAGGTGAAAGAATGTACCGGTTGTGGATTCGCACATTGGGCATTTAGCTGGTTGGTTCTTGTTGAATTTGGCTACTCTGAGCGGGGTTAGATATGCTCTATGTAGTATATATATTTGTGTTAATCTGTCTGAGAGTTTGGGGCGATACTTCTTTACAAGATTCTAACGCTTCCTCCCATTCCTCATTCTCCATCTGGCCCACATCTCCCTCCCAGCGTGGTTTAAGTGCATATGCAACTCTAGCCAATATGGGAGCATTTAGCATATTATAGAAGCAAGAAATTAATTTTTTGGGGTCCGTGTCTTTTATGATTGCAATTAAGGGGTTGGGCGTGGGTTGTAGTGAGGTTTGTAAAAATTGTGTTCGGGCTGCGTGCCTCACTTGAAAGTATCTAAAGAACATGTTTTGTTGTAGTGTAAATTCTTCTTTCAGAGTGTTGAAGTCTTTGAGGGTACCATTTGATATTATGTGGTATAGATAATATATTCCCTTTCTGATCCAGGTCCCTGGATCTTGTACGTGTTGAAACTCTTGGAGATTCCTGTTGTACCATAGGGGAGTGTGGTCATTGTGTAAGGGAATATTCAGTTTATTATTTGCCAGCTCCCAAATGCGTCTATAGTGGTAAAGTAAAGACTTCTTGTCTTTTCTGCCCTCCATAACCTTTGTGCCCATAGTTATAGCATAGATTGGATCTGTAGTTTGTTGTGCCCATTTTGGGCAAAGCAAAGTCAGAAATCTTTCACTGTCTGTCTTGTCTATATGAAACAACTGTGACAGTTGGGAAGCTATGTAGTAGTGGTTAAAGTCAGGGAGCGCTGTACCTCCCATGTCCGTTGGGTTTTTGAGAGTCTGCCATGATATCTTATGTCTGTTGTTCCCCCAGATAAAGGGTTTGAGTAGGGTTTCAATCGTCTTAAAGTATTTTAAGGGAATATATGTCGGGGCGTGCCACAGTATATATAATATTTTGGGGAGTAGGACCATCTTTATCACATTTACACGACCCCAGACCCCCAGAGGTAGGCGGGTCCAGGCTTTAATTTTGGCTCTGATGAGTGAGAATGTTGGTTTAATATTCAGAGTCATATAATCTGATGGGGTTCTGGAAATGTGTATGCCCAGATATTTAATCCTGTCATTTCTTTGCAGTGGCAGTTCAGCTTGGGATCCTGTAAGCGGAAAGCTATCAACTGGCAAGATTTGAGACTTCTCCCAGTTGATCTTGAGTCCAGAAAATTTCCCGAACTGTTCGATCACCTGGAGAGCTTTGTAGAGGGATTGTCCAGGGTCAGCTAGGTATAATAGTGTGTCGTCAGCATACATGCTGATTTTTTTCAGTGAGTGTCCCAAACCTAAGTCCTTCAATCTCTGGGTCCGCCCGGACAGATATGGCAAGTGGCTCCGCCGCCAGCGCATAAAGTAGTGGGGAGAGGGGGCAGCCCTGTCTCGTGCCTCTGCCGAGGTCAAACTTCTGAGACGGCCACCCGTTCGCCACCACCCTGGCTGTGGGCTGTTGATACAGTAATTGGACCCATTTGATGAAATTGGGGCCAAATCCATATCTCCCCAGGCAGCTCCACAGATACGTCCACTCCACCGAATCGAATGCTTTGGCCGTATCTAAAGTCGCCACCACTCTTGTGCCAACGTTTTCATGTGAAGCTTGCAAATTTATAAATAACTTCCTAAGGTTGAAGGAGTTGTTACGGCCAGGCATGAATCCCGCCTGATCCGGGTGTATGAGGGTTAGTATGACCTGATTTAATCTAATGGAGAGTGTTTTGGCCAAAATCTTAATATCTACTTGTAGCAGTGATATGGGACGGTATGATTCCGGTAGGCTTGGGTTTTTACCCGGTTTAGGTATTAAAATCATAGTGGCTTCTCTCATAGATAATGGGAGGGTAAAAGTCTTAAACATTTCATTATATAGAGTTAGTAGTTTGGGGGTAATCACCTCACTGTATTGTGAGTAAAACTCGATAGGTAGGCCATCTGAACCTGGGGATTTGGATCTGGCAAAACTGGCTATCGCCGTCGCGATCTCCTCTACCGTTAGAGGGGCCTCGAGAAGGCTGACCTGCTCCCCAGTAAGCTGGGGAAACACCACTCCATCTAGGAAGCAGTCCATATCGGTGGACTCGCCCCGCACTGTGGAGGTGTACAAGTCTCTATAGAATTCCTCAAACCTGGATGATACTATTGGGGGGTCTGAGATTTTTTGTCCCTCTGGGCTCTGTAGTGTAATGACTACTGGAGGTTTGTCCTCGCTGTGGACCAGATAAGCCAAGAGTCTGCCAGCCCTTTCTCCCTGTTCAAAGTGTTTCTGTTTGGTGAAAAATAATTACTGTCTAGCTTTCGTGTACTGTATTTGATTCACCACTCTAGTCTGCAGCTTAAGAAGGGAAGCGTTAGCAGGGGAGGGATCCGCCTTATATGTTTGTTCTGTAGATGCAAGATCTAGTGCTGCTTTATTATATATTTCTATCGACCCCTTTTTCAAGGTATTGATGTATGTAGTCAGGGAGGAGCGTGCATGTAGCTTAAAGGTTTCCCACACCACTAGGGGGGAAGCAGAGTCCGCATTTTCTGCATAAAATCTGTCCCATTCATTGGCAAGGTCATCGTCCTCGGGGAGCAGGGACAACCAAAAGGGATTCAGACGCCACGGCCGTGGCGGCATATCAAATGGGAATTTTAGCTTTATCCAGTATGGGGCATGATCAGAAAGTATTCTGGGGCCGAATTCTGAGTCAAGAAGCCGTGGGATGAGTTTTTGTGATATTAGTATAAGGTCAATGCAGGACATGGTATTATGTGAAGATGAGAAGCACGAGTAGGCTAGTTTAGTTGGGAATCTATGTCTCCATGTGTCTATCAAATGAACGGGGGAAATGAGGTTTAGCATTCTGGTGTCTCCGGTGTGGGCTGTGTCTGTTGTTAAAGGTCTGAGTCTGTCTAATTTTTCATTCAGTGTAGTATTGAAATCACCCATCCAAATTGCTGAGGCTTGAGGATGTTTAGCCATAAAAGCGATTCCTTCTAGCAGAATTGAGATGGAGAATGGGGGGGGGAACATAGAAGGCCATTAGTAAGAAGGGTTCTCCGTGGATTCTGGAGGACAGGAATACATAGCGGCCTTTTGGGTCTGTTTGGAGTTCACTTAATTCAAAGTGGACAGATTTTGCAATAAGTATCGATACTCCTCTGGAATGAGGTGTGTGTGTTGAGTGGAATGTCCAACCCACCCATGGACGGCGGAGTGCCATTTGTAGTCTGCCCTCCACGTGTGTCTCCACTAATGTCATTATGTCTACTCTTTGTTTCTTAAGGAATGCGAGCACCGCCGTGCGTTTGACCTTGTCACGTAGCCCTCTCACATTCCAAGTAAGAAACTTCAGTGTTGCACTCGACATTGATTTCTCTGTTTACATATTTTATAGCTATGGATGCACTTATTAATCTGGGCATAGGTCATAATAAATCTGTCGTATCTTAACATTGGGTTCGGTATATACCAGCAATCTTTCAAGTAATACCTTTGAGATCTCATACATATGAGCACATTATGCATTGAACACACATCATACATTTGCTTTTTAACCTTTTCTGTTCCCCCTCCCCCCTCCCAGCCCTGCATCTTCCCCAACTGATGCGAGCATACTCCCATAACTGAACTTGTAATGCCCGCCAAGAGAAAACAGCACCCGATAGGGTGTAAAAGAGAAAAAAAACATAGGAAAAAATGAGTTTAAATGTGGAAAACAAGTTTGCCTGACGGATGAATCGTTTGGTTCGGTATTTGTGCCTGTCTCTTAAGCCATCCTCTCTTGGGGCATTTGGGGGTAAGTCACACTGCACTCCACAGGTTGCCAGCAAGACTTTGTCAGTCCGAGACTCCTGCTACTACTGTAGCTGGCAAAATAAAGGAAAAAGAAAATTTTCATGTATAAAAGGGGAAAATGAAAAAACAGGCAAAGTCTAGGAGAAAACATCATGTCATTACCCACTAGGGGGGGCACGTTGGTAGTTGTTGCAGATCTTTATGCCTTGATACTGTCCCACGGATCCAAGTTATGTTTTAACCCTTTTTTTAAAAAAAGAGGGATAATGGGTAAGTGTGATTGAAAAGGCAGTCTCTGCAGCTTGACACAGTCCGTCCACAAGGTTAACAACTGGTGTACAGTGACACATCATGAAGCAGAGTTTCAGAGATTAAGGTTACCACAGTTTTTCATCTCAGGTAAGTTAGGGTTTTAATGCGTACAGTCTCTGTTATATCTTTCATACTCACTCGACCCTCAGTCTGCTCTTGCAGGAGCGTTCCGTCGCTCAATCCATGACATCAGCTCTGCTGGATCTTCAAAGAACGATGCACGGCCATCATGTTCCACCCTGAGTTTTGCGGGGAATAGCATTGCATATTTGTAATGCATATCTCTGAGTTTGCGTTTGGCCGCCATAAAGGTTTGCTGGCGTCGCTGCACCTCGGCCGAAAAATCTGGGAACAGTGCGACTTTAACGTTGCCAACCGGGATGTTACCTCTCTCCCTTGCCAGCCGCAGGGCTGCATCTCTGTCCTTGTAATTCAGGAGTTTTGCAATAAATGTGCGTGGCGGGGCCCCCTGAGGCGGTGGTCTGGCCGGCATGCGGTGTGCCCTTTCTACTGCCAGCATGGGGGAGAAGGCCTCTCTGCCGTAGGTAGTTGTGAGCAATTGCTCTAGGAAAGTAGTTGGATCTTTACCTTCTGCTCCCTCCGGGAGGCCGATTAGGCGGATGTTACACCTTCTGCTCCTGTTCTCAATGTCGTCTTGTTTGGAGAACAGTTGCTGTATGTGTTGTTTCATCTGCTCCATCCCTGTCTGGAGCGGAGGGATGGCGTCTTCTGTAGCGCTGATGCGGGCCTCTGTCTCCTTGACTCTGTCTCTCAATTTGTGAAGATCTTGTCTGATTAGAGATATGTCCACCTTCACTTCCTCTATTTGAGAGGCAAGCGACGTACGGCAGAGGGTGATAGCTTCCAGCAGCTTGTCTGTGTCTCCCGCCGTGCGCTCTGTACCATGCTGCTCGGCGCCGCCATTTTCCTCCTGATCTTCCTTTTCCTGATGGCGATATTGGTCTAGTTTTGCCGAGGCCGATTTTTGCGATTTCGACTGGGACATGATGCCTGATGTCCAGTGAGTCCTGGAGGGTGCTTTCCAGGTCAGGGTGTCGTTCGTGGGTTGTAGGATGCCTTGGATTACAGGATCACTGTGTGGAGCCGCTCGGAATGCGTCTTACTCCATGTAGAGTCAGGCCACGCCCCATATATATTAGTTTTGTTATGTTTACCTTGTCAAAACTGTGTGTGACGTCTGCTTTATATTTTCACCTGCTTTCAACAGGCTTCTTTTGAAGCACAGCTGAAAACTGAAGTCTTAACCTTTGCTTAATTTGGCTTTTGTCTCCTATAAGGTCAACTTTTAATTTCTACAAATCCCATGGCTGTTTTTTTATCATAATGGCACTCGTGGACTAGTTCCTAGGGTAGCTGAGTATCGGGGGGAACAACTCAAAATTTACATTTAAAATTCATAATGTTTGTCTTATTTTCTTTCCTAATTGTGTCCACCTCTGGACATTGATGGCTAAATTCAGCAAGAGAACTGTTGGCAGAAGGGGATGTTTGGAGAAGTCAGCAGAATCTTTATTTTTCAGAAACCATAAAACTATCTCTACTTTCTCTTGCTTGGTGGTCTGCAAAGTTGCTGCAGCAAAAGCTGCTCTGTCTATAAAACACACTCTGTGCTGCTTTCAGTATATTCACATTCTAGAATTTGTTTTTACTGAAATAATTATATTACACAAGGGATGGAACTTGTACAATTGGATGTCATCATTCAATTATGCCTAGGGCAACAAGATGCCAAATATGGGCCTGTAAAATCCATCTATTGGAGATCTGCTTTGACCTACAGTTGAGAAGGTGGATAAAATGTAGCGCTAAAACTAATTATACAGTGAAAAGTGCACACATAAATGATGAACAATCTAATAGACATTCAAAAAATGAATCATAGAGTCTAACATAGTGAGATAAGTGAAAATTAGGGAATTGAGTCTGATAACCCAAATCTAATCCTGAAAAGGAAAACTTAATAAAAGTCCACAACCAAAAGATGATAATTTTCAGATAAATGAATAGAAAGGCTGATATGTGAAGCATCCAAGATGATAAATCCTCTCTAGATGGATAAGAATAAATACTCTTACCAAGACTGGTGGACCCGGATGTCAGCGACACCGAATCATTAAAGCATAGATATCCAGATCAGTAACTCTCCCAAACAGTTAAAGGGATGCAGGATCTCTGATGGTATCTCCAAAAGACCTTGTGGGTATCAGCCAAACTGGAGGGGCAGATGGCGCAATTGGAACGCCACAGCAACTCGCATCCAAACACGGTATGTAGAAAAAAGAGAAGGGGGGCCCTGTAGACGTGCTAGTAGGACATAACATGTCGGACAAGGTTCATCGCTCCCCACATTGCTTTTATTAATCGTGATCACTTTTTATTCCTTGTATGTCAGTTTTTTAAAATAAACCTACTTTTTTGACCTGCACTATTGGAGCCCCCCTTCTATTTTTTTCTACATATAATTATAATTTTTTCACTGTAAAATTAGTTTTAGCTCTACATTTTATCCACCTTCTCGTTTGAATACTTGTCACATTCTTGTGTAGCAGATTTTTCACATTATTTCTTTCTGATATTTGATAATAGTTTGCGCAATATTATCTCACATTTTTATTTTGACCTACAGTTGACCACCATCCGACCTGCTTTAAGAGGATTTTGCAGTTCCATAGACTTGTGTGTTTATATGACAAACAGGGCTTTATTTTTGTTTTTTGTTTTTTACTTTTGATCATTGTTAGTTGTAAAAAAAAATACATATTATTGATTAGAAAAAAATCAACAGGAAAATAATTAAGTGGAATTAGTAGTTCTGAAAAATAAAGATTAATAAGCTCTTAAATAGCCAACTGGAACCTTCAAAAGATCTAGGAATGAACAGCTGCTGTAGAGGGCAGAGTAATCGATATTAAAGATAAATTGCCGCCAGTGGTCCGGGAAGTCCGTGCCACACATCAGCTAGATAAAGACACCAATAAAAGAGCAGATGACATGGAAAACTGTCTATTGTAGTTCTGCCGGAGAAGACCGAGGAAAAAGATCCAACCTCATTTGTAGAAGGATGGCTTATTGATGTTTTCAGAAAGGGTGCTTTCTCCCCATTTTTCACTGTCGAGAGGGCTCATCACACTCAGGGCCACCTGTTGCAACCTGGTGCCCCCCAAGACCGATCCCCCCTCCTGCCCCCCAAGACTGGCCCCTCTCCTACATTACAAGGTCAGGGAAGCAGTGATCAGATGTGCCCGGGAGCATGCAAATGTTCAGTTTAATGGCACCAGGGTTATCCTTTTATCCAGACTTCTTTGTGGAAGTGCAGAGACGCCGTACCAAGTTCTCAAATGTGAAAAGGCGATTGAGGATACTGCAATTACCTTATGCGATTTTGTAACCTGAAAAGCTGCGGGTTATTGCTAACCGGCAGGCACAGTTCTTTGAATCAGCCCAAGAAGCTGCTACCTGGCTTGACCATAATGAACAGGCCCTACGCCATCACAGAGAGGATGAAGAAGGGGAATTAAACTTGGCATACACCTCCAAGCTCGGGCGCCTGGTCCTCGTTTACTTAAAACTCTCTATAGGCTCTGTAAGGAAACTTCCTCCTTTTTTTTCCAATTTGCCATTTAAGTTTTTGTTCTGCTGGAAGACATGATATCGTTCTTGGAACCTTGAGCTATTGTGTGAGTTGACAACAAATGTGCCTTATCTATGCGAAAAGTACAGAAAAAAAAGCTATATTTTTTTCGGTTTAACTTTGCGTTACTTTGGCCTGTTCTGTTGAGGGCCTTGTTCTTGTATTTTTTACATGCCTTTTATACACTGCAGGCTTTGTTTAGAGGGTAGATGAGCCTGGACCTACCACTATGCAAGAGTTGGCACTGTTGTGCCGTGTTATTTTCAGCTTGTGAAGTCAACCCTTTTCTGGGGGAGGAGTAGGTGGAATGCTTTCCCCACAAGTTTTCCCAATCGAGGTTCATCCAGTCACGTTAGTTCCTGTGTCCTTGTGTTCAGAGAAGATTTTTATAGGTATACCACTGACATTGTGACACTATTTTTGTCCCTCTCCAATTATCCCCATTGGCTGAAATACCTGTAAAATCTTTGCATGTCAGAGGCCTAAGCTCCCCACTTAAGCGTATGATGATATCTACCTGTCTGAAAAAATTCCATTCGGCCATCTTATGTTTTCAGAAGACTCCTTTAACTGCAGAAACTCAGATTTGTCTTAAATATTCATGAGTGGGAAGGGCGTACCACTCCACTCACTTCATTTTCCAGAGGTGTGAGCGTACTGGTGCATAGCTCTATAGACTTCCAGGAGTTTTATGCATGTATAGACTCTGAGGGACGATTTTATTTTTTTGCACTGTCGTATTGAATCACTACAACGTATTATTGCTTATATACTTTTGCAGTAACGGTGCTCCGAATCCTGTTGTCATATTTGGAGGGGAGATCGGACTTACCGTTCTTGATAGTGAGAGATTTGAATTGCTGGTTGAGCCCTTCCATGGACCCAATTTCTGGGTCTCCTGTCGCATTGAGGGGATCTTCACTAAGGAGTTGCTCAATGAGGTGGGTTGGGTAGATACAGTGGCTTGCGAAAGTATTCGGCCCCCTTGAACTTTTCAACCTTTTGCCACATTTCAGGCTTCAAACATAAAGATATAAAATTTTTATTTTTTGTGAAGAATCACCAACAAGTGGGACACAATTGTGAAGTGGAACGAAATCTTTTGGATTTTTGAAACTTTTTTAACTAATGAAAAAATGAAAAGTGGGGCGTGCAAAATTATTCGGCCCCCTTGCGTTAATACTTTGTAGAGCCACCTTTTGCTGCGATTACAGCTGCAAGTCGCTTTGGCTATGTCTCTATCAGTTTTGCACATCGAGAGACTGAAATTCTTGACCATTCTTCCTTGCAAAACAGCTCGAGCTCAGTGAGGTTGGATGGAGAGCGTTTGTGAACAGCAGTTTTCAGCTCTTTCCACAGATTCTCGATTGGATTCAGGTCTGGACTTTGACTTGGCCATTCTAACACCTGGATACGTTTATTTGTGAACCATTCCTTTGTAGATTTTGCTGTATGTTTGGGATCATTGTCTTGTTGGAAGATAAATCTCCGTCCCGGTTTCAGGTCTTTTGCAGACTCCAACAGGTATTCATCTAGAATGGTCCTGTATTTGGCTGCATCCATCTTCCCCTCAATTTTAACCATCTTCCCTGTCCCTGCTGAAGAAAAGCAGGCCCAAACCATGATGCTGCCACCACCATGTTTGACGGTGGGGATGGTGTGTTGAGTGTGATGAGCTGTGTTGCTTTTACGCCAAACATATCGTTTTGGATTGTGGCCAAAAAGTTCGATTTTGGTTTCATCGGACCAGAGCACCTTCTTCCACATGTTTGGTGTGTCTCCCAGGTGGCTTGTGGCAAACTTTAGACGAGACTTTTTATGGATATCTTTGAGAAATGGCTTTCTTCTTGCCACTCTTCCATAAAGGCCAGATTTGTGCAGTGTACGACTGATTGTTGTCCTATGGACAGACTCTCCCACCTCAGCTGTAGTTCTCTGCAGTTCATCCAGACTGATCATGGGCCTCTTGGCTGCATCTCTGATCAGTCTTCTCCTTGTCTGAGCTGAAAGTTTAGAGGGACAGCCAGGTCTTGGTAGATTTGCAGTGGTCTGATACTCCTTCCATTTCAAAATGATCGCTTGCACAGTGCTCCTTGGGATGTTTAAAGCTTGGGAAATCTTTTTGTATCCAAATCCGGCTTTAAACTTCTCCACAACAGTATTACAGACCTGCCTGGTGTGTTCCTTGGTCTTCATGATGCTCTCTGCACTTTCAATAGAACCCTGAGACTATCACAGAGCAGGTGCATTTATACAGAGACTTGATTACACACAGGTGGATTCTATTTATCACCATCAGTCATTTAGGACAACATTGGATCATTCAGAGATCCTCGCTGAACTTCTCGAGTGAGTTTCCTGCACTGAAAGTAAAGGGGCCGAATAATTTTGCACGCACCACTTTTCAGTTTTTTAATTGCTAAAAAAGTTTAAAATATCCAATAGATTTCTTTCCACTTCACAATTGTGTCCCACTTGTTGGTGATTCTTGACAAAAAATTAAAATTTTATATCTTTATGTTTGAAGCCTGAAATGTGGCAAAAGGTTGAAAAGTTCAAGGGGGCCGAATACTTTCGCAAGCCACTGTATATGGAGGCATAAGAACCCTTTGGATAAGCAGTTTTCCTGTTTTTCCAAAACACATGGTACTTTGTCCAGAATTGACCTGGCAGTGGGCAAGTTAGCCATGCTCCCATCCGTCTCGGAGGTCTTGTATAAACCCCGCCGTGCCGGACCATTCACATGTGGTGGTGATATGCCTAATTGTGTCCCCACTGTTTAGGCTGCCTAGGGCACCTTGGAAATGTAATGCCTTCTGGCTGAAGTTCTTTTTTTCCTCACGGGGGGATGGAGCAGAGCATGCGCAAGTTCTTTACTAATCAGGATTCTGCAGACTCCACTCTAGCCCAGTGGGAAGCATTTAAGGCATATTTGAAGGGACTCATTACAGAAATTACTAAGGTAAGTGACATTCCTCTGGGCTGAGGGAGGAGTTGGAGAAACAGGTACATGCACTGGAGATGCAATATGTGCAGGGTCCTACTGACTCAGCCAGGGAGGCATGGCAGTCTGCTCAGTCAGTGTATGAGCTGCTGTTGTCCTCCACGGCGGAGAAAGAGGTTCTTTTCTAGGTTGGCATTCTTTGAGGAGGGCGAGAGCACGGGTCGCCTTCTGGCTAGGATTGCTAATTCCCAACAATGTTCTCCTTCTATTGGAGCTATTGGAACAACAGAGGGAAAACTAGTGCACTCCCTGGATCAAATCCTGCAGGAATTAGCAAGCTTCTATGCAAAACTGTATCTTCCTACCACAAAGTATACCCCTGAGGACTTGGCAGGGTATTTAAATGGCATCAACTTCTCACAGATGACCAGAGGAGGGCCCTTGACGCTCCAATTACTTTAGAGGAGCTGCAAACGGCACTCGAATGAGTTTCCTAACTGTAAGGCCCCTGGTGAGGACAGTCTGCCCATGGAAATTTACAAACCATAAGCGGGGGTACTTCTACCTAAATAGCCAACTGGAACCAACCAAGAATCTAGTTAATAGAAGCGGTTTGACATTTCTTTGTTTTTGTTCCGTCATAATCAATATGCCCACAAGCCATTACAATTCCCTACTTTATTCATGTATTCCAATTAGTACAGCAATAGCTATGGTGGTGAAAGACAATATACTATGTTAGTTTTCTGAAATATTTTATTTGTTTTCTAGGAGATCTGCTGCAGCTCGAATTCAAGAGCTGTTTAGAAGAAGAAAAGAGAGAAAGGAACTGGAAGAATTGGATATGCAAAATGTTCGTCAACCATCCCCTAAAATCCTGTTCAAGGGGCATCGGAATTCCCGGACTATGGTAGGAAGGTGTTTCCACAGGCTGACTATATACAGAAAGAGAAGTCCTGTGTTCTGGTGATAATTTATTGCACAAAAAATCATAGCTGTCTCTGTTATCTGTCTGCCAATATAAATGGGACATCTTTGGTACTTTGATTCAGGTGGACCTAGCATTAGCCCCCGTTCATACCTATGCGAATTAGATACGGCTTACACCGCATCCAATTCGCAGGACATTTTAAAATACATTCATATGAATGCATCTGGTTCACATATGTGCGTTGCATTTGCACTGCGCATTGCACAAAAAAGTGTTCGTTTTCTGGGCATTGCGGTGCGAATTACAAACCCATTATGTTCTATGGGAACGCATCTGATTCGCAGATGCATTGCGTTCTGAACATGGATTTTCTCCTTCTCCTCACTACACCTCCCACTCTAACCCCCCCCCCTCCCTGCTCACTGATCCGCAGCTAGAACGCAGAGGAATCTCTGAACAACTGATTTTTATCTTCCCAGAGAAACCTGAGCTTCAATTCGCACCGCACGTGTGAACCCAGGCTTAGATATTTTCTCATGCTGAGTGCAAGCATGCTCGCTAATGTGCATGTGAAACACGTACAAGTATTTATTACCCCTTACCAAGATCACAGTATTTCCCCTGACAATGCCTTCATCTAGTTACATTTCAAAGTTATAATGCAGATGAACCCAAATTAGAAAGCCGCTGGCAAAAACAATATGGATAAGATGGTAAACCGCATATACTGTACAAACAGTAAATTGCTGTGCTAAAATGACAAAAAATAAAGTCCCATTAATGTTACAGTCAAATTAGAAGTGATATAGTCCAATCATGAAACTAGTAGCTCATTCAAGGAAAATGTGAGGGATTAAGTGTTCAGCATATATGAAAAAAGCACCTTGATAGTGAATATCGTATAAAAAGTTGTAACACCCAGGAGTGCCTCCACCATATAATATGAGATGATCACTCACCAGAGGAAATGGACTCATTCATGAGCGCAGTATAATAGGAGATCCTTAAGACAGGAGTCATCAACCCTCTTTCCTTTGCAGCGAAACAGGAGACCTCTATGGCTTTTCTTTGGTGTCCAATGGGAACACTCACATAGGGAATAATCAATGGTTCACCGGCAAATCATGCCATTATAATCACATTTCCAAATCACATTTCACATTTCCAAATACAATGATCGCTACGAGTCCGGAAGACCCCTTCTCTGCCATCTTCAGCCTCTGTCACCTGTCGTCCAGTTCTGTATCAGGTGTGGGTGTTCCTGTGTTCCCTATGTGAGTGTTCCCATTGGACACCAAAGAAAAGCCATGGAGGTCTCCCATTTCGCTGCAAAGGAAAGAGGGTTGATGACTCCTGTTTTAAGGATATCCATTCATACTGCGCTCATGACTCTTATAATCTAGATTCACTCTCCTTGGAGTGATCTACTTGTTTCATGATTGGACTATATCACTTCTAATTGGACTGTAACATTAATGCCTTCATCTAGTTTTCACCCCAGGTGCTCTCATTAATTTAAGCATAATCCAGGGCCAGCATCTACTTCTGGCTTAGATGGTGACTGATTGACACAATTATGTAAATCTGGTGTCTGGGCAGTTCTTGGCCATGTTCACAAATGTCTGATCAGATTCCAGTGCAACCTCTCACTTTGTGATTTGGTACAAAATAAGTGTTAGTCTGTTCAGTGGAGTCTGCCTGCAGCAGACTAATGACATCATATCAGCCAAAGGTTCTTGACTGGATGTATTGGCTCTGAGATTTGAACTCGCAACGCCTTAAAGCCCAACTGCAGGCTCCATGATCCCCTCACCTTTTTTTTTCTTTCTTCAAACAGGATTTAGTCTGTTAGCATTTAAGGTGACAAACTGCCTTCGATTAGTAAATAGCGAGAAACACATATGGAGTAGGGAGGCTGCACACCTCAATAATAATAAAAGAACAGGCTAGTTCCCTCAGGGGTTTTTGAGCAGCACAAATTAATGATCAATGACAATGAGTTGTATATAAAATGTCTTTTAATTATACAAAATAATTTAACATTTCACAGAATTTTTAAATATGAGCTCTGGCTGCGAAATTTTTTTTTTTTTACATCATCCATGGCAACAATCAAGGATATACCCAAACAATGCAGCAATCCAGCCATGAACTTAAAGGGGTTTGGGCGCATGCGCGCGAGCAGGGAAGATGGCTTCCTGGTTCCCCTGCTCCGCGCCGATGGAACGGCAAACATCGGCTAGCACAGCCTGCACCCCGGCACGCACTGAAAGCTTCCTGCAGCTCCGGAACACATCAGGCATCTGGCGGTTATGTTCCGCTCGACGAAGAACTGTCAAAAGTATAATACACAGCCCAAATCAGCTCCAGCCTCAGGGAAGGGGAAAAAAACAATGGCACCCGATCCTCCGGAGCCTGACGACTCCTCACAACTAGGGATGAGCTTTGAGTTCGAGTTGAACCCATGTTCGACTCGAACATCGGCTGTTCGCAAGTTCGCCGAACAGCGAACAATTTGGGGTGTTCGCGGCAAATTCGAATGCCGCGGAACACCCTTTAGAAGTCTATGGGAGAAATCAAAAGTGCTAATTTTAAAGGTTTATATGCAAGTTACTGTCATAAAAAGTGTTTGGGGACCTGGGTCCTGCCCCAGCGGAAATAGATCAATGCAAAAAAAAGTTTTAAAAACGGACGGTTTTTAGGAGCAGTGATTTTATTAATGCTTAAAGTCAAACAATAAAAGTGTAATATCCCTTTAAATTTAGTACCTGGGGGGGGGGGTGTCTATAGTATGCCTGTAAAGGGGCGCATGTTTCCTGTGTTTATAACAGTCTGACAGCAAAATGACATTTCAAAGGAAAAAAGTCATTTAAAACTACTCGCGGCTATTGCATTGCCGGTCCGACAATACACATAAAAGTTCATTGATAAAAACGGCATGGGAATTCCCCACAGGGGAACCCCGAACCAAAATTTAAAAAAAAAATGATGTGGGGGTCCCCCTAAATTCCATACCAGACCCTTCAGGTCTGGTATGGATTTTAAAGGGGAACCCCGCGCCAAAATTAAAAAAAAAAACACAGCGTGGGGTCCCCCCAAAAATCCATACCAGACCCTTATCCGAGCACGCAACCTGGCAGGCCACAGGAAAAGAGGGGGGGACGAGAGAGCGCCCCCCCCTCCTCAACCGTACCAGGCCACATGCCCTCAACATTGGGAGGGTGCTTTGGGGTAGCCCCCCAAAACACCTTGTCCCCATGTTGATGAGGACAAGGGCCTCATCCCCACAACCCTGGCTGGTGGTTGTGGGGGTCTGCGGGCGGGGGGGGCTTATCGGAATCTGGAAGCCCCCTTTAACAAGGGGACCCCCAGTTCCCGGCCCCCCCTGTCCTACCATTTCACTAAAAAAACTGTCAAAAATGACAAGAGACAGTTTTTGACAATTCCTTTATTTAAATGCATCTTCTTCTATCTTCCTTCATCTTCTTCTGGTTCTTCTGGAGAAGAAGATGAAGAGAAGAGCGGGAGCCTCCCCCCATGCCGTGGGTGCGGAGCGGCCCGAGGAGAAGAAGATAGAAGACGCAGCGGAGGAGATGCTGGACGAGAACACCGGAGGAAGAACCAGAAGCGCCAGAAGAACCAGAAGAAGAAGATGAAGGAAGATAGAAGAAAGAAGAAGCATTTAAATAAAGGAATTGTCAAAAACTGTCTCTTGTTATTTTTAACATTTTTGACACTTTTTTAGTGAAATTGTAGGGGTACTTTTGTACCCCCTTACCATTTCACACAGGGGGGGCGGGATCTGGGGGTCCCCTTGTTAAAGGGGGCTTCCAGATTTCGATAAGCCCCCCGCCCGCAGACCCCCACAACCTCCGGCCAGGGTTGGGGGGGAACGGAGGCCCTTGTCCTCATCAACATGGAGACAAGGTGTTTTGGGGGGCTACCCCAAAGCACCCTCCCAATGTTGAGGGCATGTGGCCTGGTACGGTTGAGGAGGGGGGGCGCTCTCTCGTCCCCCCCTCTTTTCCTGCGGCCTGCCAGGTTGCGTGCTCGGATAAAGGTCTGGTATGGATGTTTGGGGGGACCCCACGCCTTTTTTTTTTTTATTTTGGCGTGGGGTTCCCCTTAAAATCCATACCAGACCTGAAGGGTCTGGTATGGAATTTAGGGGGACCCCCACATCATTTTTTTTTTTTTAATTTTGGTTCGGGGTTCCCCTGTGGGGAATTCCCATGCCGTTTTTATCAATGAACTTTTATGTGTATTGTCGGACCGGCAATGCAATAGCCGCGAGTAGTTTTAAATGACTTTTTTCCTTTGAAATGTCATTTTGCTGTCAGATTGTTATAAACACAGGAAACATGCGCCCCTTTACAGGCATACTATAGACACCCCCCCCCCCAGGTACTAAATTTAAAGGGATATTACACTTTTATTGTTTGACTTTAAGCATTAATAAAATCACTGCTCCTGAAAAACCGTCCGTTTTTAAAACTTTTTTTTGCATTGATCCATTTCCGCTGGGGCAGGACCCAGGTCCCCAAACACTTTTTATGACAATAACTTGCATATAAGCCTTTAAAATTAGCACTTTTGATTATTCATGTTCGTGTCCCATAGACTTTAACGGTGTTCGCGTGTTCGAACGAACTTTTTTCCTGTTCGCATGTTCTGGTGCGAACCGAACAGGGGGGTGTTCGGCTCATCCCTACTCACAACACTCGGCAGCAGACCCTGCCTCCCCAGCTGACAGCCTGCACCAGTTCCCTATGGACCTGGTAAGTCCCCTGCATGCAGACTCAGATGCCCTGCTTAACAGATTTCGCTCCATTGTGAGAGATAAAATCACACGTCTCACGCAAGCTCTCTTCTGACCTTGTAAAAGGACTTAAAGAGATAGACTACCACACTAACCAGTTAGAGCAAAGAATGGACTTGGCAACCACTGTGCTTGAAGGCCATGAAGAAAAGGTGGATAAAATGTCTGCAGAGCTGGAGACCCCTGCGAAACAAACTAGAAGATGCTGAAAATGGGGCCCGCGGGGATAATCTTCGTATCTGCGGAGTCCCGGAAAAAATTACTGATTTGCAGGGTACAGCAACTGCCTTTTTCCAGGAGCTAGCACCTGAGATACCCCTGGAGAAACTGGAATTTGACCATATACAAGATCCCTAGCACCCAAACCATCAGAAGGCCCCCAAGAGATCATCATCAAGTTCCATTTTTACTGCACCAAAGGGCGGCTCCTCCAAGCTGCACGGGAAAACCAAGACCTCTCTTTCCAGGGTAAACCCCTTTAGCTTTTTGTGGATTTCTCTCCAGTAACCATTGCTAGGAGAAGGGGCCTGAAATCCTACCTCTAGATCCTGCAGACCCAAGGGATCAAATATAGATGGGGGTTCCCTTTTAAGCTTTCATTTTCGCATCTCAGTCGCCAGTTCCACGCATCCTCCCCCTCTGACCTGAAACGCCATTTGCAGGTACTGCAGCTGGACATACCACCTTCCCAGGGAGATGCACCTTCTTCCTCCCGGCTCAGATCCTCCCAGCCTCCTCGCTAGGCCCCCCAGCCCCTCCAAAGGTCTCAACCCAGCTCGCAGGCTTTGTGTGACCTGCAGGCCCAAAGGTTCGTAGCGGGCCCTAAGGGCTGACGACATACAACCTCTCACGTTGACGGTTCTACACAGAAATGTTACAAATGACTCCATGAAACCCTAAGCCTGCCTCCTACTGCTTTCGGACCTACACTATGTGTAGCACCCGCTGATACCCAGCATGTTGTTACAGAGTCGGTAATAGACAGAACTGATCTCACAGATGCTAGTTTTTTCCGTTCAATTGAACCTGAACTGACACTCAACTTCTTGCAAGAACTTCACAGAACTGGGCCCCCCCTGAGGCGCCCCAACTGCGAGATGGTGCCTCGGGTATATGTCTGCCTTACTGATGCAAGACATTGAGCCCTTAATCTGGCATGACATTTTTGGCCCCCTTTGCAGGGTTCCTACGTGGCGGCCGCGGAGTGTTCAGCTGGCTGCTTACTGCTGCCTCTGTAGAGGGGTGCACTCACACCCTGTTAAACAGCGGAATAACAGAACTCTGACAGGTTCTATCTTCCTCTTTCGAGTTTTGTTTTTACCTGGTGCAAACATGTTGGTTCTCTCAGCTCTCAGGCAGCCGTCAATGTGCTGCGGACTGCTGACTGTAGTCTCTCATCCCTGCTGGGAGGTGAGTGGGTTTCAAAATATGTTGTCATTTTCTCGCCCTGTTAGTGTTGTGATTTACATTTTTATTGAGATTGATTGCCTCTCCCTCTCTATATATATTTGGTAGTCATATGGGACTACCGCAATGTCATTTTGATCGCTCGCTCGCCATGAGCCCCCTCGACAGTGGAGGGGAACCAAGGAACACAGAAAAACCTATGATAAAAGGCAACCACATATCTTGGGATGTTTGTGTTCCTCTTTAGTGCCTTAAGCGGTGCACCAGGTCTTGTGCTTAAAGATTTACGGTTAATTTTATAACAATGCCGAGTGGTTCCGTTGGATCACTGCTCCCCCCCATGTGTTGGCACTTGGTTGGGACATTAGTCCCGACGAACATCCAACTCCCTTGTGGGACTTTAGCCCCACAACCAGTTGCACTCATACTTTTTCAGTACTATATGCTACAATTTTTTACTGGCCATTATATGTACTACAGTATGCCCTTCTACCTTGTTCTTTTCTTTGTTTCACTCCCTCTCTACCTCCCTTTTTATTTTTTCAGGTCCTCGCGGTGGGTGAGTAAAGTTGTTTTATGGTTAACTTCCCATGTACCATGACATTTAACTGGCTATCCCTGAATGTGCAGGGAATGAACTCCCCCCAAAAAAGGGTTAAAGTTTTTAAATATCTTAAGCAACAGCAAGTGAACTTAGCATGCCTACAGGAGACCCATTTCTCATCTTCTTCCTGTCCTAAATACTTAGATGCTCTGTACCCTCAAGTTCTTCTGGCTAATGGCCCGACTAAATAGAGGGGCATTTTGATTGCCATACACTAGTCGGTCCCCTTCAGTTGCAGTAGAGAGATTGCAGACCCAAATAGTAGGTACCTTTTTACTACAAGGCACTATTCAGGACACGGAGGTCACCATCCTAACTTATTATGCTCCAAATAATAATCCGGGACCTTTTCTCTCCCATACCTGCTCCCTGTTGCAGTCCCACCAGAGAGGCACTCTCCTCTTAGCGGGAGACTCTAATGTTACGGTGAACCCTGCTTTGGAGAAGTACCCCTCGGAACACAAAGCTCCATCACCCGATGCAAAAAAGTTTACGCATTCTCTACAGAGTCATGACCTGGTAGATATCTGGAGGGAGCTACACCCCATTGGCAGGGACTATACCCATTACTCCCACCCCCATTATTCCCATTCCAGAATTGACCATATGTTTGTTCTGAGGAAACATCTCCCTCTGGTTGTGTCTGCTTCCATTCTAGCAGCTCCTTGGACAGACCATGACCCTGTTTTGGTCATATGCCACTCACTACTCAGCAAACCGTAATATTCCCCTTGGACTATGAATGACTCACTCTTATCTTTTAAGGAAGTCCTCACCGATATTACTCAAGCCTCAGTGGAATATTTCAGGCTTAACGCTGGGTCGGTTTCCTCCGAGGTGACTCCCTGGAAAGCCTACAAAGCGGTAATCAGGGGGCATATAATTTAACTGGCAGCAAAACGCAAGTGAGAATGAATAGCAATGCGGCACTCTTTAGAAGCGCGTCTAGACTCCCTCTCGACAATTTTTAAACAGTCCCCTACTCAGGCTAATCGTAAATTATTAGATGGGGCGCGTACTGAACTCGACCTATGCCTCACCGAAGAGGCAGAACGTACATTACGCTGGGCCTGCCAGAAATGCTATGCCAAAGCCAACAGACCCAACTCAATGCTGGCCAATAGGCTGCGCACCTTTACCCCAAAACACAACCCTATCACTCTACGCACTAGACATAATGTCTTCACAGGTAACCCATTGAAAGTGTTGGAAGAATTTAGATACCACCTCACCACCCTCTACAAGGCCCCTACTCTGCCTCCTACCCAAAACCTGACATCCTTCCTGACAGGACTGACATTGCCTAAACTGTCCAAAACCCAGAAGGCTTCACGGCCCTTTACTAAAGGGAGGTAGCAGATGTCTTAGCCCCCCATTTAACGACTATGTTCAATGCAGTAAAAAATGACCATGCACTCACCCCTAACCTCTTGACTGCCAATATTGTTATGATTCCAAAACCCGACCGAGACCACTCGTTTTGGACCAACTTTAGGCCCATCTCACTTATTAATGTAGACATTAAAATATTGACCAAGATCCTGGCCAGTCGTTTAAACTCCTTCTTACCACGCCTGGTCAAAAAGGACCAGGTGGGGTTCGTCCCGGGGCGACAAGCAGGAGGCGCTATTAGACGTATAATACAACTTCAGCACATAGCCCATAGCCGATCTATAGCAACTATGTTACTGTCTCTTGACATGAACAAGGCCTTCAACAGTTTGTCCTGGCCTTACTTGACGACGGTACTCAGCCACTACGTCGGATCGTCATTCTTGCAATGAGTAATGGCACTATATGACTCCCCCCAAGCTAAGGTCAAATACTATGGTTTCAAGTCAGTTCCCTTTTCCATTAAGGGGGGGGCCCTGTAAGGCTGCCCACTCTCACCACTCCTATTTATTTTGGCCATGGAACCGTTGGCAGAGGCGATCCGATCTCACCCGGACATAACTGGTATTGAGATAGCAGGCACACCCCATAAGATATCACTGTTCGCAGATGATATCCTTATAACCCTAACAAACCCTAGAATCACCCTACCTAACCTGTTCTCTTTACTAGACTCTTTTGCCTCCCTCTCTGGCTTGTCCATTACCACCAAATCAAAAGCCATGTCAATCAATCTTCTGCCCTCGGACTTGATAACCTTAAACACCTTCACATTCCAATGGCTGACCTCATTACCCTACCTGGGGATCCGGCTCACCCCAACCTATGCGGGACTCTATCAGGCAAACTTTCCTCCTTAACTTAAGAAGCTGACGGACATGTTGTCCTCCTGGGCTCATCTCTCATTATCCTGGTTCGGCAGGATCGTGGCAATTCGTATGACATACCTGCCGGAATTACTTTACTTCTTTAGAGTCCTACCAGTCCCGATTCCGCCGCATATCCTACGAATACGTCAGAGTAAAATCCTGAAATTTGTGTGGGGTTCTACCCGTCCCAGGATCAATAAGCAAATACTATATGCCCTCAGAATCAATGGAGGACTGTGTCCCTAACCTACAAACCTACTATATAGCTGCAAACATAGCCCCGTTATCCCAACTCCATGAAAAACACCAAATGCCGCTATGGGCCACTATAGACACCCAACACCCATCTCCTCTTTGCTCTGGCTCCCCTCCACACATCACTCTCTCATGATGGGGCCGTGTCTGGCCCATTCCCTTCGCATATGGGACTCGGTCAAGTACTTGGCTGGCCTGATTTCTCCTCATTTACCCTTACTTCAACTTCTCCAGTGCCCATTGTTCCCACCAGGCTGCGAAAATCCCCAGCAGTTCTCCTGGTGGAAGACAAACAGTTTCACAGACATCCACTCTTTTTTTTACCCCCGCTAGGATATTATCATTTGAGGCTCTACGCTCCTCTCACGATACCCTTTACGCAAACACTACAGCTACCTAAAGATTCGCCATTCTCCAGGGGCTTATAAAATTTTGACTGACCCCTTATACTTTGACCCCCTTTGAGAACTTCTGCAGAGCTAGACCCCAAACCTTGGGTTTAATATCACTGACCTCTATTACCTCTAAAAAAAACCACCGACGCGGCCCTATCACCTTCAATGGGAAAGGGAACTAGGAAAAGAGCTAGATCTGGAGGACTGGCAGGTCATGACTTTAACGATATCCAAATGCTCAAAGAATGTCCTCTATTTAAAAAATTCCTATAAGGTACTTTACAGGTGGTACTACACACCGGCTAGATTGGCCCGTTTCATTCCAGCCTACTGCCCCCTGTGTTTCCGAGGGTGCTCCCAGGAGGGCACAATGACGCACATCTGGTGGACCTGTCCGAGGGTATGCAGGTTATGGATCAGAGTTTACTCCCTCCTCCGAAACATACTCCATGCTGACCTCAAAAAAGATCCATACAAAGCACTTCTCTGCAACCCAATCGCAGAACTGCTTCGTCCGGAGCGCCAACTGGCACTGCATCTCTTTACTGCAATCATACTAACGATAGCCAAGGCATGGAAGACACAGGTACTAAGTTTTGAAGTGGTTAAGAACCGCATGGACAATATAATGGTTAAAGAAAAGCTGATAAGTTCCTGAAGGTATGGAGGCCATGGGTCGAATATACTGAACCCACCAGATTTGATACCACCCTTCTTCGGATTTAATGCACTCTTGCTCCCCACTGCGAAGACCCCCCTCCCCCATTTTCCTCTTCTTTCCTACCTTCTTAGCTAATCTCAACCCCTATTTCTTCTTTAACCTCCCTCTCAATACTCTTACTTCTCAGTTGCACCTAAGAATCCATCTGGCCACCGGGCATAGCCTTGGATGAGATTGTTACATGGATAGATACTCAGGACTATTTACAGTTAGGCACCTGTTGAGACAAAGTCTTCAAAGTATTTGTTAAAAATCTGACGCAGTCCTACGGGCATTCCTGAAACCTTAGTGTGTCCAACCATTTTCATGTTCCAACGTACAATTGTTTTCAGCCTCTGTTATATTTGTATTGTTTTTGTTTTTCTTTGATTTACTAGCATACTTCTTTTATTTATAAAATGCTAAATTTTATGTTATGTTCATTCATGATGCATTCTCTACACTGTTAAACTGTGAAATTGCTATGGTTATCAATAAAACCTTTTGTAAAAGAACTTAAAGGGGTTTAAGCTCATGGCTGGTTTGCTGGCTTTGGTACTTTGAGTTACTGACATGAAACAAATAAAAGGATCAGTTAAATCAGGGAAAACTAAGAAAACACATTGGCATACTGTATCCAGGGTCTACAAGGGTCAGCATTGACTTCCAGTCATCTAGCATTTTCGGAAGCTTTTATTTGGTTTCCAAACCCCACTTTGACTTAATCTTAGTGTGTTCCAAAAGTCTGTTATGCCTGTTTTAACTTTTTAAAATTATATTTTTTGCAGATCAAAGAGGCTGGCTTCTGGGGTAAAAACTTTGTCATAAGCGGGTCAGACTGTGGTCACATCTTTATTTGGGATCGACACACGGCTGAGCATCTAATGCTTTTGGAAGCAGACAACCATGTGGTTAATTGTGTTCAACCACATCCATATGATCCAAGTAAGTTTTTCTTTTCTAGCTGTCAGATTAAAAAATGTAGTCTTGGATCCCTCTTCACAATCACATACTGTGATCTGTTTTGAGAGCTGCAGACGGCACTTCATTTATTAAAGCAAAGTTCCACCAATTTTTTTTTTTTAAAGTTAGCAGCTACAAATACTGCAGCTGCTGACTTTTAAAATATGGACACTTACCTGTCCAGGGCGCCCCCGATGTCAGCACCTGAAGCTGATCTGTCCCTCGGCTCTTGAGTGGAGGAGCTGCCATCTTCGGTAAGGGAATCAGGAAGTGAAGCCTTGCGGCTTCACAGCCTGGTTCCCCACTGCGCATGCGCAACCCCACTGGTCCCTGCTGTCTTCTGGGACCTGTGTGTCTCCCAGAAGACAGTGAAGGAGGGGCCAGATATGGCATAGATATCCGTGGATATTGCAGCTATCTACGCCCGGAAGTGGGAGCAATTACCTGGATTATACAGGTATCTGCTCTCCCCTCCCCCATGAAAGGTGCCAAATGTGACACTGGGAGGGGGGAGAATTCCAAAAGGGGAAGTTCCATTTTTGGGTGGAACTAAAATATAAATTAATAAAAATAAGCACAAGAAACAGAAAAAAAGCTGCTGTCAATTCTTGGGATGCACTCACACTGGGCACAGTTGAACTGAACCTGCTTGAATCGGATTGTCCCTCCGCTCTCCGCTGGTCTGCACTCTGATCCCTGCTTCTCTGCAGAGTTCTGCGCTCAGCAACAGGTTGCGCTCACACTGAAGCAAATCGTACCATACTAGAAGTGAGCCGTGTCCAGGGCCACCTCTTCCAAGTGGTCCTCAGGCACGGTTTTGAGCACTCGCACTACACAAATGAACAGGACCAAGGGGGATAAAATGGCCACTGTAAGTGCACCCTGAGGACTGTTGATTCAAATAAACACACAGCCATTTGCTTTAGCGTCACTTTCTGTAGCATTTGTATTTATACTTTGAAAAATAAAGTGTTGTTTTCATCTGTAAAGAAAATTCTATGGAGTCTTTAACCACTTCAGCCCCAAAAGGATTTGTCTCCTTTAATGACCAGGCCATTTTTTGCAATACGGCACTGCATCATTTTAACTGACAATTGCGCAGTCGTGCGACGCTGTACCCAAACAAAATTGATGTCCTTTTTTTCCCCCACAAATAGAGCTTTCTTTTAGTGGTATTTGATCAACTCTGTGGTTTTTATTTTTTGCACTATAAACAAAGGGTGACAATTTTGAAAAAAAAAAATGTTTTTGTCTACTATTTGCTGTAATACATATCCCAAAAAAATTATAAAAAAACACATTTATACTTCAGTTTAGGCCGATATATATTCTTCTACATATTTTTGGTAAAAAAAAAAACGCAATAGGCGTATATTGTAATGCCCCGTACACACGGTCGGACTTTGTTCGGACATTCCGACAACAAAATCCTAGGATTTTTTCCGACGGATGTTGGCTCAAACTTGTCTTGCATACACACGGTCACACAAAGTTGTCGGAAAATCCCATCATTCTGAACGCGGTGACGTAAAACATGTACGTCGGGACTATAAACAGGGCAGTGGCCAATAGCTTTCATCTCTTTATTTATTCTGAGCATGCGTGGCACTTTGTCCGTCGGATTTTGTTGTCGGAAAATTTTATATCCTGCTCTCAAACTTTGTGTGTCGGAAAATCCGATGGAAAATGTGGGATGGAGCCTACACACGGTCGGAATTTCCGACAACAAGGTCCTATCACACATTTTCCGTCGGAAAATCCGACCGTGTGCATAAGAGTTATCGCATCTACAAACTATGGCATTGATTTAGGGACTTTTATTTATTTTTTTATTATTTTTACTAGTAATGGTAGCGATCTGCGATTTTTAGCGGGACTGCGACATTGCGGCAGACAAATCTGACCCAAAATGACACTTTTTGGGGACCAGTGACATTATTACATTTATCAGTGCTATAAAAATGCACCGATCAATGTAAAAATGACACTGGCAAGGAAGGGGTTAACACTAGGGGGTGATCAAGGGGTTAAGTGTGTGTGTTCCCTAGGTGTGTTCCAACAGTGGAGGGGGGGGGGGGGTGGGCTCACTGGGACATGACAGATCACTGTTCCCGATCACCGGGAACAGTAGATCTGACATGTCCCCTGTCAGAAAGGGGATCCGCCTTGTTTACACTGGCAGATCCCTGTTTTGCCTCTGTACTAGGCGATCACGTGTTGCCAGCGGACATCGAGTTCGCCCAAACTGCATGCAGCGGGAGCGCACCACCGGCAATTGCGCCTGTGCGAGCTGCCGTACAGGTATTGCGATTCATTCAGCAATGCCAACCTGCCCCAGTATATCTGCGTGAGCTGGTCGGCAAATGCTGCTTTTTCTGCTTTAATGAGATTAGTGTGCATTTTGCGATTGTATACTAGTTTATACTTCATACAGTCACATCACAATTCACTACTTGTTGTGGAGTTTGTCAGTAGCTCAGTTTTACAGGTCACATCAAGTGACTGATCAAAAGTTGCCAGGAGCTGCCCTGGTAAAAGTCTTTCCTTGAATATTTGAACTATCAGGTGACCGACACCTGCTTCTTTTTTATCATGTCTGGCTTTTTCCCCAAAAAGTTCAAGCAGGTGCAGATTACTAACAAAAAAAAATACCGCCCCACCACCTCGTGCATGTAAGACTAATGTAGGAAATGGGCATACTTAACCATTTATAAGGAATGCCATGAATTACATCTGCCATACTATGTTTAAAATATCTTCCTATGTAAAATTTGATTTGTTGGGTTATAAATTTGCTATATGGACAACTGTGACTTTGTTACCTGGCCTTTCCATGAAGCTGTCCCCATCATAGTTTGAGTGTTGCTGTCACCCAAGCTCCCCACATCTCTAGCTACCCCCTCTCAGTCCTAGTCTTCCTAAAGCTTTAACGTTAAGCTTTTATGATCATAATTTTCTTCTGGGTCACAGGAGAGCACTTATTTCTGCACTCCTGTGACCTAGATTTAGCTGACAGTGAGCTAAAGTCTGCTGTTGACTGACGTCACAGAGGCAGTCCAGGCTCTGCAGGGACCTAGACAATGTTGGGATCTGCACAGATGCCTGACTGGCAGTGGGCTCAGCCTCTCAGTGCGCCGCTGACAACCTGATCTAGCTGCTTCCACCCCCTCTACAGCCTGATGCTCCAGGGAGTGCTGGAGGGGCAAAGCAGAGAGCTGGTGAGTGACAGTCGCCGCTCTCTGCTCAGTGAAGACTGAGAACTGGGTGATCAGCAGAGGGACAGGGGACAGCTGCAGCATTGGACTGATGCTGCAGCCATCTAGGTGAATATAATTTTTTTGTTTTTTTGTTTTTTTCAGTCCTACACTTCTCCATTAAAGAGGCTTCTTAGGGATTTAATGCAGGTTTCTTCTAAGAGTATGATGTTAAATAAATTATTTTCCCCCCAATTTTTGAAAACATGAAATCTGTCAAGTATCAGTTAATTTCAAGCAGTTATAAGGCTGAATTAAGACACCGCATGCTGTTAAATAAGTGAAATGATTTGCTTGGCATATATTATGTAAAACTATTGGGTGTTGTGTCTGCAACCTCTAACTAAAATTCTGGATACAGTTTTAGCATCATCTGGAATAGACTACAATATCAAGATATGGTCACCGCTTGAAGAAGACAAATCTTTCAACTGGGCACTGGCTGAAGAGGTAAGACGAGTCATTTAGGGCTGCTTCACAGCAGAACACGGTCCACAGTCTCTGCAGTGCAATTCTGCAGCCCCTTCACTTGAGCAGGCTGCAAATCACACCAGAACGCAGAAAAAGTGGTGCATGCACTACTTTGGCTAAAACGCCACACCAAATTACCTGGTACTGTGGTACCATGCCATCTGGTGTCTGCAAATGCGTTGTGTTTTTACGATCTGCGTTTGGAGTGCCATTGACAATGTACTCACACCCATAGGAGATTGCAGTAGCAGTGCATGTTGAATGCAGTGCAGGAAACAATCACAGAACACACATTTCCCACACCGCGTTCTGGTGTGAACCGGCCCTTAGAGTTCTTTATTCTAAATTAATCTTAAGCTCCTAGCAGGGTTAGCGATACAATGTAGAAACATATAGGTAATTTTAAACAGGCTGATTATACTGAAAGTGATAGCTCTTTCCTGCTCCCCTCTGCCTCAAATACTGTACATTCTTATTGGCGCGGGGAGGAAGGGGGGAGCCCATCATCATCATCAATCCTCATCTGTAGCGGTGTGGAATTGGGCAAGCTCCATCGCTAGCCAGAATGGCCCAGTGTTTAAGTATACAGAAAGTTTGCACTTTATTCCTGCTAGCAGCTTTATATTGTTTTTTTTTTTTTTTTTTTTATCCGACAAACTTTTATTGGAAAATAAAAGACAAGTACAGAGGTAAGAAAAACAATATTGATTCAATTGTCTCTAACACATGAAATTACAATCAACACTCAGGAAGGATATGAGATACAGAACATCCATGGGTATAAGACAGAGATTGGCTCAGAGGTGTTCAATGTCCCTGAATAATGACAGTGGACCAAATAAGCAAAGTACAATGCCTGTAATGAGGCTAATCAATTTGCTACCCCTTCTTCTCCTGTACAAGTAAATGCTGCATCCAGCCAACAATCCCATATTTTGTGGTATTTGGCGGGGCATTTTCTGTGCTTCTATATAACTTGTTCATAGGGTAAGGACTGGTTAACAACCAGTCACTCAATGTAGGTGGGGAGGTCTGGAGACATACTCTTGCTATCATTAATCTGGCCGCAAACAGTGTCTCCTGTAGGAAAGTGTGTTGATGATGATTGCTTACTTGACCAGGGAGTATTCCCAGTAAACACTGCTTGGGGCATAGGGTCAAGGGTGAGCCCATGGGATCATGCAGGAACCGCACAATCTGTGTCCAGTAGCCTTGAATGATCGGGCACATCCATAATATGTGGTAAAACGTGCCCCCAGACTCGCCACATCTAGGACAAGAGGAGTCCTGGTTTTGTTTATATTTAGATAAGTGGATAGGAGTAAAATAGGATTGGTGAAGTGTGTGTGTATATATATATATATATATATATATATATATATATATATATATATATATATATATATATATATATATATATAATATATCTATCTGCGTGCGTCTGTCAGATAAATTTGGGGAGACCAGTTTACAAGATGCAAGGGCATCTTCACACTCCTCGTCCTCCAGCTCCCCCACGTCCCCCTCCCACTTTGTTTTGAGTTGGAGGGTCAGTTCTGCTGCTGTAGGTTGGAGAAGGCAACTGTAAAATGCGGATATTAACTTTTTGTGATCAGTTCCCTGGGAGATTTCCTATGGATATAGTGGAGTTGTATCAGGGATAGAGTCCCCGAACTGGGTACGCAGTGCGTGGCAAAGCTGGAGGAATCGGAAGAGCATAAAATTAGGCAAATTAAATGATGATTTGGAATCCTGAAAAGCCAACTCCATTTCTATCAAATATTTAAAAGAGAAATACAACCCCACAGGCAATCCACAGTTTCGTATCGGGGATTGTAAGTAGTTCTGGGAGATTAGGGTTGTCCCATAGTGGTGTGTGGGCATGAGTACTTGTAGTTTTTGTAACGCAATGTCCGATATTTTAGAATGGTGATAGACCATACCTCGCTGGCCCCACAAATACATTAAGTCTCGGGTACCTCTAAGTAAAATTTTTGAAAGGGGTGTATAGTCAGGCCAGGGGCTTGTGTGCATGCTAAAGCTAAGTAACGGTCTTTATCAAGATAAAAGAAATGGGAGAGCTGGGCAGCCATCTAGTAGGAGTGGAGATCGGGCAGAGCAGTACCTCCCTATATTTGTAGGGTATTTAAGGGCCCACCAGGAGAGTTTGTCTAGAGTGTCCCCAGACAAAAGAATTGAGGATGGAGTCCATTGATTTGAATATGCCAAGTGGTAAATAAACGAGAGAGTGCCAAAATATGTAAAGTTTAGGCAGCAGTATCGTCTTTGAAAAACAAACAAAAAAATATCTGCGCTAACTAAAAAAGAGCAACAAAAGCAGATAGCATAGTTTGTAGATTTCATCAAACATAAAAGTATAAAAGTCCAAATGCAGCGCTTAAATAAAATAAATATCCAAATAAATGTGATAGTCCATGAAAATCAATCAGCAGTAAAGATGACATGAAACCTCCACCAGACTTCAGTGTGCAAAGTAAAAGCACACCACACCCACGTGCTATCAATCTGCTTACCAGAAAGATATGAAAAACAGGCGATGTAATCATATGATGCAGAGGATCAACAGCAAATCCAAATGGCACACTCCATCATGGGCAGGCACAGCATGGAAACAATCAGGTCACCATATATCAGAAGACTCAAGACTCACATTAAAGATGGATAGATTGGTGCAGTCATCAACCGGAACAAACCAGTAAGAAGAAAGCAACAATAGTGAAGCCCGTAAGGTAAAACACTCGTAGTTTATTGTAGTCTACTTACAGGTATGAAGTAAAAATCATCACAAAAACAGGAACAATCCGCGGCTCTCAGCGTACTTGCATCGGCCAGCCTGACATGTTTCATCCTATGTGGATATCATCAGAGGCGTGATATCTGATGATATCCACATAGGATGAAACATGTCAGGCTGGCCGATGCAAGTAAGCTGAGAGCCGCGGATTGTTCCTGTTTTTGTGATGATTTTTACTTCATACCTGTAAGTAGACTACAATAAACTACGAGTGTTTTACCTTACGGGCTTCACTATTGTTGCTTTCTTACTGGTTTGTTCCTGTTGATGACTGCACCAATCTATCCATCTTTAATGTGAGTCCTGAGTCTTCTGATATGTGGTGACCTGATTGTTTCCATGCTGTGCCTGCCCATGATGGATTGTGCCATTTGGATTTGCTGTTGATCCTCTGCATCATATGATTACATCGCCTATTTTTCATATCTTTCTGGTAAGCAGATTGATAGCACGTGGGTGTGGTGTGCTTTTCCTTTGCACACTGAAGTCTGATGGAGGTTTCATGTCATCTTTACTGCTGATTTTCATGGACTATCACATTTATTTGGATATTTATTTTATTTAAGCGCTGCATTTGGACTTTTATAGCAGTATCGTCTTTACCAGATTAATACGCCCCATAACCCCTAGGGGGTGTCAAGATCAGATTTGAGTTTTCAATTTGAGCATTGTGTATAGGGGTTCCACATTAAGTCTGGCGTATTCTGAAGTGGACCGACTGACCTGAACACCCAGATATTTCATATGACTTGTGCGTAGTAATGGTAAGTCGGCTTTGTGGGCAGTGGGGGGTCCAATGTCTAATGGGAGAATCTGAGATTTATCCCAGTTGATCTGTAGATCAGAAAATTCTCTGAATTGTTTGATAAGGCCCAAGGCCGCTGTCAAGGAACTGCCCGCATCCTCCAGAGCTTTATATTGTTTTACGTAAGGAAGTAACTTTACCATTCCCCTACCAGCTGTTGTAGTAAAGCGACAACTGGAGGGAGTTTTTTCTGGCAGGCCATTCAAAATGGCCCTTTTGTGTACCCAAGCACATAAAATTCCACTGCTCTTGCAGTCCTTAGAGCATAGACAGAAGGCAGAGAGCTGATCTGATCAGCTCTGTGCCTTGTGTTCACTGTGATGGTCAATCAGTGCTCATAAATGTAAACACGTAAGTACTGTTTACATTGGCAAGCCTGTCCCTCCCCCTCACAATTAAGTCAGTCCTCTAGGCTGCAGCAGAGAAGGCTGCAATTCAATATATATATATATATCTTTTATTCCCACTGACCCCCAGTGTTGTGGGATTTTTTTGTGAGGGAATTAAAGTGCCAATAAAAAACAATAGTGGGGGGTAGTGGTTTTAAAATGTCACTTGCCACCAATGATTTTGGGATTGTTTTGGAGGGGGATACATTTCCAATGATGGAGGGTGGGGGGTTTAAAATGCCACTAACAACCAATGATTGTGGGATTGTTTTGGTATGGTTTAAAAGTGTTTCATGTTTATTCATGTCATCTAGCCATTGTACACAATGCAATTTAATCCTTCTGGGAAATTTTTCCCAATAATGAAAGCTTTGCATTTGGTTTCAGTGGGTGACTTTTAAAAGCTAAATGCACCTTAACCACCTCAATACCAGCATGTTTCTTTATTTCCCCCAAAAAGTTATAAATAAAAACCCATACCCCTCCACTTTCCAAAAAGGGGTCATTTTGGGAGTGTTTGTTTATAAAAAAAAATAAAAATGCCAATATATTACAAAGTAAGGGAAACATTTATTCCCAAAATGTTTAGTATTTTTTACTATCATATAGCAAAAAAATGTGGTTATTAAATGCTACCAAAAGAAAACTCTTTTTGTCTCAAAAATTGGTCTAAAATATATTAGGGTGCTTTATATGACTGAGAATCAGTTACACTATCAGTACTGAAAACTGGCCTAGAAAAGAAGGAAGGTGTAGCATGCTGTGTTTTTTTTTTTTTTTTTTTTTTTTAATCCGCTGTGGTGCAAAAACCTAAAACGGATGAACCATCAAGTGTACAAAAAAAGTGCATGTAAAACGCACACAAAAAGTGCACTTAAGGGTGTGCTTTCGTCCACCCCCCCAAACAGACAAGGTAGATCCACGCAAATCAGGAGTTACTGGGCTCTTTCAGTTTTCCCGGGGGGATTACTCTCATGCCCCAACTGCTTGTGGGCTCCCCAATTTCTGTACTAGCCTTCCAAGCCCCCATTACTCCAGCAGAGGCACATAGACAGCCACTTCAGCTCAGATAAAGCCAGAATGACAGCACAGCATCCCTACTGGGTGACTGATGAGAACAGATACTTCAAAGGCCAGTGCTGGTGAGGTAGTCAAAACTAAAACTCAAGGCAAAACTTTTTTTTTTTTTCTGAAGTAAGGGGGGTTTTAATACCTGACTTTTTTGCCATATGTGTTCCCAGTGGGGAGATTTCCCTCCACTTCCCGTGCCATAGCCGAAACAGGAAGTGAAAGGAAATCCCTTGTCACCTGGGTCACCAGAACTAGTGCCCCCAATAGAACATTTCCCCTGTATTCTTCTTCTGGTGAGATGATGGCAAACAGGGCAAATAAGGAGGGATGATCTCCCTAATGGGGGAATAGACACCAATAAAAACCTGACAGGTGTTCTAATCCCTCTCCACTCTGTCCAAAAGTATAAAAAGGTTGACCTTTAGGTATACTTCAGGAATAATTCAAAAGCTTGAATAGGCAAAATGTTCTTCAGTACCCAAAAGTACAGGTGAGCACCTGTGCGCAGCATAAGTTGTTATTGTAGATCGCAAGAACTCCTTAGTTTTGATTGAACATGTGTTTAGAGCACATCAACTCAAAATATTTGTTTTGATTGTGTGCCACTCCATGCCAAAATTAAACTGCGACTTCATATTTTCTTTTTATTGATGATGCTACTTGAATGCCTGTATTATTAAACATATGCTTGTGCACTATGTACTCCAGGGTAGCCTTGTCTTTCATATGCTAATGCCCACTGGAAGAATGACAGTCCGACATCCCACCATTAGTTTCTTCTTTATAATCTTTCACCATTTTTCATTGGTTCCTTATTGTATTCCCATTATTTCTGTTTAATATTTTGTAACTTCTGGCGTTATTTCAGATTATGTCAAGGAATGAATTGATGCTGGAAGAAACACGCAACACCATCACAGTGCCTGCCTCTTTTATGCTACGAATGTTGGCATCACTTAATCATATCAGAGCAGGTAAGATGCACAGAATGTTAAATATTGGAGTGTAAGCTTCTGGGCTGCTATTCTCATTTTTACTTCAGCGCCCAATGAGCCACTAATCTTAACCCTGCTATGTTTTGCTTGCGTCTATCTAGCAAGGTTACTCTGTGGTATAAGCAAGGAAGCTGAGATTTCTGCAGTGTGTAAATGTGCTTTTACTATACAAAGATGCTGTACATACAATACTATTACAATCTTAGGAATACAATACAAGACTGACAGATATCTAAAACAAGCAAAATGCCTAGCACAGCCTATGGTCTATAATATTACAAATACACTTAAAAATTACTTATCTTCTGTTACTGTATGTTCGTGATCTCCATTGCAACGATGCTTCTTGGACACAAGGCTCTGTTCTTGTATCACGAGTGGCGGTTTCTGATCTTCAAAGCAGCATGATGGTGTGTGTGTCTAAGGCATCATAAGTACTTTTATATGTCAGCTTGTTACAAACTCCATTACCTTAACCGACAAACCTACATCTCAGTACCTTCAGTTTAAAAGGCACTCTCTTACCTGTTTACTGTAGCTAGCTATAGAGACAATAGACTCAAACTGCCAAAGGAATACAACGATGTCCCATTGTATCCAACAACATTTGTTTGAGAAAGTCTGTCTCTGTGACACCAGAATGCTATGAGTCCTATAGAAAAATTATATTTTATATCAAAGGCAACACATTCCGCCCTTGATTTTTCTCAGACTACACACAGAAAATCACTTCATCACTAAGAAAACTCATTCTAAACATTAATTTTCCTTGAATGCAACACTTCCCATATTTCTGCCATTGAGAAGGTGTTTCAGTCTTTAACTAATTGTTCATTAGAAAGTCCATTCTAAAGTTCTTTAGAAACAAGTCCAGGCTTGTAATACATCAAAGGCCTTGCACTCTACAGCTCTTGCGATCATACGTCATTCTTTCCATCATGTCCTATGGATCAAATCGGAGACAGCCTGTGGAGTGGAAAACAAAGCGGATAATCTGTTCCTTCTAATAATACATAAACAGTAGATCCAGGCCCTTCAGCTACAATCTCTCCTCTAGGTGGCTTCTTGCCTGGATATCTGACTAACACTTTGCTCCCTGCCTGTACCCCACTTCTGACTTTCCCAAAGAACATCAATAGGGAGGAGAGGAAATGTACTGATATTTCCCAGAAGATCACTGCTGTTTATTTTGGAAGGTTTGATGTTATGTAGCCTCACTTTCCACTCTTGCTGAGAAGTATCCTCTAACCAGTCAGCATCCCAGCCACTGTCTTGAAGCTGAAAAAAAAAAAGAAAAAAAAAAGGGAAATAAAGGAGAGAAAGGTGCAGCGAAAGCAGGGGGAAAGGATGGGATAGGCTTACATAATGGCAAATTATTAGTGATACTATTGGAGTGCAGTAGAGGAGTTTAGATAGTAGTAAAGAGATGACTGGAATTTGGGATATTTAGGTAAAGTACAGAGCAATGAAATTATCAGTGAGGACTACGGACGGGAAATACCGGCCATTAGGAGAAGATGTGGAATAGTGGCAACAGGTGTATTTATGGGGTTAAAAACACACCAAGGTTGCACTCATTATTTAACCCCTGGGGGTGCATGCTGTTGGTGTTGTATATCCACATCTTCTCCTTCTGGTACAGTATCCTGTCGAAATCACCCCTTCTCTGGGGGAGATTAAGCCTATAAATACCTTTTAAAGATAAGCCCCTCGGGGTTACCCCCGTGTACTTGCAAGAAATGTAAAGGAATGGGTCGTTCGTCGTCCTTACCCAGGATACTCTGGGTATGTTCGCTCACTCTGACCCTCAGTGGTCTCTTGGTTTTCCCCACATAGTGTTTCCCACAAGGGCAGGTGAGCATATAGATCACCCTTGTTGTATTGCAGTTAATAAAGTTGTTGATTTTGAAGAGTTTTTTGCCCTCGGAGTCGGTAAATGTGTTTGTACGTTCAACATACTTACACGCTGAACAGCGACCACACCTGAACATGCCCTTCAGGGGCGGAAGCTGTGTCAGCCAATTAGGGGTAGGTGATCTTTGGTACTCAGAGTGGATTAGGCTATCTTTTAGATTTTTTGAGCGCCGAGCCGTTAGGAGAGGTCTGGTGCCTACAATTTTGCCCAGAATGGGCGACTTAGACAAGATGTGCCAGTGTTGGTTAAGTATGGACCTGACTTGGTCCCAGTGGGCACCGAATTTGGTAATGATCCTTGGTGGCCCTTGGGATTCCAGGGGTTTAGGGTCCTTTATCTTCTTGTCAAGAAGAGTTAACCGATCTGTCTGAGTGGCCCTCCTTCTGGCCTCCCTAATACAGGAATGGGAGTAGCCTCTCTCCCTGAATCTATTATAAAGATCTTTAGACTCAGTGATAAAATCATCTGGGTCAGAGTAGTTTCTTCGAGCCCTGAGAAATTGGCCTACGGGAATGGCCTTGATCAAAGATTTAGGGTGGTCACTAGATGCTTGAAGTAGGGTATTTGCCGCAGTGGGCTTTCTAAAGGTTTTGGTCTTAATCAGACCGTTGTCGATGTAGATAGTTAGATCAAGGAATGAAAGGTTAAGGGGATGGAAGGTGTAGGTGAGTTTAATGTTTCTGTCGTTAGAGTTTCTCTACCCCCCTCCGTGTCTAGTTCTGCCCTCTACATTACTATACAGTGTTGATCAAGTTCTGCTGCCACAACCACCCAACATCTATTCAGTTTCTACCGTTCATAATCCGCTGTCCTCCCCTTATGCTACCAGGACTTTCAGCAATGTTTTGTATTTGGAAACCATTCATGTTTAATTATTTCGTATGACTTCACATATTGAGTATGAGCGGTTGGTTGTGATAGGTGGCCATCTGTGTCTGCACATGACTGTCTTGTCTTTTTAATGGTGATGGTACCTGTGTTTTCAGGATATTTTTGGATAGGTGTCTATTGTGAACTTGTTCATTAAACAGTACTTAATTAATTTAATTTGACTCTTGCATGTTCCTCATGTACGAATTCACTTTCTCTCCTATTTTTTTTTGTTATATCTGTTAAGCCCTGTTCTTTCAGGAACCTTACATAAATACTGAACTCTGCACTCCAGCTGTGGAATCTGTGCCCCAGCCCCTACCATCCTCTCATATTGTGTGCTTTTGGCTATTGGCCTAGAATTTAACAACATGACTGCCTGTGAGGACCCGATCCCACCCCCTTAGTTTATGTGTGGGTGTAAGTTTGCGTATCTGGTCCTTCAATAGCCCGTTGTATCGTTCAATCAACCCAGCTGCCTGTGGAGGGTATGGGACGTGGCACAACCAGTACTCTCCAGAATCTTTGGCCCACTGCTGTACTGTTGATCCGGTGAAGTGTGAGCCGTTATCACTTTGGACTTGATTGGGACAACCATAAGCAACGACAAGTTTCTGGAGCAGTTGAATCGTTGCGGCTTGATCTTCACTTTTGCAAGAATGAACAAGCATAAGTCCTGAATAGGTGTCCACTGCAGTGCAACAATATCTCAGCCTATTGTTTCCCTGGGGCAGGGGACCAATGAAGTCAATCTGCCAGATCTCTCACCCCTCTTAATCGACCCGGTGGAGTACTTTTGCAATGGCCATTGTCGCACTTCTCCACACACTGTACAGTTCCCTATTACAGTCTTTATCATGTCCATGGATATAGGCAATCCTCTCTGCTGTGCCCATATATATGTTGCTTTCTGCCCCAAATGTCCAGATTGCTTGTGGGCCCAGTTGGCTAAGTTCATCAAGACAGGATCAATTGGCACAACTGCCTTCACTTTGGCGATATCATCTGCAACTCTGTTATAGTTCTCAAAGTCTGGGACTAGGGGCACATGTGCATCAACATGCCCCACTTTTATGGTGCGGGAATGAGCTTCCTTCCAGATGTAGTCCCAGACTTCCTTGCCTCCCCACACCACCTTTCCATGAATCATCCATTTATTGGACTTCCACGTGGGCATCCAAGTTGTCAGTCCTTTAAAAACCGCCCAGAATCTAGAAAGGCTGGACACCATCACCCTTAATTTCCGATCAACTTCCCGTTTCTTCAAAAGATGGAGGAAATACATTGAAGCTACATTCGCTCCGCAGGCTATGGTCGAAATAATGAACCCATTTCGATACTCGAAATGGTACTTAACAAATGATGTCACCAATTCCCTAGGTCGACTCAAAATACCTCCCACCCCAGATTCTTTTATTTTTAACCCACCATAGGTTATCCATAAATCCATTGTACCCCTTGACATCCACCCTCTTGAGTTTAGTCAGACGCTGCCTCCACTCCTGAAGGTACTTAGATGTTAAGATTTTATGTCTCGAGAAAAGTTTTACCCGTAATGTTGATAGGATGGCAAACGTGAACCCCCCCATCTTCCCTTTCCCTTAATTTTTCTTTTTCTTCTTATTTTTATTTTTATGTTATTTTTGTCTCTCTGCTACTTCTCATCTGGTCCAATTGATATGACAAGAGTTTACTTTTACTACCATGGGAAGTTATGCTACTTATAGATTGTACGATTATAACTCTGCGACTTTTGTAACACTAAGTCCTGTACTTTTATATGTCATAAAACCCAATAAATATTTTTCAAAAAAAAAAAACCGCCCAGCTGTCGGTGTGACATGGGAAGAAGGATCCTCAAGAGTCATCACTACAGCTTTCAACTCTGCATACTGACTGGACCCTCCAATTCTGGTCTCCTGCAGGACTGTGTTGGTACTTGGGTTGTAGGCTGCTGCTGTCCACTTACGCCCAGATGAGGCGACTATGGCTGAACCATCAGTGAACCACACTGACTCTTCATGACTCCAAGGGTGGAGCCTCTTGAATAGGGGATGACTGCAGCACAGGAATTTTTTCTTCTGGCTGGGTGCTGGTAAAAGTAACAAGCCCTCCCAACTGTTTTGGAACATCCCCAGCTGCAATACCTCCTCTTTCTTCAAGGTACCACTTCCATTTCATCAGTGTCTGGTTCTGGGCTACAGCTGCCCTAGTGGTCAGTCCATTCTCTCCCACCCATCCTGCTATTGGCAATGCAGTATGGATGGTGACTGTGTCCTTTCCTGTAATGGTCTCTACTTGTTGAAGTGCTGTGTAGGCCCCAAACAGGTACTTCTCTAGGGGCGTGTATCTATTCTGTGCCCCTGTCAGTTGTTTGGATCAAAATCCAATGGGTATTGCTCTCAGTCCTTTCTTTTCATTTGGCTGCCACAGACTCCAAGATATGGTACCATTCTGCTCCACTACATCCAGCTGAAATGGTACTCCTTGTCTCACGGGTCCTAATCCCTGATGCTGCAAAATAGCTTCTTTAGCAGCCAGGAATGTAGTCTGCTGCTCTGAATCCCATGAGAACTCAGTCTTTTTCCTGGTGACATTATATAGGCCTCAGAATCAGTCCAAGATATGGGATGAACGATCTCCAGAACCACACTATTCCAATGAACTTCTGTGCCTCCTCTCTGGTAGTAGGGGGCGACAGAGCCTGGATAGTTTGCACAACAGTCTCTGGAATTATCCTCTGCGGCCCAGTCCACATCATTCCCAGGAGTTTCACTTCTGTGGCAGGTCCTTGGACTTTGCCTTTGTTGATAGCCCACCCTCTGTTCTCCATGTGATGTATCAGCAGGTGCAGTGCTTCAGTTACATCTTCTTTTGTTCCAGAGATCATGATGTCATCAATGTAGTGGAACACAGCGACTTTCAAACTCAGGGTACTTAAATCTCGGGCAATCAGTCCATGACAAATCATTGGAGAATGAACATAGTCTTCAGGAAGCACGGTGAAAGTGTACTGGCGGCCATCCCACACCATAGCAAACTTGTCTTGACACTCTGGGTCTATTAAAATCAAAAAGAAAGCATTAGCCAGGTCTATCACAGCATGATATTCTCCTGCATCTTTAGCAATTCTCTCAACAATTGAGATCATATCTGGTATAGCTGACTTCAATGGATGTGCCACTTTGTTTAGACCTCTGTAATCCACAATCATTCTATATGTCCCATCAGGTTGCTTTACTGAGAACACCGGAGACGAGAAAGGTCTTACAACGGGTCTAAGGATCCCTACTCTCAACAGTTCTTGAATAGTCTCCCCAATTTCTTTGTGGCCTCCAGGAAGTCTGTACTGCTTGAGACAGACTGGCTTCTCTGGTGGAGGAATGTAGACAGGGGTCCATTTCGCATGACCTCTGACCACAGCCTTCACCGCCCTTACCAGATACGCTTTATCAGGATACCCAAATGTCCGTGTACCTCTTTCAGTCTGAATTGAGTGACCTTGAAGTACATCCATCCCAAGAATATTTTTGGGTAACTCTGATACCAAAACATTTGTCATAAATCCTGATCCCTTGCCAATAGCCAATTTCACCCGTATCCTAACTGCTGGTGTAGTTTGCCCTCCCAAACCTTCTACATCAATTCTCCTTTGTGATAGGAAGGATTTCCTTGCAAAAGTGTAACTTCAGCTCCACTATCAACTAAAGCCATTACATGTGTAGGAGAAGATGACTTCCCCCACCGTACAGTGACAGGTACATATGGGCGTCGGTCTCCTGCTGTCACTGCCCTCACGGCTATTACAGGAGACTCACCTTCCCTTCATAAAGGATAATTAACTTCCCAATCCCCTTTTCTGATTCTCTCTAACTCCTCCCCAGAATAAAGGGATTTGGGTTCATGTTCAGTTTTTTAAATTGGTTTGGGGCTAACAGGAGGGGTCTGTTCTGTTTCCTCTAAGTCTAGGCTGGTGTTATCTTCACTAGGAGTAGTGTTTCTAACCCTGACAGTTTTCCCTACTAAATCTTTCCACCTCTTCATCATTTCTGCAGTAGAAATGCCATCTATCTCATCTTTAGGTACTCCTGCCTTTTTAATAGGTCCACCTACATTCCTTTTCTAGAAATAATTAGCTGGTTTTTTCTTCACCTCCTGTCTTCTCTACCCCATTCCCTTTCTTCTGTGTTCTTTTCTGCTTGTATTCTTCCTGTCTGCCCTTGACCTTATCTACTGCCCTGACAGGTTTTGTTTTAGTCTCCTCTAGCTCCCCCAACTGGCTTAAAAGGGTTGTGGCTTCATGAATCTTGCTGTTTAATCCCAGGCTTCCCAACAAGGACAATAATGGAGCCCTGAGATTAAATGGCGCAGACTTCATCAGCTTAGAGCGCAGAGCAGACGTAAAGGGTTCCATATCTGGACCCATCCATTCTGGAAACGTATTTGATCCGGTTGTACAACCCATCTCACGTAACCTGGAAATACCCTCTCCTTTTGCTCTCCATGAGTAGGTATTTTCCAGGTCAGTAGGACTAGCGTACACTCGGACTATTCCATCACTCACGAGGTCTAACAGTGAAAAATTCACGCTAAACTCTCGGGCTTTTCACATTGCCTGACGCAATTGTGGATCATGAGTTAACACTCCCATAGTCACGGCTTCCTTACCTGCCAAAACAACACTGTCCGCCCCTTTATCCCATAAGCGTAGGAGCCAGGTCAATAGGGGCTCCCCAGACCTTTGTATTGTTTTGCCAGCTCATGAAGTTAAGTTTGTAAACTCCCGTACTTCTTTAAATTCAACATCTCTAGGGTTGCGATAATGCACCTCCCCATCTGCCATATCCTTTCTATCATGTTGCCGTTTCCTATGCTTAGTAATGAGAGGTTTGGCATACTTTTTCTTTTGCACTAGCAGATCATCATGCGAAATATCAAACTCTATCTCCTCATCCTCACTATCATTTGAGGAGAGCACATCCTCACAATCCCAATTTTGGGATGTGACAATGGCACGTACCCTGGCTTTACTAACAGGTTTACGGCCCTTCTTTTTCCTTAAGGCATTAATTGATTTGGTCGTGAGGGCTGCACACCGCTCTTGTAAATCATCAGCCCGACTATCAGTTGAACGCTCACACTCTGAAGCAACTGCTAGCTGGTCTTTTAATACCTTAACTTCTGCCTCTGCCTTCTCCCTTCTCTGTGATTCTCTGAGACTTTATCACCCCAAGTCAGCATCAAGGGAGAAACATACTTAACAAATTCTTTAGCAAGAGGCTCCCACTCATTGTCTCTGGCCCAGATAGGTAAGCTGCACACTTCCTTCTGGCCACCAGAACCCTCTGCAGCCTTGATTTTCCTAAACAGCTTACGCAGCATTTTACCTAGCACAAACTACACAACACACTACAGAAAAAAACAGGTCTGCTTCAATTGAGCTATAGCACAGATCCTGGACGAGCCCCCAAATGTTTTGCTTGCGTCTATCTAGCAAGGTTACTCTGTGGTATAAGCAAGCAAGCTGAGATTTCTGCAGTGTGTAAATGTGCTTTTACTATACAAAGGTGCTGTACATACAAAACTATTACAATCTTAGGCATACAATACAAGACTGACAGATATCTATAACAAGCAAAATGCCTAGCACAGCCTATGGTCTATAATATTACAAATACACTTAAAAGTTACTCATCTTCTGTTACTGTATGTTCGTGATCTCCATTGGCAACAATGCTTCTTGGACGCCAGGCACTGTTCTTGTATCATGAGTGTCAGTTTCTGATCTTCAAAGCAGCATGATGGTGTGTGTGTGTGTGTGTGTGTGTCTAAGGCATCATAAGTAATTTTATATGTCAGCTTGTTACAAACTCCGTTACCTTAACAACCGACAAACCTACATCTCAGTAGCTTCAGTTTGAAAGGCACTCTCTTACCTGTTTACTGTAGCTATAGAGACAATAGACTCAAACTGCCAAAGGAATACAACAATGTCCCATTGTATCCAACAACATTTGTTTGAGAGTCTGTTTCTGTGACACCAGAATGCTATGAGTCTTATAAAAAAATTATATTTTATATCAAACGCAACACATGCTACCAATGAAGTTTGTATTCCCTTTAACCATAGAAGAAATATGCTGTTTTATGAGGTAACTGTAGATAGATCATAGGCATTTTATATTGAATTAAAATCTATAAAGACCTCATCAAACCTTATCATCCATGCATTAAATCCCATTAGAGGATATAATCTAAAATGGATGTATTTACATGGTAAGAAGTAACAAAAAAAATGTTTTTGCAGATTTCAGTATGTGGTGATCTAATATTTTGTCATCTTGCATATTTTTGGGATAGAAATTATCACCCTTTTGTACCCTTTATGTACAGTTGTGCTTATAAGTTTACATACCCTGGCAGAATTTATGATTTCTTGGCCATTTTTCAGAGAATATGAATAACACACAAACTTTTCTTTCACTCATGGTTAGTGTTTGACTTAAATTGGAGGTCCACCCTAAAAAAAGAAATGGCATTAAAATTCATATAAGAATTAAAAAAAAACATTTGAAAAATTTTTTTTTTAACTTACTTGAAACCCCTGTTGCTAGGCCGTCTTCCTAATCTGCCTCTTCCTATTTCGCGGCGCTTCCTCCTCCTAAGGTGAGCGGCCCCGTTGCCTTCTGGGACATGTGTGTGTCCCAGGAAACAACGGGGCCATTCACAGAGCGCCGCTCGCGCATGCGCAGTAGGAAACTGGCAGTGAAGCCGCAAGGCACCACTGCCTGTTTCCCTTAGGATGAAGGCGCCGCCAGCCGATCCGATGGACGGATCGGCTTTGGGGGGGCCGACATCGCGGGCTTGCTGGACAGGTAAGTGTGCTTATTAAAAGTCAGCAGCTACAGTGTTATCAATCAACTGTGTTTACGCTTTTTAAATCATAATGGCAACAGAAACTATCCGAATTCCCCAGTTTTTAATACCGTGTATTGCCCCCTTTAACATCAATGACAGCTTGAAGTCTTTTGTGGTATTTGTGGATGAGGCTCTTTATCTTCTCAGATGGTAAAGCTGCCAATTCCTCTTGGCAAAAAGCCTCCAGTTCCTGTAAATTCTTGGGCTGTCTTGCATGAACTGCACATTTTGAGATCTCTGCAGAGTGGCACAATGATATTGAGGTCAGGAGACTGAGATGGCCACTCCAGAACCTTCACTTTATTCTGCTGTAGCCAATGACAGGTCGAATTGGCCTTGTGTTTTGGATCATTGTCATGTTGGAATTTCCAAGTACGTCTGATGCACAGCTTCCTGGCTTATGAATGCAAATGTTCCTCCAGTATTTTTTGAAAAAATACTACATTCATCTTGCCATCAATTTTGACCAAATTTCCTGTGCCTTTGTAGCTCACACATCCCCAAAACATCAAAAACATCAGCAATCCAACTCCATACCTTTCAACATAGGCCTTGTTGACTACTCTCCAAATGTAGCGTTTATGGTTGTGGCCAAAAAGCTCAATTTTGGTCTCATCACTCCAAATGACTTTGTGCCAGAAGGTTTGAGGCTTGTCTCTGTGCTGTTTGGCGTATTGTAAGTGGGATACTTTGTGGCATTTGTGTAGTAATGGCTTTCTTCTGGCGACTCGACCATGCAGCCCATCTTTTTTCAAGTGCAACTTGAAACAGCCACACAACATGTTTTCAGAGAGTCCTGTATTTCACCTGAAGTTATTTTATTTGCATCCCGAACAATTTTCCTGGCAGTTGTGGCTGAAATCTTAGTTGGTCTACCTGACCGTGGTTTGGTTTCAACAGAACCCCTCATTTTCCACTTCTCGATTAGAGTTTGCTGCTGATTGGCATTCTCAATTCCTTGGATATTTTTTTATATCCCTTTCCTGCTTTATACAGTTCAACTACCTTTTCCCACAGATCCTTTGACAATTCTTTTGCTTTCCCCATGACTCAAAATCTAGAAACATCAGGGCAGCACTGGATGAAAGATGCAAGGGTCTGTCAGGAGTCCAGAAACTCATCAACCTTTTATACACACAGACTAATTACAAGCAAAAAGATCACAGGTGAGGATGGTTACCTTTAATAGCCATTCAAACCACTTTGTGTCAACTTGTGTGCATGTTAGCAGGCCAAAATCACCAGGGTATGTAAACTTTTGATCAGGGTCATTTGGGTAGTTGATAATAAATGGCTTCAGTCAAACACCAACCATGAGTGAAATAAATGTTTTTGTGTTATCATTCATATTCTCTGAAAAATGGCCAAGAAATCAAATTCTGCCAGGGTATGTAAACTTATGAGCACAACTGTATCAGAAAAATGTCAACATTTTAGCCATAGGTTTGCTGATTAAATAAAGTATGTCCTAACAAATACATATGATGTTTTTGGGACAAACAAGGTGTTATCGTGGCAAAATTATCTTCCAAAAATGATTTTTTTTATTGAGCAATCTAAAAAGTGCACACTTTATCTACAGTATTGCAAGGGAGTATACTTAAAGCCTAACCTTATGTTTACCTTTACATCAAATAGTTTGTTTGGGCCAAGCTGGTATCCTGTTTTTTATTTCTTGTAAAAGTGATCCAGGCGAGCCACCTGATCACTTTTACTCTGAAGGTCACCACCCTCCACCCACTGCTGCCTGTGATTGTTCCCAGGCTCTCCTGTTCCACCGGGAGCCTGAGACAGCAGTAAATGGTCCATTCGGTGACTGCACCACAGAGGTATTGCTGTGAATGTCAGAGTGAGAGCAAAATTTCTAGAGCCCTAATTCACAATTAAAGTGGTTGTAAAGGCAGAAGGTTTTTTATCTTAATGCATTCTATGCATTAAGATAAAAAGCCTTCTGTGTGCAGGAGCCCCTCTTACACTTAGGTCCATAAATATTGGGACATCTACACAATTCTAATCTTTTTGGCTCTATACACCACCACAATGGATTTGAAATGAAACAAACAAGATGTGCTTTAACTGCAGACTTTCAGCTTTAATTTGAGGGTATTTACATCCAAATCAGGTGAACGATGTAGGAATTACAACAGTTTGTATATGTGCCTCCCACTTTTTAAGGGACCAAAAGTAATGGGACAATTGGCTGCTTAGCTGTACCATTGCCAGGTGTGTGTTATTCCCTCATTATCCCATTTACAAGGAGCATATTAAAGGTCCAGAGTTCATTTCAAGTGTGCTATTTGCATTTGGAATCTGTTGCTGTCAACTCTCAATATGAGATCCGAAGAGCTGTCACTATCAGTCATGGCGTGGGCATGTATGGCTGCCAATGGAACTGGTTCTCTTGTATTTATTAATGATGTGACTGCTGGCAAAAGCAGCAGGATGAATTCTGAAGTGTTTCGAGCAACATTATCTGCTCATATTCAGCAAAATGCTTCAGAACTCATTGGACGGCGCTTCACAGTGCAGATGGACAATGACCCGAAGCATACTGCGAAAGCAACCAAAGAGTTTAAGGGAAAAAAGTGGAATATTATGCAATGGCCAAGTCAATCACCTGACCTGAATCTGATTGAGCATGCATTTCACTTGCTGAAGACAAAACTGAAGGGAAAATGCCCCAAGAACAAGCAGGAACTGAAGACAGTTGCAGTAGAGGCCTGGCAGAGCATCACCAGGGATGAAACCCAGCGTCTGGTGATGTCTATGCATTCCAGGCTGTAATTGACTGCAAAGGATTTGCAACCAGTATTAAAAAGTGAAAGCTTAATGGATGATTGTTAATCTGTCCCATTACTTTTGGTCCCTTAAAAAAGTGGGAGGCACATATACAAACTGTTGTAATTCCTACACCGTTCACCTGATTTGGATGTAAGTACCCTCAAATTAAAGCTGAAAGTCTGTGTTTAAAGCACATCTTGTTTGTTTCATTTCAAATCCATTGTGGTGGTGTATAGAGCCAAAAACATTAGAATTGTGTTGATGTCCCAATATTTATGGACCTGACTGTACGTGAGCCCTATCTCGATCCAGCGATGTTGTATGAGAGACTCGGCTGTCCGGGACTCTCCCTCTTCATTGGCTGAGAGGGCAGCGAAGATCCATTGGCTCCTGCTTCTGTCAATCAAAGTCAGTGAGCCAATGAGGAGAGAGAGGGGGCGGGGCAGGCCGCAGCTTCATGTCTGAATGGACAAAGAGTTGCGGCTAGGCTCTAGTGACCCCATAGCAAGCTGCTTGCTGTGGGGGCACTCAACAGGAGGGAGGGGCCAGGAGCACCAAAGAGGGGCCCAAGTAGAGGAGGATCTGGGCTGCTCTGTTCAAATCCACTACACAGCAGGTAAATATGACATGTTTGTTCTTTTTTAACAAAGAAAAAAACAAAAACGAGACTTTAGTATCACTTTAACTCTAAAATGATAACCTGTAACGGCTTTAAAAGTGTCACCTACGAACAATCTTAGGTACCTTTGTTTGTCGCCTTTTAACAGGAACATTTTAAATCTTGACATCGTCTTGTTATATTTTAACAAAAGTTGAGTATTGTATTGTGTGCACCAAAAATTCATTTTAGTGTATATTTTTCCTTCAAATTTGCACTTGATAAACACCTGTGCAAATATGGTGTGATATAAAAAATTGCAACAGCCAAGGGGTCTTGAAACAATATATACCAGACTGGAGTTCAGCTTTGTTTTCCTATTTTCCTGACAGTGAGAAAAACTTTTACCTGAGCTTTATCAGATCTCGGCTCTTTCTATAAATAAAAGGCCATAACCACTTGGTGCCCAACATGCATACTGCCCCACTCTGTGTGTGGTTTGCTGTGTGCTGGGGTGGGTCCACCACGTTTTGGGAAGCAGAGAGACGGCAGGGTGTTGGGCACTGAAACACTCTGATTCAGCACCTGGCACAGAAATGAAGACTGTAGTGTCAGGCAGAGTAATCTCCATCCAACAATACAAGTAAACTTTTGGCCGAGAATAATCACACATGCTTTGTTTTTCTCTTTTTTTTTCCTTTGTATTCAAAAGCTTTATTGTAAAGTTTGGGCCTCGTTAGGGTGAGAGAGAGAACAGACCAGGAGCATGTGATCAGTAACCCCCTAATGCTGGATAGTATACTGTTGCACCGATACTAGTATCGGTATCAGTGCTGATACTGAGTATTTGCACAAGTATTGGTACTCGTGCAAATGCACCGATACCTGAAACCGATACTTTCAGGATCTTTGAGCTGCCAGTGGGTCTCCCCTGTTGACAGCTGAAGTGTTAACCACTTAAGCCCCTGACCATTTGGCTGGCCAAAGACCAGAGCACTTTTTTGCAATTCGGCACTGTGTCGCTTTAACTGACAATTCCGCGGTCGTGCGACATGGCTTCCAAACAAAATTGACTTTTTTTCCCCACAAATAGAGCTTTATTTTGGTGGTATTTGATCACCTCTGCGGTTTTTATTTTTTGCGCTATAAACAAAAAAAGTGACAATTTTGAAAAAAACATTTTTTTTTCCTCAGTTTAGGCCGATACGTATTCTTCTACATATTTTTGGTTAAAAAAAATGGCAATACGTGTTTGGTTTGCGGAAAAGTTATAGCGTCTACAAAAAAGGGGAAAGTTTTATGGTATTTTTATTAATAATTTATTTTTTTACTAGAAATGTCGGCGATCAGTGATTTTTTTTTTTTATCGTGACTGCGACATTATGGCAGACAGATTGGACACTTTTGGCGCTATTTTGGGACCATTCACATTTATACAGCGATCAGTGTGATTAAAAATGCATTGATTACTGTGGAAATGTGACTGGCAGTGAAGGGGTTAATCACTAAGTGGCGCTGATCACCGGTGCCCTGATTACAATTGTGAAATACAGTGTCACAATACAGTGTCCACCATTCCCCACCAGTGGCAGCATACAGTGCCCACCAGTGGCAGCAATCAGTGCCCATTAGCCATGCCAGTCAGTGCTGACAATCAGTGCCACCTATCAGCACTGCCCATCACTGCTGTCCATCTATGCCCATCAGTGCCCATATGTACCGCCTATCCGTGCCGCCTATCAGTGCCCATAAGTGTGGCATATTAGTGCCTCCTCATCAGTGCCACCTCATCAGTGCCCATCGGTACCGCCTCATCAGCGCACATCAGTGAAGGTGAAAAATTACTTAGTTACAAAATTTACTGACAGGAAAAAGTAAAAAACTTTTTTTTTTTTTTTTTTTCAAAATTGCTTTTTTTTTTTTTTTTTGTAAAAAATAAAAAACCCAGCAGTGATTAAATACCACCAAAAGAAAGCTCTATTTAAGTGAAGAAAATGATAAAAAAATTTGTTTGGGTACAGTGTAGCATGACCGCGCAATTGTCATTCAAAGTGTGACGGCACTGAAAGCGGAAAAATGGGTTGGGCAGGAAGAGGGTGTTAGTGCCTGCTAGGCAAGTGGTTAACAACATCGCTCAGCCGCTGAAACACTACAATAAAAAGAAACATTGTTTCTTTTTGTATCTTTCTGTTTCTTCAATTGTATATCAAAGGGATGAATAAATGTTCCTCTGTTTAACCCCTTATTGACCCTTCATTTACTCTAGTCAGCCTTAATTACCTTCTTTATCAGTGTATAAAATAGGGGGGAAATCGTATGTGGGTGTTATAGGCCAATATAGGCTGCCACAGAAGAGAAGAGCGCTGCCGAAATAGACAGCCGGATCTCCAGTGTACTTGGCTCGGCTCACAGTCACGCCCAGTCCTGCCCCCTGAACGCCTCCTAGCATTGACGTCCCGGTATTGGACTGGCGTTATGTCCATCATAGGATCCGGGCCAAGTGACGTGACTGGGGGTGACGCCGAGTACACAGGAGATCCGGCTCTGTCTGTTTCGGCAGTGGCATAGCTGCAGATGGACACGGATCAGGCTGCAGTGAGGTGCAAGGCTGCAGATGTGCAATGATGGGCAAGGCTGCAGATGTGCAATGATGGGCAAGGCTGCAGATGGGCAATGATGGGCAAGGCTGCAGATGGGCACTGATTAGGCTGCAGTGAGGAGCAAGGCTGCAGATTGGCACTGATTATTCTGCAGTGAGGAGCAAGGCTGCAGATGGGCACTGATTATTCTGCAGTGAGGAGCAAGGCTGCAGATGGGTACAGATTATGCTGCAGTGAGGAGCAAGGCTGCAGATGGGCACTGATTAGGCTGCAGTGAGTAGTAAGGCTGCAGATGGGCACTGATTAGGCTGCAGTGAGGAGCAAGGCTGCAGATGGGCACTGATTAGGCTGCAGATGGGTACTGATCAGGCTGCAATGATGGGCAATGGCAAGACTGCAGCTCGGCACTGATCAGGCTGAAATGAGCGATGGCGAGGCTGCAGATTGGCACTGATTAGGCTGCAATGATGGGCAAGGCTGCAGATGGGCACTGATTAGGCTGCAATGATGGGCAAGGCTGCAGATGGGCACTGATCAGGCTGCAATGATGGGCAAGGCTGCAGATGGGCACTGATCAGGCTGCAATGATGAGCAATGGCGAGGCTGCAGATGGGCACTGATGAGGCTTCATTAATGGGCAATGGCGAGGCTGCAGATGGGCACTGATGAGGCTTCATTAATGGGCAATGGCGAGGCTGCAGATGGGCACTGATGAGGCTTCATTAATGGGCAATGGCGAGGCTGCAGATGGGCACTGATGAGGCTTCATTAATGGGCAATGGCGAGGCTGCAGATGGGCACTGATTAGGCTGCAGTGAGGAGCAAGGCTGCAGATGGGCACTGATCAGGCTGCAATGATGGGCAAGGCTGCAGATGGGCACTGATCAGGCTGCAATGATGGGCAATGGCAAGGCTACAGCTGGGCACTGATCAGGCTGCAATGATGGGCAATGGCAAGGCTGCAGCTGGGCACTGATCAGGCTGCAATGATGAGCAATGGCGAGGCTGCAGATGGGCACTGATTAGGCTGCAATGATGGGCAAGGCTGCAGATGGGCACTGATTAGGCTGCAATGATGGACACTGATTAGGCTGCAATGGCGAGGCTGCAGATGGGCACTGATCAGGCTTCATTAATGGGCAATGGCGAGGCTGCAGATGGGCACTGATCAGGCTGCAATGATGGGGAAAGGTGAGGCTGCAGATGGACACTGATCACGCTTCATTAACCACTTAAGCCCGGGACCATTTGGCTGCCTAAAGACCAGAGGACTTTTTACAATTTGGCACTGCGCTGTTTTAACTGGTAATTGCGCGGTCGTGCAATGCTGCGTCCTTTTTTTCCCCACAAATAGAGCTTTCTTTTGATGGTATTTGATTGCCTCTGCGATTTTTATTTTTTGCGATATAAACGCAAAAAGACCAAAAATTTTGAAAAAATATTTTTTACTTTTTGTTATAAGAAAAATCCAATAAACTCAATTTTAGTCATACATTTAGGCCAAAATCTATTCAACCACATGTCTTTGGTAAAAAAAAATGTCAATAAGCGTATATTTATTGGTTTGCGCAAAAGTTAGTGTCTACAAACTAGGGTACATTTTCTGGAATTTACATTTGCTTTTAGTTTATGACTGCCTATCTCATTTCTTGAGATGCTAAAATGGCAGGGCAGTGCACCCCCCCCCCCCCAAATGACCCCATTTTGGAAAGTAGACACCCCAAGGAAATTGCTGAGAGGCATGTTGAGCCCATTGAATTTAATTTTTTTAATGAAGTGATTGAATAATGACAAAAAAAAAATTGTCACTAAATGATATATTGCTCACACATGCCATGGTTATATGTGGAATTGCACCCCAAAATACATTTTTCTGCTTCTCCTGAGTACGGGAATACCACATGTGTGGGACTTTTTGGGAGCCTAGCCGCGTACAGGGCCCTGAAAACCAAGCACTGCCTTCAGGATTTCTAAGGGCGTACATTTTTGATTTCACTCCTCACTACCTATCACAGTTTTGAAGGCCATAAAATGCCAAGATGGCACAAACCACCCCCCCCCCCCCCAAATTACCCCATTTTGGAAAGTAGACACTCCAAGCTATTTGCTGAGAGGAATGTTGAGTCCATGGAATATTATATATTTTGCCACAAGTTGCGGGAAAATGACAAACTTTTTATTTTTGCACAAAGTTGTCACTAAATGATATATTGCTCAAACATGCCATGGCCATATGTGGAATTACACCCCAAAAATACATTATGCTGCTTCTCCTGAGTATGGGGATCTCACATGTGTGGGACTTTTTGGGAGCCTAGCCGCATACGGAGCCCCGAAAACCAATCACCGCCTTCAGGATTTCCAAGGGCGTAAATTTTTTACTTCACTCCTCACTACCTATCACAGTTTAGAAGGCCATAAAATGCCAAGATAGCACAACCCCCCCCCCCCCCCAATTGACCCCATTTTGGAAAGTAGACACCCCAAGCTATTTGCTGAGAGGCATGGTGAGTATTTTGCAGCTCTCATTTGTTTTTGAAAATGAAGAAAGAAAAGAAACATTTTTTGGGGTGTAGTTTTACATATGCCCATGGCACGTTTGAGCAAAATCTCATTTAGTGCAAAAAAAAAAAAATTGTCTTTTTCCCGCAACTTGTGTCAAAATATAAAATATTCCATGGACTCGACATGCCTCTCAGAAAAATAGCTTGGGGTGTCTACTTTCCAAAATGGGGTCATTTAGGGGGGGGGGGGTTGAACTGTAAAGGCATTTTATGCACAACATTTAGAAGCTTTTGTCACACATCACCCACTCTTCTAACCACTTGAAGACAAAGCCCTTTCTGACACTTTTTGTTTACATGATTAAATATATTTTTTTTGCAAGAAAATTACTGTATTTATCGGCGTATAACATGCACCGGTGTATAACACGCACCCCAATTTAGGAGGGAATTTTAAGGAAAAAAAACTTTTAGGAGGGAAGTTGAAGGGAAAAAAAACTTACATTTAAATGCCCATCATTGCAGCCTTCTCAGTGCAGCCTTGCCCCGGTGCAGCCATATCAGTGCAGCCATGTCAGTGCAGCCATGTCAGCGCAGCCATGTCAGCGCAGCCTTGTCAGCGCAGCCTTGTCAGCGCAGCCTTGTCAGCGCAGCCTTGTCAGCGCAGCCTTGTCAGCGCAGCCTTGTCAGTGCAGCCTTCCCCAGTGCAGCCTTCCCCAGTGCAGCCTTCGATCCCCTGTCCCTGCCATCCTGGGCTTCAAAATCGCCGACCGCGATTTGAAAATGGCGCCGCCGGCGCCGAAATACACAGAGCCGGTCCTCGGCTCTTTCCGGCGGCTCTCGTTCACTTTCGGCTCCACTCGTAGTCCCGAGCGGAGCTATCCGAACCTAGCCGAGTAGGTTCGGATAGCTCCGCTCGGGACTGGACTGCGAGTGGAGCCGAAAGTGAACGAGAGCCGCCGGAAAGAGCCGAGGACCGGCTCTGTGTATTTCGGCGCCGGCGGCGCCATTTTCAAATCGCGGTCGGCGATTTTGAAGTTGTGACAGCTCGGGATCGCAGGGGATCGGCGTATAACACGCACCTGCGACTTTCCCCTGATTTTAAGGGGAAAAAAGTGCGTGTTATACGCCGATAAATACGGTACTTTCATTTTGTTTTTCACACAGTATTTGTGCAGCGATTTTTCCAACACATTTTTTTTTTTGGAAAAAACACACTTTAATTTTAATGCACTAAAATACACTATATTGCCCAAATGTTTGCTGAAATTAAAAAGATGATCTTAGGCCGAGTAAATGGATACCAAACACGACATGCTTTAAAATTGCACACAAACGTGCAGCGGCCACAAACTACATACATTTTTAACCCCCCTGGCGGTATTCCCGAGTCTGGCTCGGGGTAGATTTTTAATACCAAAAGCGGTATCCCCGAGCCAGACTCGGGATTGCATCGCAGGATCCAGGAAGAGTTTACTTACCTTGTCTCCTGGATCCTGCGATGTCTCCCCGCTGTGATCGGCGAGCCGCTGTGTCTCGCTCGATTCACAGTGCCGAGCTCCGTTCCCTGCGAGCGTTGCGACGCACGGGGACGGAGTTCGGCGGCAAATTCAAAAGTGAAACACACAGTACAGATACAGTATACTGTAATCTTACAGATTACAGTACTGTATCAAATAATTACACTAGGGCTGAAACAACTAATCGATTAATCGACAACTAATCGATTATGAAATTAATCGATTACTATTTTCATAATCGATTAATCGGCCAGTAACATAATGGGGTTAAAAACAATAAAATTAGCCCTTGTTAGTACAAAAAAAAAACAAATAATCACTACTGTATATATTACTTTCACAGTTCTACAGAAAGAAAAAATGCTTTTTTGTACTATAAAGGGCTCATTTTAGTTTTTTTAACCCCATTATGTTACTAAACGTTTTAGATCTGGTTCACATCTTTGTGTTTTTTTGGTGCTTTTTGCAGAAATGGACTACAGTTTTTTTAACATGGTTTTCTATGGGACACATTCACATCTATGCTTTTTTCAGTCGCTGCGTATTTGGAAAGGGTCAGGGACTTTTTTTTTTTTTTTTTAACGCAAAACGGTGCTTTTTTGGTTCAATATACTTCAATGGGGAAGCTGCAGAAAAGCATGTAATGCGTTTTTGCAGCAATTTGTATTTTTTAATCTGCCCAACAACAAATTGGCCAAAAAACTGTATTTCTCTTCTAATGGTGTATACAGTATATCAGCTCTAATAGTGTATATACAGTATATCTTAGAGTGGATTCAATATTTTGCTCCCTAACCATATAGTTGGTTGTTTATATTTACCACTGCATAGAGATATTTAAGAATAAATTGCTTTTTTAAAAAAAAAAAACTTTACATATTAACTAAATTATATACCACACTTTCTTTTTTTAAGGTTATTAACTGATTAATCGATTAATCTAAACAATAATCGACCAACTAATCGATTATGAAAATAATCGTTAGTTGCAGCCCTAAATTACACATCCCCTTTGTCCTTAGTGGTCTGTCCAGTGTCCTGCATGCAGTTTTATATTATAAAAACTGTTCTTTCTGCCTGGAAACTGGAGATTGTCCATAGCAACCAAAACTGTCTCTTTACATCAAAAGTGGCTTTAGACCAGCTAGAAAACAGCGATAATAAATTAGAATCACTCGCAGAATTGAGCGATAGTGATTTGTAGGGAAATTCCTCACCAAACACTAAAAGTAACGAAAGCGACAATTCTGCAACTGAGCAAATTTCAGTGTTTTTGATTTGATTACATTATTGAATTATTTTTATTATTATAATATTATTATTTGTTATAATTATTTATAGTTATTTATTAAATTATAATTTATTTAGTTTTTCAAACTTTATCATACCCGGGATGTCTACTAGACTCTGGTTTGGACAGATTTAAGTGAACTATTCCTAAGAATTACAGGCCTACAATATAAAACGCCAAATTTCTGTGCAAATTAATTGTACCGCTTTCAGCACCTAAAATCTGAAATAATCATACCGCCAGGGAGGTTAAAAGCCTTTACAGGTTACCACTTTAGATTTACAGAGGAGGTCTACTGCTACAATTACTGCCCTTGATCTGACCTTTGCGGTGATACCTCACATGCATGGTGCAATTGCTGTTTACATATGACGCCAGACCGACGCGTTCACCTTAGCATGAGAGCAGGGGGGGACAGTGGTGCTTTTTATTTATTTATTTTTTAGTTATTTATTTTGCTTTTTATTTTATTTTTAAACTGTTCCTTTCTTTTTTTATTTTATTTATTTTTTCATCATTTTTATTGTTATCTCAGGGAATGTAAATATCCCCTATGATACTAATAAGTAGTGACAGGTACTTTTTTTTTTCGAAAAAATTGGGGTCTATTAGACCCTAGATCCCTCCTCTGCCCTCAAAGCATCTGACCACACCAAGATCTGTGTGATAAAATGCTTTCCCAATTTCCCAATGGTGCTGTTTACATCCAGCGAAATCGAAGTCATGAAATGCTTGTAGCTTCCGGTTTCTTAGGCCATAGAGATGATTGGAGCCGTTCTGGTCTCTGATCGGCTCTATGGTCAGCTGGCGGAACCACTGGCTGCATTCTCAGGTTCCCTGTTGGGACAGGAGAGCAAGAGAAAACCATAGAAGACGGTGAGGGGGGGGGACATTCCCTCCCACTGCTTGTAAAAGCAGTCTAGAGGCTAATTAGCCGCTAGGATTGCTTTTACATGAAAGCCGACTGCTGGCTGAAAAGAATGATACCAAGATGATACTTGATCATCATTCTGGTATAACCACTCAAAGTCCAGCAACATACCAGTATGTTGCTGGTCCTTGGGCATATATTGTAATCTTTTTTTTCATGCAGCCGGTGGGCTGAACAAAAAAAAAAGAGATTGATCGGTGGGTATGCCCACCATTAGAATATCCACCCACTTCTAATGATGGGCACACATGCTCCATTTTGTTTTTAACTGTGGGGGTGAAATCCCCTCCTACAGCGCTGGAGTCATGGCTTTATGTATCATGGGAGCAAGCGCTGTTGCTGTCAAGATAAATAAATCTGCGCTGCAACTGAATGGCGTACCTGCTAAGCAAATGATGGTTAACAATAAAACAAAGTAACATTACAGTATAACAGTAAGACATACCATACCTGCAAAGCAAATACAAAAAAAAATAGTAAAAAATAAAACCTTTTTTAACGCAATCTGTGCCTAAAATATATATATGCCGAAGCATGGGGGCATCCGCCCCAAAAGTTAGGAGCAAATCGCTCCTCCACCCCTGCTGCGGCATATATACTCTTTTCTGTAACTGTGGTGGTGAAATCACCTCCTACAGCGTTGGAGTCACGGCTTTATGTATCGTGGGAGCCAACGCTGTTGCTGTCAAGATAAATAAATCTGCGCTGCAGCTGAATGGCGTACCTGAAAACAAAAAATGGTTAACCATAAAACACAGTAAACCGTATCAAAAAAATTACATACCTGAAACATGATAACATAATAAAACATAATAACAATAAAACATTGCAGAATAGAATACAGTAAAAAAAGAGCAGAATAGAGAGAGAACAATAAAATGACAACTATTTTTGTTTTGTGTTTTTGTTTTTTTATTTTATATATTTTTTTATTTTTTTTGTTTTTTTACACTTTTTTTTTTGTAACAGTTGTAACTGTAACGGTTCCAGGTTCGGGTCTCTCAAAATGCGATGGCATCTTGGGAGACCCTGTCAAAGTGTGTCCTAGTATGTGCCGTGCTGAACCCTACGCTAAAACTCCACTAGTGTATGGTAGCGTTCAAAACATTCACCAATGCAAAGACCAGGATTGTCAGGACAGAAGGGACAATAATAGCGGGTGTCACGCCTATATCTGCGCTTACTACAGACATGACATCATCTTTGGGGGGCTCGTTGGGTAGGGGTACGCGGGAGGACATACGGAAAATGCCTCTCATGCAGCCGGCTTACTGCATTTGGATTGGGAAGGTGAGGTGAAGCACCGTCTGGAAACAGAAGGGCTCTGACGATCTCTTCCTGGTATTTAAGGAAGGATCCAGTCCGTCCTGAAGCTCTGTATAGCACATGAGCGTTCAGCAAAGCCAATTGAAATAAACAGACACTTTTTTGTACCAGTGTCTGGCCTTACGGGCAACTAGGTACGTCGCCAACAACTGGTTGTTGAGGTCCACCCCTCCCATATTTTGATTATCTTTGTGGACACAGAGGGGTTTCTCCACAACACCAGTCACCGTAGGAATTTGGACTGTCGTATCTGCATGAAGGGAGGAAAGAACGAAAACATTCTTATTATCCCTCCACTTCACAGCAATCAAGTTATTACACTTCAAGCAGGCTCTGACGGGAATCTACAAGCCGCTGGGGAAAGCCCCGGCGATTAGATCGCACGGTGCCACATGCGCCAATCTGATAATCAAACAAGGGACTAAAAAGTGGCACGCTCGTGTAATAATTGTCCACATACAAATGGTACCCCTTTCCGAATAAGGGTGACACCAAGTCCCACACAATCTTGCTAGCGCTCCGGGCAGTTCGGCGGCTCTACGTGACTATCTCTTCCCTCGTAAACCATAAAACTACATCTTGACCCCGTATCTGGCACTCTTGCTGGGAAGATGCTGTTTGAAATACAAGTGGCCAGAAAACTTAATCAGGGACTCATCAACGCAGACAACTTGATGGGGAGTAAACAAGTCTGCAAAACGTTGGTTGAAGTGGTTTACGAGGGGCCAAATTTTGTAGAGCCGATCGTATCCAGGGTCTCCACGAGGACGACAGAGTTCATTGTTGTTGAAATGCATGAACCGCAAGATCTGCTCGTATCGTGCCCTGGTTATGGAGGTAGAGAACACGGTCATATGGTAAATTGGGTCAGTGGACCAATATGACCACAACATACTCATTTTAACTATCCCCATGTCAAGGGATAGGCCCAGAAAGGTCTTAAATTCGGAAACCGTAATTGGTTTCCAATCTCTGGCAAGGGAGGACTGGGGATTAGCAGCGATGAATTGACCAGCATACAAATTACTTTGGTCCACAATAGATCTATAGAGATCTTCGGTGAAAAACAGCGAATAAAAATCAAGTGAAGTAAAATCAACTGTTTCCACCTGAATGCCGGGTTGGCCAGTGAATGGGGGAAGTACAGGTGCTGCAGAAGTGGTGGGCTCCCAATTAGGATTGGCAAATTCTGCAGGAAGGACAATATGGGCATGACGGGCCTGTCTTTGTCTTCTTGGTGGCAGCGGGACACTACTTGTGCTTGGCACCTCACCAGCTTATACTGCACTTATGGGACACCACATGTTACTGCAGTGCTGGCTTTGCTACGACCAGGGTGTACTAGGCCGCTGGTGCTTGCCAGTTCACCAGAAGGATGATCGGCACTAGTACTTCTCTGCTCCATACGAGAGCCCTGCGGTTCTTGCACCTCAACAACAGCAGAAGAAGATTGGGGTCTGGTACGCCTGACCTTGGCAGGGACCACAACTCCGTCATCAGAGCAATCTGTCATGGAGCCGCTGTCGTCTACAGGATCGTATTCTGAGCCTGAATCTGACAGATGAGTGACTTCCTCTTCACTACCTGTCATGCTCAGAAACGTGTAGGCCTCTTCACTAGTGTACCTTCGATTTGCCATTTTGGGCTCTAAATTTACTGGTACACTAGTGAGACTCACAGGTAAAAAAAGCTCCTAGGCTGTCAGCAACTGTATCAAACGCTACCAAAAAAACTGTTAGCGATCGCAGGGATCAGGCCTGACTCTGCGATTGCTGCAGTTATGTGTTTAGTGTCTTGTAAGTGTCAGTGATCGATCGATACTGCACTTGGGTGGGCTGGGCGGAGGGGAAAAATGCAGGTGCTAGCAGGTATCTGGGCTGATCCCGCTAACACTGCGTCTTTGGGAACCCTAAACTGCTGGGGACGCTAGTATAGATCTGATCAGATCAGTTAAGATATCGATCCATGCAGACACTATACCACTAAGGGAGGTGTATGCTGCGTGTGTGGGTGTTAGCGGTACTGGCACTAATCTGCCACTGCCTGGGGCGACGCAGACCCTATCTGACCCTAAAACCTAACTGATATCACCCGTGGGGCGATCCGGGGGTTAAACCTTTATTGGATAATAAACGGCGGGTATAAAAAACAAACTAACCAGCGTCCCCCGTAACACTTATACAGTGATCACTGGTGAAAGGGTTAACTAGGGGGCAATGAAAACCTTTATTAGATAGTATATGGGGGTACCTGACACTAGAAAAAGCTGACGGTGAACCTAAATAACTAACAGGCTAACTAGCGTCACCTGTGACACTTATACGGCGATCAGAAAAATGATCGACTAGTGACACTGGCGACGGGGTGAAAGGGTTAACTGGGGGGGGCACTCACGGGGTTAAACCTTTATTAGGGGGGGTACCCTAGAGTTGGTGCAACTCACATTGATGTCTTCTCTCCTCGGGAGCCAGAACGAAAAGCCTGCAGGAGGGGAGATGACATCACTTCCTCTGCTTCTGTTTACACTTCAGAAGCAGAGGAAGCTACTCATTCATCAGGAACGATCGTGAGGGAGAGGCCATGAATCAGTGGCCTCCCCCTCAGGACGGATCGGTCCTGAAATGATGCCGACCGCCTCCGGCGGGAGGGGAGTAACGTACGGGTACGTTACTCTGCCTGCCCGTGCCAATCTGCCGACATATATCGTGAAGCGGTCGACAAGTGGTTAATGGGCAATGGCGAGGCTGCAGATGGGCACTGATAAGGCTTCATTGACCCTTATTTCTTTAATTGTACATCATGGGACACAGAGCCATAGTAATTACTATGTGGGTTATAGTCCACCTTCAGGTGCTGGACACTGGCACACCCTAAACAGGAAGTTGCCTCCTTATGTAACTCCTCCCATACCGGGAGTATCTCAGTTTTTTCGCCAGTGTCTAAGGTGTTGGTCACGAGTGAAGATGTGCTGTGCTGGGCTCCACTGGAGCAATCCTTGCTGGGGCTAGCTATGCAGCCAGATCCATTCAAAGTATCTTTTAGGCCAAATTGAATGGTACCCGGGCCTCGTGCACGAAGAAACAAGGTTTTGCCTGTAAAACGCTTCTCTTTTTAGAGAGCTGGACCCTGGGATCCAGTACTTTTGGTATTAAGGCCATAAAGTTTTACTGGCGGAGGTGCTATTACAGGTCCAGGATTGTGGGTTTCCCCAAGGATCCCCAGTTCCTGAAGGTTTGTTAACAGAACCCACCGTGTAGAGTGAAGATTGGGTCTGTTGGTTTTTATCACAGAAAACCCTGCGGCGGGAAAGGTAAGTGGAGTTTTCTAGGATTTCTGAAATTTCTTATGAAATGTCTCCTTTGCTTAGTAAATGTTGTCATGCCTAAGTGTCACCACTGGGGGCTGTATGGAGCACATACCTTCTTATGCTTCCTCAAGAGATCACGCTGTGTCCGAAGCAGCAGGCTTCTTTTTCTCTCCAGCCAGCAGCAGACCTCCAGTAAGTTGGGGGGGGGGGGTTTCTTCACCAGACACCCCCCACCTGTGCTGTATTCTCCCCCTCTTCAAGAGGAAGAGTGTAAGGAGAAAAACGAAAAAAAAAAGTTCAGCATGCCGCTCTACTCGGCAGCTTCCAGGCTCTCTCCTCGCCATTTTCCCCCTGACATGACGATCCTGTAGGATCAGAGGCCTGCGCTCGTGTGGAAAAGTTCTTCTTTTTTAAAAAAAAAAAGAAGAGGGGGCCGAAGGCGACGGAGCTTAGTGCGGCATTGGCATTCTCCAACGTCCAGTGCAGGAATGTGTTTTTTAAAACTGAGCGTTAATAGCAGCGGCAGGGCTGGACTATTGCTTAAGCAATGGATGTGATTTCTTCTGGTAGTACTTCTGTTTTGTGCATCAGACTATGGTCAGAAGGGGGGGGGGGGTTGAAACACCCCCAAAAGAGGAGCTAAAAGGGTCTCCCTCAAGCTCTGGAAAGCCTACTCTACAAATGGCATCCTCCCTGAGAGGGGGGTGGCTGGTCAGTGTAAGATCAGGGCCATGAAATGTTTGCAACTGTTTTCAACACTGCAGCCCCTGTTCATTTTACTAAAGATCTTTTACCTTAGCCATGGTAGGTTTTTAAAAAAGTTTAGCGACTTTAATCGCATCCCAGTGTGGTCAAGATGCGACAGGTTCTCTATTTTCCTAGGACCCTAAAACTGAGGAACTAGGGGCAGGAGAAGACGAATCCCCTCAGGGGACTGTGGTGAGGCTGATGACTCCTCTTCTGAGGTGTCAAATGCGGGAGAGTCAGCTTTCACAATCTGTAAGATTGATGGTACAACTTCTTGCTGAATGGTTTATGTACCCTTACCTGAGTGTTTGGGTTCGCTAAAGCCCCCTCAAGCTGTGCATGCCTTTTCCTGTCCATTCATTGTTGGAAAAGCTTTTTTGTATCTGGAGGATCATCCAGATAAGCAGCATTTTCCTCAAAAAAAGTTTTCACACTTTATCCTATGGTAGAGAAAATTCACTAAGTAGGGTATACCGGCAATTAACGCTACTATATCCTTTGTGTGAATAAGTCTGACTTGTTCGGCAGACAATACTCAAATACTTAGGGATCCAACGGATAAAAGGTTGGAATTCCTATTAAAAAAAAACAACTTTTTTTCTGGCAGATTGAGTGTCTCAACCTGCGCTGACAGTAATTGGTTAACGTTGAGAGATCAGTTTAAACAGGTGTTCAAGGTTATCCTGCTCAGCAGGCCCAGGAGGCAGCTATATGTTTGCTATGTTGCTATGACAGATTCTATCCTTTAGGCCTTGCGCCCTTCGCTAAGCGCCATGCAAGAAGCTCCTGGCTAGTCTTCCTTTTTGCGGTGAAACAGCTATCTGGGGATATTTTGGATAATATATCCAAAGAATTTCTAGTGAAAAACTACCCCTTTTGCCATTTAAATGAAGGAGTAAATGTATTTTCGTTTTCTCAGATCAAACGTTCCTAAGGAACCAGAGAAAAAGAAGTCTTTCTCTCAAGCATTGGACCATCTTTTGGCAAAAATTTTCATGGTGGCCCCCATGTAAGAGCAGAGGTTGGGGTTTGGTTAAATCCAAATTGACATTCTGGATCTCAAAAATCTAAATTCAATTCCTGAATATAACCACTCTTTTTTTGCATGAAGTCAATCCAATCAGTTATCTCCATCCTACAAGGAGGAGAACTTCTGGCGTCAATCGATGTCAAAGATGCATATCTTCATATGCCTATTTCCTCGCTCACTAGTAATATCTACTTTTCAAAGTAGAAAATCTTCATTTTCACTGTGTAGCTCTGCTTCCGATCTTAACTACTGCACCTCGAGTACAAAGGTTCTGGCTCCTCTTCTAGCCAGATTGAGGGCCTAAGGTATAACGATTATGGTTTACCTAGTCGATCTGTTCTTGATAGACCAGTCGGTAGCCCGCTTAGACCAAAGTATGGTCAGCACATTTGACTAACTGGAATATCTAGGTCGGATTCTCAACCTAGGAGAAATCTTCTTTAAAACCAAGAAGGCTAATACTTGAGTCTGATCATAGGTACACCCAGAAAAGGGTCTTCGTACCCCAGGCAAAGATCAGTGCCATAAAGGAACTGATTTAGGTGGTCAAAGCAAGATGAATTTCTCCTATTCAACTTTGCATGAGGTTGTTGGGAAAGATAGTGATTTCATTCGAGGCCGTTCTTTATGTTCAGTTTCATCAAGACTGCTGAAAAACAGTATCCTATCAGCTTGAAACAAAAGGGTTCAAGCTCTACATTCCCAATGTGTCTGACTCCAAAGCCTACGGCCACATCGCCCTGATAGCGCCTAATTTTGTCTGATCGTGGAGGCTAAGCAGGGTCGGGCCTGGTTAGTATCTGGATGAAAGACCACCTGGAAATACCAGGTGCTGTAGGCTGGGTGCGCCAGAGCCTCAGTTTATAGTTAATATCCAAATATCTGCAAAGGGGAAAATCCTTCCTTCAGTTACCTGGGAAATAGTAACAACATATGCCAACTTTTTTTGTTAAGGTTGGGGAACAGTCCTGAAAGAGGCAACTGTCCAAGAGAAGTGGCACAGATCAGAAAAAGCCTTGCCCATTAACAATTTAGAAATTCAGGCAGAGCACTTGGTCCTGAGGGCCTGAACGTTCAGTTTATGGTATTGTCCTGCCAGGATTCAATCCGTCAATGCCACAGCAATGGCCTATATTAATCACCAAGGGGGCACAAGAAGTTGTGAGGCCCAGAGAAAGATGAATCGTATCCTATCTTGGGCAGAAAACAATGTACTTTGCCTATCGGCAGTCTGCATTCCAGGAATAGAAAATTGTCAGGCGGACTGCTTGAGTCGCCAGCAGTTGTTCCCGGTAGAATGGTTCCTTGACCTCGATATCTTCCTGTCGATATGTCAAAGATGGGGGATCTCAGACATAGATCTGTTTGCATCCAGGATTCAACAAAGAAATCGACAACTTTGTGTCAAGAACAAAGGATCCACTAGCATGCGGAACTTGCAATTCCTTGCAATTCCCGTAGAATCGGTTCTTACTGATTTATGCATTCCCTCCTATTCTGCCTGCGTCCACGACTTCTTCACAGGATCAAGCAGGAAGGGAAGTCATTGATTCTTGTGACCCCCAACGGGGCCCAGGAAATCTTGGTATGCAGAGATCGTAAAGATGGCAGTAGGAGACCCATGGACCCTACCATCATGGCCAGACCTTCTCTCGCAAGGTCTGGAGTTCCAGCCTACTTTACAAAAATTTAAATTTAACGGTTTGGCTATTGAGACCCACGTTCTGAAGAAGCGTGGACTGTCAGGTTCAGTAGTTTTCTACCTTGGTTAATGCAAGGGAGCCGGCCTCCATAATTATATATTATGAAGTCTGGGAAACATATGTCTCCTGGTGTGAAACCAGGAGCTGCACCCCAGGAAATAGGTCAAAGGTAGAGTTCTTGACTTTCTGCAGATGGGGTGAGAAATAAAACTGGCCTTGAGTGCTTTCTAAGGACAGGTCTCAGCCTTATCAGTATTATTTCAAGGACCACTTGCTTTGCATTCTTTGGTTCATAACTTATTCAGGGGGTAACACGGCTTAATCTCCGGTTATGTAACCCCTGAACCCTTGGGACTTGAATTTAGTTTTGTCGGCATTGCAAAACAGCCTTTTTTTGGCCCGATACGACATATTCCCTTGGTCCTTTTTTGACAAGGAAACTATTTTTTTCTGTTAACCATATCTGCTGCAAGAAGGGTATCAGAATTGGCTGCTCTTTCTTATAAAGAGCCATATTTTTATTACTCACAAGGATAAGGTAGTATTGTGCCCTCATCCTAACTTTTTACCAAGAGGTAGTATCAGGTTTTTATCTAAACCAGGATATTGTTCTAACTTCATTTTTCCAGAACCCTGTTCTATGGAAGAAAAATCACTACATTCTCTTGATGTGGTGAGAGCAGTCAAAGTCTACTTAAAGGTGATTGCTCAGATTCGGAAAATGGATGTTTTGTTCGTGTTGCCTGAAGGTCCTAAAAGAGGAAAGGGTCAGAAAAAGGAGGCGGTACCATCCAACCGTGTCACAAAAGTTGCCACCATCCCTAACATACAAGAAAAGAGAGAATGAACCCCTCAGAAAGTGGTGGGACTTTGAAGGCAACAAAAAATAAGAGTAAAAAAGCAAGTTTTGTTTAATACAATTAAGTAAAAATGTACAAAAAGATTTTTCTACAAATACAAACATATGAATCAGTTTAACAATAAAAACAGTATTCTGCTGGTGAACAAAAAAAGGGATGTGTTCATATGGTCTTCTACTTGAGCCTTTCATAAATCTACAAGTGGAGCATCCTCCACATGTAAAAGTTCCGAACCTCTTGCAGGGGTCCCCGCGTGTTTCACCAGCAAATTCACTGCGGACGAGATGGTCACGCAGGGAGCTGGTGCGTCGGTAGGTGATTGCCGGCCTGGCGGGTAGGTATGGGCGTAGAGTGTTGTCAGAATGCAGGAGATGCCAATGTTTATTGAGAATGGATTTGATGGATTCATGTTGGTTTGTGAACCGCATGATGATCCTAGTGGTGGGATCCATGCTAGCCTTTTTCTGAGAGTCAAAAAGGAGTTCCTGCCTGGTGTGTCTATTAGCACGTTTGAACGCTTTTTTCAAAAGTGTGGATGAGTAGCCCCTTAGGAGTAATCTCTCTCTGAGAGCGGCAGCTTCACTTAAATAAGTCTGTTGGTCAGAGCAATTCCGTCTCAGCCTCAAGTATTGGCTGTAGGGGATTGCTCGGATCAGTGGTTGGGGGTGGGAACTGGAAGCGTGTAGGATGGTGTTTCCGGCGGTGGGTTTACGAAAAAGGCTGCTGGAGAGCGTCCCATCAAGGTTCTTATTGATGGTTGTGTCCAAAAATGTGATATTGTGTGCATTGTGAGTCACGGTAAATTTTAAGTTGAAATTGTTGGACTGCATCATATGGATGCATTCATTGAGTTGGTTTTCGGAGCCCTCCCATAGCACCAGAATATCGTCAATGTAACGATACCATGCGACTATGTGTTGGGTGTGTGGTCTGAGGGACTCATCGGAGAGGAAAGACTGCTCCCATTCCCCCAGGTACAGATTGGCGTAGGACGGGGCACAGGAGGTCCCCATTGCCACGCCCTGCACCTGGAGAAAATGGGAGCCGTCAAAAGAAAACACATTATGGTGAAGGATAAACTCCAGGGCCATGATGACAAATTCACAGAGCTTTTTGTCATCTCTGTGGGTTTGGGTGATGAAGTGTCTGATTACAGACAGCCCCAAATGGTGGGGAATGGAGCTATAAAGGGCCTCAACGTCAATAGCTACCAGTAATGACTGTCTGGAGACATGTAGACCTTCCAAGGATTGTAAGAGGTGGATGGTGTCGCATACGTAAGAAGGCAGGTTTTCGACAAAAGGTTTAAGATAAGAGTCTACAAAGAGGCTCAAATGTTCCGTAAGGGCTCCGTTGCCGGAGACTATGGGTCTACCTGGTGGAGTTATGCAGTTTTTATGAACTTTGGGTAGACAATAGAAAGTGGGAATTTTGGGAAACTTGGTTCGTAGAAATTCCCAAGTGTCCTGATTGATGATGCCCTGTGAGAAGGCACCATCAACCAGGGCATAGAATTGGGTCTCGAACTTCGTGATGTTGGATCTGGGTATAGGCTTATACCAGTCCCGATTGGACAATACTTTCTGGCACATGTTTTTGTATTGCTCGTTGGTCATGATCACAATGTTGCCCCCCTTGTCGGAGGGCTTGATGACTAAGGAGTGACATTTTTTAAGATTGTTAAGAGCGAGCACTAGGATCATCATGCGGTTCACAAACCAACATGAATCCATCAAATCCATTCTCAATAAACATTGGCATCTCCTGCATTCTGACAACACTCTACGCCCATACCTACCCGCCAGGCCGGCAATCACCTACCGACGCACCAGCTCCCTGCGTGACCATCTCGTCCGCAGTGAATTTGCTGGTGAAACACGCGGGGACCCCTGCAAGAGGTTCGGAACTTTTACATGTGGAGGATGCTCCACTTGTAGATTTATGAAAGGCTCAGGTAGAAGACCATATGAACACATCCCTTTTTTTGTTCACCAGCAGAATACTGTTTTTATTGTTAAACTGATTCATATGTTTGTATTTGTAAAAGAGGAAAGGCAGCATCGAAATCTACGATTCTAAATAGATTCGACAAGTAATCGTTCAAGCTTATGGTTTAAAGAGGTAGATTCCAACCCCTCAAATCAAAACGCACTCCACTAGAGCTGTAAGTGCTTTGTGGGCAGTGATAGTAATTACTATGGCTCTGTGTCCCGTGATGTATGATTAAAGAAAATAGGATTTTTTTTAACAGCTTACCTGTAAAATCCTTTTCTTTTGAAGTACATCACGGAACACAGAGGTCCCGCCCCTCTTTCTAGTATACACGTGTATTGCTTTGCTACAAAACTGATATACTCCCGGTATGGGAGGGGTTATATAGGGAGGCAACTTCCTGTTTAGGATATGACAGTGTCCAGCACCTGAACTTGGACTATAACCCACATAGTAATTACTATGGCTCTATGTGCCATGATGTACTTCAAAAGAAAAGGATTTTACAGGTAAGCTGTTATAAAAAGCTTATTTTTGCTTCAAAATTCTTTATTTAAAATTTAAGTTTTTTTCCTAAAACTTCTCTTAAAATTAAGGTGTGTGTTATATGCCGATAAATACGGTATTATTTGTCTACTTTTTTTTTTTTTTTGTTCACGTCTATTTTATAAACGATAAACAATTAAAACTTTTTTTGTTTGCTTTGTTAGTGAATATTTTTACACATACAGTCATGGCCAAAATTGTTGGCACCCCAGAAAGTATTTCTCACAGAAAAGTATTGCAGTAGCACATGTTTATTCCCTTTGTGTGTATTGGAACAAAACAAAAAAAGGGAGGAAAAAAAGCAAATTGGACATAATGTCACACAAAATTCCAAAAATGGGCTGGTCAAAATTCTTGGTACCCTTAACTTAATATTTGGTTGCACACCTTTTGGAAAAAATAACTGAAATCAGTCGCTTCCTATAGCATAGCACAGTATAGCAAAACATGTGCTACTGCAATACTTTTCTGTGAGAAATACTTGATTTTCTGGAAAAATTTTCTGGGGTGCCACCAATTTCGGCAATGACTGTGTATATTAACATATATTTACACATTTCACATTGAAAAAGCGCAAGAAAAACAAAAAAAAACCAATTTATTTAATTTGTAAATAACTTTTCAATGCTTTGTACCATTGCTGACAGCTGAAGTGAAAACAAAACAAAACAGTCACGTTTGGTATCGGTAATTGGTATCGGCGAGTACTAAAAAAAAGTATCGGTACTCGTAAAGAAAATGGTATCGGTGCAACCCTACTGGGTAGGTAGGTGGGGGGGAGGGGGGATTGTATAGAGGGTTAAAGTTCACTGACAATGTTGGGTGGGGGAAGTTGTCATAGTACTGCCACACTATGATCATTGACTGGAGTTATTATTGCAGTCACTGACATTAATAAGGCTGTGAACGGTGGTTGTTGCGTCCACTGACAGCAATGCTGAGGAATTATTATTTCATCCTCTAACACCAGTGCTAGGGGTTATTATTGCGTCCACTTAAACTAATGCTGGAGGTTATTATTGTGTCCACTGACACCAGTGCTGGGGGTTGTTCTTGTGTCAACTGACACTGATGCTGGGGGTTTTTATTGTGTCCACTGACACCAATGCAGAAGGTTATTCATAGGTGTGTGCACTGGGTGTGCCAAACTGGGTTTAAACTACGAACATAAAAACGACGGACACCATCCACTGCCCAACTGACACTGTCAGTAAATATACACATGCACACACACGTTTTTAAACTTTGGGGTGCACACCCTAATGCAAAAGGCTGTGCACACCTATGGGATTATTATTGTCCGCTGACACCAGTGCAGGGGGTTATTCAAAGGTGTGCACACTGGGTGTGCCTGGGCACATCTTTATCACCCTGTGTGGCGCAGATTCCCCCTGATTAGACTCCTCATTTCTTTATCATACATCACGGGACACAGAGCAGCCATAATACCTAACTGGGTTATACGTCACCTACTGGTGAATAGACACTGGTAAATCAATCAAACAAGAAGTCCTCCCCTATATAACCCCTCCTACACAGAAAGTACCTCAGTTTTTTCGCCAGTGTTGGTTAGTTGGACGGTCACTGATGTGATGTGCTCTTGGAGGTCTGGACAGTTCTATTAAGAATCATGGACTTTAATCGGTTCCATTCGAAAAAGCTATCAGCCAAAATGGATGGTACCTGAGCCTCATTGGAAGGAGAGAAGATTCCTCGAGGTTTGCCTGTAATGCAGCCTTATGGCGCTGGATCCTGCATAATGGAAGCCTGTGCAGTGTTTGTTCTGACCAAGGTGCTTTCCAGCAGGGTGCTATACAGGTCCAGGGGAGTGGACCCCAGATTAAGGGGGACTCAGTCTCTGAAGGTCTTTTATGACAAAGCTTGTCATGATGGGTAAAGATTGGACTCCTGTCCAATTGGATTCCTCCTGTCCAATTGGACTCCTGTTCCTTTAAAAAAAAAAAAGAGATCTGACTGTCTGTTTTCCCAGTTTCCACTGGGGGCAGTGTGCTGTTTAACCACTTGCTTACCAGGCCAATTCTGACATTTCTCTCCTACATGTAAAAATCATAATTTTTTTGCTGGAAAATTACATAGAACCCCCAAACATTATATATGTTTTTTTAGCAAAAACTCTAGAGAATACAATGGCGGTTGTTGCAACTTTTTATCTCGCACGGTATTTGCGCAGCAATTTTTCAAATACGTTTTTTTGGGAAAAAAAACAGTTTTGTGCTTAAAAAAAACCCAAAACAGTAAAGTTAGCCCAATGTTTTTGCATAATGTGAAAGATGAAGTTATGTCGAGTAAATAAATACTTAACATGTCACGCTTTAAAATTGTGCGCACTCATGGAATGGCGCCAAACTTCGGTACTTAAAAGTATCCATAGGCGACACTTTGAAAATTTTTACAGGTTACCAGTTTAGAGTTAGAGGAGGTTCAGGGCTAGAATTATTGCTCTCGCTCTAACGCACGCGGCGATACCTCACATGTGTGGTTTGAACGACGTTTACATATGTGGGTGGGGCTTACGTGTGCGTTCGCTTCTGAGCGCGAGCTACCGGGGACAGGGGCGTTTAAAAAAAAATATTTTTTTACTTTATTTATTTATTTTACTTTTTTTTATTTTTACACTTTTTTTTTTTTACATTAAAATTTTTTTGATCACTTTTATTCCTATTACAAGTAATGTAAACATCCCTTGTAATAGGAATCTATCGTGACAGGTCCTCTTTATGGAGAGATGCGGGGTCAATAAGAACCCACATCTCTCCTCCAGGCTGTAAAGCATAAGATCGGAAAAAAAAATTCTCCGATCTCATGCTGACAGCCGCGATCGTGGGTTTGTTTACAATGCGGAGTCCGGGCGTGACGTCATAACATCGCGCGCAGGCCTCCGACGGTAATAGAGATGACTGGTGACCATCTGGTCACCAGTCATCTCTATCGTCCTCATTCGGCGCCGGCCGATTCATTCCCCGGGCTCCCGATGGCCGGGAGAGCCCGGAGAAGCACCGGATGACGGCGGGAGGGGGGGCGTCCCCTCCCATCGCCTATAAGAACGATCAAGCGGTGGAAGTGCCACTATGATCGTTCTTATCGTGCACAGAATCGCCGGCTGAAAAGAATGATATCTGAATGATGTCTGTAGCTACAGGCATCATTCAGATATCCCCCCCCCCAAAGTGAGGACGTCATTTGATTATGGCCCGGTAGCCAAGTGGTTAATCATGCTGTGTACTTTTTAGTCGGGCGTGGGCGGCTGTTTTTCCTCCAGCCACTAGAGGACGCAGGCTTACTCAGTATGGCCTATTTTCATATAGGCAGGAAGTGGAAGGGCGGCCATGTGGTTAGCAGGGATTCTGGAGACGCAACAGCAGCCCATTGATACTAACAAAGTGTGAGTACTTACTATGGGAGAACTGTGTGGCAGACAAGACATGATTATATGCTGCATATTTACTGCTTATCTGGGGGACTGTACAACTGTAAGTTGATACACCCCTGAATGGATAGCAGTTCACTTTAAAGTGTTGACTGCTCGGAAGGCAGGTGCAGCATAGTATACATGCTTGCAAACTTGTTGCTTAAATGCATGTTTAAATATACACGTTTGGAAAAACATGAACATGGGTGGCCCTGGGCCCGCCCACCACTCGAGCCCTGTGGCCCTGATGAGGCGGGCAGTGCCCCTCTCCGCCCCGGAATGCAGTCCTCTCCCCCCAGAAGAGGCTGGACCGAAGACGGGCATGGGGCCAACTGCAGTTAACCACTTTAATACTGGGCACTTTCCCCCTTCCTGACCAAGCCAATTTTCAGCTTTCAGCGCTGTCGCTGTTTAAATGGAAATTGCTACGCTGTACCCAAACAAACTTTTTATCATTTTCTTCCCACAGATAGAGCTTTCTTCTTGATCACCTCTGCGTTTTTATTTTTTGCTAAACAAATAAAATAAGACTGAAAATTTTGAAAAAAAAAGTTTTTCTTTGTTTCTGTTATAAAATTTTGTAAAAGTAAGTTTTCTCCTTCACTGATGGGCACTGATGAGGCTGCACTGATCAGGTGGCACTGATGAGCACGGTTGAGGTGGCACTGATAGGTGACACTGATGGGCACTCATAGGCGGCACTGATTGGCATCACTGATTAGGAGGCACTGGCAGGTATTGCTGGTGGGCACTGATTGGCATCACTGATTAGGAGGCACTGGCAGGTATTGCTGGTGGGCACTGATTGGCATCATGTGTGGGCACACATTTCCACCCATGGCAAACAGAGATGCCATACCTGGTGGTCATCAGTGGTGTCCATCCTTGGTGGTCCTGGTGGTTCTGGGTGGGCATCCGAGGGGGGCTACATTGATAAACAATCAGCGCAGACCCCCCTGTCAGAGGAGCAGCCGATCGACTCTACAGTAAACGGATCTTCCTGTTTACATCGTGATTAGCTGTGATTGGACACAGCTGATCACGTGGTAAAGAGTCTGTCAGAGACTCTTTACCTAGATCGGAGTTGTGGTATGTTAGACTGACACACCGCAACAACAATCGCCGCGATGCGTGCCCCCGGGGGGGCGAGCAGCGGCTTGTTATCCTGACCACATCATATGACGTCTGGTCAGGATATCGCAACCACTTTGCCAACGTCATTTTGCTATATGGCGGGCGACAAGTGGTTAAGCAGGTGCATGCTTGCTAACTAGCTAAAACGCACGGTGGCTGAAACGCACAGTGGCTGAAATGCATGATTGCTGAAACGCACGGTTGCTAAAGATGCATGGTTTTTACATATTCACATAAATATACATGGTTATACATGTTTGCATAAAGATACATGGTTGCAGAAAGATACATGTTTATTCATGATTGCATAAAGATACATGGTTGCATAAAGATACATGGTTGCATAAAGATAGGTGTTGCGTAATATAGGTTGCATAAACGCATGCTTGCTTATTGCGTAAATGCTTGTTTCCAGGGGCACCTATTGCATAAGTGCGTGTTTTGCCTAATCACATAAGTTGCATAAGCACATTTACATGAACGCATGCTTCCATAAATACATATTGCTTAAACGCATACTGTCATGTTTTCATTTGTACTACATACGTATATGCTTATTTACATGAAACTGCATACATATGTGCTTATTTACATTAAGCTGTATACATGTGTGATTATTTTCCTGGGACTACGTGCATATGTGCTTGTTGCCTGGGAGTACATACATATGTGCTTATGTGCCTTGAGCTGCATACATAAATGCATGAATGGCAAGAATACTTGTATATCTGCATGTTTGCATACTTGGGTACCTATATAACGGCATGCCTGGGTACCTGCATATTTACATGCGTAAGGGGTTGCATAGCAGTAAACCAACATTGTTTTTAGGCCTGCATCCTTGGACTGTGTATTAGGTTGGCTAATATAGTTGCTATGTCATTTACCTGTTATACCAGTTAAATGGTTCCAGAAAGGAGAGGCAGCCGGGGGAGGCAGGTGCACCGCTCTCAGGTTCAATGATCTGGCGGTATCCACATCCCCCGATGGACAGTGGTGTCAGATGCATCTGAGCCACTGTGGGGTTTGGCATTGCAGTATTTCCTGATGCATTCATTTTTCATCAGATGGACTGTGGCTGCATCACCTTGATCATGCCTGATTTCTGTTGATCGAAGCCTAAGCAGGATCAAGCGTGATTAGTATATGGATATGAGACTGACCGGAAATACTAGATGCTGTAAGTTTTTCCCCACCTGTGTGAGGGAGACATCTGAGGTTGCTGTGTTTTTGAGAGTATCTCAGGCCAGAAGATCTTAGGGCAGTCTCTGAGGTGGTTTTTTTGCTCCATCTTTAGCCAGCAAAAGCTTGGTAGGTAGGTACGCCTCTCTTGGCCTTTGGGGTCTGCCACAGAGGAGTCCGTCTTTTGCCTTGCGTTTGACTCTTGGAGCAGAATGGGCTCATTATTAAAATAAATAAATAAAAAACCCTCAACGGGTAGCGGTCCCAAAACCAAATGGGGACATAAGGTCTAGCGTAGAGCTTAAGCCGCTGGATATCCTTCTGTTTCAGATAGGCTCTGTCCATTTAGTGTTGACCTCTGCTAGAGGTAGATTTCGGGGTCCATAGTCATCAATGACGCATATCTTTATGTGCCGTTTTTTCCAGGCTCATCAAGGGTTTTTTTGCAAATTGCAGTGCAAAGTCATCCTTTTTTTTTTTGTGACTCTGCTCTTTGGGCTGGCCACCTCCCAGGGTTCACAAAGCTCCCAGCCCAGTACTGGCCCTGCTAAAAAAGCAGATGTGCCAATCTCAGTATACCTCAATAATCTTTGTTCAGGAAGCAGTCTGTTCCAGATTTTCCTTTGATCCATTTCTGCAGGAGGAAGTTGTATCAAGGTCAAGGCACGTTCCCTACGTACAGTCCTACTCTAGGTCTTTGGAAGAGGATCATTCTCTCTGTCTGGAACCTGAAGTTCCATGCATTGGATTGCCAGAGGGCTCTGTTCCCAGGGTATTGCAGAGCTAAGATTGCTGGTTGATGGTTCGAATTCTGGAGAAGGGATGGGGAAGATAACCACTGATGCCAGCTTCTCCAGTTGGTTTGAAGCTGGCTATAGTTCAGTGGACTTGGTCTCCACAGGAGAAAATACTGCCCATCAATATCTTGGATTTTTGGCCAGTACACCTTGCTCTGGATGTTGGGACAAACCAGTTGTAGGTGTAATCCAGAAATGCCTCTGCAGGTATATATATCAACCAGCAGGAGTCATGCGGCTCAGGAAGTCAACCAAATTCTGTCTGAGACAGTGCAACAAGTGCTGTCTCTATCACTAGTACATGCTCCAGGTATAGAATAATGGCAGGGGGAATTCTGCAGGTGGATCTACTAGATTCCAAGTTCCACAACAAGTGGGAACAGGTTGTGTCTGGGATAAAAGTCCCACCGGCAATAGGGGCAGATGCACTGGTAACACCTTAGGGACCAGTTCTCCCTTATTTGATGCTTTCCGTCTGTTTCAACTTCTTCCACATCTTTTGCGAAGAATCTGGAAGGTGGTAACACTGATAATAGTGTTAGCCGAATTAGCCCAGGAGGGCTTGGTACGCTGACATTGCGAGGCTTGCAGTGGTCGCTCCTTGAACACTCCCAGTCCTGCGGGACCTAATGGTCTTGAGTCCTGTATCTCAGCACTGTTGAGCCGTGGAAGCTGGTTTCAGGGGACCTCGATTAGAGGACTTGGAAATATTTTTTTCCTGGGGGAAGCCAGGAAGTGGCACCTACAAGAATATGAGTGGGAAATTTTATTTTCTTCCTTCTCATCTCGGCAGATGGCTTCTTTGTTTGCTATCACTTCACTAAGTGGAGTGTCAGAGCTGGTGGCTCTTTCATGCAAGGAGCCGTTCTTGGTCGCACATTATAAGGTGATGTTGCGTCTTAATCCATCTCTATTGCCTAGAGTAGTTTCTAGTTTTCACTTGAATCAGGACAGTGTCTTGCTTTTTTATTTTTTTCTTCTAATCTACAGTCAGCAGGAGAAATATCGCTACCTACTCTAGAGGTAGTTCAGACACTCGGGTCTACTTGAGTTGTGGGCACAGGTCAGGAATCCTGATTTGTGCAGCCAGAAGAGCCCAGGAAGGGCAGGTGGCATCCAGGTTGAATGTTTAGCAGTGGATCTGCCAGTTTACCAAAGATGCCTATGGTTTTAAAAGGCAAAATCCCATTTTTTTCTGGGAAGAGATTCACTACCAGGTGTGTGGGAGTATCTTGGGCCATCTGCAATCAGGTGTCGGTGGTCCAGGTGTGCAAGACCGCTATTTGGTCTTTGGTTTATACATCCACTGGGTTTTTACCAGGTGTACATCAAGAACATGGAGGAGACTGCCTTAGTCTCAGCGTATTACAAACAGTAATAGTGGCAGTCTGAAGATGTTGGCTCAGATGCAGAAAACTGACGTTCTGTTTGTATTGCCAGAAGTTCCCAAGAAGGGACAGGCAGCATCTAAGTCGACTATTTCCCAATTGTTTTGACAAGTGATTGTTCAGGCGTATGGTTTAAGGGGTAAGGCCCCGCCTTTTCCAGTAAATGCACACTCTACCAGAAGAGTGAGTGCTTCATGGGCAGTTCATCATCAAGCATCGATGGCTCAGATTTGCAAGGCTGCTACTTGGTCTTCGGTGCATACATTCACTAGGTTTTATCAAGTGAATGTTAGGACTCAGGGGGATGTTGCATTTGGATGCAGTGTACTGCAGGCAGCAATATAGATCCTGCTGCTCTGATGTTTCTTTGGTCATAATGGGTTCCCTCCCCTCAAAAGCATTACTGGGGACATCCCAGTTAGTTATTATGGCTGCTCTGTGTCCCGTGATGTACGAAAGAAATTATGATTTCTTCTACAGCTTACCTGTAAAATCCTTTTCTTGGAGCACATTACAGGAAATAGAGATCCCTCCCCTCTTGTCTGGGAAGTTCATTGCATGCTATAAAACTGAGGTACTTCCTGTGTAGGAGGGGTTATATAGGGGAGGACTTCTTGTTTGATTTACCAGTGTCCATTCACGAGTAGGTGGCGTACAACTTGGTTATTATGGCTTCTCTGTGTCCCATGATGTACTCCAAGAAAAGGATTTTACATGTAAGCTGTAGAATAAAATCCTAATATTTCACCAAAGCCCCCTAACAGGGCTCCTAAAAAAAATAAAAAATAAAAATGTAAAAAAAAAATTCAAACCATACAATTGTAAAAAATAAAATAATAAAAATAAAAACTACTGACACCAATCTCTGCCCTAATGACACCATCCACTGCTCTACTGACACGTCAGTAAATATACACATGCACACATGTGTCTAAACTTTGGGGTGCACACCCTAATGCAATGGGCTGTGTACACCTATTGGATTATTATTGTGTCCACTGACACCAATGCAGGGGGTAATTATTGTGTCCACTGACACCAATGCTGAGGATTATTATCGCATCCACTGACTCCAACACTGAGGGTATTTATTTTTCTCCCACTTTCTCTTCAGTGTGCATTGCAGTATAGTGCAAATAATGCAGCAACACTGAAATTTTCTGGCTTTGAGGTGTGTTACTGACAATTTATTTTGAGCAGACTGTATGACTTGATGTAATGCACTGCAACTCACAAAAATGTGCCGTCATTGTGTGGCCCTCTCAAAGTGTCAGGGGGCCGCATTTGCAGTCCTCTATAATTTTTAGGTTGACCCCCAATGCCCCCCTTTTTTTAATAGGCTTAGAAACATACATATAAAGAGCTGCTTCTAAAATTGACCGTGTAACACTGAAGACTTGCATGCTTTTTAAAATATTGTATGATTTCATTATTTTTCTCCTCTTATTCTCAGATCGATCTGAACAAAGTGCAGAAGGTCAAGAAAACTCAAATGAAGATGAGTGATGCAATCAAGTGTATATGAATGTGCTGTAACTTGTATATTGTACTGTATTTACATATGACAAAATGCCTCAATAATATTTTGGTTTAGACTAATGTTTAATAAGTATGGATAAAAAAACGTAATGCGTTGTAAGTTATTTCACAGTTGTTTTGACTTTTGAACAAAATGAATGGTGACTCTTGCTTGTGTAGTGCAGTTGGAAGGAAATTCTATTTACTAATTTATAAAGCAAAAAAACTTTGTAAGAATGAGTTGATGGATAATGGTTTGTATGATGTATGATTAAAAATTTGTGTTGTATAAGCACATGGCAGGTTGGAAAACGCATCTGAAAGTATTTCTGTATTTTATATGCTATGGGCAGTGTGTGGTTTATGTTTTCATAAGTACCAAATTTATGCAGCTTTCCCTTTAGAATTATGGCTTTATTGCCTAATGTCAAAATAGAGAAATGAGCTGCAGGTCATGTGATAACAGGTGGGAATGTACTGTGGTCTAATTTCTATGTAAGCCATGTTTCTCTATCATCTCTGCATCTTCTTCCTTCTTCGATGACTTGCACTATTGCATTTTTTAAGCATTAACAGTGCATGCACAATTTTGCAATACCAAATATATTTTGTCAGGGAAAATGAAATGTGACATTTCAATAAAACTCCGTTCTAAAATGTCATTTATCGTGTGCTGGTATGTAACTATGGTGTTTGTAGGTTGCTGTGATTGCTTCAAATGTTTTTCATATAGCATAACAAAGTTAAACAGATGTAGCCATCAGGTGTAGACAGTATAGCATTAGAAACCAACCAGTCAAAGTAATAGTTGGGGAACATTGCATACAGTCTTGGCCAAAAATATTGGCACCCCTGCATTTGTCAGATAATGCATCACTTCGCCCAGAAAATTGTTGCAATTACAAATGTTTAGGCGTTCTCGTGTTTATTCCTTTTGTTTGTATTGGTATGACACAAAAAAGTGGAGAAACAAAAAACCAAATCTAACACAATCCATGCAAAACTTCAAAAATGGACTGGACAAAAATTATTGGCACCTTCTCAAAATTGTAAGAAATACCGTATTTATCGGCGTATAACACGCAAATTTATTTTAAGAGGGAAGTTTCTGTTAAAAAACCTTAACTTTTAAATAAGGAACTTTGAATCAAAATAAGGGTCAGTTCCCATCAGCAGCCTCACCATTGCCATCAATGCAGCCTGATCAATGCCTATCTGCAGCCTCACAAGTGCCATCAATGCAGTCTCATCAGTCCACATCAATGCAGCCTCACCATTGCCATCAAAGCAGCAGCCTCACCATTGCCATCAATGCAGCAGCCTCACCATTGCCATCAATGCAGCAGCCTCACCATTGCCATCAGTGCAGCCTGATCAATGCCCATCTGCAGCCTAGAGGGGACAGGGAGGGGGACTGGATGAGCGCAGACAGATTACATACAGTGAGAATCTCCTATGATAGACAGAATAGTGGTCCAATGGCAACCCAGGAGACGGGACTTCCTATTACAGAGGCTGCTAAGTAAACAGGAGATTCTCACTGTATGTAATCTGACGGCGCTCGTCCCGCCCCCCTCCCTGTCCCCTCCGAGGCAGCTAAAATGGAACTATTGGCGTATAACACGCACACGCTATTTACACCCAATTTTCAGGGTGAAAAAGTGCGTGTTATATGCCAATAAATACAGTAATTGCAAGTTTGTGATGCTCCTGTAATTTGTAATTCATCTCTACTGTATCAATTAACAGGTTCTGACAATATAGAAATCACACCAGCGACAAGGTAAAATGGTGAAAAATTGATTCAAACGTTCTGTTATGTCTGTGTGCCACACGGAGAATGGAGAAGAGAAAGAGTAGAATAGTATTGTCTGAGGAATGGGGAACAAAAATTGTGGAAAAGAATCGAATCTCCAAGAGGGCAAAATGCATTAATCGCTTGATTCAGTTCTGATTTGTGACCCCATTGTGTTTAAAAGAAAAACACATCTCTTATGTCTATGCAGGCTGTCGGCTCTACTCCAGGCATAAGCCCATTCATTTTTTATGGGGAAACCCTAACATCAAGAGTTAGAGCCAAAGAATATTCCTGAAGCATTTATGATGGCAACATTAGTGATACTCCTGGTCAGGCATTCTATCTGAGATCCTCCAATCAAAATGTGGATACAGTTGTGCAAAAGTGACTTGAAGAAACATATACTGACGACAATTCACTGATTTATGTTGAAAGGAACATCATGAGGCAATCTTGCTAAATCAATAGTTTTTTTGTTTTTTTTTTATATATTTGTACTGGTGGATGAACCATGGACATGTTTTTAAATCCCAAAATATAAATCAATAGATAAATCAATCAATCAGACTCCAATCTCTCCATCGTGGCCAAGACCAAAGAGCTGTCCAAGGATGTCAGGGACAAGATTGTAGACCTACACAAGGCTGGAATGGGCTATAAGACCATCGCCAAGCAGCTTGGTGAGAGGGTGACAACAGTTTGTGTAATTATTTGCAAATGGAAGAAACACAAAATAACGGTCAATCTCCCTCGGTCTGGGGCTCCATGCAAAATCTCACCTTGTGACGTTGCAATGATCATAAGAATGGTGAGGAATCAGCCCAGAACTACACAGGAGAATCTTGTCAATGATCTCAAGGCAGCTGGGACCATAGTCACCAAGAAAACAATTGTTAACACTATGCCGTGAAGGACTGAATTCTGCAGCACCTGCAAGGTCCCCCTGCTCAAGAAAGCACATGTACAGGCCCATCTGAAGTTTGCTAATGAACATCTGAATGATTCAGAGAACTGGGTGAAAGTTGTAGCCAGAAGAGACCAAAATCAAGCTCAACCTGCTGTGTTTGGAGGGTAGGAATGCTGCCTATGACCCCCAAGAACACAATCCTCATCGTCAAACATGGAGGTGGAAACATTATGCTTTGGGGGTGTTTTTCTGGTAAGGGTACAGGACAACTAAACCACATCAAAGAGACCATGGACGGGGCTATGTACCATCAAATCTTGGGTGAGAACCTCCTTCTCTCAGCCAAGGCATTGAAAATGGGTCGTGGATGGGTATTCCAGCATGACAATTACCCAAAACACATGGCCAAGCAACAGAGTGGCTCAAGAAGAAGCACATTAAGGTCCTGGAGTGGCCTAGCCAGTCTCCAGACCTTAATCCCATAGAAAACATGGAGGGAGCTGAAGGTTCGAGTTACCAAACGTTGGTCCCGAAACCTTAATGACTTGGAGAGGATCTGCAAAGTGTGGGACAAAATCTCTCCTGAGATGTGTGCAAACCTGGTGGCCAACTACAAGAAACATCTGACCTCTGTGATTGCCAACAAGGGTTTTGCCATCAAGTACTAAGTAATTTTTTTGCGAAAAGGTCAAATACTTATTTCACTTATTAAAATGCAAATCAATTTGTAACTTTTTTGAAATGCATTTGGATATTTTTGTTGTTCTATCTCTCACTGTTAAAATAAACCTACTATTAAAATTATAGACTCATCATTTTTTGTCAGTAGGCAAACGTACAAAATCAGCAGGGGATAAAATACTTTTTTCTCTCACTGTATGTATCTACAGACACAATTCCCCTATCGCTGGGTGCCCAATTCCATAGATAACTTGGGAATTAAACTTGCTTCCTCCACCTTGTTCTCAGCCAACTACTATGCCCCGCGAGTGCTCCTTGACCGCTCTTCTCCATTCCTGGCAATACTCCTCCCTCTCTTCGATAGGCCAGATCCATTCAGTCAAAATGACAATCCCCCAAAGTCCTCTATTTCATTCTGACCTTGCCTATACACGTTCCCTTCTTCTTTTTATGTCTTTAACAGAACAGAATTCCTTCAGTTTATCTGGGTTCATAAGCACCCTAGAGTCCCCAGATCGTTCAGGAACTACAATTCCCATCATGCCTAGTCATGTCTGTGAATGTCAGTGTTTTACAATGCCTCATGGGATGTGTAGTTCCGTAACAGCTGGAGAGCCGTAATTTGAGGATCCCTGCTCTATACCTATAGATTGCAAGGTGGCCTGGGAGCTCCTAATATACCCAAATATTATCTGGCAGCCCAGATTTCTCAATTATCTGTTACATGCCCCCTCTGACATGCCATTTTGGGTACTTTTTTTAACTACCTAATTGTGCCCCAATTTCTTTGCAGGCATTGCATTACTTCCTCATAAATTATGCCCTCTGACACTAAGCCCTCTAATGCTTAATAGCTTGAAGCTGTGGGATTCTGTTTGCTATTCGGGAAGTTTGATGTCCCCTTTCTTTTACCGATCATTAATAACCCCCTTTTTCCACTGGGGTTAAGAATAACCTTGTTTCCTCTCCTGGTGGACCTCCCATGGCTTCACCAGGGTGCATCATTTTCCAACTGTGTGCTTGTTTCCGTCATGGGTGAGCCTCCAGGAGACGCACAAGATCCCACGGAGGAGGGAACACTTCCATTATTTGTAATTGCAGTACTAGATTTTGTCTTTATCGTACTTTCACCTTTCCTTTTCACAAGACGTCTTTAAAGCATACCTGTCTACACCCCCTGGTGTTCCCTGGCCTTATTTTCTTGCTTTACACCTTTCTTAATGGTAGGTCTTCTTTGTTGGCCCTTTCCTATGTGACACAATGAGAGAAAGATCTTGAATCTAGTATTGAGGGGGAGGACTGAAGCAAGGCCTGGGTGACGATGGCAAAATGCTTATTCAACACTACCACCCTCAAGGCTGCTTACAAAGTGCTCTTGCAGTGGTACTTGGTTCCTGGCTATGCTTCCCCATGCTTATCCTGGCAGCAGTGACAGATGTTTTCAAAATTGTGATCAGCGTACGGATGTCCTACGTATACGTCTAACTGGCTTCTGGTCTAGGGTCTTTGGCCTGCTGCAGACATTATTTCATGTGACTGTCCGTAAAGAAGCTTGTCTGGCTCTTTTACATTGCCCTATATCAGGCCTTTTTGCACCCCAGCAGAAATTGGCCTCATACCTTTTTTTTATTTCTGCCAAGCGAACAATTGCCCATGCCTGGAAGACTCTGTCTGTTGCTTTTCAGGGGGTAAAAACCAGGATGGCCGCTCTGATGGTTAATGAGCAGATGCTCAGTATATTGAGGGATTTGCATGCAAAACTTTTGAAAGTCTGGGAACCATGGCTAGGTTACTCATTTCTGTCCCTACCCCTGACTAGTTATGGTCGACTATAATACTTGTTTGTACAGGTCCGGCATCCGTGGTACTTGCCCACTCCTGGAGTTCCTCTCTCCCTCCTTTTCTTTCCTCACTCTCCTTTTCATTTCTGAAATGAAGGTTATTAATGAAGACTGCTGTCCTCTCGGACAGCGCAGTGTAGCCTGTGATATCTACCCAAGTTTTAACCTGGTCCTGGTAACAGTTTACTGTTATGTTGCCTATTATGCGTACACATGCTGCTTTCTTACATGCCTGTTTGATGTCACCCCTGCGTGGGCAAACCATGATTTCTTGAAATTCCAATAAAAATATTTGCAACAGAAAAAGATATTAACCTATCCTAATTGTACAGTACAGGGCACAGGCTGGATATTCATACTCAGGGTTTTTGGCTGGTACCTTTACATAACTGGACACTGGCAAAGCTTTTCTGTGCACACTCCTAAAAGCCCACCCCACTCTGAGAGTCCCAGTTCTCGCTTATAGAGAAGTTCTATGCTTAACTAATTTGTTATTTTACTTCAAATGACACTTTGCTGCCTTCTGTTTTAACAAGAGAAGCAGTGCATCAGGATTGGTGCAACCTTGGGAACTGCACCCACCTTGGCACTGAGGGTAATAAGTGTAGTTGGCTGCAGGAGCTTATACAGGTCCAGGGCTGTGGTTCATTCCTATGGTTCCCAGACCCTGAAGAGCCCTCCAGGGGGTATGTCCACAGTGACAGATGAAAACTTAACCCATACATGGACCAGCAATGTGGAAAGGTAAGACAGGTTCACCCTGATATCAGATCTCCACACACTTATTTACGTTTTCTCAATAGTCTGTTTTTATGTTAAAACAATTGGGGAATTGAGAATGTGTTTTGACTTTATTCACTTACCCCATTTCTGCACTCTACTTTGCGAGTACCCCATAGAAGAATGGGCAGCAGTGGCAAAAATTCAGGAAAACCCTTGCTTTGACTATAATTTAACAACCAGTCTTTGCATCTGATTTTAGTTCTATCTTTTCTGCAACTATGTTAAACTTTCTTGTACAAGTAATGACTTTAATATAGCCATCACTGTTCAGAGCTCGAAAGTGCCAGGCTTCTTCTCCACCCTCACCTTCTATACCTGCGTAGAAAGTGAAACTACCTTCTCTAGAAGAGTGGTGTTAAAGGGGGCCAGAGATGATTTTCTCACCCCCAGGCTCCTGTACACCTCATGATATGACCTCACATAATGTGGTTACCAAGGTAGATATGCTTACTTCTGCTGTGCTCAAACACCTTGGCATAGTGGCACTTGGTTCTTGTCATACCCTTCTGAGTACTAAAAGGCCTGCAAAGTCTAAAAGTACATTCCTCATCCATGAACTAATAGAATGGGAAACTTAACCCCTTTGTGCCTAAGGGTAAAACAAATCTGAATGCCTAATCCCAATTTAGACGTGTTAGTAAAACCGTACATATTAGCACAACTACTTTGTGAATCCAGGTGGATTGTGCCTTTTTTTTCAGGACAAATTGGGCTTTCATTTGGTGGTTAATGGTAATGGATATCTCCCTGATTTATTTTTTTTTAAGTTTTTTTATTATTATCAAAGGAATTTTTTTTAATGTAACTGTATATTACTTGCTACTACCATAACCTACCACCAAAGAACAACCAAAAACAATTGTGCGCATTTTCCTTCTTTTTTTTTTTTTTATTTTAATCCTACCTCGACCACACTGACACTTGTTGTTTGAGGTAAAATCATTTTTTTTTGCTAGAAAATTACTTAGAATCCCCAAACATTATATATATATATTCTTTTTTTTTTCTAATACCCTAGAGAATAAAATGGCGATCGTTGCAATACTTTCTGTCAGACCGTATTTGCGCATCGATCTTACAAGCGCACTTTTTTTTGGATAAAATAAATTTTTTCAAATAAAAAATAAGACAACAGTAAAGTTAGCCAATTTTTTTTTTATATTGTTAAAAATAATGTTACGCCGAGTAAATTGATACCCAACATGTCACGCTTCAAAATTGCGCCCGCTCGTGGATAGGCGACAAAATTTTACCCTTAAAAATCTCTATAGGCGATTGTTTAAAAATGTCTACAGGTTACCAATTTTGAGTTACAGAGGAGGTTTAGGGCTAGAATTATTGCTCTCGCTCTAATGATCTCAGCGATACCTCACATGTGTGGTTTGAACTACGTTTTCATATGCGGGCGCTACTCAAGTTTGCGTTTGCTTCTGTGCGCGAGCTTGTCGAGACGGGGCACTTTAAAAAAAAGTGCTATATTTTTTTTTCTTTATTTTACTTACTGTATATACTCGAGTATAAGCAGAGTTTTTCAGCACATTTTTTTGTGCTGAATGTGCCCCCCTCGGCTTATACTCGAGTCAAGCACTTTTCTGGTGCAAAGAATGACATTTTCCAAACCGACTTTGGGGCCCCGTATCTCGGGACCACTTAGTGCTAGGAACCCAAATTTGGTGTTCAAACCCAGTGAAACTAGCACTACAACATATCCAAAGCTGGGGTTCCTAGCACCAAGTGGCCCAGAGATACGGGGCCCCAAAATCGGTTCGGAAAATGTCATTCTCTGCTGCAGAAAAGTGCTGGACATTTTCCAAACTGACTTTGTATCTCAGGGCCACTTAGTGCTAGGAACCCCACCTTTGAATATGTTGTAGTGCTAGTTCCACTGGGTTTGCACAGCAAATTTGGGGTTCCTAGCACCAAGTGGCCCCAAGATACGGAGCCCCAAATTCGGTCAACTGTCCATCTGCAGCAATGTCATTTCGGGACCCTTTGGGTCCAGAGACCCCAAATTTTGGCTGCAGCTAGGGGGCATCTAGGAACCCTTAACTAACAAATTTGAAGTTTGGGGGACCTATGGCTGCAAATGGGCACAGTGAGGCTGCAAATAGGCATTGTTGACTCTCTTTTCCACTTACAGTAGCTGCGCATTTCTCACCCTAGGCTTATACTCGAGTCAATACGTTTTCCCAGTTTTTTGTGGTAAAATTAGGTGCCTCGGCTTATATTTGGGTCGACTTATACTCGAGTATAAACGGTAATTTTTTTTATTGAAACTTTTTAAAAAAATATATATTTTTGGATCACTTTTATTTCTATTACAAGGAATGTAAACATCTCTTGTAATAGAAAAAAAGCATGACAGGACCTCTTAAATATGAGATCTGGGGTCAAAAAGATGATAGATCTCATATTTAAACTAAAATGCAATAAAAAATAAAAAAAAGTCACTTGGGGAAAAAAAAAAAAAAATTCTCCTTTTAAGAGCTATGGGCGGAAGTTACGTTTGACGTCGCTTCTGCCCTCCCATGCCATGGAGCCGAGCAGGGGCCATCTTCCTCTCAGTCGACAGGCAGGCATCCACAGGAGAGGACGTGTTCGTCACCGGTGCTACCAGCGGGTCCGGTAAGCGGCAGAGACGACCAGGGCGTGGCGAGAGTGGGTGGGAACCTCTCCCACCGAAAAAAAACCCACACCACACTAGGAATGAGAGCACAGTGTGGTCAGTTTTCTAGCTGTGCTGTGAACTCAGCCTTCTTTCTTCAAATGATCAGACTTGTCCTGACATGCCTCCCCCTGCACAGCTATTCACTGGGAAGTTCGGTGTGCTGCTGTTTCTCCTCCCTGATCTCTCTATGCAGCTGAGAACAGAGGGAATGTGGGGGGGGGGGGGGTATTTTTTTATATCTATACACAAATGTTTTACATTAAATTTCTACTGTAAACTGAATGGGTTGTTTTACAACGTAAGGGCTCACATACACTTTAAAGGCTTTCTTTGTTCTTGCAGGTCCTACTATGTAAGCGCAAAGAGCCATAAAGAGAGGCTCAAGTTTTCAAAGGTGCAATTGGACCTTCGACTGGTCTAGGTCAATGAACAACTAACAATCCTGTCTTGCAGGACTGAACTCTGGCAGAACACTTAGGGCTCATTTACACTTGCTTCGGCTTCAACAAGGCTTCGGACAGGCTTTGTTAAAGCTCTCTGAATGCCAGTCAAAGCTCCTGTCACTAAATAAAATGGTTAGCTTACAGTCCTGTTTACACCTGCTTCAAAGCATATTCAAAGCCTTCATAGAAGTCTATGGCAAAGCTCGCTTGAAGCCTCACCGAAGCACCAAGCAAAAGCAGGTGTAAACAGGACTGTAAGCTAACCATTTTATTTAGTGACAGGAGCTTTGACTGGTGTTCAGAGAGCTTTAACAAAGCCTGTCCAAAGCCATGTTTTGAAGCAAGTGGAAACTAGCCCTTACAAACACTGCCCTCTGTCTTACGTTTTAGTTGTTGATGCCCTAGAACAAGTTATAATACAAATCTCAAAAATAGTTGTTAATCTATCTATATGTGCATAATTTTATGTGTGAAAGCCACTTGTATGACTTTTAAAGGAGGGTATTTCATTGGTTATGCACTTATCAAGTTCATAGAGGATGTCACAGAAGCAAAGGGTCCTTCTTCCATAACAGAAGGCTCTAAAAAAAAACAAAAAAAAAACCTAAATGGGGCTTGTCTCTCTTCAAGACCAACAGTGCCCCATCACTCTTCTTGGGTTTCATCTTGAAAGACAAAATTTAGCCCTTCCTTTCAGTCCAAGACTTAAAACACAAAACGAAAATGAATCAGCGCCTTCACTCTACACTAAGAACAGGGGACATCTGTTACAGTTTGAAGTTCTCTGCATCACAGACATTCCAGACCTATGCGTTTAATCTGTAGTGTCAAAGGATACAACATTGAGTTTCAGACTCTTCCCTTCTTTGTTTTTTTCTCTTGAACCAGCCAAAATCTGCCCAAGGACAGTCAGATTTACAGACCACCCTGAACCATCTCTTACCCCAGGGAATGGTTGTTACGGTCCCGGAAGACCGGTTCAAAGGATTCTATTCAAACCTCTTCATGGTAACAAATTCCAACAAGGGTATTAGTCCTATCCTGGTCCTAAATGCTCAGAGCAAATACCTTCATGTTCCAAAGATGTTCAGTGGAAGTTCAAGATGCCTACCTACATATTCCCATTTACCCGCCTCATCTGCACTTTACAGTAGGAGATAACCACATCTAATTTATTGTACTGCTGTCTGGCCTATCCTCTGCATCCAGAATGTTCACAAAGGTGCTTGCACCCCTACTCACCATCTTAACAATTCAGGGCATCCACTTCAAATAGTACCTACACAGCCTCCTCCTAAAGTATTTAAAGCATTTACTTCCCTCACAACTACGTGTAACCATCCAAAAGACTATCCAGATTCTTCAATCTTTTGCCTGGTTAATCCACTTTGAAAAGTATACCCTCCAGTCTCCCCTTTGCTTAGAATACTTAGGTCTCATTTTAGATACAGCCCAAGCAAAAGTTTTCCTTCCAGAAAATAAACTTTTTTTTTGTTTAGATCCTGCTCAGACCTTAAAAAGGAACTGCAGTCTGCTCACATAATTTGTAATAAAAACATCTTTGCCATTCTTAAGCTTCCCTCCAACCACTTTGCATATTATTTTATACATACTGTGATTCTGTACAGTACTTGCCAAATATGCTGCAGAAATCTTCCTCCACTAAGTCTGGCTGCAGCCATTTTAACTGTGGGCAGCTGAAGCTGCTGCCTGTTCACTTCCTAGATTTAATGAGACACAGAGGCACACCTCCAGCTCTGCAGCTTTCATTGGCCCTCTTATGACTCTTCCCACCTCCATTCCTGCAAACTCTCACAAGAGTGCGAGAGAGAGCCTAGGCTAATGATCAGACAAGACAAGAGGTGGTCTGTATAAGGCATTTCCTGGCAGAAAAAAAATGTTTTACTATCTAAAGTTAAAACAGCAACGGCAGAAGATTTAATAGATGGAAAGGTGAAAACATGACTAAAGGTCCTAAAGGACTAAATGACTTTAAAGTCAAAAAGCTATCCCTCAGTGAGATTCTCCATGAGAGTCCTTGGCCTCATGGTAGGCTCATTCAAGGCTGTTCCCTTCACCCAGTTTCGCTCAAGGCATCTTCAGCATGACATTCTGTTGGCCTGGAACAAACAGTGCTTTCCTTGACCCCCCTATGTTTCTTTGTAATCGAGCAAGGAACTCCCTAGCTTGGTGGAATTCTAATCCAGATTTGCAAATGAGGATGATTTTTCTCCCACACCCATGGATGGTGATTGTGCCTCCGCCAAGATACAGCTTCCTCCACTCTTGAACCAGGTATTATAGCTGAGAATTGCACCCAAGAACTAGAGGACACTAGCTTAGGTGCAAACTGGCGCTAACTTTATTGTAAACTCTCAAAGAATATGAACCACACAAAATCGGATACCCGCTTGATCACATTATCCCAAACAATGCAAACTTTGAACAGTAATATATTGTTTTCAATAATATTTTTTACAATATAATATAATACAATATTTCCTAAAGTATTTAATATTTTTTGTGCCTTTTTTAGGCAAAGATATGCACACTAATTTTATTTTATTTTTATTTTCAATAAAATTTGTTTATTATTACTTTGCGGAGTATAGGCTCTCAACAATAATATATACCATGAGACGCCTTAGCCTCTTGGTTAATATGTGTCCATAAGGAATTTATCACATTTTATTTATTTTCAATTTTATTCATGGAGACTGTTTAATTATTATTTGAGGTCATTCACTCGGTTTTTTGTATTTTTATAGCCATCTCTTTTATCACCACAAGATGGCAGTGTGTCGAATCTCACAATCTTTTTGCTCATTAGTTTCAAGGAATATTAAGCCAGCCTGACCTTTCGTCAGAGGAAGGACTTCTTGATTGGACACTTTTCTATACATTTTTTCATTTGTTTGGTTCACATATTTGCATTTTCATACTAAGCAATTTGTTTTAAGTATAAGATTCAGTTCTGATTCTTTTTCCCCCTCTAATACCCTGTTTCCCCGAAAATAAGACCTAGCGTGATTGTCGGTGTTGGCTGCAATATAAGCCCTACCCCCCAAATAAGCCCTACCCTCTCTCCCCGAAAATAAGCCCTACCCTGAAAATAAGACCTACAAGGACTTTAACTAGGGCTTATTTGGGGGGTAGGGCTTATATTGCAGCCATCACCGACAATCACGCTAGGTCTTATTTTCGGGGAAACAGGGTATGAGCCGCGATTTGAGTGGCTATTTTCCCTTCCACTGCTGAGATCTCAGAACGAGGCATGGTTATCTGTACTCTATTTAAGGCGATGACTCAGAGCGTCGCCCGTTCCCCAGACGACGCCATTTGTGGTGAAACGTACGTCGGGAGGTTGACGCTCTGACGTCATCGCCATCCTAGTGTGGACGGGTGCTCGCTATGCCGGCCGGCTATTTGCTGTTTTTAATCTACTTATGTAAGTTTTCTACCTTTTTTTTATTAAACTGTCCTGCCAGTATTACACTGGTCAGTTTCTTTTCATTCACATGCCTGTGAGACGAGAGTTTGGGGTCCTTGCTACATCCTCTTAGCCACGCTGTATGCAGTCAAGTCACACCAGCTGGATTTTCCCATGCCAGGACGGAACATAGGCTGATTTTTGCTTGCCTTGTGGTAAGCGCAATATTTGTGTGGTGGCGGATCACTGAGTGTGGTGTCTCTCTCATCTTTACCACCAAGTCTGGTTGTGTCCATTCATGGGCTTCTCTCTGGGACTGATTCTGGTCAATTATCATATATAAAGATTTCCATCTACCACATATGGACATCACCTTTTGATTCACAGTTATATGTATGGACTTATATATATTTTTTTGATTATTGCAATGTTTCACATACATACATGAATTTTCTAACAGAGGTTTTTGGGACATCGATATAAGAATATTTCACATATCTTATTCATATATATTTTAGCGCGGTTATTTCTTTTTCTTTTGTCCTTTTGGTGCACATCTCACTGTTTAACCGCTGCTTTTTGGGGGGTTTATCGATTTAGTGGTAGCGCAGTATTTTTTCTTGTTTTTTAAGTAATATCATCAATACAGCTAAGGCCGGCCATACATGGTTCGAATCTCGGCCGGTTCAGCAGGAAACGGCAGAGATTTGAACCATTAATGGGCAGGCTGACTGTACCAAGTTGATCGATCAATCAACTTGGGTGCAACAAGCCTACCGGATTCTCTTGCGATTATCGCTAATCGGTCTTCTCCTGGCGGGGATGGCTTCACTCCCTGCATCCAATTCACATAAGTGTGAACCCAGCCTGAAGAAGTAGTTCCTGCATTATTTTTGGCAATTTTGGGTTCGACTTGGATAGACATCTGTGCATGAAGCCGCACTGACATGTGGCTTTCAAATCGTGCAATTTCAGATGAAGTCGCACAATTTCAAAGCCACATTCAATGTGAACGAGGGCTCAATGTGAGCCATACTAAAATGTGAAAAGAAATCATCATGGTCCTAAAAAAAATACCAGAAAGAACTAGCTCAGAACAAATTTCAATCATAGGCTGCACTTCACTAAATAGAAACCTGGCCTGAACAACTAAGGAGTGCACCACCTGAATATACTCCAGCAGCTTCTCACCAATGCACTTCTGCAAAATCTGGGGGCAAAAATGTTTATGCTCTAAAGCCAATCTCACACAACATATAGCCTCCCCTAGATGCATCTTAACATAAAAGGACAGCAAATACTAAGAGCAGATACCTCCCAGTTCCCAAGTGCAGCTGATCTGGTCATTAGTGGGTTACAGTGTTACATAAGGGATACCAAATGCAGGTATCCAATGGCAGCAGGGATGACCAGTTCATTATAGCTGCTTAGGGAACTGGAATCAGACTGAGTATGAGTAAAATAAAGTTTAATAACCACTTCAGCCCCCGAAGATTTTACCCCTTTCCTGACGAGCACTTTTTACAATTTGGCACTGCGTCGCTTTAACTGACAATTGCACAGCCATGCAATGCTGTACCCAAACAAAATTTGCATCCTTTTTTTCCCCACAAATAGAGCTTTCTTTTGGTAGTATTTGATCACCTCTGCGGTTTTTATTTTTTGCGCTATAAACAAAAAAAATACCAACAATTTTGAAAAAAAAAAACTTTTTTTTTTTAAATTTCTTAATCAGTTTAGGCCAATATATATTCTAAATGTTTTGGATAAAAAAATAAATCGCAATAAGTGTATATTTATAGGTTTGTGCAAAAGTTATAGCGTCTACAAACTATGGGAAAGGTTTATGGCATTTTTTATTATTTATTTATTTTTTACTATTAATGGCGGTGATCTGCAATTATTAGCGGTACTGCGACGGACAGATCGGCCACTTTTGACACATTTTTGGAACCATTGATATTTTTCCCACAAATGGAGCTTTCTTTTGGTGGTATTTGATCACTTCTGCGGTTTTTATTTTTTGCGCTATAAACAAAGAGCGACAATTTTGAAAAACACCTTTTGACACTTCTGATACATTGTTGGGACCACTGACATTTATACAGCGATCAGTGCTATAAATACGCACTGATTACTATGTAAATGTCACTGGTAGGGAAGGGGTTAACACTAGGGGGCAATCAAGGGGTTAAATGTGTGTTCCCTAAGCATGTTCTAATTGTATGGGGATGACACTGACTGGGGGAGGAGACATATGGTTGTTCCTACTTGATAGGAACAAACCATATGTCTCCTCTCCAATGAAAGAACAGGGATTTGTGTGTTTACACACACAAATCCTGTGCTGGCTCTCGTGCACACTATCGCGCCTGCCGGCCGCTCGCATCGGGTACACCGCCGTGCAGCAGGTGTGCTCGCATGCCCTCTGGTGGCCCTTAAAGGAAGGACGTACCCATAAGGGGTTTCACCCAGGAGAGCCATTGTGCTGCAGTATATATGCGTGAGCCGGTCGGGAACCGGTTAATGCACACAACACCTATCCAACACCATCAGACCATAAGCAAAGCAAAAGTGAAAAATAAACGTGACAGTGAATCAAAACCAAACCAACAACCTGAATATAATACACCGTATACATAAACAGAACATGACCAGGTCTGGGACTGGAACAGGGGCAGCAGAGATGGGGTAACAAATTACTAGATGCAAGGTAAAGCATAAGTCAGGGATCAGGATAATCAGCAAGCAGGTATATGGTTAACAGGCAAACACTTTAAGTGGAGCTCCACCCAAAAGAGGAAATTCTGCTTGTTTGCACCCTCCCCCTGCACATTTGGCACTTTTTTAGGGGAGAGGGAGCGGATACCTAGTTTTGACCGTTGGAAGTTTGACCCCCCACCTTCCCCCGCAGAAGACTACAGGACCACTCACAAGGTGAAGTGCGGCTCGCACATGCACAATAGGAAACCAGCTGTTTCTCTTACTTGAGATACCAGCGCCTGCACCTGTAGAAAATTGAAGAATCGGCTCGGATGAGGACATTGCTGGATCCCTGGACAGGTAAGTGTCCTTATATTAGAAGTCAGCAGCTACTGTATTTGTAGCTTAATTTTTTGGAGGGAGCCTTGAGCACTGATCCTAAATCATGGCAGGGGTTATATACCTGGGAGACACCCTCTGGTGGCCACCAGAACTGTGCCTTTAAGTTCTGTGAACCACAATGCCACCAGTAGTTGATCCAGGACCTGCCACCAGTAGTTGATCCAGGACCTGACACCAGGTGGTTGCAGCCATCAGCTGCAAAGTTTTTTCAGCAGCACTCTAAATTGATTCTTTGACCCTTTTTTTTGTTGAGCCTGCTGTCATGGTTCTATTTGTCCTTCTGTTTCATTGTCTGGGGACGTCCCAGGGTCTGTGAATATCCAGTCATCATGGTACGAAAAAAAGAAATTTTGGCTTACCTGTAAATTCCATATCTTGGAGTACGTTACAGGACAAAGGCCACCCTCCTCTCTGTTCCTGTGTTGCTCTGCATTGCTTGCTAAAAAAAAAAAGCTGAGGACTCTCAGCATGTGGTGGAGTTATAGGAGTACATGCAGAGAAGCTTTTCCAGTGTTCAATCACCTACAACCCAGAATCTATGAATATCCAGCCTGTGTACTGTACTGTAAGATATGTGTAGCACCCTGCGGTTTAGTCAGGGAGGGCCTCACAAATTTACTTGCCAGGAATAGTTATCTTGGTCGATTGATAGAGATCTATTGATTTCTCCCTTAGTTTGGCCTTGTTGCACTGGTCTCTTCTACCACTAGGTGGCCGGGTACTTGGTGGTACTAGATCAGTGTTTTTCAACTCCAGTCCTCAAGGCACCCCAACAGGTCACGTTTTCAGGCTCTTCATTATTTTGCACAGGGAATTTGATCAGTTTCACTGCCTTAGTAATTACCACAGCCATTTCATCTGAGGGAAATCCTGAAAACGTGACCTGTTGGGGTGCCTGGAAGACTGGAGTTGAGAAACACTGTACTAGATATGAGATGGGCAACCCAAGGTCAGGTTATGAGTATATCGGGTATCTAAGCCAATGGGTAGGGGTTTTCTTGAATCCCTTGGCCTGCTGGGAGAACCTATATATTCAGGGGAGCTCAGGTGATCTATGTTCTGTGCCACCTGGACGGCTGTCTGGGTGGACATGTGTCGTACACCCTGGGCTGCTAGGCCAGAGATTGGGTCTACCCCAGGGGCATCTGGCTGCCAGGCTGTGTGAGGGCCTATCCAGAAGTAAGAGGGCAGTGCAGGGTTGGGATTGCGGCTTGCAGTCCAACCAGAGGTGACGGTTCTGCCAGCCAGAGAACCTGTCAGTGGTCGGAGGTAGAAGGGAAGCTGTCGCCACAAAGGGACCACAGTGAGTAACTGAAGCAAGTACCGGAACCATATTCTCACCTAAAGGGCACGGTGGAGAATCGGGAAACTTCAGGCGGTGATAGAGTCAGGGACCCAACCAGCGGAGGAGACGCTTGCAGAGCAATCTTGTGAGTCAAGCCAGGGACCTCGCCAGTTAGCAGGGGTGAAGCTTGAGAAGTAGCTGGAGTGTCAAGCTAGGGACCCAGCAGGGAAGCATGGGTGAGGCTTGAGGAGGTACCACCGCAAACCTTGGAGGAGCTCAAGGGATTCTGAGTCAGTGAATCAGTGGGTCTAGTGAGAGACCCGGAGCTGTGTTGAAGAACTACAAGAGGCAGTTGTAGTGAAGCTGAAAGGACTACGTTTGCGTTAGGAACTGTTAAAGTCTGTTGCCATAGGAGACAGCAATCCTGCAAGTGCAGATGTGGCTTCTTCCTGGGGCCTTTCCCTGCATGGCTGTTCTCTTATTGAAGTCTCGGAGTCTGCCAGTTGAATTTGCAACTATCTAAGGGTTACATTCTCATTAGACTGAACAAGGCCAGAGACCTTGCTACATATGGAATTTATAAAAAAAAATCTTTTTCTTTGCAGGATGCAGAGGGAGGTAAAGATGGATTGCCTTGTAGGGGGTCAAACCATCATTGCAACATATATTATCCTAGCCTAAGCAATCTTAGACAGAATTTGAAGGCTAAATATCAAGGGCAAAGTTAAAGGGAGTTCTACCAAGAAAAAAGGGACACAGCTGAAGATGCAATCGCTGCCATTGAATGTGAATTTCAGTTGGTTCTTCGCTTTGCAGATCTTGGCATCTCAGACTACCATCTGTTCCTAAATGGTATTAATGCTGACAGCTTATTTTATTTCTCACTGTATATTTTAAAGCAGGTCATCACCATTTTCTGTATGAGGGTAAGGAGCTTATGAAAGATGAGTGTTATTTTTCTTACTATGATTTGAATGTAAGATGTGCATACTATTTTCGCTACTCGTTATCATCTGTACTGTGTGCAGCTTAACTCTATTAATCTCCAATAAACCAGACTGTGTGAACAAATCCTGAGGCTTTCTTGGGGAAAAAAAAAAAACAGGATACAGAGAAACTGGGAAGAAAGATATAAAAACATACAATCAGAATATATGTAACGTAACAGATAAACTAAGCTGCTAATGGCTGTATGTCCAAGCTCACCAGCAATGCTGCCTCAGGAGAACATATTTTGTCCTTCTGTTCCAAAGATGGTGACTTCCTGGTTCTTCTCCTTAGAATCCTAAAAACCCTATTTTCTTCTTCTTAGATGAGGGATAATAAAAACGTTTGTGGGTCAAAACACTGATATACAGGTTTTTGAATTTATATGCGGTAGTACCCTCTGGCCACTTGGCGGAGACCATACTAAAGTCAATGGGAACAACAAGCAATATTAAAGTGGAGTTCCACCCATCGGATTCCTCCCCTCCTCCGGTGTCAGTTGGCACCTTTCAGGGGGGAGGGGGGTGCAGATACCTGTATATTACAGGTATTTGTACCCACTTCTGGCATAGATAGCCGCAAAATCTGCGGTTATTTACGCCACTTCCTGTCCCCACCCCCCGCTGTCTGCTGGGAAACACACGGGTCCCAGAGACAGCAGGGACCATCCGTATTGCGCTGCGCGACTCGCGCATGCACAGTAGGGAACCGGGAAGTGAAGCCGCAAGCCTTCACTTCCTGATTCCCTTACCGAAGATGGAGGCGGCAGCACCCGAGGACCGAGAGACGGTTCGGCCTCGGGTGCCGACATCGCGGGCGCCCTGGACAGGTAAGTGTCCATGTTTTAAAAGTCAGCAGCTGCAGTATTTGTAGCTGCTGACTTTAAAAAAAAAAAATGTCGGCGGAGCTCCTCTTTAAAGTGGTTGTAAACCCTTTACAACCACTTTTTACTAAGGCAAGCCTATAATTAGTCTTACCTGTAGCTACACTGGATAGCTCCTAAATCTGCACAGTTTAGGAGATATTCCCTGTATTTGCATGTGCCGACATCATCGGCACATACGTGCCGTTGCTTCAGTTTGCTTAAGAGCGCAAGTGCCGTTGCTTCAGTTAAACTGTGCCATTACCAGCGGCTTCTGCGCGGGAGTGATGTCATCATGGCTCCGGCCAATCACAGCGCTAGAGCCGCGATACCCGGAAGTGACCCCCGGGAGCGATGTCGGCCGCTGGAGCGGTAAACGAGGACAGCTGCGGGGGCTTCGATCTCAGGTAAGTAACTCATAATGAGCTAGTATGCTATGCCTTTTGTCTTGCAGGGTTTTTTTTTTTTTTTTTTTAGGGTTTACAACCACTTTAAACTCCAAAACAAAAATGTAATATATTGCAGCTTCTGGCATCCTTAAATGTGGTGGCTGCACTAGTTTTCTTTTTTTAGCCCCCCCCTTTATTTCACTCCATGATCTAGCCAGTCACTAAATTCCTGTTATAGGGTGTCTGCATTCTGGATGAAGTAGTAAAGCGGAAGCGTTTGGACAGCAGCATTGTCAATTCGGGCAATTCAGCAGGGACCAATTGAATTTCGAACCATGTGTGGCCATTGCCACTCAACAGATGTCAATTGATTTCTGTTGAACGGACTCATTGGAAAAAAGCAACTTGATCAGGGGCTAAAACGGTGTATTCTGACAGAGGTGGGGTCCTCTCCTGCTGTCAGAATACAAAATCGCAGTGGGGAGGATTCCCCCATTTACCTCAGTTGTGTGGATAGGGAAATCAGTTCTTTTGTGCAGCCTCTTGGCTGCATGAAAAAAGCTAAACCTTAATCAATTCCTTTTCCCAGCAATTTAGCGAAGTTTTCATCCCAGACCAAAAAATTTGTGTGGACGAGTCCCTCATACATTTCACTGGCCGACTGCACTTCAAGCAGTATATACCAAACAAGAGAGCCAGGTATGGGCTGAAATTAAATAAATTATGTGATCGAGCCACTGGATATGTCTTCACATTCTGGATCTACGAAGGCAAAGACTCCCAGCTCCAGCCCCGTGACTGCTCCACATATATTGGAACCAGTGGGAAAATTGTCTGGGAGCTGGCATATCCCGTTTGAAAAAAGGATACCATTTATATGTCAACAACTATTATACCAGCTTGCCCCTATCTCGTCATCTTTACAGTAAAAAAAACCCGGCCTGTGGTACCTTAAAAAAAAAAAAAAAACCTAAGGGATTCCCACAAAATCTGTTGACAAAAAAATTGCAAAACTGAGAATCGGCATTCATGAGGAACGAGGAGGTGTTGGCCATGAAGTGGGGGGACAAGAAAGTTGTCCACATCCTCTCTACTATCCACAATGACACCGTGGTGGAGATCCAAAGAAGAGGCTGCCCCATTGTAAAGCCCGACTACGATATGTATATGGGGGGGGAGGGGATTTAAACGATCAGATGATACAGCCCTATTTATCAACCAGAAAGTCCCGTTATTGGTACAAGAAAGTTGCGTTTCACCTTTTGCACATGGCCCTTTTTAATTTGTTTGTCTGCTACCAAAAAGCAACTCAAAACCAACAAATCACCTACCTCAAGTATATTGAAGATATCGTCACTGCCCTCATTTACCAACAAGGTCCCGCCCCAGGAAGCATTCGCTCTGATAGTGTGAGTCAACTTCACGAGCAACACTTTCCCTATAGCAGGGATCCTCAAACTACGGCCCTCCAGCTGATGCAGAACTACATGTCCCATGAGGCATTGCAAAACTCTGAGAAACCCAAAAAAACTGCGCTATAATAAATATAACTACAATTATAATGATATGAAAATTAATAATGATACTGAATATTCAGAGCACTGATGTGACACCAGTAGCACATATATATGTGTACCTATCATTTATCATTGAGTGAAATATGATATTAATTTAGCATGCTGATTGTTCTTCACTGTTATCTGTATGTTTAATTTTCATTTCATTATTATTGTCGTTATATTTATTATAGCGCAGTTTTTTTGGTTTCTTATTGTCTATTGTGATATTTTCACGGTTGAACTGCTGCTTTGTTCGGGGGGTTTTTCTTCATGGTAGCGCGGGGATTATTTCTGTTTGTATTGCAAAACTCTGACATTCACAGACATGACTAGACATGATGGGAACTGTAGTTCCTGAACAACTGGAGGGCCATAGTTTGAAGACCCCTGCCCTATAGCATTCCCCCCACAGAATCTGGAAGAAGACGCCAAAAGAAATGCTGTGTATGCAGCAGAGGAGGAGTAAGAAGAGATTCCAGCTATTATTGTCTCCAATGTCCCTCCCAACCTGGCCTGTGCATCAGAGAATGCTTCAAAAATTATCATCCATCCATCCAATATTAGTTCCCTTTATTATTACCAAACTGCCATTTCCCCATTTGCCTGCTACCATGTTAATTAACTGACCCTGGCCTGTTTACCGACAATGTCTTTGCTTGCCGATTTAAACCATGTTTCTGACTTCCACGTGCACCAACCTCAGCCTGTTTACCGACGATGGCTCTGCCTGCCGATTTAAACCACGTTTCTGACTTCCACGTGCACCGACCTTGGCCTGTTAATCGGCCATGTTTTTGCCTGCCACTTGGACTGATCTTTTGGCCATCTACTTTAGTACACAGGGGTCTCACATATGTGAGGGGCTTCAGAATAGCGTTCTGAGTAGAAAAAAACTGTTTTTTGTTTTCTGTGCTCCCAGAACAGGGTCTGGTTGCCCGGAAGCTTCAAAGCGATTTGGGTGGGAGAGGCCTCTACCCCTGTCCCTAAGCTTGATGGTCCTTCCTGCTGCCTGGACCAATACTTTGGCTGTGCTGAGCATATTGCTGCCTGTAATGACCCATGACATTGTTTTCTTCCTGCTGTTTGGACTGGCTGTGTTGACCATATATCTGCCTGCTGCCTCTACTGACTTTGGACAGTATTTCTGCCGTGACCTCTGCCTGCTACCTAGACCTGTGCTTTGGCTGTGCTGACAGCATCTCTGCCTGTAGGAACTATGGACAGTATTCCTGCCTGCTGCCTGGATGATTGCTTTTGCCGTCTCTGACCTCATTCCTGCCTGCTGCCTGGACCGATGTTCTCCTCTGTGGACCACTGCACGTCTAAAACCACAGGTAATCTTTTTGTTATTTGGTATGTACCTGCTATGTGTTAGAAATATGAAGGGCCTTCAAAAATGTGATCAGTAGTCAGAAAATGATATGTGTAATTAATGCTGCTAGAATGCCTGGAGGTGCTACTTGGATTTTGGGCCTCTGTATGTGGCCAGGCTGTGTAAAGGTCTCAAACATGTGGTATCGTCATACTCAGGAGGAGTAGCAGAATGTATTTTGGGGTGTCATTTTTGCTATGCACATGCTATGCGTTATAAATCTCTTATAAAGGGACAACTTTGTGTAAAAAAAAAAAAAAAAAAATGCATTTTAATTTTTTTTCACATTTTCCAAAAACTTCTGATAAAAAATGAACCATTTAAAAGATTCATTATGCCTCATAGATTATACGTTGGGGTGGTTGAGAGAGGATATGTGCAATTTATGCTTGTAGAACGCCTGAAAGTGCTACTTCAATGTTGGACCTTTGTATGTGGCCAGGCTGTGTAAAAGTCTCACACATGTGGTATCGCTATATTTAGGAGGAGTAGCAGTTATACATATGCTGTGTGAGAGAAATAACCTGTTAATATGACCAGTTTGTGTAAAAAAATAAATAAATCTTAATTTTCCCAAGAATTGTGGGAAAAAATTACAACTTCAAAAAACTCACCATGCCTTAGTAAATACCTTGGACTGTCTACTTTCCAAAAAGGGGTAATTTGGCACAAATTTATGAAGAAAAATGACTTATTTGCAAAATTTTACAATAGAAACTAAAAAATTGTGTGGTTTTTTTTTTTTTCTAAATTTTCGCTGTTTTTTTGCTTATATCGCAAAAAATAAAAAACCCAGTGGTGATTAAATACCACCAAAAGAAAGCTCTATTTGTGAGAAGAAAATGATAAACATTTTTTTTGGATACAGTGTAGCATGACTGAGTAATTATCATTCAAATTGTGAGAGAGCTGAAAGCTGAAAATTGGTCTGGGCAGGAAGGTGCATAAGTGCCTGGTATTGAAGTGGTTAACCACTTGACGACCGCCTCACGCCGATGTACGTCGGCAAGGTGGCACGGACAGGCAAAATCACGTACATGTACGTGATTTGCCTTCCGCGGGTGGGGGGTCCGATCGGACCCCCCCCCGGTGCCCGAGGCGGTCGTCTTTTGTCCAGCGGCGATCAGAGGTGAGGGGGAGACCATCCGTTCGTGGCCCCCCCTCGCGATCGCCGCCGGCCAATCGAATCATTCCTTTGCTGCTGTATGCTAAACAGCAGCAAAGGAAATGATGTCATCTCTCCTCGGCTCGGTAATTTCCGTTCCGGCCCGAGGAGAGAAGACATCACTGTGAGTGCACAACACACTACACACTCAGTAGAACATGCCAGGCACACTAAACACCCCGATCACCCCCCCCCCCCCCCCTGTCACAAACTGACACCAGCAGTTTTTTTTTTTTTTTTTCTGATTACTGCATAGTGTCAGTTTGTGACAGTTACAGTGTTGGGACAGTTACTGTTACCCCCCTTTAGGTCTAGGGTACCCCCCTAACCCCCCCCAATAAAGTTTTAACCCCTTGATCACCCCCTGTCACCAGTGTCGCTAAGCGATCATTTTTCTGATCGCTGTATTAGTGTCGCTGGTGACGCTAGTTAGGGAGGTAAATATTTAGGTTCGCCGTCAGCGTTTTATAGCGTCAGGGACCCCCATATACTACCTAATAAATGTTTTAACCCCTTGATGGCCCCCTAGTTAACCCTTTCACCACTGATCACCGTATAAGTGTTACGGGTGACGCTGGTTAGTTTGTTTATTTTTTATAGTGTCAGGGCACCCGCCGTTTATTACCGAATAAAGGTTTAGCCCCCTGATCGCCCGGCGGTGATATGCGTCGCCCCAGGCAGCGTCAGATTAGCGCCAGTACCGCTAACACCCACGCATGCAGCATACACCTCCCTTAGTGGTATAGTATCTGTACGGATCAATATCTGATCCGATCAGATCTATACTAGCGTCGCCAGCAGTTTAGGGTTCCCAAAAACGCAGTGTTAGCGGAATCAGCCCAGATACCTGCTAGCACCTGCGTTTTGCCCCTCCGCCCGGCCCAGCCCAGCCCACCCAAGTGCCGTATCGATCGATCACTGACACTTACAAAACACTAAATGCATAACTGCAGCGTTCGCAGAGTCAGGCCTGATCCCTGCGACCGCTAACAGTTTTTTTTGGTAGTATTTTGGTGAACTGGCAAGCACCAGCCCCAGGCAGCGTCAGGTTAGCGCCAGTACCGCTAACACCCACGCACGCACCGTACACCACCCTTAGTGGTATAGTATCTGAACGGATCAATATCTGATCCGATCAGATCTATACTAGCATCCCCAGCAGTTTAGGGTTCCCAAAAACGCAGTGTTAGCGGGATCAGCCCAGATACCTGCTAGCACCTGCATTTTGCCCCTCCGCCCGGCCCAGCCCAGCCCACCCAAGTGCAGTATCGATCGATCACTGTCACTTACAAAAGACTTAAACGCATAACTGCAGCGTTCGCAGAGTCAGGCCTGATCCCTGCGATCGCCAACAGATTTTTTGGTAGCGTTTTGGTGAACTGGCAAGCGCCAGCGGCCTAGTACACCCCGGTCGTAGTCAAACCAGCACTGCAGTAACACTTGGTGACGTGGCGAGTCCCATAAGTGCAGTTCAAGCTGGTGAGGTGGCAAGCACAAGTAGTGTCCCGCTGCCACCAAAAAGACAAACACAGGCCCGTCGTGCCCATAATGCCCTTCCTGCTGCATTCGCCAATCCTAATTGGGAACCCACCGCTTCTGCAGCGCCCGTACTTCCCCCATTCACATCCCCAACCAAATGCAGTCGGCTGCATGAGAGGCATTTTCTTTATGTCCTCCCGAGTACCCCTACCCAGCGAACCCCCCCAAAAAAGATGTCGTGTCTGCAGCAAGCGCGGATATAGGCGTGACACCCGCTATTATTGTCCCTCCTGTCCTGACAATCCTGGTCTTTGCATTGGTGAAAGTTTTGAACGCTACTATGCACTAGTTGAGTATTAGCGTAGGGTACAGCATTCCACAGACTAGTACACACTTTCACATGGTCTCCCAAGATGCCATCGCATTTTGAGAGACCCGAACCTGGAACCAGTTACAGTTATAAAAGTTAGTTACAAAAAAAGTGGTAAAAAAAAAAAAATATATAAAATAAAAAAAAAATAGTTGTCGTTTTATTGTTCTCTCTCTCTCTCTATTCTCTCTATTGTTCTGCTCTTTTTTACTGTATTCTATTCTGCAATGTTTTATTGTTATGTTTTATCATGTTTGCTTTTCAGGTATGCAATTTTTTGTACTTTACCGTTTACTGTGCTTTATTGTTAACCATTTTTTTGTCTTCAGGTACACCATTCACAACTTTGAGTGGTTATACCAGAATGATGCCTGCAGGTTTAGGTATCATCTTGGTATCATTCTTTTCAGCCAGCGGTCGGCTTTCATGTAAAAGCAATCCTAGTGGCTAATTAGCCTCTAGACTGCTTTTACAAGCCGTGGGAGGGAATGCCCCCCCCCCCCACCGTCTTCCGTGTTTTTCTCTGGCTCTCCTGTCTCAACCGGGAACCTGAAAATGCAGCCGGTGATTCAGCCAGCTGACCATAGAGCTGATCAGAGACCAGAGTGGCTCCAAACATCTCTATGGCCTAAGAAACTGGAAGCTACGAGCATTTTATGACTTAGATTTCGCCAGATGTAAATAGCGCCATTGGGAAATTGGGGAAGCATTTTATCACACCGATCTTGGTGTGGTCAGATGCTTTGAGGGCAGAGGAGAGATCTAGGGTCTAATAGACCCCAATTTTTTCAAAAAAGAGTACCTGTCACTACCTATTGCTATCATAGGGGATATTTACATTCCCCGAGATAACAATAAAAATGATTAAAAAAAAATAAAAATGAAAGGAACAGTTTAAAAATAAGATAAAAAAGCAAATAAATAATAAAGAAAAAAAAAAAAAAAAAAGCACCCCTGTCGCCCCCTGCTCTCACGCTAAGGCGAACGCAAGCGGCGGTCTGTCGTCAAACGTAAACAGCAATTGCACCATGCATGTGAGGTATCACCGCGAAGGTTAGATCGAGGGCAGTAATTTTTGCAGTAGACCTCCTCTGTAAATCTAAAGTGGTAACCTGTAAAGGCTTTTAAAGGCTTTTAAAAATGTATTTATTTTGTTGCCACTGCACGTTTGTGCGCAATTGTAAAGCATGTCATGTTTGGTATCCATGTACTCGGCCTAAGATCATTTTTTTTATTTCGTCAAACATTTGGGCAATATAGTGTGTTTTAGTGCATTAAAATTTAAAAAAGTGTGTTTTTTCCCCAAAAAATGCGTTTGAAAAATCGCTGCGCAAATACTGTGTGAAAAAAAAAAATGAAACACCCACCATTTTAATCTGTAGGGCATTTGCTTTAAAAAAATATATAATGTTTGGGGGTTCAAAGTAATTTTCATGCAAAAAAAAAATAACTTTTTCATGTAAACAATAAGTGTCAGAAAGGGCTTTGTCTTCAAGTGGTTAGAAGAGTGGGTGATGTGTGACATAAGCTTCTAAATGTTGTGCATAAAATGCCAGGACAGTTCAAAACCCCCCCAAATGACCCCATTTTGGAAAGTAGACACCCCAAGCTATTTGCTGAGAGGCATGTCGAGTCCATGGAATATTTTATATTGCGACACAAGTTGCGGGAAAGAGACAATTTTTTTTTTTTTTTTGCACAAAATTGTCATTTAATGATATATTGCTCAAACATGCCATGGGAATATGTGAAATTACACCCCAAAATACATTCTGCTGCTTCTCCTGAGTACGGGGATACCACATGTGTGAGACTTTTTGGGAGCCTAGCCGCGTACGGAACCCCGAAAACCAAGCACCGCCTTCAGGCTTTCTAAGGGCGTGAATTTTTGATTTCTCTCGACTGCCTATCACAGTTTCGGAGGCCATGGAATGCCCAGGTGGCACAAACCCCCCCAAATGACCCCATTTTGGAAAGTAGACACCCAAAGCTATTTGCTGAGAGGTATAGTGAGTATTTTGCAGACCTCACTTTTTGTCACAAAGTTTTGAAAATTGAAAAAATAAAAATAAAATTTTTTCTTGTCTTTCTTCATTTTCAAAAACAAATGAGAGCTGCAAAATACTCACCATGCCTCTCAGCAAATAGCTTGGGGTGTCTACTTTCCAAAATGGGGTCATTTGGGGTGGTTTTGTGCCACCTGGGCATTCCATGGCCTCCGAAACTGTGATAGGCAGTGAAGAGTGAAATCAAAAATTTTCACCCTTAGAAATCCTGAAGGCGGTGATTGGTTTTCGGGGTCCCGTGCACGGCTAGGCTCCCAAAAAGTCCCACATATGTGGTATCCCCGTACTCAGGAGAAGTAGCTAAATGTATTTTGGGGTGCAATTCCACATATGCCCATGGCCTGTGTGAGCAATATATCATTTAGTGACAACTTTGTGCAAAAAAAAAAAAAGTGTCACTTTCCCGCAACTTGTGTCAAAATATAAAATATTCCATGGACTCAATATGCCTCTCTGGAAATAGCTTGGGGTGTCTACTTTCCAAAATGGGGTCATTTGGGGGGGTTTTGTGCCACCTGGGCATTCCATGGCCTCCGAAACTGTGATAGGCAGTAAAGGGTGAAATCGTAAATTTACACCCTTAGAAATCCTGAAGGCGGTGATTGGTTTTCGGGGCCCCGTATGCGGCTAGGCTCCCAAAAAGTCCCACACATGTGGTATCCCCATACTCAGGAGAAGCAGCAGAATGTATTTTGGGGTGCAATTCCACATAGGCCCATGGCCTGTGTGAGCAATATATCATTTAGTGACAACTTTTTGTAAATATTTTTTTTTTTTTTTGTCATTATTCAATCACTTGGGACAAAAAAAAAAATATTCAATGGGTTCAACATGCCTCTCAGCAATTTCCTTGGGGTGTCTACTTTCCAAAATGGGGTCATTTGGGGGGGTTTTGTACTGCCCTGCCATTTTAGCACCTCAAGAAATGACATAGGCAGTCATAAACTAAAAGCTGTGTAAATTACAGAAAATGTACCCTAGTTTGTAGACGCTATAACTTTTGCGCAAACCAATAAATATACGCTTATTGACATTTTTTTTACCAAAGACATGTGGCCGAATACATTTTGGCCTAAATGTATGACTAAAATTGAGTTTATTGGATTTTTTTTATAACAAAAAGTAGAAAATATCATTTTTTTTCAAAATTTTCGGTCTTTTTCCATTTATAGCGCAAAAAATAAAAACCGCAGAGGTGATCAAATACCATCAAAAGAAAGCTCTATTTGTGGGAAGAAAAGGACGCAAATTTCGTTTGGGTACAGCATTGCATGACCGCGCAATTAGCAATTAAAGCGACGCAGTGCCAAATTGGAAAAAGACCTCTGGTCCTTAGGCAGCATAATGGTCCGGGGCTCAAGTGGTTAAAAAAACTGAGCGTTTTTTTTTTTACGTGGGGCCCCATTAATGTGTTTTCTCCTTTATATGTTTCCCCTTTGAGCTGGAAGTGTGCCCTACGGCGCGCTCCCAGCAGAGAGACTGGGTGTTACCGAGAACCCTGGGCCCTGTACTAACGATTGGGACCCAGATCTCCAGATTCCAGGTCACCTGATCACTGTGGTAGTCTCTGATTGGCTACCACAGTGATCAGTCACGGTAAAGCCTGCCCCTGTGGGGTTTTTTTTTCTGTAAATGGAGGAGGATACATTGTGTCATTCTCATTCCTTGCAGAAAGAAAAAAAAAGTGTAAAAAATAAAATAAAATAAAAACCTAGATCCAGGTTCTAGGTAAGGGCCAGGATTAGTGTTTGGGTCAAGTATGGGTGAAAGGTCAAGGTTAGGGTCAGTATATTTTTATATTTTGGACAGGATTTTTTTTTTCAATTTCAGTACCTTATTGCATGCTTGGATGCAGTAAAATACATACAGCTAGATTAATGTTCGTATTTAATAATTTATATTGTTGCACCAAATGTATACAAACACTTCAGGAGCTGAAAAGATAGCACACATACACTTCATATCTGAGACAAAACTATTTTAATCCACAATCTATTGTGGTTCAATGCAAACATTTCTTACTTGAACACACTTGTGGTTTTATTTCACCACTTGCTTACTGGGCACCTAAACCCCCTCCTATCCAGACCAATTTTCAGCTTTTAGCGCTGATGCACTTTGAATGACAATTGTGCGGTCATACAACACTGTAAAAACACTTTGTTAAAAAAAAATTTAAAAAGACAATTTTTAAAAAAATGTTTGCAAAATTTTATAACAAAATATAAAAAAATATTAAACAGGTAATTTTTCTCCTTCATTGATGTACGCTGATGAGGCGGCAGTGATGGGCACTGATGGGTGGCAGTGATGGGCACTGGTTGGTTACACTGGCTCCACCGGTGGGCATTGATAGGTGGCACTGATGGGCATTGATAGGTGGCACTGGCAGGGGGGTACTGGTGGCACAGACGAGGCAGCATTGCCTCTTCCTCTTCAGGACCGATGTCCCTTGCAGATAAGCCGGTGATCTGCTTTGTTTTCTCCTCACACTATCAGTGTGAGGAGAAAAAAAAACTATTACCAAGCTTTTGTTTAGATCATGTGATCAGCTGTCATTGGCTGACAGCTGATCACGTAGTAAGGGGCCGGGACCGACCCCTTACTCGGATCTGTGATCACCCGAGTCTCGGTGACTCGGTGATCACAGCTTGCGCCCTGGGCATGTGCACAGGGGAGGACGTCATATGATGGCCTAAGGGAAGTTCAGGTCCGCGCCGTGGCCGTCATTCGGCTGTAGCGCGGACAGCAAGAGGTTAAACAAAAATAAAGCACAAAAAGATAATTACACAAAATATATGTATGGGTTTATTAGGAGATAGCTTCAAGCTGCCATGGTATTTCACTCACCAGGGATATGAAGACATATTTGGAGCCCCTCCAGTCCAGTGTGCACTTTCCAAATCTGCATTATTGATTCCTCATACTGATTCCCATCACGCTGCCTTAAAAAATTGTGGAGGACACATGTGGCTTTGACAGCGGATATGGCGTTCCCTATGTTTAAATGAATTGGCGTATGCAGCAAACGCCACTTATTTGCCAAAATTCCAAAGTTGCACTCCATAATCCTTCTGATCCTGGTCAAACGGTAGTTGAATAGACGCTTGTCCACACTCAGGTTAAGATTAGAAAAGGTGTTCTCCCAATGCAAATGTCTCATCTCCTACAAACACATATGGAAGAGGAAGCCCATTTGTTCCAGGTAATGGAGAATTATCAGGGAAGTCCAGGTCATTTTTGTGCAACATTCGACCAAAGGAGTGCGCAAAGATACTTTTGAGTCAGAACTGCTCCCATATGAGCCAATGTCAACTAGAGTTGCACGATTTTGGCTAAAATGAGAATCACACTTTTTTTTGCTTAGAATAAAGATCATGATTCTCGTGGTGTAACATCTTCTTTCACATTATACAAAAAAATTGGGCTAATGTTACTGTTTTTTTTTTTTTTAATTCATTAAAGTGTATTCTTTCAAAAATAAATTGTGTTTGAAAGGCCACTACGCAAATACGGTGTGACATAAAATATTGCAACAAACACCATTTTATTCTGGTCTCTGCTAAAAAAAAAAATAATAATATCATGTTTGGGTGTTCCACGTAATTTTCTAGCAGAAAATAATGATTTTTACTTGTAAGCAACAAATGTCAGAAAAAGATTGGTCTTTAAATGGTTAAACTTCCTTCATTTACACGCTGGAGTTCTTTCCTTTGATAAAAGAATGAAAAGATACTTTGTTTCTACTTATTGGTGTGTTGTGATAAAATGTGGCAGGCTGCCTGGATTTTTTTTTCCCCCAGCTGTGAGAACTCTCTGCTCTTGTTAAAAAGAATCCTGCCATGCTGTTTTGAAGATCGGGAAGGGAAAAAGATCACGATTTTGATTCTTAACAATTAATTGTGCAGCTCTAATGTCGAGAAGAGATTTCATCTCCAAATACGGAAAGGTTTCTTCACAGTAAGAGCTGTGAAAATGTGGAATAGATTCCCACCAGAGGTGGTTCTGGCCAGCTCAGTAGATTGCTTTAAGAAAGGCCTGGATTCTTTCCTAAATGTACATAATATAACTGGGTACTAACATTTATAGGTAAAGTTGATCCAGGGAAAATCCGATTCTCTCTTGGAGGATCAGGAAGGAATTTTTTCCAGTGCTGTAGCAAATTGGAGCATGCTCTGCTGGGGGTTTTTTTGCCTTCCTCTGGATCAACTGTGGGTATAGAATTGGGTATATTGGATTGTACGATATTTTTTATTTTATTTATTTATTTTATGGTTAAACTGGATGGACTTGTGTCTTTTTTCACCCTAACTATGTAACTATGACATATGCTAAGCAGTAGATAGCATCCACTACTGCTATAAGAATAAAAGAAAAATAATTCCTATGAAATAAAAAATATGCTACCAGTAGCCACAGGCATCACGGTCCTGATGTGCTTGCCATCGAATGCTCGTACACAGTATGCAAAATTGCAGCATTTCCAAAACACTTGGGCAATGTTGGACAAATTTTCTTTTGTAGGCTTCCTCATTACCAAATCCTTGACACCTCCCATAATGCTATACATGTGTCATGTACAATGTAACTGGCTGTTGACTTGCCCACCATGAATTCGTAATGAAGGACAGCAAACGAATGTAAAGTTGCAAGGTACCTGAAAAGAAAAAGTGTTATCTCATGTGTTATGTTTTGCAGTGGATGCCATACAAACATGCTGGCGAAGCTTACGAGATAGCTAAATTGACGCAGTGCCGTATGGCAAAAAATGACCTAGTCATTAAGGGGGTAAAACCTTCCAGGGTTCAAGTCGGATGGATGTTGCAGGGCAAAGTCGGACTGAAGGTCACATGACTTTCATGACCCACCAGTGTGAACTGGGCCTAAGAGTCGTATAAAAGGCAGACTCCAAAGTTACACTGAAAATCTTGCAACTTTGGAGTCGGCTAGTGTGAAAGGAGCCTTCAGGTATGACTTTCATGCATCTTTTGAGAGTTCACATTAAAGTCTATGACCAGGGGCGTAACTAGAACCTATAGGGCCCTGGTGCAAGAAACCATGATGGGACCCCCGCCTTCCAATTGTATATCCTCCCAGAATTCTGTTTCCCGTATGCCCCCTGGGACGTGCATCCAGCGCAATCACGGCGGCCCTTTACTATGTGATTAGCTGACTTGCTGGGTAGCGGCAGCCCTTTCCTCCCACGCTGTGTCTGTGTAAAGGCGGTGCCATCTTAAGAGTATTATAGGCCCCCGGCCAATACAGTGCACTGGGGCCCTGTCTACACAATCACGCATGAGAATAAAAATGCAAATTATCAATAAGGCTCTATTTATTGGTACTTCCAACAAAATCAGTGTTTAACCATTAACACAATGTTTGGACAATATAACACGAGCTTGAAAAGCAAGAAATTACTCACTTGCTGCCTGGCTCACCAGTGCCCATCCACGCTGACCACTAAACTGACCTACCAGACCCCTACACTACTGATCCCCCTGACGCATACACTGATCCCCCCCTGACACCCACTTCCTTTCACAGTTCCCTCCTTTCTGGTATCCTGGCCCCCTTTACAGCAATCTTCTTTCTTTGCAACACAGTTCCCTTTATGTCAGTGCCCCCTCCCTTACCTTACACAGCAGGGAGAAGACAGAGGGGATGCGGCATGTCTGAGCAGAAGGCAGGAGTTGTTCAACTTTCCATCTAACAGACAGATGATTGGTTGCTAGGACCGCCCCTAGCAACAAATCACAGGCTTTTTAACTTGAAAAGTTGGACAGCTCCCGCCTTCTGCTCGGACATTCTGTCATCTACCTGTTTATTGTAAGGATGAAAGCGGCGGTGGGGAAAGGAGGAGTTACACGGGAGAGAAGAGGACATCCAGGCAGGATGTTAAACAGGTTCACTGTTGTCACCCTGCACCTGCACCCCCTAAAGCAGCGATACTCTGCAGCATACACTGGAACCGTGCACATGCAGTAGTTGCAATGGGTCCCGCCACCTTCCTCCCCAGCCAGCAGTCACAGTGTATAAAGGCAGTTTTCTATGTACTGGACAAAGGGGCCCCGCATATCAGTATCGGGGTATGCGGCCGCAGTGAGAGTGGCGCTGTCAAATCTAAGCAGTCATCAGTGCTTAGATTTGACAGATCCACTCTCACTGTGGCCGCACGCCCCCGACTTGCCCACCAATCACTGTTTACACTTGGGGCTAATAATTCTACATGAGAAATAGGAGACCCGGGGCTTTTGGCGGACCCATTCCCTCCCGACACCCCTGGTCACTGGGCAGGTGGTGCCCCTGCCCAGCGTGCCCATGTGTCACAGGATGACAAAGCACACACAGGAAAGGGAAGAAGAAGCAGATGGGCTGTGCCATCCCGTGTGTGTGTGTGGGGGGGGGGGGGGGGAGCAGGGAGAACTGACAGCTCTGAACTGTATGAGAGACACTCTCCGCTCAGAGCCTTGGGACGAGCAACCCCGCTGGGGCCCCCCCGACAGTGGCGGAATGCCAGGGCCCGGTCACAAATGCAACTGCTGCGACCCTGGTAGTTCCACCACTGTCTACAGCCCTCAAGTTGCATGAAAGTCTGACAATGTAGTGTATGAACTACTTTGAATCGCACATAGATCATTGGAAAACATGGGGTGCGACTTGTCATACGAGTTTGATGTCTAAAGTCACATGACAAGCAGCACAAGTGTGAACGGTGTGTTAGAGACCATCCAAACCAGCTCAGCAGACTACTCTAAGAATATTACATAATACCGTACAGGCCAAATATGGCCCCCTATGTTCCTTGTGACATGATAACAACATAGGATTTCAGCTCTTTCCAATTCCCTTCACCTCATAAAAGTACCTACTAGGCATGATTGAAAAAAAAAAAAAATGCTGTGAAGCCACGTTCCGATACGCAGTTCATCTGTGGTGTGGTCACATTCCAGCAGGCGAACAAATCTCCAGCTCCTACGACCGTTCCAGGCAGTTACGGTATTCTGTCGAGAAGTGCCCCTCATCTTATTGCGCCCGGCCTGAAGGGCGCATGCGCCACGCATTCTCTACAGAACCACGGCGGTTCAGATGTACACCACCTCATATACACCAGTTCAATGAGGTAATCTCGTTCACAGCGCCCTCTGCTGGCAGGAAAACGCATGCTTTCAGCCCCGCCTCATCACAGTTCCTGTGGATGAGACGTCACGACGCAGATTCGCGCCTGCGCCATGTGATTGGTACGAAGCCCAGGCGGCTGGTCGGTGAGATGGAATCCTCGTGTTGTGTGTGTAGGGCGGAGAGTGTGAAGTACCGCTGTCCCCGGTGCCGGGTCCGCTAGTAAGTTCTGAGTGTGCGGTGATTGGACGCTTTCTACTCGACATACTTAAAGCAGGGGGTTGTCCTCAGTATTCATGGTGACTTTGTGGCTCTGTGTATGACATGCTCTACTTTTCCTGGTATAATAGTTTCTGCTTTAGGGCCCATTCACACTAGGCCATACATGTGAAGCTCACAGGAACATTGTGCGATTAACATGCAGCTCTGTGCAACGCGACTTCAACCCCATTCATTTTGAACGTGCGGCAACCACATCGCATGGTACTTTTGTACCATGCGATCCAGTGTGGGCAAACGCAACACGTTTGGGGTGTCATTAACGTGAACTGACCTCCGCAGCGGATCGCAAGGGCATTGCAGGGAAGCCGCACAAGAACGCGGCTCTCCCACACTGCATTATAATGTGAATGGACCCTAAAGCCCTGGTTCACAGTGTTGCGATTTTGTTTTTGCACTTCAGAACGCACGGAATAGCATATCAAGTGAAATATGGCTTTCTATGGAGGTGGTTCACATCTATGCATTCTAAACACAAAAAAATTTCAAAAAGGGTCCTGTGGGTGTTTGGTGTGATTGTGAGCCCCATAGACTTAAATGGAAAACGCATAGGTGTTCAAATGTTACAAGGGTTCAGATGATGTAGCGTTCCATTCCTAGATGTTCCAAAGGGTTCATTCACACTTGAACCCAGTGGGGGGGGGGGGGTTTGGTGGAGCGGCACTAGCACAACTGAACTAACACTCCCAGCAACCCCCCCTGCTGTCAGGTCAGTCTTTACTAAGGATGGGCTCAGGCGTGTTTGCAACTCCACGTGCCCGCCAGGAAGCTGACACCGTGCATCGCCAAACACAGGCAGTGAGACATTTCCCGATCTGTGCAGCTGCGGATTGGGAAATGTCTCGCTGCCTGTAATTAGTGCTGCACAGTGTCAGCTTCCTGGTGGGCACGTGGCGTTGCGAACACGACTGAGCCCATCCTTAGTCCTTACCCTGGATGCGGGCAGTGAGAGCAGCAGCCAGGTCTTTATGGAGTGTGGAGCTAATGCGGCCATTTTCCAGCATTGTCGCCCCTGGCCTTAAGCACGGCGAGCTTGGGGAAAGCTGCTCTGGTGTCCTCTCCTGGAGCAGCTTTTGCGGTTCGTCTCTTCTCTGCTCCTCCCAGCGCTAGGTGTCCAGTAGGATCGCCTGACGATATGGCCAATAGGGAATTGGGTTTCATGCCTGCTTCCCAATTGGCCGGGAGGAGGATTATCAGTGTTGCAACAGCAAATATTCATTCGCTGTTGCAACACACCTGGGTGGGCTCCGGACGTAATGCGCTGTGCCCCAAGTCCACCCTATTTTGCGTTAAACTGCAAAGACTAGTGGTTGCCTACTCATCACTCATGCTTTCCAGAAGTTTTCGGACAGAGGGTATCGTCGCTCTAGTTTAGCCCAATGTTTCTCAACTCCAGTCCTCAAGTACCCCCAACAGATCATGTTTTCAGGATTTTCCTCAGATGAAATTAAGATGTAAAGCGAGTAAAAGTCCACTTTAAGGAGGCTGCGCCAAACCTGAAAGTTAATGCAGTTCTCTGCAGGGATGGTATTTATTGTGCTTTGCTTGTAAAAATAGTTTTATAGTGATGTCCAGAATGAGATTTTATTTTTTTATTTTTTTTCCTTTGCATTGTTTGCTTTTTATTTTTAAATTGCTGCATTATCACTCAGATTTTACAAACTGTTTGAATAAATGCTGTTCCTCCCTTATCTGTGTTTTTTTTAATTAACTTTTGTTTTTCTTTCTTCTTTTTTTTGTATATACAGTTGTTCCTTAACTTGTTGCAAGACACATAAAGGTAATATTTGTTTTATGTTCTGTACGAGTTTAAAGTGGAGTTCCATCCATTTAAAAGTCAGCAGCTACAAAAAGTGTAGCTGCTGACGTTTAATAATTAGACACTTACCTGTCCCATGGTCCAGCAATATGGGCACAGGATGCCCCCCTCCTCTCCGCAGCACCGGTATTCTAACTGTGGGCACCCGGCTGTGGTGGGCATGCGCTGTAAATGACCGGGCAATCTTTTGGGACCTGTGACGTGTCCCGGAAGATTGCAGGGAGGGGGGAGAGGTGAACTTTCTTCCGGCGCCAGAGAGGAAGTGGGAGCTGGGTGCCTCTGAATACAGGGTACCCCCCCCCCCTCCCAAAAAAAAAAAAAAAAAAAGACATGCCAAATGTGGCATGTCAGGGGGTCAGCAACACTTACAGTGGAAGTTCCATTTTTGGGTGGAACTCCACTTTAAAAGCTGTCCTACTCCCATGTCTGATAAAGAGATGGAACCAAAAAGAGATCTTCAGCAGAAAAGCATGCAAAAGGGGATCTTTGTATTTGTGATGAGAGGGCCCCCTTCTATAGCAAGTATTCGGACATGCTAAATGAAGGGTATGTGAGGCATATAAATAATTTTAGGGAAGCACATTTATTACATTCAGGAATATTAATGTAGCGCTTACCCTCGAGACGCTAAAATTTGGGTCCCCTGACTCTGGATGTCAGTGACCTTCTTGGCAAAGCCACACCCTCTTAAACAACCAAGTCTGAAGGATGAATGTTTATTGTAAGACTACTTTCACACTGGAGCGGGCGGCGTTGAAGGTAAAACACCGATAGTTTTAGCTACGCTTTACCGCAATGTTAGCGGTGCTATTCAGCCGCTAGCGGGGCACTTTTAACCCCCGCTAGCGGCCAAATTAAGGGTTAAATGCGGCCGTGTAGCGCCAAAGCTTTGCAGGCGCTTTGGCAGTGGTGCCCATTCATTTCAATGGGCAGGACTGTATACAACACCGCTCCAAAGATGCTGCTCGCAGGAATTTTTTTTTTTTTTTAAACATCCAGCGCAGCGTCCCAGTGTGAAAGCACTCTGGCTTTCACACTGGGACTGCAGGGGAGGTGTTTTTCAGGTGCTATTTTTAGCCCAAAAGCGCCTGAAAAACGCCCCAGTGTGAAAGGGGTCTAACGGCACACAACAATTCAACAGCCAACAGATGGAAAAAGGCAGCAATAGACACTTTACCAAGTATATGGAAACCGTTACAAAATAATGGAACTACAAACGGATCAATGACTGCACCTCTAATCCCTATACTAGGGGGGAAATGTAAAAATGTTCAGTCTTCCACTGGTCAGTGTGTTAGGGCCCAAATCCAGCATTGGAGCGCTCAAATGTGAGTCCCACAAACCCGGGTGTAAGTTCCTAAATGGTGTCCCAAGTGGCAGAGTTTGCGGCCAGTGGCCTCTCACTGATGCAGATGATGTCTCCTCCCACTTTCCATCTGGGGCTCAGCAATGCTAGCCGCAGTCTTCCCCTTGATCAGGTGGTGACACCAAACTTGACAGCGGTATTCCCAAAGACCAGAAGATGTCCTTGACACTTTAGCGATTCATCCCATCGGCAGTCTGCTGCACGTGTGTGCTCTACCATGCCCTCCAAATGAGTGCCTCAAGACCAGGAACAGTCCTTTCTTTTCCTCCTCTACAGAGCTCTGGTAATGCTGGGATCTGTAGTTCAAGAGCAAAACTACAGCACAGGCTCAGTCTCTCTGGGGACTACATCTTCCAGTAGACTTTGTCCTTTCCCAGGCTGCACAGAAACAGCATTAAGGCTTCCTTTGTTTTCCCTGTGGCTTTTCTCTGGTTGTACACAGCCCTGGAAATGTTCAGTGGTTTGTATCTCTCTGGCAGGCTAGGAGAACAGCTGCAGCACTGGCTGTTTGTGACTGGCTGCATCATGTGATACTGTCAGTGACAGCCTGCTCTGTACAGCTTAGGACTGCACCGATACCACTTTTTTAGCAACAAGTACCAATATTTTTTTAAGTACTCGCTGATTCCAATTACCGATACCTATTTCCGGCATTTAGAGAGATCAAGATGAGGAGGAGCAGGGAGGGGAGGTCACCATCAGCTCTCAGGGCAGCACAGAGTTAAAAGTTGTTTTTCATTAACCAGTCAGCAGCAGGTAATGACGGATCCTGTGTACAAACTCCAGGCTTTAGCTAAATAGTGTTTTGCCTGTCTAATAGCTAGCGGCAACTGCCCCTGGTTGTGTTTACATTCATCTGTCAACGGGAACCCCTCTAACTGATGAATAAGTCATTAGTTGTTGCCCTGCTCCTTAACAGCTGATAATTGCTGTATTCTTTTGTGTACATTTCAGTTGTCAGCGGGAGAATTCGATTGAGCAAAGCCACCATGCTTACGGTTGAAGACTCTCCGGCTTTTAAAGATCTGGCTGACAGGAAGAGTCTCTCAGCCGCACTATGTTCACTATTGCGGGTTTGGCGTTTCGACTGGTCCTGGCCATTGCCCTGGTGTCCTAAACGCTGACAGAGTGGGCGAAGCTGTAGCGCCGTGACCTGGAGGGTGATTGGTTTCCTCCTGCCTTTACTGAATTGGCAGACCAGCTGGTCCAGGGGCTGCAGATTGTCTGCGATGCCTCTTTGGACGCAACTCCCTTGCTTTCTAAGCTGTCTGTTTCAGTGGTAGTGCTTCGGTGGGTATTGTGGCTGAAGTGTTGGACTGCGGACCAGGCCTCTAAAAAAAAGCCCTAGCTGATCTGCCTTTTCAAGGTGATCGTTTGGGGCCACTCTGGATGATATCATTAAGATTGTCACGAGGGAAGAGTACTTTTCTTCCACAGTCAAAAAAGGGGAAGGAGCCACGTCGCAAGCGTGGTCCTTCCTTCTTCGCACAGTTTTTTTCGTCCCTCAGGGTCCACTGATAAAGGCTCAACGTCTTTCAAGCCCCCCTCGGGAGGTTCCAAGTGACCCTGGTCAGGCAAACTGAGAGCAGGGTTCTCCAGGCTCCTTCAGCATGAAGGGGTGCCCTCACCCACAGTCCGGGTTGTGGGACGTCTTCGCTGGTTTCCGGGCCCGTGGACTACTCTGATAAATAATACATGGGTCCACAAAGTGATTCTGTCTGGTTACAAGATCGAGTTCCAGTCTTGACCCCAAGCAGATTTTTTTCTGTCCAATCTGCGTCTGTCTCCGGACTGTTTGTTAGCCCTCTGGGGCGCGGTGCAAGGCGTATTGCTTCAAGGGGTTATTGTCCCGGTTCCGGTGTCGAAACGTTTCCAAGGTTTTCATTCAAAGCTGTTTATGTGGAAGTTCAGAATGGAGTCCATTCGCTCTGTGGTGGCATCTCTTCATCAGGGGGACTTCTCGCCTCCATCAACATCAAGGATACCTAACTGCACATTCTGATATGTGCACAACACCAGCGGTTCCTCCGCTTTGCTGTGGGAGAGGAGCATTATCAGTTTGCGGTGTTACCCTTTGGTCTCGCCTCCGCTCCTCGGGTCTTCACCAAGGTGTTGGCCTCTGTTCTGGCGCTCCAGCTGGGAATTGTTCTGGGCTACCTGGATGCTGCGAGCAGTGTCCCTAGCGACCCTGAGGGGCGACATGGAGATCGCTATTCAGACTCTGGCAGATTTTGGGTGGCTGATAAATTACCAAAAGTCTGCGCTGATTCCAGTTCAGAAATTGGTTTATCTGGGTCTGACTCTGGATTCCGCTCTGGCCAGAGTGTTCCTTCCACAGAACGTTACAGGCGGCAACCCGCTTACTGCTGTCCAGCTGGTGGGTCTCCCTACGGACTTGTATGCCGGTGCTAGGCCTGACGGTGTCTACGGTCGAGGCGGTCCTGTGTGCTCAGTTCCATACGAGACCCCTGCAAAAGAAGATCTTGTTAAAATAGGTCAAATGTCCAGGGTCTCTGGACAGTTGGATTCGGCTGAGCCAAGGTACCCAAGGGTCCCTTATCTGGTGGCTTCATTCCCCAGCTCTTCTGCAGGGGAAATCCTTTCTACCTCTGTACTGGATGGTGGTCACCACTGATGCCAGTTTGTCCGGGTGGGGAGGAGTCCTGGGCCTGAGCTCTGCTCAGGGACGCTGGAGGAATCCAGGCTACCTATCAACATCTTGGAACTCCGGACGAGCAGACTCTGTCTGGATTATTGGACGGATCGACTTCAGGGGCTCCCGATGCAGATCCAGTCGGACAATGCCACGGCGGTGGCCTATGTCAACTACCAAGGAGGAACAAGGAGTGTGTTAGCGGGCCTGGAAGTAGCTGGCATTCTCCAGTGGGCAGAGCGCCCACATTCCGCGGGTGGACAACTGACAGGTGGATTACCTCAGTCGACAAGTGTTGGACCAAGGGAAGTGGTCCCTTCATCAGGAGGTATTTCAACGGATATGTCTGTGTTGGGGCTCTCCAGAGGTAGATCTGATGGCATCCCGGGTCAACAGGAAGGTGCAGAGGTTTGTGGCCATGTCTCAGGACCCTCTGGCGGATGCCTCAGACGCTCTGGTGGCTTTGTGGGGCCAGTATCGTCTGATCTACGCCTTCCCTCCTCTCAAGCTTCTTCCTCGGCTGTTATGCAGGACCGAGGCCGAAGGAATTCCGGTCATTCTAGTGGCCCCCGACTGGCCTCATCGGTCCTGGTAAGCTGACCTGGTGCGTCTGGTCTGTCGCCCCCTAGCGGCTGCCTCTCCAGGGAGGATCTGCTATCCCAAGGGCTGATCTTCCACCCTGCTTTACCGTCGCTGGCTTTAACGGCCTGGCTGTTGAAAGCCAGGTGTTGAAGGATAGAGGCTTACCTGCGTTGGTGATTCCGACACTACTCAAAGCTAGGAAGTCTACTTCCAGAAAGGTACATCATCGGACGTTGGAAAGCGTACATTTCATGGTGTGAGTTAGTGGGGTTTCACCCACGTTTCTTTTCGGTGGCTCGGATTTTGACTTTTCTTCAAAGGGGCGTTGAAAAGAATTTGGCTTTGATTACTATCAAGGGCCAGGTGTCGGCTTTGGAGGTTTTCTTTCAACGCCCCCTGGCTTCGCATTCCCTGGTGCGTACCTTCATTCAGGGGGTTCGACATGTGGTTCCACCGGTGCGATCTCCCTTGCCACCGTGGGACTTGAATCTGGTGCTTTCGGTTCTACAGAAGCCTCAGTTTTAAAAATATTTGAGAAATTCCCCTGCTCACTCAGCCACCAAGAAGGCCACCTTCTGTGACAATTACTTCTGCTCGCAGGGTGTCGGAATTGACGGCGCTATCCTGTCGCACTCCCTACCTGGTGAATCATAAGGACAAGGTGGTTCTTCGTCCTTGTCCTTCGTTCCTTCCAAAAGTTGTTTCTGATTTCCATTTAAATGAAGACATTGTGTTGCCTTTCCTGTGTCCCAGGCCGCAACATCTGAGGGAGTTTGCCTTACACACCTTGGATGTGGTTCGGGCGATCAGGGTATATTTGGCAGCCACTGAGTCCTTTCGGAGGTCAGACTCCCTGTTCGTGATCGCAGACGTGCCAAAGAAGGGGTTGTCTGCTTCCTCAGTGACCATTTCTAGATGGTTCAGACAGACAGTGACTGTTCAGGTTGGGCTCCAGTTCTCGTTGAGCTCCAGGTTGTCTGGTTGGCCTGTGTGGTGTTTTTTTTTTTTTTTTTTTTTGGCTGCCCTACCCCTCATGTTGGGCACTGCTTTGGGATGACATCCCTATGGTTCTGAATAGGGAAACGCTGTGTCTGTCAATGAACGAATGAGAAAATAGGATTTTTGACTTTCCATAAAATCCATTTCATTGACAGACACAGCACCCACCCCTCTATGGCGTTTTTAATGCTTCTGACACTGCTTGTGACAAAACTCAAGGCCTATAGCAGAGAGGGGGGTGTATATCACCGAGGACTGCCCATTGGTGTAGCCAAGTCCTTCTTTTTTTTTTTTTTTTTTTTGCCTAGTGTTCTACTCCTGTAGGGAGCGATATAACCCTATGGTTCTGAATAAGTAAGCGCTGTCTGTCAATGAACTTAGAGAAATGGATTTTACGGTAAGTCAAAAATCCTATTTTTTTTTTTTTAATATAGCACGGGGACATATAAGGTTATTTAAGAGAGGGGATAGCATGGGTATACTATAGTGGCTTAACAGCCACTTTCAAATCTACCAGGTGGATGTTTAAGGCTGTCTGTCAAGCCTCGCTTGACCAGATTGTTATGTGGGCTGGTTAGCATGATGATTCAGTTAGACTGCTTTTGGATGGCCAATGGTTAAAGATGAATGATTCTGTGTCCCATTTTGCCCGCTCCTTTTGCTAGAAAAATTATGCTAACTCCGAGTGGTAGGGGAATATCCCTGCAGCATTCTGTTTTTTCTGTGTCCAAGCACCTGAAGGTTGCTGCATATAACCCATGGTAAAGACTAATTTTCTCGTGTACTGTACTCCAAGAAAGGGCTTTTACTCAGACATTCTATTTTCCTCTGCCTGTGTGTGAAGTTGCTTTAAAAGTAGGGATGCACCGAATGGGTTTTTTGGTGCCGAAACCGATACCGAAAATGAATCTTCCTTGATCCTGAAACCGATACCGAAACAACACCGATACCGAAAGTGACTGTTTTTAAAAATATTTTTATACAAGAGATGGTCAGAGACTGGGGACATGGTACAGGAGATGGTCAGAGACTGCAGAGATGGTACAGGAAATGATTAGAGACTGCAGAGATGGTACAGGAAATGATTAGAGACTGCAGAGATGGTACAGGAGATGATTAGAGACATGCAGAGATGGTACAGGAGATGATATTGAGATTGCAGAGATGGTCAGAGACTGCAGACATGGTACAGGAGATGGTCAGAGACTGCGGACATGGTACAGGAGATGGTCAGAGACTGCGGACATGGTACAGGAGATGGTCAGAGACTGGGGACCGGGTACAGGAGATGGTCAGAGACTGGGGACCGGGTACAGGAGATGGTCAGAGACTGGGGACCGGGTACAGGAGATGGTCAGAGACTGGGGACCTGGTACAGGAGATGGTCAGAGACTGGGGACCTGGTACAGGAGATGGTCAGAGACTGGGGACCTGGTACAGGAGATGGTCAGAGACTGGGGACCTGGTACAGGAGATGGTCAGAGACTGGGGACCTGGTACAGGAGATGGTCAGAGACTGGGGACCTGGTACAGGAGATGGTCAGAGACTGGGGACCTGGTACAGGAGATGGTCAGAGACTGGGGACCTGGTACAGGAGATGGTCAGAGACTGGGGACCTGGTACAGGAGATGGTCAGAGACTGGGGACCTGGTACAGGAGATGGTCAGAGACTGGGGACCTGGTACAGGAGATGGTCAGAGACTGGGGACCTGGTACAGGAGATGGTCAGAGACTGGGGACCTGGTACAGGAGATGGTCAGAGACTGGGGACCTGGTACAGGAGATGGTCAGAGACTGGGGACCTGGTACAGGAGATGGTCAGAGACTGGGGACCTGGTACAGGAGATGGTCAGAGACTGGGGACCTGGTACAGGAGATGGTCAGAGACTGGGGACCTGGTACAGGAGATGGTCAGAGACTGGGGACCTGGTACAGGAGATGGTCAGAGACTGGGGACCTGGTACAGGAGATGGTCAGAGACTGGGGACCTGGTACAGGAGATGGTCAGAGACTGGGGACCTGGTACAGGAGATGGTCAGAGACTGGGGACCTGGTACAGGAGATGGTCAGAGACTGGGGACCTGGTACAGGAGATGGTCAGAGACTGGGGACCTGGTACAGGAGATGGTCAGAGACTGGGGACCTGGTACAGGAGATGGTCAGAGACTGGGGACCTGGTACAGGAGATGGTCAGAGACTGGGGACCTGGTACAGGAGATGGTCAGAGACTGGGGACCTGGTACAGGAGATGGTCAGAGACTGGGGACCTGGTACAGGAGATGGTCAGAGACTGGGGACCTGGTACAGGAGATGGTCAGAGACTGGGGACCTGGTACAGGAGATGGTCAGAGACTGGGGACCTGGTACAGGAGATGGTCAGAGACTGGGGACCTGGTACAGGAGATGGTCAGAGACTGGGGACCTGGTACAGGAGATGGTCAGAGACTGGGGACCTGGTACAGGAGATGGTCAGAGACTGGGGACCTGGTACAGGAGATGGTCAGAGACTGGGGACCTGGTACAGGAGATGGTCAGAGACTGGGGACCTGGTACAGGAGATGGTCAGAGACTGGGGACCTGGTACAGGAGATGGTCAGAGACTGGGGACCTGGTACAGGAGATGGTCAGAGACTGGGGACCTGGTACAGGAGATGGTCAGAGACTGGGGACCTGGTACAGGAGATGGTCAGAGACTGGGGACCTGGTACAGGAGATGGTCAGAGACTGGGGACCTGGTACAGGAGATGGTCAGAGACTGGGGACCTGGTACAGGAGATGGTCAGAGACTGGGGACCTGGTACAGGAGATGGTCAGAGACTGGGGACCTGGTACAGGAGATGGTCAGAGACTGGGGACCTGGTACAGGAGATGGTCAGAGACTGGGGACCTGGTACAGGAGATGGTCAGAGACTGGGGACCTGGTACAGGAGATGGTCAGAGACTGGGGACCTGGTACAGGAGATGGTCAGAGACTGGGGACCTGGTACAGGAGATGGTCAGAGACTGGGGACCTGGTACAGGAGATGGTCAGAGACTGGGGACCTGGTACAGGAGATGGTCAGAGACTGGGGACCTGGTACAGGAGATGGTCAGAGACTGGGGACCTGGTACAGGAGATGGTCAGAGACTGGGGACCTGGTACAGGAGATGGTCAGAGACTGGGGACCTGGTACAGGAGATGGTCAGAGACTGGGGACCTGGTACAGGAGATGGTCAGAGACTGGGGACCTGGTACAGGAGATGGTCAGAGACTGGGGACCTGGTACAGGAGATGGTCAGAGACTGGGGACCTGGTACAGGAGATGGTCAGAGACTGGGGACCTGGTACAGGAGATGGTCAGAGACTGGGGACCTGGTACAGGAGATGGTCAGAGACTGGGGACCTGGTACAGGAGATGGTCAGAGACTGGGGACCTGGTACAGGAGATGGTCAGAGACTGGGGACCTGGTACAGGAGATGGTCAGAGACTGGGGACCTGGTACAGGAGATGGTCAGAGACTGGGGACCTGGTACAGGAGATGGTCAGAGACTGGGGACCTGGTACAGGAGATGGTCAGAGACTGGGGACCTGGTACAGGAGATGGTCAGAGACTGGGGACCTGGTACAGGAGATGGTCAGAGACTGGGGACCTGGTACAGGAGATGGTCAGAGACTGGGGACCTGGTACAGGAGATGGTCAGAGACTGGGGACCTGGTACAGGAGATGGTCAGAGACTGGGGACCTGGTACAGGAGATGGTCAGAGACTGGGGACCTGGTACAGGAGATGGTCAGAGACTGGGGACCTGGTACAGGAGATGGTCAGAGACTGGGGACCTGGTACAGGAGATGGTCAGAGACTGGGGACCTGGTACAGGAGATGGTCAGAGACTGGGGACCTGGTACAGGAGATGGTCAGAGACTGGGGACCTGGTACAGGAGATGGTCAGAGACTGGGGACCTGGTACAGGAGATGGTCAGAGACTGGGGACCTGGTACAGGAGATGGTCAGAGACTGGGGACCTGGTACAGGAGATGGTCAGAGACTGGGGACCTGGTACAGGAGATGGTCAGAGACTGGGGACCTGGTACAGGAGATGGTCAGAGACTGGGGACCTGGTACAGGAGATGGTCAGAGACTGGGGACCTGGTACAGGAGATGGTCAGAGACTGGGGACCTGGTACAGGAGATGGTCAGAGACTGGGGACCTGGTACAGGAGATGGTCAGAGACTGGGGACCTGGTACAGGAGATGGTCAGAGACTGGGGACCTGGTACAGGAGATGGTCAGAGACTGGGGACCTGGTACAGGAGATGGTCAGAGACTGGGGACCTGGTACAGGAGATGGTCAGAGACTGGGGACCTGGTACAGGAGATGGTCAGAGACTGGGGACCTGGTACAGGAGATGGTCAGAGACTGGGGACCTGGTACAGGAGATGGTCAGAGACTGGGGACCTGGTACAGGAGATGGTCAGAGACTGGGGACCTGGTACAGGAGATGGTCAGAGACTGGGGACCTGGTACAGGAGATGGTCAGAGACTGGGGACATGGTCAGAGACTGGGGACATGGTACAGGAGATGGTCAGAGACTGGGGACGTGGTCAGAGACTGGGGACCTGGTACAGGAGATGGTCAGAGACTGGGGACATGGTCAGAGACTGGGGACCTGGTCAGAGACTGGGGACCTGGTCAGAGACTGGGGACCTGGTCAGAGACTGGGGACATGGTCAGAGACTGGGGACCTGGTCAGAGACTGGGGACATGGTACAGGAGATGGTCAGAGACTGGGGACATGGTCAGAGACTGGGGACATGGTCAGAGACTGGGGACATGGTCAGAGACTGGGGACATGGTCAGAGACTGGGGACATGGTCAGAGACTGGGGACATGGTACAGGAGATGGTCAGAGACTGGGGACATGGTACAGGAGATGGTCAGAGACTGGGGACCTGGTCCAGGAGATGGTCAGAGACTGGGGACCTGGTCCAGGAGATGGTCAGAGACTGGGGACCTGGTCCAGGAGATGGTCAGAGACTGGGGACCTGGTCCAGGAGATGGTCAGAGACTGGGGACCTGGTCCAGGAGATGGTCAGAGACTGGGGACATGGTACAGGAGATGGTCAGAGACTGGGGACCTGGTACAGGAGATGGTCAGAGACTGGGGACCTGGTCAGAGACTGGGGACCTGGTCAGAGACTGGGGACCTGGTCAGAGACTGGGGACCTGGTCAGAGACTGGGGACCTGGTCAGAGACTGGGGACCTGGTCAGAGACTGGGGACCTGGTCAGAGACTGGGGACCTGGTCAGAGACTGGGGACATGGTCAGAGACTGGGGACATGGTCAGAGACTGGGGACATGGTCAGAGACTGGGGACATGGTCAGAGACTGGGGACATGGTCAGAGACTGGGGACATGGTCAGAGACTGGGGACATGGTCCAGGACATGGTCAGAGACTGGGGACATGGTCCAGGACATGGTCAGAGACTGGGGACATGGTCCAGGACATGGTCAGAGACTGGGGACATGGTCCAGGACATGGGCAGAGACTGGGGACATGGTCCAGGACATGGGCAGAGACTGGGGACATGGTCCAGGAGATGGGCAGAGACTGGGGACATGGTCCAGGAGATGGTCAGAGACTGGGGACATGGTCCAGGAGATGGTCAGAGACTGGGGACATGGTCCAGGAGATGGTCAGAGACTGGGGACATGGTCCAGGAGATGGTCAGAGACTGGGGACATGGTCCAGGAGATGGTCAGAGACTGGGGACATGGTCCAGGAGATGGTCAGAGACTGGGGACATGGTCCAGGAGATGGTCAGAGACTGGGGACCTGGTCCAGGAGATGGTCAGAGACTGGGGACCTGGTCCAGGAGATGGTCAGAGACTGGGGACCTGGTCCAGGAGATGGTCAGAGACTGGGGACCTGGTCCAGGAGATGGTCAGAGACTGGGGACCTGGTCCAGGAGATGGTCAGAGACTGGGGACCTGGTCCAGGAGATGGTCAGAGACTGGGGACCTGGTCCAGGAGATGGTCAGAGACTGGGGACCTGGTCCAGGAGATGGTCAGAGACTGGGGACCTGGTCCAGGAGATGGTCAGAGACTGGGGACCTGGTCAGAGACTGGGGACCTGGTCAGAGACTGGGGACCTGGTCAGAGACTGGGGACCTGGTCAGAGACTGGGGACCTGGTCCAGGAGATGGTCAGAGACTGGGGACATGGTCAGAGACTGGGGACATGGTCAGAGACTGGGGACATGGTCAGAGACTGGGGACATGGTCAGAGACTGGGGACATGGTACAGGAGATGGTCAGAGACTGGGGACATGGTACAGGAGATGGTCAGAGACTGGGGACATGGTACAGGAGATGGTCAGAGACTGGGGACATGGTACAGGAGATGGTCAGAGACTGGGGACATGGTCAGAGACTGGGGACATGGTCAGAGACTGGGGACATGGTCAGAGACTGGGGACATGGTCAGAGACTGGGGACATGGTCAGAGACTGGGGACATGGTAGGGGGACTGGGGACATGGTCAGAGACTGGGGACATGGTCAGAGACTGGGGACTTGGTCAGAGACTGGGGACTTGGTCAGAGACTGGGGACTTGGTCAGAGACTGGGGACTTGGTCAGAGACTGGGGACTTGGTCAGAGACTGGGGACTTGGTCAGAGACTGGGGACTTGGTCAGAGACTGGGGACTTGGTCAGAGACTGGGGACATGGTACAGGAGATGGTCAGAGACTGGGGACATGGTACAGGAGATGGTCAGAGACTGGGGACATGGTACAGGAGATGGTCAGAGACTGGGGACATGGTACAGGAGATGGTCAGAGACTGGGGACATGGTCAGAGACTGGGGACATGGTCAGAGACTGGGGACATGGTCAGAGACTGGGGACATGGTCAGAGACTGGGGACATGGTCAGAGACTGGGGACATGGTCAGAGACTGGGGACCTGGTCAGAGACTGGGGACCTGGTCCAGGAGATGGTCAGAGACTGGGGACCTGGTCAGAGACTGGGGACCTGGTCAGAGACTGGGGACCTGGTCAGAGACTGGGGACCTGGTCCAGGAGATGGTCAGAGACTGGGGACCTGGTCAGAGACTGGGGACCTGGTCAGAGACTGGGGACCTGGTCCAGGAGATGGTCAGAGACTGGGGACCTGGTCAGAGACTGGGGACCTGGTCCAGGAGATGGTCAGAGACTGGGGACCTGGTCCAGGAGATGGTCAGAGACTGGGGACCTGGTCCAGGAGATGGTCAGAGACTGGGGACCTGGTCAGAGACTGGGGACCTGGTCAGAGACTGGGGACCTGGTCAGAGACTGGGGACCTGGTACAGGAGATGGTCAGAGACTGGGGACCTGGTACAGGAGATGGTCAGAGACTGGGGACCTGGTCAGAGACTGGGGACCTGGTCAGAGACTGGGGACCTGGTCAGAGACTGGGGACCTGGTCAGAGACTGGGGACCTGGTCAGAGACTGGGGATCTGGTCAGAGACTGGGGACCTGGTCCAGGAGATGGTCAGAGACTGGGGACCTGGTCCAGGAGATGGTCAGAGACTGGGGACCTGGTCCAGGAGATGGTCAGAGACTGGGGACCTGGTCCAGGAGATGGTCAGAGACTGGGGACCTGGTCAGAGACTGGGGACCTGGTCAGAGACTGGGGACCTGGTCAGAGACTGGGGACCTGGTACAGGAGATGGTCAGAGACTGGGGACCTGGTACAGGAGATGGTCAGAGACTGGGGACCTGGTACAGGAGATGGTCAGAGACTGGGGACCTGGTACAGGAGATGGTCAGAGACTGGGGACCTGGTCAGAGACTGGGGACCTGGTCCAGGAGATGGTCAGAGACTGGGGACCTGGTCCAGGAGATGGTCAGAGACTGGGGACATGGTCCAGGAGATGGTCAGAGACTGGGGACATGGTCCAGGAGATGGTCAGAGACTGGGGACATGGTCCAGGAGATGGTCAGAGACTGGGGACATGGTCCAGGAGATGGTCAGAGACTGGGGACATGGTCCAGGAGATGGTCAGAGACTGGGGACATGGTCAGAGACTGGGGACATGGTCAGAGACTGGGGACATGGTCAGAGACTGGGGACATGGTCAGAGACTGGGGACATGGTCAGAGACTGGGGACATGGTCAGAGACTGGGGACATGGTCAGAGACTGGGGACATGGTCAGAGACTGGGGACATGGTCAGAGACTTTGGGGACATGGTCAGAGACTTTGGGGACATGGTACAGGAGATGGTCAGAGACTGGGGACATGGTACAGGAGATGGTCAGAGACTGGGGACATGGTACAGGAGATGGTCAGAGACTGGGGACATGGTACAGGAGATGGTCAGAGACTGGGGACTTGGTACAGGAGATGGTCAGAGACTGGGGACATGGTACAGGACATGGTCAGAGACTGGGGACATGGTCAGAGACTGGGGACATGGTCAGAGACTGGGGACATGGTCAGAGACTGGGGACATGGTCAGAGACTGGGGAGATGGTCAGAGACTGGGGAGATGGTCAGAGACTGGGGAGATGGTCAGAGACTGGGGACCTGGTCAGAGACTGGGGACCTGGTCCAGGAGATGGTCAGAGACTGGGGACATGGTCAGAGACTGGGGACATGGTCAGAGACTGGGGACATGGTCAGAGACTGGGGACATGGTCAGAGACTGGGGACATGGTCAGAGACTGGGGACATGGTCAGAGACTGGGGACATGGTCAGAGACTGGGGACATGGTCAGAGACTGGGGACATGGTCAGAGACTGGGGACATGGTACAGGAGATGGTCAGAGACTGGGGACCTGGTACAGGAGATGGTCAGAGACTGGGGACCTGGTCAGAGACTGGGGACCTGGTCAGAGACTGGGGACATGGTCAGAGACTGGGGACATGGTCAGAGACTGGGGACATGGTCAGAGACTGGGGACATGGTCAGAGACTGGGGACATGGTCAGAGACTGGGGACCTGGTCAGAGACTGGGGACCTGGTCAGAGACTGGGGACCTGGTCAGAGACTGGGGACCTGGTCCAGGAGATGGTCAGAGACTGGGGACCTGGTCCAGGAGATGGTCAGAGACTGGGGACCTGGTCAGAGACTGGGGACCTGGTCAGAGACCTGCGGGACCTCGTGGTCAGAGACTGGGGACCTGGTACAGGAGATGGTCAGAGACTGGGGACCTGGTACAGGAGATGGTCAGAGACTGGGGACCTGGTACAGGAGATGGTCAGAGACTGGGGACCTGGTCAGAGACTGGGGACCTGGTCAGAGACTGGGGACCTGGTCAGAGACTGGGGACCTGGTCAGAGACTGGGGACCTGGTCAGAGACTGGGGACCTGGTCAGAGACTGGGGACCTGGTCAGAGACTGGGGACCTGGTCAGAGACTGGGGACCTGGTACAGGAGATGGTCAGAGACTGGGGACCTGGTCCAGGAGATGGTCAGAGACTGGGGACCTGGTCCAGGAGATGGTCAGAGACTGGGGACATGGTCAGAGACTGGGGACATGGTCAGAGACTGGGGACATGGTCAGAGACTGGGGACATGGTCAGAGACTGGGGACATGGTCAGAGACTGGGGACATGGTCAGAGACTGGGGACATGGTCAGAGACTGGGGACATGGTCAGAGACTGGGGACATGGTCAGAGACTGGGGACATGGTACAGGAGATGGTCAGAGACTGGGGACATGGTCCAGGAGATGGTCAGAGACTGGGGACATGGTCAGACTGGGGACATGGTCCAGGAGATGGTCAGAGACTGGGGACCTGGTCCAGGAGATGGTCAGAGACTGGGGACCTGGTCCAGGAGATGGTCAGAGACTGGGGACCTGGTCCAGGAGATGGTCAGAGACTGGGGACCTGGTACAGGAGATGGTCAGAGACTGGGGACCTGGTCAGAGACTGGGACCTGGTCAGAGACTGGGGACCTGGTCAGAGACTGGGGACCTGGTCAGAGACTGGGGACATGGTCAGAGACTGGGGACCTGGTCAGAGACTGGGGACCTGGTCAGAGACTGGGGACCTGGTCAGAGACTGGGGACCTGGTCAGAGACTGGGGACATGGTCAGAGACTGGGGACATGGTCAGAGACTGGGGACATGGTCAGAGACTGGGGACAATGGTCAGAGACTGGGGACATGGTCAGAGACTGGGGACATGGTACAGGAGATGGTCAGAGACTGGGGACCTGGTACAGGAGATGGTCAGAGACTGGGGACCTGGTCAGAGACTGGGGACCTGGTCAGAGACTGGGGACCTGGTCAGAGACTGGGGACCTGGTCCAGGAGATGGTCAGAGACTGGGGACCTGGTCCAGGAGATGGTCAGAGACTGGGGACCTGGTCAGGAGACTGGGGACCTGGTCAGAGACTGGGGACCTGGTCAGAGACTGGGGACCTGGTACAGGAGATGGTCAGAGACTGGGGACCTGGTACAGGAGATGGTCAGAGACTGGGGACCTGGTACAGGAGATGGTCAGAGACTGGGGACCTGGTCAGAGACTGGGGACCTGGTCAGAGACTGGGGACCTGGTCAGAGACTGGGGACCTGGTCAGAGACTGGGGACCTGGTACAGGAGATGGTCAGAGACTGGGGACCTGGTACAGGAGATGGTCAGAGACTGGGGACCTGGTCAGAGACTGGGGACCTGGTCAGAGACTGGGGACCTGGTCAGAGACTGGGGACCTGGTCAGAGACTGGGGACCTGGTCAGAGACTGGGGACCTGGTCAGAGACTGGGGACCTGGTCAGAGACTGGGGACCTGGTCCAGGAGATGGTCAGAGACTGGGGACATGGTCAGAGACTGGGGACATGGTCAGAGACTGGGGACATGGTCAGAGACTGGGGACATGGTACAGGAGATGGTCAGAGACTGGGGACATGGTACAGGAGATGGTCAGAGACTGGGGAGATGGTCAGAGACTGGGGAGATGGTCAGAGACTGGGGACCTGGTCAGAGACTGGGGACCTGGTCAGAGACTGGGGACCTGGTCCAGGAGATGGTCAGAGACTGGGACATGGTCAGAGACTGGGGACATGGTCAGAGACTGGGGACATGGTCAGAGACTGGGGACATGGTCAGAGACTGGGGACATGGTCAGAGACTGGGGACATGGTCAGAGACTGGGGACATGGTCAGAGACTGGGGACATGGTACAGGAGATGGTCAGAGACTGGGGACATGGTACAGGAGATGGTCAGAGACTGGGGACATGGTACAGGAGATGGTCAGAGACTGGGGAGATGGTCAGAGACTGGGGACCTGGTCAGAGACTGGGACCTGGTCAGAGACTGGGGACCTGGTCAGAGACTGGGGACCTGGTCCAGGAGATGGTCAGAGACTGGGACATGGTCAGAGACTGGGGACATGGTAGGGGGACTGGGGACATGGTAGGGGGACTGGGGACATGGTAGGGGACTGGGGACATGGTCAGAGACTGGGGACATGGTCAGAGACTGGGGACATGGTCAGAGACTGGGGACATGGTCAGAGACTGGGGACATGGTCCCAGGAGATGGTCAGAGACTGGGGACATGGTCAGAGACTGGGGACATGGTCAGAGGACTGGGGACATGGTCAGAGACTGGGGACATGGTCAGAGACTGGGACATGGTCAGAGACTGGGGACATGGTCAGAGACTGGGACCTGGTACAGGAGATGGTCAGAGACTGGGGACATGATCAGAGACTGGGGACATGGTCAGAGACTGGGGACATGGTCAGAGACTGGGACATGGTCAGAGACTGGGGACATGGTCAGAGACTGGGGACATGGTCAGAGACTGGGGACATGGTCAGAGACTGGGGACATGGTCAGAGACTGGGACATGGTCAGAGACTGGGGACATGGTCAGAGACTGGGGACATGGTACAGGAGATGGGTCATAGACTGGGGACATGGTACAGGAGATGGTCAGAGACTGGGGACCTGGTACAGGAGATGGTCAGAGACTGGGGACCTGGTACAGGAGATGGTCAGAGACTGGGGACCTGGTACAGGAGATGGTCAGAGACTGGGGACCTGGTACAGGAGATGGTCAGAGACTGGGGACCTGGTCCAGGAGATGGTCAGAGACTGGGGACATGGTCAGAGACTGGGGACATGGTCAGAGACTGGGGACATGGTCAGAGACTGGGGACCTGGTCAGAGACTGGGGACCTGGTCAGAGACTGGGGACCTGGTCAGAGACTGGGGACCTGGTCAGAGACTGGGGACCTGGTCCAGGAGATGGTCAGAGACTGGGGACCTGGTCCAGGAGATGGTCAGAGACTGGGGACCTAGTCAGAGACTGGGGACCTGGTCAGAGACTGGGGACCTGGTCAGAGACTGGGGACCTGGTACAGGAGATGGTCAGAGACTGGGGACCTGGTACAGGAGATGGTCAGAGACTGGGGACCTGGTCAGAGACTGGGGACCTGGTCAGAGACTGGGGACCTGGTCCAGGAGATGGTCAGAGACTGGGGACATGGTCCAGGAGATGGTCAGAGACTGGGGACCTGGTCCAGGAGATGGTCAGAGACTGGGGACCTGGTCCAGGAGATGGTCAGAGACTGGGGACCTGGTCAGAGACTGGGGACCTGGTCAGAGACTGGGGACCTGGTACAGGAGATGGTCAGAGACTGGGGACCTGGTACAGGAGATGGTCAGAGACTGGGGACCTGGTACAGGAGATGGTCAGAGACTGGGGACCTGGTCAGAGACTGGGGACCTGGTCCAGGAGATGGTCAGAGACTGGGGACCTGGTCCAGGAGATGGTCAGAGACTGGGGACATGGTCCAGGAGATGGTCAGAGACTGGGGACATGGTCCAGGAGATGGTCAGAGACTGGGGACATGGTCCAGGAGATGGTCAGAGACTGGGGACATGGTCCAGGAGATGGTCAGAGACTGGGGACATGGTCCAGGAGATGGTCAGAGACTGGGGACATGGTCCAGGAGATGGTCAGAGACTGGGGACATGGTCCAGGAGATGGTCAGAGACTGGGGACATGGTCCAGGAGATGGTCAGAGACTGGGGACATGGTCCAGGAGATGGTCAGAGACTGGGGACATGGTCCAGGATATGGTCAGAGACTGGGGACATGGTCAGAGACTGGGGACATGGTCAGAGACTGGGGACATGGTCAGAGACTGGGGACATGGTCAGAGACTGGGGACATGGTCAGAGACTGGGGACATGGTCAGAGACTGGGGACATGGTCAGAGACTGGGGACATGGTCAGAGACTGGGGACATGGTCAGAGACTGGGGACATGGTACAGGAGATGGTCAGAGACTGGGGACATGGTACAGGAGATGGTCAGAGACTGGGGACATGGTACAGGAGATGGTCAGAGACTGGGGACATGGTCAGAGACTGGGGACATGGTCAGAGACTGGGGACATGGTCAGAGACTGGGGACATGGTCAGAGACTGGGGACATGGTCAGAGACTGGGGACATGGTCAGAGACTGGGGACATGGTCAGAGACTGGGGACATGGTCAGAGACTGGGGACATGGTCAGAGACTGGGGAGATGGTCAGAGACTGGGGAGATGGTCAGAGACTGGGGACCTGGTCCAGGAGATGGTCAGAGACTGGGGACATGGTCAGAGACTGGGGACATGGTCAGAGACTGGGGACATGGTCAGAGACTGGGGACATGGTCAGAGACTGGGGACATGGTCAGAGACTGGGGACATGGTACAGGAGATGGTCAGAGACTGGGGACCTGGTACAGGAGATGGTCAGAGACTGGGGACATGGTCAGAGACTGGGGACCTGGTCAGAGACTGGGGACCTGGTCAGAGACTGGGGACCTGGTCAGAGACTGGGGACCTGGTCAGAGACTGGGGACCTGGTCCAGGAGATGGTCAGAGACTGGGGACATGGTACAGGAGATGGTCAGAGACTGGGGACCTGGTACAGGAGATGGTCAGAGACTGGGGACCTGGTACAGGAGATGGTCAGAGACTGGGGACCTGGTACAGGAGATGGTCAGAGACTGGGGACCTGGTACAGGAGATGGTCAGAGACTGGGGACCTGGTACAGGAGATGGTCAGAGACTGGGGACCTGGTCAGAGACTGGGGACCTGGTCAGAGACTGGGGACCTGGTCAGAGACTGGGGACCTGGTCAGAGACTGGGGACCTGGTCCAGGAGATGGTCAGAGACTGGGGACCTGGTCCAGGAGATGGTCAGAGACTGGGGACATGGTCCAGGAGATGGTCAGAGACTGGGGACATGGTCCAGGAGATGGTCAGAGACTGGGGACATGGTCAGAGACTGGGGACATGGTCAGAGACTGGGGACATGGTCAGAGACTGGGGACATGGTCAGAGACTGGGGACATGGTCAGAGACTGGGGACATGGTCAGAGACTGGGGACATGGTACAGGAGATGGTCATAGACTGGGGACATGGTACAGGAGATGGTCAGAGACTGGGGACATGGTACAGGAGATGGTCAGAGACTGGGGACATGGTACAGGAGATGGTCAGAGACTGGGGAGATGGTCAGAGACTGGGGACCTGGTCAGAGACTGGGGACCTGGTCAGAGACTGGGGACCTGGTCAGAGACTGGGGACCTGGTCAGAGACTGGGGACCTGGTCAGAGACTGGGGACCTGGTCAGAGACTGGGGACATGGTCAGAGACTGGGGACATGGTAGGGGGACTGGGGACATGGTCAGAGACTGGGGACATGGTCAGAGACTGGGGACATGGTCAGAGACTGGGGACATGGTCAGAGACTGGGGACATGGTCAGAGACTGGGGACATGGTCCAGGAGATGGTCAGAGACTGGGGACATGGTCCAGGAGATGGTCAGAGACTGGGGACCTGGTCCAGGAGATGGTCAGAGACTGGGGACCTGGTCAGAGACTGGGGACCTGGTCAGAGACTGGGGACCTGGTCAGAGACTGGGGACCTGGTCAGAGACTGGGGACCTGGTCAGAGACTGGGGACCTGGTCAGAGACTGGGGACCTGGTCAGAGACTGGGGACCTGGTCAGAGACTGGGGACCTGGTCAGAGACTGGGGACCTGGTCAGAGACATGGTACAGGAGATGGTCAGAGACTGGGGACCTGGTACAGGAGATGGTCAGAGACTGGGGACATGGTCAGAGACTGGGGACATGGTCAGAGACTGGGGACCTGGTACAGGAGATGGTCAGAGACTGGGGACCTGGTACAGGAGATGGTCAGAGACTGGGGACATGGTCAGAGACTGGGGACATGGTCAGAGACTGGGGACATGGTCAGAGACTGGGGACATGGTCAGAGACTGGGGACATGGTCAGAGACTGGGGACATGGTACAGGAGATGGTCAGAGACTGGGGACCTGGTACAGGAGATGGTCAGAGACTGGGGACATGATCAGAGACTGGGGACATGGTCAGAGACTGGGGACATGGTCAGAGACTGGGGACATGGTCAGAGACTGGGGACATGGTCAGAGACTGGGGACATGGTCAGAGACTGGGGACATGGTCAGAGACTGGGGACATGGTACAGGAGATGGTCATAGACTGGGGACATGGTACAGGAGATGGTCAGAGACTGGGGACATGGTACAGGAGATGGTCAGAGACTGGGGACCTGGTACAGGAGATGGTCAGAGACTGGGGACCTGGTACAGGAGATGGTCAGAGACTGGGGACCTGGTACAGGAGATGGTCAGAGACTGGGGACCTGGTACAGGAGATGGTCAGAGACTGGGGACCTGGTCCAGGAGATGGTCAGAGACTGGGGACATGGTCAGAGACTGGGGACCTGGTCAGAGACTGGGGACCTGGTCAGAGACTGGGGACCTGGTCAGAGACTGGGGACCTGGTCAGAGACTGGGGACCTGGTCAGAGACTGGGGACCTGGTCAGAGACTGGGGACCTGGTCAGAGACTGGGGACCTGGTCAGAGACTGGGGACCTGGTCAGAGACTGGGGACCTGGTCAGAGACTGGGGACCTGGTCAGAGACATGGTACAGGAGATGGTCAGAGACTGGGGACCTGGTCAGAGACTGGGGACCTGGTCAGAGACATGGTACAGGAGATGGTCAGAGACTGGGGACCTGGTACAGGAGATGGTCAGAGACTGGGGACATGGTCAGAGACTGGGGACATGGTCAGAGACTGGGGACATGGTCAGAGACTGGGGACATGGTACAGGAGATGGTCAGAGACTGGGGACATGGTACAGGAGATGGTCAGAGACTGGGGAGATGGTCAGAGACTGGGGACATGGTACAGGAGATGGTCAGAGACTGGGGAGATGGTCAGAGACTGGGGAGATGGTCAGAGACTGGGGAGATGGTCAGAGACTGGGGAGATGGTCAGAGACTGGGGACATGGTCAGAGACTGGGGAGATGGTCAGAGACTGGGGACATGGTACAGGAGATGGTCAGAGACTGGGGACCTGGTCCAGGAGATGGTCAGAGACTGGGGACCTGGTCCAGGAGATGGTCAGAGACTGGGGACCTGGTCCAGGAGATGGTCAGAGACTGGGGACCTGGTCCAGGAGATGGTCAGAGACTGGGGACCTGGTCCAGGAGATGGTCAGAGACTGGGGACCTGGTCCAGGAGATGGTCAGAGACTGGGGACCTGGTCCAGGAGATGGTCAGAGACTGGGGACCTGGTCCAGGAGATGGTCAGAGACTGGGGACCTGGTCCAGGAGATGGTCCGAGACTGGGGACCTGGTCCGAGACTGGGGACCTGGTCCGAGACTGGGGACCTGGTCCGAGACTGGGGACCTGGTCCGAGACTGGGGACCTGGTCCGAGACTGTGGACCTGGTCCGAGACTGTGGACCTGGTCAGAGACTGGGGACCTGGTCAGAGACTGGGGACCTGGTACAGGAGATGGTCAGAGACTGGGGACCTGGTACAGGAGATGGTCAGAGACTGGGGACCTGGTACAGGAGATGGTCAGAGACTGGGGACCTGGTACAGGAGATGGTCAGAGACTGGGGACCTGGTACAGGAGATGGTCAGAGACTGGGGACCTGGTACAGGAGATGGTCAGAGACTGGGGACCTGGTACAGGAGATGGTCAGAGACTGGGGACCTGGTCAGAGACTGGGGACCTGGTCCAGGACCTGGTCAGAGACTGGGGACCTGGTCCAGGAGATGGTCAGAGACTGGGGACCTGGTCCAGGAGATGGTCAGAGACTGGGGACCTGGTCCAGGAGATGGTCAGAGACTGGGGACCTGGTCCAGGAGATGGTCAGAGACTGGGGACCTGGTCCAGGAGATGGTCAGAGACTGGGGACCTGGTCCAGGAGATGGTCAGAGACTGGGGACCTGGTCAGAGACTGGGGACCTGGTCAGAGACTGGGGACCTGGTCAGAGACTGGGGACCTGGTCAGAGACTGGGGACCTGGTCAGAGACTGGGGACCTGGTCAGAGACTGGGGACCTGGTTAGAGACTGGGGACCTGGTTAGAGACTGGGGACCTGGTTAGAGACTGGGGACCTGGTTAGAGACTGGGGACCTGGTTAGAGACTGGGGACCTGGTTAGAGACTGGGGACCTGGTTAGAGACTGGGGACCTGGTCAGAGACTGGGGACCTGGTCAGAGACTGGGGACCTGGTCAGAGACTGGGGACCTGGTACAGGAGATGGTCAGAGACTGGGGACCTGGTACAGGAGATGGTCAGAGACTGGGGACCTGGTACAGGAGATGGTCAGAGACTGGGGACTTGGTCAGAGACTGGGGACTTGGTCAGAGACTGGGGACTTGGTCAGAGACTGGGGACTTGGTCAGAGACTGGGGACCTGGTCAGAGACTGGGGACCTGGTCCAGGAGATGGTCAGAGACTGGGGACATGGTCCAGGAGATGGTCAGAGACTGGGGACATGGTCCAGGAGATGGTCAGAGACTGGGGACATGGTCCAGGAGATGGTCAGAGACTGGGGACATGGTCCAGGAGATGGTCAGAGACTGGGGACATGGTCAGAGACTGGGGACATGGTCAGAGACTGGGGACATGGTCAGAGACTGGGGACATGGTCAGAGACTGGGGACATGGTCAGAGACTGGGGACATGGTGCAGGAGATGGTCATAGACTGGGGACATGGTACAGGAGATGGTCAGAGACTGGGGACCTGGTACAGGAGATGGTCAGAGACTGGGGACCTGGTACAGGAGATGGTCAGAGACTGGGGACCTGGTCAGAGACTGGGGACCTGGTCAGAGACTGGGGACCTGGTCAGAGACTGGGGACCTGGTCAGAGACTGGGGACCTGGTCAGAGACTGGGGACCTGGTCAGAGACTGGGGACCTGGTCAGAGACTGGGGACCTGGTCAGAGACTGGGGACCTGGTTAGAGACTGGGGACCTGGTTAGAGACTGGGGACCTGGTTAGAGACTGGGGACCTGGTTAGAGACTGGGGACCTGGTTAGAGACTGGGGACCTGGTCAGAGACTGGGGACCTGGTCAGAGACTGGGGACCTGGTACAGGAGATGGTCAGAGACTGGGGACCTGGTACAGGAGATGGTCAGAGACTGGGGACCTGGTACAGGAGATGGTCAGAGACTGGGGACTTGGTCAGAGACTGGGGACTTGGTCAGAGACTGGGGACTTGGTCAGAGACTGGGGACTTGGTCAGAGACTGGGGACCTGGTCAGAGACTGGGGACCTGGTCCAGGAGATGGTCAGAGACTGGGGACATGGTCCAGGAGATGGTCAGAGACTGGGGACATGGTCCAGGAGATGGTCAGAGACTGGGGACATGGTCCAGGAGATGGTCAGAGACTGGGGACATGGTCAGAGACTGGGGACATGGTCAGAGACTGGGGACATGGTCAGAGACTGGGGACATGGTCAGAGACTGGGGACATGGTCAGAGACTGGGGAGATGGTCAGAGACTGGGGACATGGTGCAGGAGATGGTCAGAGACTGGGGACATGGTCAGAGACTGGGGACATGGTACAGGAGATGGTCAGAGACTGGGGACATGGTACAGGAGATGGTCAGAGACTGGGGACCTGGTACAGGAGATGGTCAGAGACTGGGGACCTGGTACAGGAGATGGTCAGAGACTGGGGACCTGGTACAGGAGATGGTCAGAGACTGGGGACCTGGTACAGGAGATGGTCAGAGACTGGGGAGATGGTCAGAGACTGGGGACATGGTCAGAGACTGGGGACATGGTCAGAGACTGGGGACATGGTCAGAGACTGGGGACATGGTCAGAGACTGGGGACATGGTCCAGGAGATGGTCAGAGACTGGGGACCTGGTCAGAGACTGGGGACCTGGTCAGAGACTGGGGACATGGTCCAGGAGATGGTCAGAGACTGGGGACCTGGTCAGAGACTGGGGACCTGGTCAGAGACTGGGGACCTGGTCAGAGACTGGGGACCTGGTCCAGGAGATGGTCAGAGACTGGGGACCTGGTCCAGGAGATGGTCAGAGACTGGGGACCTGGTCAGAGACTGGGGACCTGGTCAGAGACTGGGGACCTGGTCAGAGACTGGGGACCTGGTCAGAGACTGGGGACCTGGTCAGAGACTGGGGACCTGGTCAGAGACTGGGGACCTGGTCAGAGACATGGGACCTGGTCAGAGACATGGTACAGGAGATGGTCAGAGACATGGTACAGGAGATGGTCAGAGACTGGGGTCATGGTACAGGAGATGGTCAGAGACTGGGGACATGGTACAGGAGATGGTCAGAGACTGGGGACATGGTACAGGAGATGGTCAGAGACTGGGGACCTGGTACAGGAGATGGTCAGACTGGGGACCTGGTACAGGAGATGGTCAGACTGGGGACCTGGTACAGGAGATGGTCAGAGACTGGGGACCTGGTACAGGAGATGGTCAGAGACTGGGGACCTGGTACAGGAGATGGTCAGAGACTGGGGACCTGGTACAGGAGATGGTCAGAGACTGGGGACCTGGTACAGGAGATGGTCAGAGACTGGGGACCTGGTACAGGAGATGGTCAGAGACTGGGGACCTGGTACAGGAGATGGTCAGAGACTGGGGACCTGGTACAGGAGATGGTCAGAGACTGGGGACCTGGTACAGGAGATGGTCAGAGACTGGGGACCTGGTACAGGAGATGGTCAGAGACTGGGGACCTGGTACAGGAGATGGTCAGAGACTGGGGACCTGGTACAGGAGATGGTCAGAGACTGGGGACCTGGTACAGGAGATGGTCAGAGACTGGGGACCTGGTACAGGAGATGGTCAGAGACTGGGGACCTGGTACAGGAGATGGTCAGAGACTGGGGACCTGGTACAGGAGATGGTCAGAGACTGGGGACCTGGTACAGGAGATGGTCAGAGACTGGGGACCTGGTACAGGAGATGGTCAGAGACTGGGGACCTGGTACAGGAGATGGTCAGAGACTGGGGACCTGGTACAGGAGATGGTCAGAGACTGGGGACCTGGTACAGGAGATGGTCAGAGACTGGGGACCTGGTACAGGAGATGGTCAGAGACTGGGGACCTGGTACAGGAGATGGTCAGAGACTGGGGACCTGGTACAGGAGATGGTCAGAGACTGGGGACCTGGTACAGGAGATGGTCAGAGACTGGGGACCTGGTACAGGAGATGGTCAGAGACTGGGGACCTGGTACAGGAGATGGTCAGAGACTGGGGACCTGGTACAGGAGATGGTCAGAGACTGGGGACCTGGTACAGGAGATGGTCAGAGACTGGGGACCTGGTACAGGAGATGGTCAGAGACTGGGGACCTGGTACAGGAGATGGTCAGAGACTGGGGACCTGGTACAGGAGATGGTCAGAGACTGGGGACCTGGTACAGGAGATGGTCAGAGACTGGGGACCTGGTACAGGAGATGGTCAGAGACTGGGGACCTGGTACAGGAGATGGTCAGAGACTGGGGACCTGGTACAGGAGATGGTCAGAGACTGGGGACCTGGTACAGGAGATGGTCAGAGACTGGGGACCTGGTACAGGAGATGGTCAGAGACTGGGGACCTGGTACAGGAGATGGTCAGAGACTGGGGATCTGGTACAGGAGATGGTCAGAGACTGGGGACCTGGTACAGGAGATGGTCAGAGACTGGGGACCTGGTCAGAGACTGGGGACCTGGTCAGAGACTGGGGACCTGGTCAGAGACTGGGGACCTGGTCAGAGACTGGGGACCTGGTCAGAGACTGGGGACCTGGTCAGAGACTGGGGACCTGGTCAGAGACTGGGGACCTGGTCAGAGACTGGGGACCTGGTCAGAGACTGGGGACATGGTCCAGGAGATGGTCAGAGACTGGGGACATGGTCCAGGAGATGGTCAGAGACTGGGGACATGGTCAGAGACTGGGGACATGGTCAGAGACTGGGGACATGGTCAGAGACTGGGGACATGGTCAGAGACTGGGGAGATGGTCAGAGACTGGGGAGATGGTCAGAGACTGGGGAGATGGTCAGAGACTGGGGAGATGGTCAGAGACTGGGGAGATGGTCAGAGACTGGGGACATGGTCAGAGACTGGGGACATGGTCAGAGACTGGGGACATGGTCAGAGACTGGGGACATGGTCAGAGACTGGGGACATGGTACAGGAGATGGTCAGAGACTGGGGACATGGTACAGGAGATGGTCCGAGACCATGTGATGTTCCCGGCGCTGTAATCAAACAGGCGGCGGCTCCCCTCCTACAACATAGGAAGCCCCCCTGATAGGCGGCACCACAGGTTGGGGCGGAGCCCCGCCCCTTTCGGTATCGGCAAAAATTCTCTTTCGGCTTTCTGCCGAAGGGGCCATTTTCGGCCGATTATGTTTCGGTGGCCGAAATTTCGGTGCATCCCTAATTTTAAAGTGAATTTTCTTCACTGTGTAGCCAAAAACCGTACCGAAGAAAATGCAATGTGCTAATTCAACTCAGCTGCAGACCACTGATCTACCCGTGTAAAGCAAACCTGTGCAGTAAAAAGCATCACTTGCATTTAAATCCACCCCCTCTTTCAGACATGATGGTGGGTGACATCCAACTATCCATGTCTGAGACTTCCATGTACATTGTTATGGATCCTTTCAGGAAGATCTTCCATTTAGAAGATCTGAATTGACTCCACATTGCTTGTAACATTAGGCTTACCAGCCAGGCTGGCCACTCTACAAGTGAACCTGGTTTATACAGAAAAGAAGGGGGCTGCTGAGCAGTAACATGGCTCTAATGTAGCCAGATTTGCTAGCTTCCTAGTAAGCATTCAAGATTTACCTTGATGACCACTGTGGGGATGACATTTTTAATACAGTTTCTTGCTGTAGATGTAATTAAACCTCTTCATTGATGTGTGCACAGCTTCGTAGTTTGACTTTTGTTGAATCTTGTAGTAAGTTTGACAGGTGCAATTGCAAATGTATAGCTTCATGTCCTCCTAAGTATGTATATTTGTTTTGTAGAGACATGTGTTCCAAAAGAAGCCACAGCATCTACAGAAGCTTCATTTTTGGCAAGAGGTGAACCACATCGGAACAAAGGTGATCATGTTGTAAAATTGTTTTTGTTTACAAAACAGTAGAAATGAAGTACCAGGAGCAAAGTCAAGTTGTGGGTGCACAACTTTTTGGGTCCATCCAAAAAGTGGTGTTTCATTATAGGTAGAGTCTGAGTAAGTCTGGGCCTCCTGGTGGCTTTCTTATATCCTGGTAAGATCTCCCTGGCATGTATTCTGGCGCTATTCCCACCTTTTTTTTTTCTTACAGATGTTTTAGTAAGGTTAATGTAGAAAATACAGACTGCAAAATTTGGTATGCAAAGCAAAAGCTATATTGAGAGAACATATAAAGTGAGATGTAATTTTAAAGCTGATCTTTGGGCTCTACCGGGTATTGGCACAATATATGGATTATTGAGCCTATTGTTGAACAACCTCTGAAGCAGGTAAGAGACGCAAAGGAAAGAAAGTTTTATAGTTTTATTTTATTTTTTCCTCTTGGATCAGCTATATTCTGTTAGCTAGCAGGGAGGTCCTTTTTATAAACTAGAGACTGGTTTAGCTAAGGAGTCACTGCGCGTCAGTAGTTCTAGGTTGCTAGGTTCAAGGTCCAGAGGCTCCCTGTGTAGAGCTAGTGGGGAAAAGCTTCAGCATCAGATCAATGTTGCAGCCATCTAGGCGCGTATGTGTTTGTTTTTTTACAATTCCATACTTCTCTTTTAATGTTTCCAAACCTTCCCCAGATTCATCAAGTAAACATGTACATGAATCATTACGTGATGAACATTAATTTAAAAGAGAAGTTGAGTGTTTGTTTTTTTTTTTCTCTTTTCTCTTTTTTGAATCATACTTTCCTAGGTGGAAGCAGCATTGCAACGGCTGAACGAACTGCTCTCCTGTGATCTGTATAAGTACAGCCAAATGAGCTTCGGCTGTACTTCTCTTTTAAGTGTGTTTATTGTGTATGTTGAAAATTTTGAATGGATCCCAAATGTTAACAACACTCTTGTATTCTGCTGTAGAGGTGATGGTGTTTTTTTTTTTTTTTATCTGTTCTTCCAGCTGATTTAACTGAAGATGATGAATCTGATCAAGTCTCTCTACAAAAGCTGAAAATGTTGGGTAATACTTATTGGTTTATTATATATTCTTATTATTCAGATCTACCAGTAGTAGCAAAATTAGTAAAGGTTGGTTGCTTCTTTTTTTCACCTCCCCCCTTTTTGTGGCAATTGTCAATTTACATAGATAAGCTAAAAATACTGGAGCAAAACCATTACCCAGAGCAAGCAGGTTCTCTGTGGTTAAGAAAAACAAGAAAAATGATTCCCTGCTGTAGACCACATTCCTATTCCTTGCTTTTTTTTTTCTTAAATGTACTACATAAAAAGAGAGTGGACAATACAGCTCTTAGGTTAAAGCAGATTTAAATTCAAAAACAAAAATATAATATATTGTAGCTTAACCGTCAGTGAGGTAAATTAGATGAGGTGCACTGTTTTTGTTTTTTTGTCTTTTAGGCCTATTCCATTATTTTTACATGGTAATCCTACAAAAACACATCCCCTGTTCCTGGGTTGCTATGCAAAATTTTCCACTATATTTACGGAGGGTGCCATGGTTGCCAACCCAGGATGGACTCTAACCACGTTTTTTGACCTAGTGATTTTTTTGTTTTTTGATTTTCACATTCATTCTAAAACATGTATTTTTGCTGGAAAAATATCTAAAGCCCCCAAACAATTATATATTTTTTACAAATGATCAAATCAGTATGCTCTATGGTGATAATAGGCTGCTTGCAAATCAATGGGCTGATATACAAATCCTTTGGAGTGTAATACAGATTAATATTTGTAACGCCAAAAAAATAAATTAAAGCCTGAATATGAAAGTATTCAATAAAGTTGAACCTTACATGTAAATCATAAAAAATCGTGCCCAAAAAAAGTGTCAGCGTAAGTATCAAAATCCAAATGTGCAAATAATAAAAAAAAGTGTAATGCCGCGTACACACGAGCGGACATTACGGCGGACTTTGCCCGGCGGACTTTTCGACGTACTTTCCGACGGACTTTGTGAATGAACGGACTTGCCTACACACAATCCACCAAAGTCCGTCGAATTCGTACGTGATGACGTACGACCGGACTAAAACAAGGAAGTTCATAGCCAGTAGCCAATAGCTGCCCTAGCGTGGCTTTTTGTCCGTCGAACTAGCATACAGACGGCGGACTTTTCGACCGGACTCGATTTAAACGGATAAATTTAAAACAAGTTTCAAATCTAATTCCGTCGAACTTTTGAGAAAACAAAGTCCGCTGGAGCCCACACACATCGAATTGTCCGACGAAATCCAGTCCGCCGGGCAAAGTCCGCCGTAATGTCCGCTCGTGTGTACGCGGCATTAGTCTTTCCAAATAAATTTCATCAGAATGTGCCATAAAACCTAACCGATCCTCCACCATCTGATCCTAATTGGTTGCAAATCTTAAAGTGTATGTGCACTGCAACCTGTAGGAATGGACACTCACCAGACACTGATACTACACTGAATGTAGCTAATAAAGCTTAATCATTTGACACATCGACACCAGCATTCAACTTCCTCCCCTACCCAACACATGAGGTCTAACACCACACTCAATACTCTCCTGTCCAGTTACCACTGATGAAGTTGATAAACTCCTCTCCATGGCCCACCTCACCACCTGTCCCCTGAACCCTGTCCCCTCACAATTACTGCGACCACCTTCCCGCTCTATCCTAAACTCCCTAACCCACATCTTCAACCTCTCCCTCTCCTCCGGCACCTTTCCTTGGCCGCTCAAACATGCACTGGTTACCCCCATGCTTAAAAAAACCCTCACTAGACTCCACCTGTTTGAATAACTTAAGACCCATCTCCCTGCACCCATTTGCCTCCAAGCTCATCGAACGCCTTGTCCATGACCGAATGAGTCGCTACCTCACGGACAATAACCTACTCGACCTCCTACAGTCAGCCTTCCGTCCACAACAACTGAAACTGCCCTACTAAAACTCACCAATGACCTATTATCTGCTAAAACCAATGGCCATTACTCCATACTCATACTCTTAAGCCTCGTACACATGATCAGATTGTTGGCCGGGGATTGTCTGTTGACAATTGTCCAACTTTTGGCCAACAAATGTTGGATGGCAGGCTAGTAAATTTTCGGCAGACAACAGTTTGTTGTCAGATTTTCTTATCGTCAGTACACAGGTCCGTCACACAAAATTTAGCAGAAGGTGCCCAAAGGGTGGCGCTCGAGCTGAAATTCCTCGTAGTACGTCACTACGTTCGTGTTTGTTGGCCGACAATTGTGTACCATTAGTATGCAAGACAAGTTCCTGGCACATGCCATTTGGACAAAAATCAGGTGCTCGGTTGGCCAACAATTGGATCGTGTATACGAGGCTTTAGACCTCCCTGCTGCCTTCGACACAGTTGACCACCTGCTCCTCCTCAGCAAACTACACTCTCTTGGCCTCCGTGATTCTACTTTATCCTGGTTCTCCTCCTACCTATCTCAGCGCACTTTTAGTGTCACTTAAAACTCCATCTCCTCCGCTCCTCTTCCTCTTTCTGTTGGGGTACCTTAACCTCCGCAACATTTCCAGAATTTGACCCTTCCTGACTAATGACACCACAAAGCAACTTATTCACTCCTTGATTTCCCGCCTTGACTACTGCAACTCTCTCCTTTTAATGGCCTACCTTTACACAGGCTATCCCCCCCTTCAGTCTATTATGAATGCTGCTGTCCCTTCTGTATTGAGCTGTACTGAAATTGTGCTGTCCCCCCTCTACATTGTAAAGCACTGCATAAACTGTTGGCGCTATATAAATCATGTATGATTTGCTGACCGTACTATAGCCAAAAGATGGCTACAGCGCTGTTGTCCAGCTCTGGTAGGGTGTCCATTGACAGCCCCCAGAACCCCACTCCTGTGGCACGTATCGGGTGCGCTCTGTGACTGCTGTGTCCTTTGGACACAGGTGATCACAGATCGAGGTAAAGAGCCAATCACAGCGGCCCTTTACCATGTAATCAGCTGATTACAAGTAAACAGACTTGGTCATTGGCAGTCCTTTCTCTGTCTCTGGGAGGAAAGGAGAGCTGTTAACCGGCAAGCCTGTCAGCACGTCTTTTACACTGATTATTGGTGCACTTTAGTGAGGAAGAAAATTGCTTATTTGCAAAATTTATTAACAGAAACTAAGAGCGACGCTGTTCTTTCTTCTCACAGGCTCAGAGACAGCAGAGTGAGCTACTAGCTCTTGCTATCAATCAAATCCTGGGAGTAGGGAGCAGGGGATGGGGCCGAGCACTGTGTGTCAATGGATGCACACAGCCTGGCTCGGGAGCGAGCCCACAGTTGTGCCACCATAGCAAGCAGCTTCCTAAAATGGCACACACAGATGGCGGAGGAGCCAAGAGCGTTGGCAGGGACCCCAAAAGAGGAGGTTCCGGTCTGCTCTGTACAATACCGCAGAGTAGGTAAGTATAACTTGTTTGTTATTTTTATAACAAAAAAAACCTTTTACAACTGCTTTAATGTTGGAGAGATAAGGTGTGTGTTCCTGCACATGAGTATATGTAAATATGTGGAAACAACTCCATGATTGATCCCTTTTCTCCACAGAGAAGGGAATGGTTCTTTCACTGTAAATGTGCCACATTGTGATTTTTCTGTAGCAACTTGATCAACATTACAATGAGGAGTTGAGATGTGATCTGAAAGAGCATGCTCAAATCTGTCATTTGGGAAGGGTTACAGTTAGGTTTTTGTTTCTATGTGCCCATTGGGAAGAATTTCCTTCACTTTCTCTTTCACTGAACTCCCTGAATAGGTAGACCGCAATAAAAATAAACGTCAGTTTCCAACCTTTCCCCTACTCTACTGAAAAAAAGGTTTTATTTCTGTCTGTGCCTTGTAAAGATTTCCCCGACTTTGTCCTAGGGATCACACAAATGGGGACATATCCCCATTTGGGACACAAATGGCCGTAAAAAAACTCTCAAAAGTTCCTCTAAAACTAGAGCAAAACACTTGGAGTTCAGCTTTAATGGCAGTTGGTGAATTCAGTGCTTTAGGTTTGTTACCTAATTCAGTCCTACAACTATTAAGTGGCTTTTTGTTTTCGATCTTTTACAGATGAGTCAGATGAGTTGAAGCATTTATTACTCAATCCACATCTCCAACGACTGGTAGCAGCACTTGACCAGGCTGAGAACAAAGATCAGGAGTTGAAAAAATATATGCAAGAACCATTGTTCGTAGAATTTGCAGACCAATGTCTTTTCATTGTAGACACAGAGGAGAAAGAAAATATTTTTCAGGACTGATGGCAGTATGTGTATAAAATAAAGTGTATCTCAACTGTCCTGTAACTGTTATACTGCTGTATACTGTGGTATTGTAAGGGCTGAAGACAACATATTGGAGCCATGTTTGGGTACTACTTTATTTTTCCTGGGATTTAACAAGGTTGAGTTCTTGCTAATACTGTTCTTGTGTGAGAAAAAGTAAACTTTTTTCTAAACCCAAGAATACACTTCTCTAACACCCTCTACTTGTAGGCGCTAGATGCTGCTAATGGCCTGTGAAGAAGTTCTAAAATTAGCAAGTACTCCTATGTCAATGCAGACCGGCAGATCTATGTAAATAATTCACTGTGTTGCTGTCAGTATTGCAGACAGGAACACGGTTACCGTTTTGAAAATTCAGGCACTTTTGGTGGCTTAGCCTTGTGGTTGGAAGGTGGTACAAATGTCCAGTTGAACCACAGGCAGCAGACGGGGGTGTTTACATGCCGCAGACTTGATGCTTCCTTTTGCAAAGTTGTCCCGACTTGTAGTGCTTGGTGCACGCCAAACGATACACATTGAAATCAGTGGGAGAGCATTGCAAATGGCCCGCAACTGCGTACAATGCACAAGATTGTGGCATGTGTGGCAAAAATGGGGTTAAAAGAGGTGGTAAGGTGGCATCGCTTCCTTACTGCCTGCCAGTAGTCGCTGGAGCATGATCCGATCACGGATTGAGCTTTAGAGACCAGGGAGATTTAGATGCATGTCTAAATCTACCTTTTAGTGTTTTCTTTCGTAATGTGCCTAGGTAAATGAGTAAAATCTGAGTAAGATCTGTTTAAGGGGTGGGTCGTTCACCCAGTTTCTGAAGTGCACCTTTTGTAAGATAACTGCAATCTTGGTATATGAATTTTTTTCTATTGTTTCATCTCTGAAGGCATTTCCTCTGTTGCTTTTATATACACAATTTACTTGACAAAACAGTAAAGCCTAGTACACACTATCAGTTTTTTTTTTTTTCCGTTCAACCCAGTGGCCAGAATGGAAAAAACTGAAGAGCTAGGGACGAGATACTGTACTAAAAACCTGATGTTAGTACAGCGATCTCCCCGCTGAGCTATTGTGTTCAGACAGGCCCCCCCCCCCCCCCCAGCAAAACACACCGGTCAGCCAACGATGATCAGCAGACCTTTTTCGGGTCATGCCCCTTTGACAGAAACTGGGCAGTCGGCCGACTTCTAACGGACTGGCTGCCGTACACATGGGCTAAATGTCGGCCGTTTTCTATTAAACTGCCTGATATTCGGCCCGTGTGTACGAGGCTTTAGGAACAACTTGTAACTTGCCTTTAAACTTACAGCCACGTTAGATATTTATGAAATCATTTGAGGTCCATGGATTCTCTGCAGGCCAGAGATAAGTTTGTCTTGTGGACTATAGCTAGGTTTATATACAGTATATAATATAAATGTTTTTTCTGGATATGGTGGTGCTATCCACAGTCTATAACGTTGAATTTAAACTGAATAAAATTGTTTTTACTTACATTAAATGTTTAATGTTTTTTTTTTTTTTTTTTATGAGAACCATGTATTACCTGGTGTAAATTGCAACAATATTAATGTAATTTAATTATTAATCAAATTAATTTTTTATCTTTCAATGATAAATATCATATTCCCAGTAATTTAAACCAAAGCACAGAGCTGCTAATTGAATTCCCAGAAAAGCAAGAGCCTCAATACCAGATTTACCCTCTTTGTAAAAAGAGGTCGCAGTGCTTCTCTATACCAACAGCTGACATCTCTGCACTGGCTTATCTCTATAATACTTTTCATAATTCTGCACATAGCTTCTAAGATGTGCTACCAAAGAAATGCTACATGCTGTGGCACTTTGGAAGTAAAAAATAATTTGGTCTGCAAGTTTACAGTGTATCACCATGCACAGTAACACTACTATGTATGCTGTGGTGCACTCACATTGGAAAAAATAGTGCAGATCCAATTATTTGTGTGTGCATGTTATGAACGGACTGTCTTAAAGTGCTATTAACCACTTAAAGTGGGAGCACTACCACTTGTACCTACAGGTAAGCCTACAATGAGGCTTATCTGTAGGTACTGTGAATAACTTCTAAACTAACACAGTTTAGGAGATATTTAGAATGCATGCAGCCAATGACATCGAAGCATGTGCTCTGAAGGTCCGGCTTACGGTTCCGGACCTTCAGAGCCCGTGCTGAAAGTGTCTCCTGTGCGGGAGTGACGTCATTGCGGCCAATCGCATAACTGGAGCTCACGAAACCGGAAGACTTAACATGTCAGCCCTCTCAGCGGTGAATTTACTGCGTTGAGAGGGCATTGTTCCAAGGGGAGTATTTCATAATGCGCTAGTGTGCATCGCTTGCGGTTTCGTGAGCTCCAGTACATCGGAGCCAGCGGAATAGTGGTCTGGGAGCTTGTCTATCCACTCCTTGGAAAGGGATACCATCTTTATGTGGATAATTTTTATACTAGTTTGCCCCTCTTCCACAATCTTCACCGGAGAGACACCCCAGCATGTGGTACAGTAAATGCCAATAGAAAGGGCTTCCCGCAAAAACTTGTCAATGAAAGGCTACGACGAGGGAAGACGGCATCTTTGCGGTGCCAGGAGCTATTGGCTGTCAAGTGGAGGGACAGACGAAACGTCCACATGCTGACCACAATTCATAATGACACCTACGTGGAAGTCTCCAGAAGAAATGGCCCAGTCCAGAAACCAGCTTGTCTTTATGAATATAATTTTTTTATGGGGGGAGTGGACTTCAACGATCAGATGATTGAACCCTACCTTCCCACAAGAAAATCCCGCCACTGGTATAAAAAAGTGTCCATTTATTTTTCTTTCTCGAACATCACGGGACACAGAGCCTCAGTAATTACTGATGGGTTATATAGGTATCACTAGGTGATTGGACACTGGCACACCCTATCAGAAAGTTCAACACCCTATATAATCCCTCCCCTTGCAGGGATACCTCAGTTTTTACACCAGTGTCTTAAGTGATGGACGTGTAAAGATGTCCTGTGCTGAGCTCCAAAGGGATTATCCTATATCCTATACTGGGGCAAGCCAGGCGAACCGGATCCATTTCAAAGTGTCTTTCTAGGCCGAATTGGATACCCGGCACCCGGGCCTCGTGTCCGAAGAAACAAGGTTTTACCTGTAACGCTTCTCTTTTTAGAGAGCTGGACCCTGCATATCAGAAAATGGTTTTCTATCCTTATTTATGGCTGGGTGCTTTACGGGGCCAGAACTGTGGATCCCCCTATTCGTAGTGGACCCCAGTCTCTGAAGGTTTTTTCAAACGGAGCCCACCGTGAGAGGTGAATATTGGGTCTGTATAACAGAACCCTGCGGCTGGATAAGGTAAGAGGAGATTCCACAGAATTTTTAAATTCTAGTAGGTTTTCTCTAAGGTAAATGCATGCTATGCCTATTGTGACCACCTGGGGCTGCCAAGAGCACATACCTTCACATGCTGATGTCGGTCTCGCTGTTTCCACGCTGCACAAGCTCCTCTGGCCAGCTCCAGGTAGGATGGGATGGGGGGATTTCTCCTCAGGAATGTTCCCCCCAGGTTAGGGGGAGGCCGCAGGTGTCTGTGAGGCAGTTGTACACCGCTCTATCACCGCCGCAGCCATTGCATGTGCAGGCCCATCACTACCGGCCTCTCTCCTTCCTCCCCCAGCCTTTCCTCCATATTGTTTCTGGAGGGTCGGCCAGCGCGGGAAGCGCTCGTTTTTTCGAAATACGAGGACAGGGCGTCAGCACAGCTCAGACGCCCACACAGGTCAGCTGTAGGCTATTAAAAGCACTCTGTACAGGTGCACACAGCCTTCGGAGGGACACAGCTGACGGTCGCATGTAAGGTGGGACACAGGCATTCTCCTAGGCAGCATTTACTAAGGTAACACTAGACTGGGCATTTGGTAGCAAGGCTTTTAGCCGGACTACATCGCTCAGCAGTCAGTGTTCATTTTGTGATACCTCCACCTTGTTGCTTTGCACTATGGGTAAAAGAGGTTCAAACACCCCAAGAACCAGAGACTCTAGGGGATCTCGTTCAGGTTCTGAGGACCCCCTTTCTGCAGCATCCTCCCCCCCTGAGGGGCCAGGGACGGCTAGCCAGAGGGAGCCGTTGGGGTCAGGGGCTACACCTGCCTCCGGCACTTCAGCCCCTGTATACATTACACAGGAGGTTTTTTCCTCAGCTATTAATGGTTTAGAGGAAAGATTAATGGCCGTGATTACATCTTCACTCAGTGGAAGAAAACACACTAGGCCTTCCTCTGTTTCCCAAGACCCTCAGGCAGAGGAGCTCTGGGATAAAGGAGATGAATCCCTTTCAGAGGATCAGGATGGGACGGATGATTCCTCTTCGGAGGAATCGGGTGGAGAGGGGCCCTCTGCGACTTCCCAGGAGGAGAAAGTCTTAGTGCAGATCCTTACTGGATTGGTCCGCTCCACATTTAAGTTGCCCATACCTGAATCAGCTAAAGAACCCTCTTCTTCTTTAGGGTCACTGAAACCTCCTCAAACTACACATGCTTTTCCTGTTCATAATTTATTTGAAAAGCTCCTTTTTATTCTGAGTGGGATCACCCAGATAAGCGTTTTTTTTCCGCCGAAAAAGTTTTCAACACTTTATCCGATGGAAGAAAAGTTTAATAAAATGTGGGTAATACTGGCCATTGATGCGGCCATTTCCTCTGTTAATAATAGTCTGACTTGTCCTGTAGACAATGCTCAGATGCCCAGGGATCCTGTTGATAAAAAGATGGAATCCCTATTGAAGGATGTTTTCTTCTTGGCAGGTTCAGTGGCTCAACCTGCAGTTGCAGCGATTGGAGTCTGTCACTTAAGAGACCACGTTAAGCAGGTCATCAAAGTTTTACCTGAACAGCAGGCCCAGGGGTTGGCTAACCTTCCTGCCGCCTTATGTTATGTTGTTGACGCCATCAGAGATTCTATTGTGCAAACCTCTCGTCTTTCACTGGGGTTGGTGCATATACGTAGAATCCTATGGTTAAAAAATTGGTCAGATTCTATCAGGTGGATGTAAGAAGGCATGAGGATATCGCCTTTGGGCGTAGTGTGCTGCAGGCAGCGGTACAGGGTCCTCGGATCTGATTGCACCCTACTTGGTCGTGGTTCCCCCCCCTCAGACAGCATTGCTCTGGGACATCCCATCAGTAATTACTGAGGCTCTGTGTCCCGTGATGTTCGAGAAAGAAAATAGGATTTTTTATAACAGCTTACCTGTAAAATCCTTTTTTTTCAATGGACACCATGGGACACAGAGGTCCCGCCCCTCTTCTAATACGCTATATTACTTGGCTACAAAACTGAGGTATCCCTGCAAGGGGAGGGATTATATAGGGGGTTGAACTTTCTGATAGGTTATATAGGTATCACTAGGTGATTGGACACTGGCACACCCTATCGGTAATTACTGAGGCTCTGTGTCCCGTGATGTCCATCGAAAGAAAAGGATTTTACAGGTAAGCTGTTATAAAAAAATCCTATTTTTCAGTTTGGCCATGTATAACACTTATGTTATTTACCAAAAATCTACAGAGAACCCCTTATCCTATCTGCACTACCACGAAGAAGTTATTTCCGCCCTTTTGTACCCTGAAAGCCCACCAGAAACTATTCGCTCTATTTGACAAAATCCCCCCCCCCCCCACGCGAAACAGGTCACAGACGTCAGAGGAAATGCCGGGTGTGCTCCAGTGGAGGAATTAGAAGAGACACCACGTATTATTGTCCTTCCCAACCAGTCCTCTGTATAGGTGAATGTTTCCGCCGATACCATACTTCTCTACATTATTAGGGAAGTATGGTAAATGTAATTCTCATTTCCTGTCATTTTCCTCCACACCCCTTATGCCACTGCACTGAAATGTACATACCTCTGCCTTCTCCGGAACCGACCCTGGCCTGTTATATGACCAAGCTTCTGCCTAACGCTAAACTGTACCTACCTCTGCCTGCTCTGGAACTGACCCTGGACTGTTTGACCACGTTTTTTGCCTGCCTCTTGGATTGATCTTTTACCCTGCTATGCTAGTGGGAACACAGGGGTCTCACATATGTGAGGGTCTCCAGAATTGTTTTTCTGGATGAAGAAAACTAATTTTTTTAGTTTTCTCATTCCCAGATTAGGGTCTAGGGACTCGGAGGCTTCAAAGAGATTTGGGTGGGAGAAGCCTCTACCCCTGTCCCCATTCTTTCCTGGCCTGCTACTTGGACCGTGTTCCTGCTTACTACCAGGACCAATAATTTGGCACTGCTGGCAATGTTTCTACTTGCACTGACCCTGAACTGTATATGGATAGTATCCCTGCCTGCACTGACTATGGATAATATTCCTGCCTGCTGCCTGGACAATTCCATTCATTGTCGCTGACCACGTCCCTGCCTGCTGCCTTGATCAGGGCCATCCTCCTGTGGACAATTGCACTACTAAAACCACAGGTAATCTTTTGTTTACCTTTTACTCAGCAGAATGTATTTTAGGGTGTAATTCTTGGTATGTACATGCTGTTAGAAATATGAAGGGCCTTCAAAAATAGATTGTAAGGAAATTGGATGCGTAATTTATGGCCCTAGAACACCTGATGGTGCTTCTTGGATGTTGGGCCTCTATGTGGCCAAGCTGTGTATAAGTCTCACACATGTGGTATCGCCATACTCAGGAGGAATATCAGAATATATTTTGGAAAAATAAAATAAGATTTTAGCACTATTTTTTAGAATATATTTTGGGGTGTCATTTTTGCTATGTACATGCTATGTGGAAATATCTTATAAATGGGCAACTTTGTGTAAAAAAAAAAAATGCGTTTTCATTTTTTTCCCACATTTTCCCAAAACATCTGGAAAAAAATGAACCGTTCAAAAGACTAATTATGCCTCATAGATTATACCTTGGGGTGTTTGCTTTCCAAAATGGGGTCACTTTGCGGGCATTTCCATTGTCCTGGTGCTCCAGGGCCTTCAAAAGTGTAATAGGTGGTTGAGAAATGAGATGTGTAGTTTATGCTCCTAGAACGCCTTCAATGATGGGCCTCTGTATGTGGCCAGGCTGCGTAAAAGTCTCACACATGTGGTATTGCCATGCTCAGGAGGAGCAGCAGAATATATTTTGGGGTTTCATTTGTGGAATGTACATGCCATGTGAGAGAAATAACCTGTTATAATGACAATTTGGTGTTAGAAAAAAAAAAAAGTCTTCATTTTGCAAAGAATTGTGGGAAAAAATGACAACTTCAAAAAACTAACTGTGCCACGTACTAACTACCTTGGAATGTCTACTTTCCAAATGGGGTCATTTGGGGGGTATTTGTACTTTACTGGCTTGTTAGGGTCTCAAGAAATGAGAGGCTGTCAGTACATCAGGTGTGATCAAATTGACACATTTTCAGTGATTGGCACCATAGCTTGTAGACCCTATAACTTTCACACAGACTAAATAATATCCACTAATTTGGGTTATTTTTACCAAAGATATGTAGCAGTATACATTTTTGGCCAAATTTATGAAGAAAAATTACTTATTTGCAAAAAATTTTAATAGAAATGAAGAAAAATGCATTTTCTTTACAAAATGTTCTGTCTTTTTTCATTTATAGCACAAAAAATAAACCCAGAGGTGATCAAATACCACCAAAAGAAAGCTCTATTTGTGTGAAAAAATAGACGAAAATTTCATATGGGTACAGTGTTGCACGACTGAGTAATTGTCATTCAAATTGTGAGAGCACTGAAAGCTGAAAATTGGTCTGGTTATTAAGGGTGTTTAAGTGCCCAGTGGTCAAGTGGTTTTAAGAAGGCAGATTTATATTGGGCGAATGCATGCTGGGAGTTGGTTTTACGCCACACTCGCTCCAGTGCTCGGCTATGTCTCTTAAGGTTTCTGGTGTTGTTGGTCTGCCAAGGTTGTAATAGTCGGGCCTGACATTGTGTAGTGAGAGGCGCAAGGGAGTCCAGTGAGGATGAAAGTGAACTGTTGTAGATGGAGGTGGCCAGGCCGAAGCAAGACACGGGTGAGATTTTGTCATGGAGATGGTCAGTTGCAGAATAGAAAAGAGAAGGAATAAAGTGCAAAGGTTTCGGCAGGTAATTGTTTTCTGCTTGATGGGACAGGTGGTTGGAGACAAGCACATTGTGAAAGTAATGAGTTTGTGGTCAGAGAGAGGAAAGGGGTTGTTGGTGAGGTTGTAGGGGGTGCAAAGATGGGAGAAAACGAGGTCGAGGGTATTACCATCAGAGTGTCCATTGTGTAAAGTGAAAGGATTAGGTTAAGTTGAAAAGTTGGGATGCAGCTGGGCTGCTAACATTGGGGGGATGTTAAAATCACCAAGGATAATAGTGGGTATTGCAGAGGTGAGAAAGTAGGGTAGCCAGGCAGAGAAGTCATCAAGGAAGCGTGACACTGGTCCAGGAGGCCGAAGGATCACTGCAATCCTTAAAGAAATGGGAGAAAACAGACGAATACAATGTGTCTCAAAGGAAGCTTGAAAGGTGATCAGTGGGGATAGAAGTAAACCAACTCCACCTCCTTTCCATCCACTGGGTCTGGGTGAGTGAGTCCAGTGGAGGCCTCCATGGGAGAGGGCTGCATGCGAGGCAGAATCTGTCTCTTGAAGCCATGTTTCTGTGGTTGCAAGAAAGTTAAGGGAGTAGGAGACAAAAAGGTCATGGACAGAAGTGAGCTTATTGCAGACAAGAGCGGTCATTCCAGAGGGCACATGACAAGGGGAGGGTGGTTTTAGGGAGCAGGGGGATTGAAATAAGATCGAGAAAATTGTGGCTGATGCTGGAGGGAGGGTGTGGGGGTGAGATACTGGAGGACCTGGATTAGGGGAGATTTCCCCAGAGGTTAGCAGGAGGGTGAGATAAGTAAGATGGGAGTGGGAGGTGTATGAGTGCACGTGCTTCCCTGTCTTTGTGTGTGTGTTAAGTATTAGCAGGAGTTGATGAGAGCAGTGGTAGGGAGAGGGTAGAAGTGATGGTGATATGTACAAGTTTTGGGGTGGAGAAGAGGGGAAAGGAAGTGAGATTTTGAAAGCAGAGGATACTAGTATGAGAGGGGACATATTTTAAAGGGTAGTGAGGATAGGATTCAGACTTGCAGGATGCCTTCCAAAGTGGTAGTTTGTGGTCAATCCAGAGTGAAGCAGAGTTCATTGTAATCCTTTTCTTGCTGCTTTCATCCTTCTATAGTTAAACTGCTAATAACTCCTGCAGAAAAATTACTCATGGCTGCAAAAATTACTCTGCCTGAACCCCCTGTCTCTGACTTCCCCCATGGGCACAACACAATTTATAAAGGGATGATCAAATGAGGAAATCTTTTACACCCCAATTAGGGACGGATAAGGAACACATGAAATTGGGGGGAAGAATGGCCATAGAGACACAGTCATATAAAGATGAGTATCTCTTAGTTTCCCAAAGGAGGTGACAATCCATAATTTAACAAGTAGCCAAGTTACAAATTAAAAACAAACTTAGATGCATACCCCAGTTAAAGCAAATTTTTGCAAAGCAAAGACCGTTTTGAATTGCGTGATAGTGTTGCATACCCCAGTTAAAGCAAAGTTATAAAAAGTGGTAAATATAACATGTTTGTAAAGTTTTGCTTTTTAACAAAAAAACAAAACAATCACTTGAACCTCTGCTCCCCTATGGAGAAGTTTTTACCCATTTACTTAACCGGTTTCCTTATTTCAGATTTCAGTTCTACCTTGCCGAATTGCCTACTGGGCACTTTTACCCCTGTTCCTGCCCAGGCCAATTTCCAGCTTTCAGTGCTGTGACATTTTGAATGACAATTGCGCGGTCATGCTACACTGTATATGAAAGTTTTATCATTTTTTTTCACATAAATAGAGCTTTCTTTTGGTGGTATTTAATCACCGCTGGGTTTTTTATTTTCTGCTAAACAAACGAAAAAAAGACCAAAACTTGAAAAAGGAAAAAAAAAACCTTTTTCATAGTTTGTTATAAAATTTTGCTAACAGGTAATTTTTTTTTCCTTCACTGATGTGTGCTAACGAGACTGCACTGATAATCCATGCCCTGATTATCAGTGTGGATGTCCCTTTTAACACAAGCCTGTTATCGTCTCTCTTCTCCCCTCCTCATGCTGTCAGCATGAGCATGATAACAGGCTTGTGTTTACATCCGTGATCCGCTGTTATTGGACACAGCTGATCACGTGGTAAAGGGCCGCTGTGATTGGCCCTTTTACCCTAATCTGTGATCAGCTGAGTCCGAAGAACTTAGTGATCACAGGCCGCATCATATGATGGCCTCCCGCCAAAGTAAGCCAGCGCTGTAGCCTTTCTTTGGCTATTGCGGGGTGGAAAGTGGTTAAACGATAATACTAAATACCTTCTTGCACAGCACTGCTCTGTGGTCAAATGACCTCCCTCCGCTCTCCCTCCCTGAAGGAGTGCAGCGGGAGGGGCTGAGATTCCCCTCTGACCTATGGCAGCCAGCAGAGGTAGGTCACAGACAGGCCCGCGGCGCTGTGCAAGAAGGTATTTAGGATTATCATTTTTGTTAAAAACTGACATACTGTATAATATCTTCATAAAACAGAGGGGGGTGCACGTGATTTATGGAGGAGAGGGAGCCACGGAATCATGGATCAGCAGCCATGATTACTGTGGTCAGTACACATAGGAGGACACAGGAATAGGCAGGATCAACCACATATTTTAGAACATAGAACTGGACAAATTACACTGCAAAAGCACTGTGGTATTAATCATACTTTAAAGGAACAGGAGCATTTTTTATTTTCTTTTTAGAGTTCTTTTTAGAGTTCCAACCACTTTATTGGTTCTAATACAGCCATCCTTGTCTACAGCTCAAAAGCATCGGGACCTTTCTCTATTCCCACCTTCTCTACCTGAGCCAGAAGTGAATCTACTTACTCTAGAAGTGGTAGAAACGGAGGACAAGGAAGAGGAGTCGGTGCTAAAGGAGACTGGTTACCCCCCAGGCTCCTATACACATAACATCCTGGCTTCACGCAAAAAGCTTGCAAATGTAGATATGCTTGCTTCTGCTGTGTGCAAAAGCCTCGGCATAGTTGCACTTGATTATCCATCATGACACTAAACCATTAAAACAGGGGTCTTAAATTGGCGGCCCTCCAGCTGTTGCAAAACTACAAGTCCCATGATGCATTGCAACGCTGACAGTTACAAGCATGACTCCCACAGCCATAGGCATGATGGGACTGTTTTGCAACAGCTGGAGGTCCGCCAGTTAGAGACCTCTGCACTAAGAGAACTACCAGTACAGGTAAACTGCAGCACATCAGTGTGAAAGCAGCCTTATAGGAAGCTCAAAACAGTAAGGGTTCATTTACATTTGCAGATTGGGGGGGTGGTAAAACCCCATACTTAAGATGTTTTTTTTTATCACCCACGCCCCAACTGGACCCCCTTTTAGCTGCAGTGGCCAGGGGTGTAAGGGTTAAAGCAGGCAGCATTGTGTTGCTTCCTCACCACCTGCTTTAACCTCTTGGACCCAGCAGCAGCATGCAGTTGCAGGGAGCTTGCCGAGTGGCCCCAATTTCTTTAATGGGTCGCAATTGGCAGGAGATAAGCCCCCCTGTTGCTTTTGGTGGGTGCTAATTCCTGCTGTGGCATGTGTACGCATTTGGCTGCTGCCTTAGCAGCTAAATGGGGTAGGTATTCGGGGTGGTAAAACCGAGACTCAACTGAGGCATTTTACCACCCCCCAAATTTACGTGAGAATGAGCACTAAGGATGCTGCCGCCGCGGAATGAGGGTTCATTCACAAGTGCAGCAGGAACTGCTGCTCCCCTGAAAAGTGATCCAAGTGTGTTTGACAGGTGGTGAGGAGGCAAGATGTTGCCTCCTCACCACCTGACAAACCCATAATTGTCGCGCGATGCACGCAATTTGCGACACGGCAGTACAGCAATTTAGAGGTTTAAATTAGGGTTGAGGAGGCCACACTGTGCCTGCTGATCTTTGAGTTCTCCCATATTGTTCAGTTGGATCTCCACCTCTTTAAGGTTGCCTACCCCTGCTCTAGGGCACAGGTTCAAAGGATTCTATTCAAACCTGTTCACAGTACCAAAACGCAGTGGTGGTGTTGGTACTATTCTGGACCTAAAATGCCCAAACATGTACCTTTTTGTGTTCCAAAGTTTTTTGCATGGAATCCCCAAGGTCAATATTTGTCTCTCTGAGCTAAGAGGAATATCTCACACCAGTAGACATTCAAGATGCCTACCTGAACATTCCCATTTAGGCTTAATATACACGGGACGTTTTTACAACCTCTCCTGAACGATTTAACTTGACGGATAGTAACCAACGTTTAAAACATCATTTTTTTTTGTTTGTTTTTTTCAAAATAACCAAAAATAAAAAACGCCTGTAAACAAAACGCGGGTTACTGCGTTTAGAAGCATTTGGCGCTTGAAATGCCTTTAAACTCAGCGTCTGAACTCATTTTTTTGCTTTCCAAAAAAGGCTTCTAAACTCAACTGCCTAAAAACGACATTAAACGCACCTGTGTACATGTACGCATAAGATAACATTGGATGAGTTCAGGGGCAGCTGAAAAAAGCTTTTACCGTTTACCAGCAGCTGTGTACATGAGGCCTTAGGCTTCATGTAAACAGGCAGCTCCTAAACTTCAGTTTAGGAGCTTTTGTTTTTTTTTGCCAAAGCTCCTAAACAACTCCATAAAAGCCTACGTGTCTATGTACACATAGGTATTTAGCAGTTTAGGTGCTGCCACATTTAGGTAAGGGTAAACGTTTTGGCCGCGGGAATGCGGCAAACGCGTGTTTTGGATTTTTGCAGCGTTTTGCGTTTTCCTGCAGCCACAGTCAGGGTAGGCTAGTGTAGATGTTGCCTTACCCACCTTATCAGCACTTTCTGCTGTTCACAGTAAGAGACAAACACTTTCAGTTTTTCACACTGCAGTTCAGCCCACAGGAATCATCTCTATCTCAACGATCTGCAAAAGACTACCCAGATTCATGCCTTTGGCTGGGAAATAATCTTCAAAAGTCTGCTCTCTGGCTTTATTCTAGACACAGGCTCAGACAAACGTTTTCCTTCCAGCAACCAAACTTGCCTACACTCTGGATGAGGGAGCACAGAGACCCTTTTGGTCAGCAGCATTGTCAGCATGAGGGCAGGTGAATGGAGGATTAGATGCATTAGAAGATTTAAATACACTACCAAACTCCAACTAACGCTTTTTAGAGCAGAGCTTCACCCAAAAGGTGAAATTATGCTTTTCTCCTAACCTGCCTCCCCCACAATACCTGTGGATACATTTTTTTTTTAGGGGCAGTGGACATCTGGTTTTCATAGGTACCCGCTCAACACTTCACCCAGGCTATAACAGAAGTTTGTCTTGCACAGTGGGAAGCACCAAGGAATTACAGCTGGCTTTTTTTTAGTGAACATGCTGGCGTCAGGGACGCGAAGATCGGTGAAAAATTGGCCCGGTGAGGATGGCACTGGATCCTTAGACAGGTATGTGTTCTTTTATTAAAAGTCACACACTTCATTTTTTCCATAGAGCCGGAGGATCCTCTTTCAGCAGTTACAGCAACAGTTTTGTGATAAAGGTTTTACATAAAAGCTGATCATTGTAAGCACCCCAGTCGGTTTAAAATGGTTTATCTCAACCCTTTAACTGGACCGCTTGTTCAGTTTAAAATAAATAAATAAATAAATAAATAAAAATTTGCTGGCTGGATCACCAGGCAAAAAAAAAAGGAAAGCCTAAAAAAGATTAAATCTAATGCAATCGCCGAATCTAAGGATTGCTAAACTGCAATATAGTTTTCTTTTGGGATTAATTTATATATATATATATATATATATATATATATAAATAAATCCCATTGAGATTCTCTATGTGGGTCCTGGGCCTTATGGTAGCCTCATTGGAGACTCTTCCTTGAGGAGGCATTGAATAGACCTGAGTGCAACACAATCCGTTGGCCTGGAAAAACAACATATTCCCTTTATCGATCTGCCTATTCTTCTCTCCAGTCAAGCATGGGACTCCCTAACTTTGTGAATTTCCCCAACCTTGGAAATGGAGAATTTTCTTCTATCCTTGTGGAAGGTGTTGACAACAGATGCCAGTCTCACAGGCTGGGGAGGAGTGTTCCAATCTTTCATGGTTTAAAGAAAACTTGGTCCAGTAGGGTCCTTTCACATGGGCGTTCCGCCCGGCAGACTCCACTTTGCTTAGCGGGGAATCGATCTGCTGATCCCCACTGAGCAGGCGGATGACAGGTCTGTCTCTGCTCACAGTGAAGAGATGCTATTGTCAGACCCCCGCTCTCCTCCATGGGGAGATTGGATGAAAACAGACAGCTTGTCTGTTTTCATCTGATCCGATCCCCCAGACAGATGGAAAATAGGGTCACCATCCCTCTGGATTACATGGACAGGATCTGATCGGATGTCAGTGAGTGTCAGCGGACACGTCACCACTGCCCCATAGGAGTGAATGGAGGCTCCGATCAGGTCCACCTGAAAAACTGACAGGCGGACCTGATGGGAAAGCCCGTGTGAAAGGGGCCTAAGGGTACAAAAACTCCCCATTAACAATCTGGGGCTAAAAGCAATAAAACTAGCTCAAGTCACTTGCCACCTGGTTTTCAGGTCATACATTTTCCTCATATCTAGATATTCCAAGCCTCTGTGGATGCAGGGCCGCCATCAGGGGGGTACAGCCCCCACACTTTTGAGGGGCCCCAGCATCTGGACAGGCCCGGCCAACTGGCAGGGATGTGAGAAGGCAGGGGCGGGTGCAGAGGAGCTCCATGGATGTTCCTGTATGTGTGTGAGTCAGCAGGCTGCTGCTCTGTCATGAGCTGACATCGGGCTCTTTGCTGCCACCTCTGGCCAGTTACTGCATGTGCACCCCTCTGCATTTCTAAACAAGAGCTGGGACTAGGACCACATGTATATGTGTGTGTCTACATGTCTGTGAGTGTGCCTGCATGTCTCGGTCTCTACATGTCTTGTGTGTGTGTACATGTCTCTGTATCTTCATGTCTTGTGTGTGTGTACATGTCTCTGTATGTTTCAGTACATGTCTTGCGTGTGTGTACATGTCTCGGTATCTACATGGCTTGTGTGTGTGTCCATGTCTGTGTGTGTATGCCTGTGTGTGTGTGTGTGTGTACATGTCTCTGTATCTACATGTCTTGTGTGTGTGTACATTTCTCTGTATGTGTCAGTACATGTCTTGCGTATGTGTACATGTCACGGTATCTACATGTCTTGTGTGTGTACATGTCTCTGTGTCTACATGTCTTGTGTGTGTACATGTCTCTGTGTCTACATGTCGTGTGTGTGTGTGTACATTTCTATGTGTCTACATGTCGTGTGTGTACATATCTCTGTATCTACATGTCTTGTGTGTACATGTGTGCGTACATGTGTCTGTATCTACATGTCTTGTGTGTATACAGGTCTCTGTGTCTGTACATGTCATGTGTGTACATGTCTTGTGTGTACATGTGTGTGTGTGTGTGTGTGTGCAGGTCTCTGTGTCTGTACATGTCTTGTGTGTGTGTACATGTCTCTGTGTCTACATGTCTAGTGTGTGTGTGTGTGTACATGTGTGCGTACATGTGTGCGTACATGTGTCTGTATCTACATGTCTTGTGTGCGTGTGTACAGGTCTCTCTGTCTACATGTCTCGTGTGTGTACATGCCTGTGAGTGTGTACATGTCTGTATCTACATGTCTTGTGTGTGTGTACATGTGTGCGTACATGTGTCTGTATCTACATGTCTTGTGTGTGTACATGCCTATGTGTGTACATGTTTCTGTATGTGTACATGTTTTATGTGTATATACGTGTGTGTGTGTGTGTGTACGTGTATGTCATATATGCACATGACATGTGAGTGGTGCTAAGAGCGTACAGGTGTGAGGGGGCCTGACAGCATACAGATGTGTATGGGGGGGGCCTAAGAGTGTACAGGCGTGAGGGAGGGGGCTGAGAGCGCACAGGCGTGAGGGAGGGGGCTGAGAGCGTAGAGGCGTGAAGGAGGGAGCTGAGAGCGTACAGGCGTGAGGGAGGGGGCTGAGAGCGTACAGGCGTGAGGGAGGGGGCTGAGAGCGTACAGGCGTGAGGGAGGGGGCTGAGAGCGTACAGGCGTGAGGGAGGGGGCTGAGAGCGTACAGGCGTGAGGGAGGGGGCTGAGAGCGTACAGGCGTGAGGGTGGGGGCTGAGAGCGTAGAGGCGTGAGGGAGGGGGCTGAGAGCGTACAGGCGTGAGGGAGGGGGCTGAGAGCGTACAGGCGTGAGGGAGGGGGCTGAGAGCGTACAGGCGTGAGGGAGGGGGCTGAGAGCGTACAGGCGTGAGGGAGGGGGCTGAGAGCGTACAGGCGTGAGGGAGGGGGCTGAGAGCGTACAGGCGTGAGGGTGGGGGCTGAGAGCGTAGAGGCGTGAGGGAGGGAGCTGAGAGCGTAGAGGCGTGAGGGAGGGGGCTGCGAGCGTAGAGGCGTGAAGGAGGGGGCTGAGAGCGTACAGGTGTGAGGAGCCTGAGGCACTGAAGGACTTGGTGGGATGGCTAGTGGGCAGATTTGGTGGGACGGCCAGTGGGCGGGACCCTGGGGAATGTTGGTGGTCAAGCTCAGGGGGGCCCAAATCTAAAGCTGTATAAGGGGCCCCATTATTTCTGATGGCTGCCCTGTGTGGATGTATTTGGCCGCTAGGTTCTTTTGGCAGCACACAGAGTTGTGTTTTTTTGGATGGGCCTATTGACATTGCTTTTTTTTTGTCCACTGAGGGCCCAGGAAGATTTCATGAGGGGTGGGTAACAGAGGAAACAATCACTAACAGAACAATGAAAACTGGGGACTGCCTACTGCTCAGAAGCCTGACAGACCTTATGCTAGCATCACATGAGACCGAAACATCCACATAATTATGATACGATACACGATTTACACCAATCAGTCATAACACTATGACCGCTGATGGGTAAAGTAAATAACACTGATTATCTTGTTACAATGATAATCAGTAAGTGGGATATAAAAAAAAAAAAAAAGTAAAAAATATCTTTACAATGTCCTATTGACCAAAAGAAATAAACATATAATATTAATATATTATCAAGCTGATATGAATAAACAAATTAAATGTCTCTGTGCTGATGTTCTAAGACCAATAAATCTTCCACAGAAAAAATTGCCTTTAGATATTAAATAATTCCATTTGTGATTTAAAGTGCTTCTGTGCAAAAAATGAAAATTAGAATTATAATGTTACACATATATGTGCAGGCCCAAATTTTAAATATCCAAAATTAAGGTGCTTCTGTGCTGGTGAAAAACAATATTGTTCACTTTGCAAAGGTGATCACAGCATGCGTGCTTTATCCGTGCTCTTATTGTGGCTGCACTCACCGGAACTCCCCCCCCCCCCCTCTTGGGGTATGGAGCATTCACAGTATCTGCCACTGTGCAGCAATCTGAAGGCTGGATGTTCCCCGGTGTATTAATAGTTTCCACTCTTGTCCCAAATGTCATATAAGGTATAGGAGAAAAGGGTTCCAATAGTGTGATATTGTTTCAACTCATTTATTATTTAAAATCATGAAAAGGGTACTCACATTCAGTGAAAGATAAAGTATTTGTTGCTGACACAAAAGCCGGTGACCGGAAGTGATGCAAAAGCGTGTGCTGACCCCGCCCTACGCGTTTCATCACTGACGTCATCTGGAGCGTGCACCGCAATTGCCTCATCTCCTTTATATAGCGAATCGCAACTTGAGTAATTAACATTGACGGCGGCCATTTTGGGTGAGATTTTGCAGACCGAAGTCCACATGTTATATGCACTTGTCCCGGCGCCCATTTGCTTTGTTCAGCAACAAACATAAAATCCTCTTAAAAGAACGCTATTAATATGGTTCCAGAACACTTGAAATGCAGAGTTCAGTCTGCATAATATCACCAAATATGGCCGCAGGTATTATACTCTCCAAGAGTGGTCTTCGGTCTGCATTAGCTCACCAAAAATGGCCACCGGGACAAGTGCGTATAACATGCGGACTTCGGTCTGCAAAATCTTACCCAAAATGGCCGCCGTCAACTTTAATTACTCAAGTTGCGATTCGCTATATAAAGGAGATGAGGCAATTGTGGTGCACACTCCAGATGATGTCAGAGTGACGAAACACGTAGGGCGGGGTCAGCACACGCTTTTGCATCACTTCCGGTCACCGGCTTTTGTGTCAGCAACAAATGCTTTTTTATCTTTCACTGAATGTGAGTACCCTTTTCATGATTTTAAATAATAAATGAGTTGAAACAATATCACACTATTGGAACCCTTTTCTCTTATACCTTATATGACATTTGGGACAAGAGTGGAAACTATTAATACACCGGGGAACATCCAGCCTTCAGATTGCTGCACAGTGGCAGATACTGTGAATGCTCCATACCCCAAGGGGGGGGGGGGGGGGGGGAGTTCCGGTGAGTGCAGCCACAAGAAGAGCACGGATAAAGCACGCATGCTGTGATCACCTTTGCAAAGTGAACACTATTGTTTTTCACCAGCACAAAAGCACCTTAATTTTGGATATTTAAAATTTGGGACTGCACATATATTTGTAACATTCTAATTTTATTTTTTTGCACAGAAGCACTTTAAATCACAAATGGAATTATTTAATATCTAAAGGCAATTTTTTCTGTGGAAGATTTATTGGTCTTAGAACATCAGCACAGAGACATTTAATTTGTTTATTAATATTATATGTTTATTTCTTTTGGTCAATAGGACATTGTAAAGATATGTAACATACACGGTAATTGTACCAACACTAATATATTCACCAATTTATTTATTTGGGTAGTTTTCAAACACGGATATAGAATGGCGCCATATCTACTTTATTTTCTTTTTAACCATGTACTCCACCTAGTGGTAGTAATTAGTAGAGGCAGCAGTTCTTTTTTGTTTTGTTTTTTTGGTCAACATTTACTTCCTTTGCGCGGAATCGTTCACATTTCTTGCAGTAAGTGGGATATATTCTCAAGTAAACATGTTCCTGAACTTTTCTGAAAACAGAAAAAATTGCAAGTGTAAGGATTTAAGCGACTTTGACAAGGTTCAAATTGTAATGACTAGACGGGTTAGAGCAACTCCAAAACTGCAGCTATTGTGTGATGTTCCTGGTCTAGTGGTCAGGACCTACCAAAAGTGTTCCAAGGAAGGAAAACAGTCATGGGTGCCCAAGGCTCATTGATGCATGTGGGGAGCGAAGGCTTGCCTGTGTAATCCACCCAAACAGCTACTGTAGCTTAAATTACTGAAAAAGTTGATGCTGGCTCAGACAAAACTAATACCCGAAAGAATTCACAATCCAAAAAATATAAAATAAAAAAAATGAGTAGAACCGCATTCCCTAAAATGATTCATTACAAAAGTTAGATTAAATTACCACGGTAAAAACATAGATACATAGTTAAAAAAAGAAAAAAAAAAAAAAAAGACTGCTACATGCACTGTTTATTGTGGTTATTGGGTATTGCTATAATACAGTGCTCAGCTAATATTTAATAGGTACTGAATGCTGTGTGTTCTTCCCTCGGATGTTCTCCTGTACACAGATGGGAGGAGTATAGAACAGGAAGATCCGTGCTGCTGAGGTCTGTGTATTTTGCTGTATTCAGAATAGCGGGACAGTAGTAACTGGGAAGGGGGGAGGAAATGCATTTGGAGGAGTGATAGGTGGGTGGTAAGAGGATATGTGCTGGGGGGTTCTTTGGGAGAAGAGGTGCTGGGGGGGGAATGGATTTGACGCCACACCTTGTAGCACAAGTTCTGTCCCCCTTCCACAGCATCCCCCAGCACATATCCTCTTAACCCCCCCCCCAATCAAAGATATGCCACCTGCCTCATAGGGGGCAATTGCAGCATCTGGGACCCCTAGCACCCTGTAAGAGATGTGGGGCAGTTGCCCTGGGTGGCCACTCTGGAACATTGGTGGGGAAGGGGGGATTTGTACTAGGATGGAGGGGTGTTGCACTAGGAAGGGGGATTTGGAGGTTTAAGAGAATTTGTGCTGGAGAGGATTAGGGGAGTGGAAAGGCTTTGTTCCAGGATAGAGGGAACCGAGGGGTATGTACAGGGGTCGCAATTGCAGCGTACAGAGGAGGGGCAGTGGGGGTGGCAAATAAAGCAACCAATCCTCTCCAAAATGGAGGTGATCGGTTCCTCTACATGCCACCCTGACACCCCTCTTATCTACCTCCTTCTGCCCCCAGGCCCCTGTGTACTCCCCTGGCTCCCTCATCTCTCGCAGCACTGCTAGATTCCCCCTCTCCTCTCCCACCAGCTGCTGCAGGGGATCTGTCAGAATGGAGAGCGGGCAAGGGGCCAGTAAATGTGTCATTCACTGACTCCTTCCTTGTCTTAATGATTAGTACAGATCACTGACTCTGTTAATTCATAACTAAGGCATAATAAACTGTTTACTATGCTTCAAATGAACAGCAAGCCTCTGTTTAGAGCTATTCCTGTCCATTCATTCTGTGCAGCTGAGACTGCAGAGATGGAGATTGGGGGCTGTGTCCTCAGTCTCCTTTCTCTGTCTCAAAGGTGAAACATCAGAGTCTGTTTAGACCCCTGATATCACACCAAAGCCCCCCCCCCGAAAGGGGTCTAAAAAAAAAATAAAAAATTGTAAAAACTAATAAAAAATACCATTGTAAAAATAAATAGAATGAAATGGTTAAAACTAATAAACAAATAAAATAACAAAAATAAAACTACTGGACACCAGTGGTGAAACGACCAGGGTCACAAAGGTCGCACTTGCGATCAGGCCCTAGTGTTTTGCGTGTGTGTGTGTGTGTGTGTGTGTGTGTGTGGCCTTTATGATTTCTTGCACCAGGGCCCTGAAGGTTCTAGTTACGCCTCTACAACAGAGGTCTAGAAAAAAACTACAAACTGCTCATTGGTTGGGTCCTTAAAGGCAGGTGCATCCTCCACTGGTAACTCAATTCTTAAGACATGGCCAGATCCACCGCAGGAACAGACCATTTCTGCACAAAATCCTCACAAATGGTATACAAGGCTAACAACTGCTCAGGGAAGCAAACAACCTATCATGGTGCTTCCAATTTGCATAGAGAAACAATTGAAATGGTGGGTTCAAAAGGCAAGTCTTAGGATTTTTGAACAACCTAAGAATGGAAACAGCACTAATAGAAGCAACAGGCTAGTTTAAGAATGGTTTATGTAAATGTTAAAAATGGTTTCTATTAATTTGGGAGTGATGGCAAATAGACTGAAAACTTCTTAGGCAAGCTTATCAGTTATGGATCTGAGCGATTTAAAATCAGGCAGCGTCTCTGTGACTGATGGCTCAGATGATGTGGATATATCAAATATAGAATTTGCAGGAGAGGCCACAAAAGCATACTTATAACTCATGTGAGTCAGCAAATTACTAAGTTAAATGGATCATAAAATCTCTCTGCAAGTATACCTGAAGCAAATAGAAAGTAAGCTGGGTATATCCGGGACTGTCCTTCCCATGTCTAGAACCAGACATTTTGTGGCAGTGTAGCTGTAAGGCAATGTATAGGTTTAGGGTACGAAGCTAAGCTTTGTACCAGTCAGCTAATGCTAGGTGAGAGTCAGATGGCCGGAGGTGACCACATTCACTGTAAAATGGGCAGCAGGAACAGAGCAAAAGTCAATGTGGCTCTTTGGATGCAGGTGCATTAGCGGGAAGATGCTTCCTTGATGCTGTATACAAAAAAAAGAGCACAGAACACGCCACACAGGAGAGGACATTAAGGCTTTAGTCCCACAGCACTGACCCTTTCTGTGGGAAAATGAATAGCAGCAACCATAAAAATGAGGTAGTTCCCAGTGCTTAGCCCAACTGGCCTGCTCACAAAGAGTCTTCAGAGAAAGGCCAGCACTGAGTCAATGCCAACAACTTTTGACCTGGAAAGCGCTCCAACCCAACTGAACCCAGTCTAAAATATATCTACAACTCGCGTTTAGAATTTATGCTTTAAAATACAAACATTTATATGATTATTATTTATTATAAATATTTATAAATCAGCATATCCAATATATATATATATATATATATATATATATACAGTATATATAGCCAGATAGTGTCAAAAGTGTAGTGTTACAAATAAGAGGCAAACAGAATCCTAAACCCAATCCTGCTTTAGTGCCACTGGGACCAGCTCATTTCAGAAGTAACACAGATACAGTGGATATAAAAAGTCTACACACCCCTGTTAAAATGTCAGGTTTCTGTGATGTAAAAAAATGAGATGGATAAATAATTTCAGAACTTTTTCCACCTTTAATGTGACCTATAAACTGTACAACTCAGTTGAAAAACCAAACTGAAATCTTTTAGGTGGTGGAAGTAAAAATAAAAAAAATAAATATTGTGGTTGTAGAAGTGTGCACACTGCTTATAAGTGGGAACGTAGCTGTGTTCAGAATTATGCAATCACATTCAAACTCATGTAAAATAGGAGTCAGTACACACCTGACATCATTTAAAGTGCCTCTGATTAACCCCAAATAAAGTTTAGCTGTTCTAGTAGGTCTTTCCTGACATTTTCTTAGTCGCATCCTACAGCAAAAGCCATGGTCCGCAGAGAGCTTACAAAGCATCAGAGGGATCTCATTGTTAAAGGTATCAGTCAGGAGAAGGGTACAAAAGAATTTCCAAGGCATTAGATATACCATGGAACATAAAGACAGTCATCACCAAGTGAAGAAAATATGGCACAACAATGACATTACCAAGAACTGGACGTCCCTCCAAAATTGATAAAAACAAGAGAAGAAAACTGGTCAGGGAGGCTGCCAAGAGGCCCACAGCAACATTAAAGGAGCTGCAGGAATATCTGGCAAGTACTGACTGTGTGGTGCATGTGACAACAATCTCCCGTATTCTTGATATGTCTGGGCTATGGAGTAGAGTGGCAAGATGGAAGCCTTTTCTTACCAAGAAAAACATCCAAGCCCAGCTAAATTTTGCAAAAACACATCTGAAGTCTCCCAAAAGTATGTGAAAAATTGTGTTCTGGTCTGATGAAACCAAGGTTGAACTTTTTGGCCATAATTCCAAAAGATATGTTTGGCGCAAAAACAACACTGCACATCACCAAAATAGCACCATACCCACAGTGAAGCATGGTGGTGGCAGCATCATGCTTTGGGGCTGTTTTTCTTCAGCTGTAATAGGGGCCTTAGTCAAGGTAGAGGGAATTATGAATAGTTCCAAATACCAGTCAAAATTGGCACAAAACCTTCAGGCTTCTGCAAGAAAGCTGAACATGAAGAGGAACGTCATCTTTCAGCATGACAATGACCCAAAGCATACATCCAAATCAACAAAGAAATGGCTTCACCAGAAGAAGATTACAGTTTTGGAATGGCCCAGCCAGAGCCCAGACCTGAATCCCATTGAAAATCTTTGGGGTGATTTGAAGAGAGTTGTGTACAGGAGATGACCTCGCAATCTGACAGATTTGGAGTGTTTTTGCAAAGAAGAGTGGGCAAATATTGCCATGCTGATAGACTCATACCCAAAAAGACTGAGTGCTGTAATAAAATCAAAAGGTGCTTCAACAAAGTATTAGTTTAAGGGTTGCACACTTATGCAACTATACTATTTTATATTTTATTTTTACTTCCCTCCACCTAAAATATTTTGGTTGGTTGTCCAAGTTGTACAGTTTATAGGTCACATTAAAGGTGGAAAACGTTCTGAAATGATTTATCTTTGTCTCATTTTTTTACATCACAGAAACCTGACATTTTAACAGGGGTGTGTAGACTTTTTATATCCACTGTATGTCAGTGCAAAACACCCACATATACACAGTTGGGTAAAGACAAATAATACTTACAAGACTGTTGACTATACATTGTACAATACTAATTATTGCACATTGATCAAAAAAAAAATTAAAATTATGATGTAAAAATATATATAGTGTCAGAAGTTTTTAAAACAAGCATGACGAGGAAAAAAAAAAAACATTAAAATTGTTCTTATATTAAATAGTTTTTATCTGTCAAATTTTTCCAGCAAGATCACATTCAGTCCTGTTAGACCGCAGTCAAATGCCTCAGGACATACATTGGCAAAATGTAGTGGCGACTTCTTGCAATGGAACTTGATGGGTCTCTGATGAGAAACAAAAAGAGTAGTTTAGTGATGCCTATTCACGGTAGATTCAGTTAGGATCAACATCATATTTGGCCATACATGTCCATGGTCAGACCACTGAAACTATCAGCACTCATTTTCTACAACAGCCTAAAGCTGCTTGAGAATACTCTCCACTCTAGAAACTGTACACGGGATCAAAGTGCTAGGTAACTAGTCAGTAGCAAGTGCATGGACTTGAATCAGCTGCATTAGAACTGCACTGTCTTGCAGGACCTAGGCTTAGCAGGCTGAAAACGTAACAATTATTTACGATTCATAAAATCAGATGAAATCTTGCGAGCAACTAGGGTAATATAATTATTTAACTGTCTTGAGCGGGCAGCAAGGAACACACATTTCCAATATAAATGTGCATTAGTATTACTTAAAGGATATACTGTGCTAATATATATAACTAATCTCTTATCATGTCAATCATATAAAACGTGTGTCAGTGTTAAATCCCTCTGATGTGACCCTGTGACATAACGCGTAGGGGAGGGGCAGATTGGTTTGACAAGATGCTTTGCATTCCCTAGGAGAGGCACAAATTTGTTGCAGTATTGTGGATTTTTACATTGCTACATGCTGTACAAAGTTGGTGCACTGGAGCACCTGATAAATGTGAGTTGAATGCAAATATTTTAAATAAATGCTACTGGTTTTAAAACAATATGTGGAGCTCCTGTCTTTTCACATATATCGAGCAATGGCAGAAGAATACTGACAGGACGGGAAGGAGGAAAGCACAATTTGTTAGGTCCAGGATGACTAATAGGCTGTTTTTGACCAAATTTAATTGTGAGGTCACACTTCATGAGGTGATTGCATATCTAATGGGAGAGCACTGTGGTGAACTAATATAAGGCATGCTTGAGGATTTGTGAAGATTCAGCAAGTCTCATCTTTATTTGATAATTAGTTGATTATCATTTATCTGACACCTGATTGCACTGAAACACTAGACCTATTAATTTGTACTATAAGGAGAGTTTTTAATCTTATTTAACACTAGCACGTGTTTTATATGATTGACACGTTAAGAGATTAGTTATATATATTAGCGCAGCATATCCTTTAAGTATTCACTATTCATACCATTTATATTCTTGTATGTTTCACGTTCAGCTGACATTCATATTGACCCTAAAAGTTACCTATATTTAAAGGGCCATAGCACACTTGCAATTCTGTTGCTAATAATAAACTAGCCTTAGGATCTTTATACAGGGCTCTGTATAGTACTCCTGTTTCCTCGCATAAGTGAGCAATGGCACCTCTGTATTCTCTCAGAACACGTTTCCTAAAATTCACACTCAGCCCAAACCTAAACCCAAGCTTTAGCCCTAACCCCCTACCTCACCTTAAAGAAAACATACGTGAAACAGGAAGGCTGCCATTGCGGAGTTCTACTTCTGAGAATGCTGGTTATCAGACTGTCATAGGTGCCATCTAGTTTCAGTGTAGCATAAAAGAGAGATCTCTGATGGCTAATACAGAATAAAAGCAAACTACCTAGCACAGCCTACAGTCTAATGGATGCTGCCAAATGCCAATGAATAGCACACCTATTCTACTGTAATTTATGTACCGTATATACTCGAGTATAAGTCGTTCCGAGTATAAGTCGAGGCCCTAATTTACAACAAAAAAATAGGAAAAACTTAGTGACCCGAGTATAAGACGAGGGTGAGAAATGCACAGCTACTGTAAGTGGAAAAGAGGGTCAACAATGCCCATTTGCAGCCTCACTGTGCCCATTTGCAGCCATAGGTCCCCCAAACTTCAAACTCGGTAGTTAAGGGTTCCTAGATGCCCCCTAGCTGCAGCCAAAATTTGGGGTCTCTGAACCCAAAGGGTCCCGAAATGACATTGCTGCAGATGGACACAGTTGACCAAATTTGGGGCCCCGTATCTTGGGGCCACTTAGTGTTAGGAACCCCAAATTTGGTGTGCAAACCCAGTGGAACTAGCACCATAAAATATCCAAAGCTGGGGTTTCTAGCACCAAGTGTCCCCGAGATACAGGGCCCCAAATATAGGTTCAGAAAATGTCAAGCACTTTTCATCAGCAGAGTGACATTTTCCGAACCGATTTTGGGGCCCCGTATCTCGGGGCCACTTAGTGCTAGGAACCCCAGCTTTGGCTATGTTGTGGTACCAGTTCCACTGGGTTTGCACACCAAATTTGGGGTTCCTAGCATAAGGCGGCCCTGAGATACGGGGCCCCAATGTTGGTTCAGAAAATGAAAATTTTTTTTGCAGAAAAGTGCTTGACTCGAGTATAAGTCGAGGGGGGCACTTTCAGCACAAAAAAATGTGCTGAAAAATTCGACTTATACTCGAGTATATACGGTAGCTCTATTTGGAAGCAGCTGTGTGCTCTCTGGACATATTGCTCAGAGACTTTGCTCTATACTAGTCCTGGGAGTTTTTCTTATGATAAAGAAGCTATGGGGAATACTTGAGATACGGTCAGTAAATGGTATCCTTGCTAAAGTTTAAAGATTCTTCCAGTTTGGTCTAGAAGTAGGATGGAGATCTACCAACACTGATGGATCCCCACCTTGTTTCAGTGTATATAGAAACTCCAATATCAACTTTCATCTACAATGGTAAAAGGCAAAACAGCCAGAGGATTAGCATTTTAAAACCCCAGCAATGGCAGGCTCCATATTACTGTTATAGGAGGTGTCATTTGAAAAAAATCAAGAAAGATTATTTAAGAGTCCCTTTCACAAAGATCATACTTCCCAATTTGAAACCACCTTTCAATACAGAAAAAAATAGATAGTGTTGCCATGGGTTTTCTGATCTACCCATGTGTCTTGAAATGACAAGCAATGCAAAGTTAACAGGAATCCAACAATTCTGCTAATGGTCATTTCCTCTCATCTACTGGTTCCCCTGCCATATCACTTTGCTCCCTAGATTGGTCCCAGCAAAAGCTACCAATAATGCTATAAGCGAGGGCTCCGACGGCTCTAGTGCTTGCAGCAATAACAATCAAAAGGCTCTGCAGTATGCTGATAGAGTCTCTGACTCATGTTAACTTTGCATTGCTTTGAATCTCCCAAGAACAGTGTATATTAAAGAGCAAGAGGTGTCACAACTATCTATTATTTTTGCTGTATTGAAAGGCAGTTTTAAATTAAGAAGTGCAAACTGGTGACAGGATCTCTTTAACCCCAACGTAAAGCAGTAGTAAAGTCCACTTTGTGATTTTTACCTACAGGTAAGTTTATAACAAAGCTTACCTATAGGTAAAATAAATATACCTCCTAAACATGCACTGTTTAGGAGACATTTGGTCTTTTGGCAGCAGGTGATGTCACTGGCGCAAGCGCTCTGAATAAACGGCATACCCATGCTGTTTATCAGAGTGCAGTGCCGTGGCTGCGACTCCCGCGCGCGCATGCACGGGAGTGATGTCATTGCAGCTCGGCCATTCAAGCTGCCAGAGCCCACCAATGGAAGATCAGGTGCAGATGGAAGCCCTGTCAACGCTGGCAGCGCACCACTGTAGGGCTTCTTTCTAAGGTAAGTATTTCAGAATGTGCTAGTATGTGATGAACATTAGCACATTATGCCATTGCCTTGCAGGGGATTTTTATTTATTTAAATGCCACAGTTTACTACTGCTTTAATTTGCTGCATGACCTTTCCAGATCTAACACTAATTTTCACAGGACAGGAATGAAAACCTCCAGAATTCCCTTTGTACAGGTTTCCTATGACACAATTACATTTGATGCCAAGATTATTTAGAAAGACAATGGCTAAGAGACTGCTCTATGTTACTACCTAAAAGCATTCTTAAGTGGGGGCACACTTTTCATTTAAGTGGAAACCACCTTTTAGTATGAAACACTTAAAAAAAAAAAAACATACATTTAATAAAGTGTATAACATTTTTTACCTGAAGTAATGCTCGAATGGATGCGATGCCGTTTTCTGATTGATTTAATTCTACCTTGTAACCCTTACATTTGTTAAGCACATTCAAGCATGCCAGGAGATTCCGATGCTTGTGAAACCCATCAACTATCACTGTCTTCCTGATTGGTGGAGCACGAGACAACACAAAACCAAGATTCCAGGACTGAAACCCTTCCTTTGTGATCACTGGGCTGTCTTGCATGGAATTTGTTATTGAGGTATTGAGAACTTTAACTGGAGACCCTGATAATAATAATACTGTGTTTTCCATCTCTGAAATATCATCCAGCTCAACCGCCGCTAAGGCTTCCAGTTTCTCCTAAAGAAAATACAAGAAATCCTTAACATGTCAAAACAAATAATACAGTTATGGCTAAATGAGCCCTTACATCTTAAAGTGTAACTAAAACTGCAGAGAGATTAGAATGCTTTTTGAGTTTTTATTGCTGTCTGTGCCCCTGTTAAGGAGATTCACCCTGGATTTGTCCTGTTTACCATTATTATTGAAAGTAAATGAAAATCCCAAATTTTGGGTTGTCCCCAGAAAAGGAACAGAGGGGAAATCTTCCAATGGGGACCCTAGTTCTGGTGACTAAAGGGTCCCAAAAGGAATTCCCTTAATTTGCAGGGATTTCCTATCACTTCCTAATTGGTTATGGAACAGGAAGTGAAGGAAAATCTCCCCAATGGCACACGGGAAAAAAAAAAAAAAATCTGACAGGGGTTATAACCCCCTTGCTCTATCCAAAATCAAAAAGAAAAGTTTTGCCTATAGCTCTACTTTAACCACTTCAGCCCTGGAAGGATTTACCCCCTTAATGACCAGGCCATTTTTTACAATAAGGCACTGTGTTACTTTAACTGACAACTACGCGGTCGTGTGATGTTGTATCCAAACAAAATTGACGTCTTTTTTTCACACAAATAGAGCTTTCTTTTTGTGGTATTTGATCACCTCTGTGTTTTTTGCGCTAAAGACAAAAAGACTGACAATTTTGAGGAAAAAAAAAAAATATATATATATATATTTTTTTTTTTTTTTACTTTCCACTATAATACATATCCAAAAATAATATCTAATAAAAAAAATGTATTCTTCTACATATTTTTGGTAAAAAAATTCCAATAAGCGTATATTGATTGGTTTGCTCAAAGGTTATAGAGTCTACAAAATAGGGGATAGATTTATGGCATTTTTTTTTCTTTTTTTACTATTAATGGCGGCGATCAGTGATTTTTAGCGGGACTGTGACATTGTGGCGGACAGATCAGACACCTAACTGACATTTTTTACCCTTTTTTTGGGAACCAGTGATATTACAGTGATCAGTGCTAAAAATATGCACTGACATTGTACTAATGACACTGGCAAGGAAGGGGTTAACATCAGAGGCAATCAAGGGGTTAAATGTGTTCCCTGTTTGTGATTACTAACTGTATGGGGAACTGTGTGACTGAGGAAACACACAGATCCGTCTTCCTGCTAAGCAGGAAGACAGATCTCAGTGTCCTCCCCTGACAGAAAGGAGATCTGCCTTGTTTACTTTGGAAGATCCCCGTTCTGTCTCTGCGGGGAACAATTGCAGGTGGCTGGTGGACATAGAGTCTGCCAGACCCACTGACTGGCTCCCCCGCTGGCCAATCGGAGCGCACGCCAAGGAACAGCTAGTGCACGACGATTTGCGCAGCCGAGCCACCATGCCGCAGTACATCTGCCGCGGGTGGTCGGCAAGTGGTTAAAGCACTATAGCAATGATAGGCACAACTTTAAAATGCTATGCACTATTTAAAGGGATATTAAACTTTGTTATTTTTAAACCAAAAAAAAAAATCAAAACATGTTATACTTACCTGCTTTGTGTAGTTATTTTGCAGAGCAGCACAGATCCCCCTCTTCTCAGGTCCCTCGCCGGCACTCCTGGCCCCTCCCTTCTGCTGAGTGCCCCACAGCAAGCACCTCTTTGTGTCCAATCAAACATGGAGCCACGGCTTGGCCCTGCCCCCCGTTCTCCTCATTGGCTCACTGACTGATTGACAGCAGCGGGTGCCAATGGCGCTTGCTGCTGTCTCAGCCAATGAGGAGGGAGAGTCCTGGACAGCCGTGGCTCTAGTGCAACATATTTGGATCAAGATGGAGCTCAGGCAAGTATTAGGGGTGTTGAGGGGGGCTGCTGCACACAGGTTTTTTTCATCCTAATGCATAGAGATGCAGTAAGATAAAAAACCTTCTGCCATTATAATCACTTTAATGGGACATTACTATAGTAATTAGGTATAAGATGATGTAGCTTAGAAAAGGTGCACATTTGGGTCAAATATTCTAAACATCTTTCTTAAAAGGAATGTTGCGAGACAAAGTTTTTTTGGGCTTTTTTGACAAGCAAATCTTGCATATCTACATTGTCTTCATAAAGAACTTCAGGAAATGCATACAACACAGTGGTCTTAAAAGGTAGGTTGTGGGGTGCAATCTCCAAGTCCTTAAATTGATCTCGCTATGCCAAAAAACAAGCTGCCAGTAGTTTTCCTCCTATAGCCTGCAGCTTTTAGTTCTAAATCATTATCTGAACTGCAGTAGTCTGCCCCATATACTGTACAAATACTATAGTTCAAATAATGTATTGGAACCAGAAGCTTTAGGCACTGTAGACATACCACTGGCAACTGGGTTTTTGCAACAGAATGTCAATTGAGGGACACCAAGAGAAGTGTAAATCGCACCTATTATTTACATCTGAGTGCATTACTTACACCTTCTCAGACTGCTTTAAAAAAATCAGTCATCAATAATCATCCTATGCCCATAGACATTTTCCTTCTCTAACCAAACACCAATCACTTGGAAAGAAAGTGAAAAATAGTCTCAGAAATGAGGACACAGACAACAAAAATTGACAGAGGATCTAAATTTCTATACTCCATAACAAGTTTTGGCTTTAAATGTTTATTTGTAAAATAAATATTTTTTATACCTAGAAAAAGATATATTTAGACTTCAGATATAAAACATATTTTCATTATTAAAATTAAAAAAATGTTAAAATTGAAATCTAAAACCATTCCCTTTAGTGGAAATCTGTTTTGTGAGACAATGCAGGCTGCCATTGTTGTCCTCCTAATGGCTAGTTACCTGGCAGGCATACTACTCCAATGTAGGGTTGCCACCTCATCCCTTTAAAACAGAACACATATTACTTACACAGGTTCTGTGGCTGATTAAGGTAGTAATTAAAATCACTTAGTGCCTCATCTGCATTAAATTAGCCACAGAACCTGTGTAATTCATAGTTGTTCGGGTTTAAAAAGGTATGAGGTGGCAACCCTACTCCAATGGCTTCACTATTTTCTTAGTTGCTAACTGGTGAAGGCAGAGCTCCAGATTTTCATACATGTTCCAGGTCAGCATGATAGCCAGGCAACTAGCAAGGCAGCCTAAATATTTCTCATATTTTTTTAACAAATGCCAATACCTAGTCAGGGCCGTAGATAGGGGGGGTGTTCTAACCCCCCCCCCCCCCCAGAGCATCCTGGCAAAATGCGCAGACAGTGTCCCTGCTGTTTAGCCTCAACATCAGCACAGTAGAAGCAATCAGAGTTTTGGAGTGCAGCAGCCAGCCTCCCTTCTATTGTGCCCAATCCCCTCAGTTTAATAAGGGGTCCCCCTGCCCTGAAAAGCATGAAATTACTGCAAGGTCTCAGATGCCGGCAATTGACAGTGCAGGGTTGAGGCAACTCCTAGACTCCTCCTCGAGGTATCATATGACACAGCCAAAGGGAGACTGGGGATGCAGAAGTTTTCCTACTTCTGTGCCGTGCTGAATCTGAGGTCTGGTAAGTGGGGAGGCATCAATTTTCTGTTTTGGGAAGGGGGAAGTGAGAATTCCAGCCCGGGGAGTTTCTTTTTGTGGGGGTCTAAGGGAAGGGGGGTGGGGTTTGCTTTTGAAGAAGGGGGGAGTTTCTTGTAGAGAAGTTTACAGGGGGTGGTTAATGGCAGGGATTTGCTTCTGGGAAGGAGTTTGGATGAAGAGAGATTTTCTTCATAATTAGGGATCTTTGCTGGGGGAGAGGGTGTGGAGTGTGGGAGATATTTTTGCTTTGGAAGGGGGGGGGGGTTTAGAGGCAGGGGGGTTTAATTTTTGGGGGGGAGATATTTTACAGTGGGAATCTTTGCTTGGGGAGGGAGGGTTCTTAGGAGGGAGAGGGAGATTTTATTTTTCTTTAAAAGAGATATTTCTCTTAATTATACTTACCCAGGTGGATGGAGCATCGATCCAATGTTGCATCTGTCCCCAGCTGCTCCTAAGACCAACAGAGCAATTAAAGACCGCTGATCACTTATTTCTCAGCCTTCAGTGAGCAAAGAGTGGCGACGGTCAGTCCCTGGCTCTGCCCCCCCCTCCCCCAAGGTCACTGGAATGCCAGGCTGTGGAGGGGGCAGGTGCGGCTAACTAGCTGCTGGTCCAGGCAATCCTGACTTTAAAGTTAGGATCTTTCCACAGCCTGGACCTGCTGAGTGATGTCAGTTGACAGCGGGCTATAGCTGGCTGTCGGCTAAAAATGGGTTACAAAAGTGCAGAACGAACTGCATTCCCCTCCAGAAGAAGTACAACCAAGCAGTATGCCGTCCCTTCAGAGCGCATGCACCGGTGACATCACGGCTGCTTTCCATGTGAATATCTCCTAAACACCACAAGTTTAGGAGATATTCACTGTACCTAGAGGTAAGCGTTATTATAGGCTTACTTGTAGGTACAAGTTCAAAAGCTGGGTTTACCACAGTTTAAGACTGAATAAAAGCCAACAATATTGACCAGGTGCAAAAGGCATCATCCTGTGGTTGGCAGTGCACAATTTTTTTTTTTCCATCTCTTAGAACATTTTATAAAAATTTTTTATAGGACACAGTTTAAGGTTTAAATAAATCACTGAATTTACTGCCTACCACAATATGTTGCCCCTTGCACCTGCTCAACTTGCACAGTAAAGTTAGCTAAAATCCAGTCTTGGGTCTCATTCATATATCCTACATGACCACGGTGCAGCAAGTATACTGCAAATACCTGCACCCAGGATCAGATGTTCCAATATCTGCTCAGCCTGTACACCTGAGTGATGGGCTGAAAAGAGCCAAGGCTGTCTGCTGCTGTAAACATGTATCCACCTGTATCTGCACATCCAGTGGTTACCTGCAGGTAGGGATACATTTTTGCCCTTGGATAAAATCTCTCTACATACAGGGTCAGAAATTTGTCCCTAACAGCAGGTAACCACTCTGAGAAACGGTTTGTTAGTGTGTCGCTCAGGCTCAATTGATGTGGGGATTAAAGTGGATGATACCGAATGTGCTGCAGGAGTGTCGGGCATCTCATCCCAGCTCCTGTAGTCACTAAAGGGAAGAGAGAAAAAAATCCCTGGTGCCACATTTCCACACATCCACTGAGTCCTATGGTAATGTAGTAGCGATGGGAGAGACTACCTCAGCCCGGGTTCCCACCAGGCCACAACCCAACGTGTTTTGCTTTTCCCCCCGGAGCTTAAACATGGGGACCACTGGATGTGTAGATACATGTTAACAGCAGTGGCTCTTTTCAGCCCATCACTCAGGTGAACAGGCTGAGGAGCTGACAAAAATTGGAACATCTGGGATCCTGGCTGTAGGTATTCATGGTACATTTACCATTCCATGGCCATTTAGAACATATGAATGAGATCTAAAGCCTGGTTCACACGGTAAGTTTTTTTTAGTTCAACCCAGCGGGCTGAACGAAAATAAAACTAGGGGGCTTAGGAGGAGCTTGCTGTACTAATGAGTACACTACCGCACCACAACTGCGTGCATTGTGTTCTATTCAGTTGAATGGGAAAATTTTTGCTGCACTGCATTGCAAAGCCTCATGGCACCACTCTGCTGTCACATGTTTTTACCGTACCTCACCCAACATTAAAGTGTAAATAAGTGTAAATGATGCCTTTAAGAATGAAAGACCAGAACCCCCCCGGAAAAAAATTATCTACGGCCCTGTACCTAGTATTAATGCAGTACTAAGAGTGCATGTCTAAATCCATTGTTACCTTCCATTTCTTCCATGCCCTCTTAATGACAGCTGAAGCCCTGTGCATTCTTTCAATATGCTTCCTTGTAAGCCAGCCCCTGGCAACTAGAAAACAATGAAATAAACAAGTAAATGTGCATGCAGTGGAGCCGACTGGGCAGAGAAACTGTCACATAAATTCTGATTATATATGTCAGTACTATGTAACTAAACAAATTCGGTCACTAAAAAACCCAGGCCGCTCTGAGCAATCAGAGTATAAAGACAATAAAATACAGATCAAGCCCATCATACTACCTGCTTGGATAGCTGTAGCTGCCCGCCTTTGCCTGGCCAGCTTCCTCTGTCTGTATCTTCTCCAGCAGCACTGAATACAGAATGCTCTCTGGGAGAAAGCTCTCTCCCTTTGCTTTTCAAGTATGTCTATCTATTAAATATTAAAAGAAATCATCATAACATGCAAACCAAGGACTGCGTATGACAGCATCATTTAAAAGTGAGAAGCTAAAAGGTGACTAGTATAATGAGGCAAGATTTACAGACCTAACACTATAAAACCCATCTCTATGGAATATGTAACATTCACTATGTGAATCAGTGGTGTATATTCATGGGCAGATACCAATAGAAGGAACATTTTTTTCTGATATTTTACAGACCCTTCTGTCTCAGGCAGATTCCTTGTGGACTCATTTTTAAGCTTTGTTTATTGATGATCAGATGTAACTCTCAGTAAATGTGTTTTGCTTGCCAATTGATCCCTACTGGGTGCTAGAAGTGAGGTTTGATTAGCAATAGTACTGCACTGCACTGTAGCTGATTAAGCAGGATTGACCCTGTCAAAAAAGTCCAGCCATAACTGCTTATATTAGTGCATTATTGGTATTGAGCTTTAGGAAATGATATGTTCATCCTCATGCCTCCTGAAATCTTCAAAACCAAAATCAAGAGAATGGTATAGAGCACAGAGGACACTGCAATGATATATATTTATGACAGAGCAAGCCAATTTCTGGCAAACTTGCCTCCACTGGTAATTACAAAAACACAAAACTGGGAACATATACCTGGCCTTTCCTAGAGGCAAAAGAAACTTAAGATATTACATGGTGAGGTTAAGACTACTAGGGCCATACACACAACTTTTCCAAGAGGTGAAAAACACTTTGGATGTTACATGGTGAGGTTAGAAAGACTAGGGTCATATACAAAACCTTTCCTAGAGATGAAAAACATTTTTTATATGGTGGGTTAGGATGAGAAAAAGTATGACTATGACTCCAAAAGCTGCAAATTGGTCTTTCTAAGGCCTCATGCACACTGAGCGTTTGCTCAGTGTATGCTTAAAAAACATGGTAAAAGCTGCATACTTAACACGCATTTATGCATGTTCGCACGTTAATGCATTCTATTCGTTTATTTAAGGCATCAGATTGCATTAACGTGCAAACGCACTTAAAACAGGTCTAGCGTTTATGCGTGTTTCAGGTTTCTTTTTCTGCTCAAACGCTCCTCTCCTGAAAGAGCTTGTGATGTTTTTTTTTTCTCTGCCTGTAAACGCTCCTCTTCTAATACGCCTATAAACGTCTATGCATGGACACATAGGCCAACAGAGGTGATTTACTGGCATAAAAAAGCCAACGCCTGTAAAAGTGGCATTTTTTTAAGCCCAGTGTGCATGAGGCCTAAGTCTTAGGCCTCTAGTAAGATAAAAAACACTGGTGGGCTGAATTACCCATTGGTCTCTAGTATCTTCTCTGAAAAGATTTCTCTGTACTGTAATATTCCATACCTCTGCCATATCACACAAGCAATAAGAGAGGTGTTTTATCAATTATCTGTCTGCTCTTCAACCCTCCATCAAATTATTTGTTTTTTATTGGCAATTGCGGTGAGGCAGAACTGAGAACAATTGATTTATCATAGTGCTGGAGTCCCAGAGAGATGGAGGAAACCAACATGCCTACTTAAGCCTGGTACACACTGAGATTTTTCCATTCAACCCAGTGGATTGAACGAAAAAAAAACAAAAAAACTAACAGCTCTGGTCGAGGCCGCTGCACTAATGACCATACTAACAGCCCATTTTCTGATCGGGAGCCAGCCAATGGACGGCTTGTGTCGGACTGGCATTTATGCGGCTTAAGGGAAGGGTTGGCTTTTAATGACAAGAAAAAGTACCACTGTACTGGGATTCTCCTGACCTGACCTGACTGCAAGTAAATATAATAAATACAATAAAAAATATTGTACACAAAAAGGTGTCCATTTATTAAGCAGAAATAAACTACGATAGTAACTATCATGGCTTATCTCTACTGTGCAGCGGTATAATAAGCTGCGACGAGGAGTGGAGATGATATTCTCCGATTCTTATCTCAGCTCAGTGAGAAGCTGCCAGTGGTTCCTATACAAACAGCCAGTTTAATAAGGTGCGAAGTAAGAACCTCGCTGGCTGTTTGCGTAATTTAACTCCCTCTTTGATAGCATGGAGAGAAGCGGGAAATGGCTGCGATGTGAGGAGGAACCAGGGGGATTATGCACCTGCTTCCCCTGCCACTGCTTGGCAGCCTCTGCAAAAGTTAGAATAGGATATTTATAACAATATATATATATTTTTTTTTTTTCATTCATACACACTATATATATATATATATATATATATATATATATACACATACACATATACATACATATACACACACACATACACACACATACATACACACATATGCCGTATTTATCGGCGTATAACACGCACTTTTTTCCCCTGAAAATTAGGGGAAAATCGCAGGTGCGTGTTATACGCCGATCCCCTGCGATCCCGAGCTGTCAATTCTTCAAAATCGCCGACCGCGATTTGAAAATGGCGCCGCCGGCGCCGAAATACACAGAGTCGTCACACAAAAGTCATAAAGTACAAACGCACATGCTCGGAATCAATGCTCACCAAACACGAAATTAGCAGAGGGGGCCCAAAGGGTGGCGCTCAAGAGCTGAAATTCCTCGTAATACTTCACTGCGTTCGTGTTGTCGACCGACAATTTGTGTAACATTAGTTTGCAAGACAAGATCCTGGCATACGCCCTTTTAACAAAAATCAGCTCGGTTGGCCAACAATCGTACTGTGTGTACGAGGCTTAAGACTGCCCTGTATTTGGCTCCATCCATCTTCAAATCAACTCTGACCAGCTTCCCTGTCCCTGCTGAAAAAAAGTATCCCCACAACATGTTGCTGCCACCACCATGTTTCATGGTGGGGATGGTGTGTTCAGGGTGATGTGCAGTGTTAGTTTTCCACGACACATAGCCTTTTGCGATTAGGCCAAAAAAGTTAAATTTTGGTCTCATCTGACCAGAGCACCACATGTTTGCTGTGTCCCCCACATGAATTCTCGCAAACTGCAAATGAGACTTCTTATGGCTTTCTTTCAACAATGGCTTTCTTCTTGTCACTCTTCCATAAAGGTCAGATTTGTGGAGTGCACGACTAATAGTGGTCCTGTGGACAGATTCTCCCACCTGAGCTGTGGATCTCTGCAGCTCCTCCAGAGTTACCATGGGCCTCTTGGCTGCTTCTCTTATTAATGCTCTCCTTACCTGGCCTGTCAATTTAGATGAACGGACATGTCTTGGTAGGTTTGCAGTTGTGCCATACTCTTTCCATTTTTGGATGATGGATTGAACAGTGCTCCGTGAGATGTTTAAAGCTTTTATATCATTTTTTATAAACCTAACCCTGCTTTAAACTTCTCAACAACTTTATCCCTGACCTGTCTGTTGTGTTTCTTGGCCTTCATGATGCTGTTTGTTCACCAAGGTTCTCTAACAAACCTCTGAAGGCTTCACAGAACAGCTGTATTTATACAGAGATTAAATTACACACAGGTGAACTCTATTTACTAAGTAGGTCACTTCTGAGGGCAATTGGTTCCACTAGATTTGAGTTAGGGGTATCAGAGTAAAAGGGGCTGAATACAAATGCACGCCACACTTTTCAGAGAGATTTATTTGTGAAAAAATATTAAAACCATTTATCATTTTCCTTCCACTTCACAATTATGTGTCACTTTGTGTTGGTCCATCACACAAATCTCTTCAAAATACATTTACGTTTTCGGTAAAGGCTGTGTGTGTGTGTATATTTTGTGACAGTAGGAGATGCTGTAACGGTAAAATTGATAGTTTGGGGGACACAGGGTGTGCCTTGGTGCAAGACTGCAGAACATAGATGTGGACTGAAGACATGGGGCTCTGTAGTTTGGAGATTCCATAGTGTCTTGGGTGGGACAGGATCTCCAACCCTGTGTCCAGACTTTGTAGATTACCAGTAGGGTGTGTGCTCAGGTGAGCACAGCACTTATAATGAGTATGGGAAGACCTCAATGCTCCCATTTGGAGACTGCTCCACACCCAGAGAGGCAAGAGGTGCAGGAGGCAGACAGAACGTGTGACTGCAAGAGGCAGTGCAACGGCCTGAGGACTAAGGCCAGAGCGGAGCTGTGGGCGCTAAAGTGAAGCCATCCACATTGAGGAATCCTGTGGTCTGTGTGACCAGGATAAAGGGCAGAGGTACTGCTGAAGAGAGCCAGGTGGGCTAGCATTTTCTGTTGTGTTTATTTGCTGGAAAAGAACCCCTGCATGGGAAACCTTTAGGTTACGGACTTTTATTTGCCTTTTTTTTTTTTTCCCAACAAAGTTTTTTATTGTGAATCAGATTGCATACAAGTCATATTATTTGCACATACTTATACATGTATACATTGCAAGGTAATTGTACGTAAAATAAAGATGGTTACATACATGAGTGGTCTGTTGTGCGTTTCTTCTGACGTTCTCTATTAATATTATCATTTAATGTAGGATATGATTATAATACTTTCATTGAGGAGAGGTATTTCTCTGGTGTAAAAGAAATTTACAGTGATCATGAGCAAGTTTCAGAGTCCTGTAGCCATCGATCCCATATTCTATTGTATTTGTCTGGGCACCCTCTATTGATGTATATCACCCGTTTATACGGGAGTGTCCCATTTACCTCTGCTTTCCATTCTTTAGTCTCGGGTGGTAAGGGACGCATCCACTTCCTAGCTATTATCTTTCTACATGAGAAGAGGGTCTCCTGTAGAAATACCTTGGTGTATTTTTCCAGTGGGTTCGGGAATACACCTAACAGGCATTGTTTGGGGTCCAGTGTCACAGGTGAGCCCATGTTGTCATGAAGGAAGGTCACTATCTGTTTCCATAGGCCCTGTATCTGTGGGCATGACCAGAGGAGATGGTAGAATGAACACTCTGAGGACTTACACATTGGACACAAAGTTGAGTAGTTGTGTTTGTATCTGGCTACCCTATGCGGGGTTAGGTATGTACGGTGTATTATATATAAGTGTGTCAACCTGTCTGACAGTTTGGGAGATACTTCTTTACACGTGTCCAATGCTTCTTCCCATTCCTCATCTTCTAGGTTGCCCAGATCCCTTTCCCAGCGGGATTTGAGACCGTATGCTATTTTTGTGGCTATTGGGATAGTGAGCATGTTGTAGAAACAGGAGATTAATTTTTTTGGGTCTGTATCTTTTATGATTGCTATTAGAGGGTTGGGAGCTGACTGTAATGGGAGTTGTGGAAATTGTGCCTGCATTGCGTGTCTCAATTGGAGGAATCTGAATACCATATTGCTGGTCAGATGGAATTCCTCTTTAAGGGTGTCAAAACTTTTAAGGGTTCCGTTTGACCAGACATGGTGTAAGTAGAGTATACCCCTCTCCATCCAAGGTCCCGGGTCATGGATGCTGTGGAGCTCTGGTAAGTCTCTGTTACACCATAAGGGAGTGAAGTCGTTATGTCTGGGTATATTGAGTTTGTTGTTTGCGAGTTCCCAGATGCGTCTGTACTGGTACATCAGGGATGTTCTGTGTGTGTTACCTTCATTGGTCCTAGTGCCCATGGTGATAGCATATATGGAATCTGAGGTTCCTTGGGCCCATTGTGGGCAAAGTAGCATCCGGAATCTTTCACTGTCCACCTTATCTATATGGTAAAGTTGGGAGAGTTGGGACGCAATATAGTAATGATTAAGGTCTGGGAGTGCTGTACCTCCCATGTCTGTTGGGTTTTTGAGGGTTTGCCATGCAATCTTGTGTCTATTTTTCCCCCACACAAAGGGTTTGAGAAGGGACTCCATTATTTTAAAGTGTTTTAGAGGTATGTATGTTGGGGCATGCCAGAGTATATATAATATTTTAGGGAGTAGTATCATTTTTATAAGGTTGATGTGGCCCCATACTCCTAAGGGTAGTCTAGTCCACGATTGCGTTTTAGTTTTAATAAGGGAATATAATGGTTTAATGTTGAGTGTTATATAGTCTGCTGAATTTTTGGAGGTATTTATTCCTAAGTATTTAATTGTGTCTACTCTTTGTAATGGTAGGGTGGCTTGGAATTCCGTGAGTGGGAAGGTGTCTATTGGTAAAACTTGGGATTTCCCCCAATTTATTTTGAGGCCCGAGAATTTCCCAAAACGTTCAATTGTCTGAAGAGCCCGGTGGAGGGAAGGACCTGGGTCCGCCAGATAAAGTAATGTGTCATCAGCGTACATGCTGATTTTTTCTGTAAGGGTTCCAGTTTTTAATCCTATGATCTCTGGGTCTGTCCGAATAGAAATAGCCAGTGGTTCCGCAGCCAGAGCATACAGTAGTGGGGACAATGGGCAGCCCTGTCTCGTGCCTCTGTGGAGGTCGAACTTCTGAGACGGCCGTCCATTCGCCACCACTCTGGCCGTGGGGTTCTGGTATAGTAATTGTACCCATTGAATGAAGTTTGGACCGAAGCCATATCGTTCGAGACAGCACCAGAGATATCCCCACTCAACCGAGTCGAAAGCCTTGGCTGTATCAAGGGTGACTATCACTCTTGTGCCTACATTCTCATGTGTAGCCTGCAGGTTTATAAATAGTTTCCGTAGGTTAAAGGAAGTGTTACGTCCCGGCATAAAACCTGCCTGGTCAGCATGTATAAGGTTGAATATCACTTGATTGAGTCGCATGGCTAGAATTTTGGCCAGAATCTTGATATCCGCCTGTAGTAATGAGATAGGGCGGTAAGATTCCGGGTGACCCAGGTCTTTATTTGCCTTTTTAATAAAAATGGGCTACCATGCCCTCAAATATAGTTCCTGACTAGCTTGAATCATTGACACACGCATCTGCCACGAGAGCCAATGGTCCCCGATAAGTGGTTGTTGGATGCGGGCACAAGGCGGTGGAATCCGGGTCCTTGCTCCGCAGTGAGTTCAAGTCAGGAACTATTGGTTGTGTGTGGAAGTGCAAAAGGCATTGCGTGGTGTACCTGTGAATGAAAAGTCAAACTTTTTTTTTTTTCTGCTGTGAACTGTGTTATGAGTTGCCGTGTGCAAGACCGCAAGGATGGGCCGGTCAAAGCAGAAAAAAGAAGCAGTCCTTGCTGAAGCAAGAGAAAGGCTACTATGACTGTATTTCCCTACATGCTCCAGCCAAGCCAGAAAATTCAACCATGTGTAAATCAGCTGTGGACTGGTGTAAATTAGTCATGTCACCCCCAGTTAAAGGGGAAGTGAAAGAGAACGTTGTCCCTGGCAACCTGAGCCCAAATGTGCCACAGCATGAGGCAAGGAGGCCCCTGCACTGCATGCATTGTAGTGAGTGGGGACATGCTGTTGCCCAGTGCCCCTTGTCACAGGAATGTTAGTGGAATAACCAAGCTGGACGGGAGGTTGATGGATTCTGGAATACACCTGCGAGAGAACGTTACCAGTGGTGTCCAAGACAGAGGGATCAAGTAATCCAAAGTCTGCCTACTGATGATCGTGACCAGCGGTGTCCTCAGAAGTGGTATTCCCATGGCACGAGTGAGAGCCAGTCATTGAGGAGATGCCAAGGAGTTAAAGTTCAGCGTCCAGTGCCATGTTTGGAGTGTGGTCAGTTAGGGCATGGGATGTTTACTTGCCCAAGGCTCTGGAACACAATTGGCGATTCTGGAAAGGCTGCAGAGTCGCCTTGTGGCCACAAAGAGGCAGTAGCTTGTGAGGATGCATCTGTGAGACAGCGCACACAAATGAAGCCAAAGTTATCTGCTGCAGGATATGGTAAGGCTGTTGCAGTTTGTGGGACTGATCCCAGTGAAGTGGCAGTGTGTCCGGTGGGGAGATCTACAGAAGGTGTAAAAATGGACTTTCTGCAGTGTGCTACCCAGAGCAGTGGGGAGACACAGGTTAAAACCCTGCTTACGACATATGAACTCTGTATGCACCTAAGGTAATCCAGCAGAGAGCTGGGAGAGATGTGCTAGGGGTGACCAAAGCAGTTGGTGTATCATGTTCCCTAGAGACCGTGACAGGTGCTGCAGAGATGCCCAGGGAAACCTCCCAGGAGCACACAGTGGTGAGGCATGTGGTTTCACAGGACAACTATGGAGCCGCCCTAGTGGGCAAAAGACTCCCTTTGGAGAGGAAGGGTGGTGTGCTGAGCGGCACACAGGGTGCCATGCGTTATGACCAAAGACAGCCTGATAAAGCTTATAAAACTGCTATGTCTATGAATGCAGATGATGAGGTACTGCTGAGCCCTCATAATGGAAGCACAATGGATTGGGACAGTTGGGCCAAACAATTACTAGCTATGTTGGACAAGGCTATGTTGAGCGACAGGGGTGTGAATACAACAACTGCTATGCTAGACAGGTGGATAGCAGAGTGGCCGATGGTTGAGGGTGCGTTGGTCCCTGCAAGGGTTGTTTCCCTCCATTCGGAAGGACCAGATCAGGGCGCATGCATGGCAGATGTGGTGTTCACAGCCCAGCCGCTGAATGTCAAGTGTTAAGGTGACAATGTAATGATTGTTGACTTGCAGAGGCTTATTGGTGAGTTAGAGGGCATGAGTGGGAGACATGCATCTGACAGTGTTTTAGAGGAGAGTCAGGCTGTGATGGGTACTTCCAGTGAGGTGGAGGCCCCCTTAAATGTCTCGGCCTCTCAAGCTGCAGTGAATGAGTCCCTGCACGTCTCTGATAAAGGAAATGTCCCTACAAAGGTCTTACATATTGATCTGGAGTGTATTGAAATGATGAGTATGCTAGTGGAACTGCTTAGACTGGTGAAAGCACATTTCTTGTATACCTGGGTGCCTCCATTACAATCGGATGTGGTGGTGCTGCGTGGTACCAATGGATGGAGCCAGGTAGTACAGGCTGTGCCGATTAACATTAATCACCAGTGGAACTGGTTAGTACGGTGCTTTCTAATACTGTGGCAAGTAATCTCCTGGTTTCCTGTGAGGGTGCTTCCGGATATGGTTCAGTACGGAAGGCGCTCTGGGAGGCCGCTGGAGACATCAGAGGTCTCTCCGCCTGATGCGGTGATGGAAATGTCTGCCAGTATGGTCCGAGGTGCGGCTGAGCAGGGTTTAGTAAATGGCACGGATACTGCCTCACCCGCTAGACCTCCTAAGAAGGAAGGGCCAGATATGGACGCGGCAAAAGCAGAGATTCTGTCTGTCACCTGCAAAGAGGTACAAGTTGGGGTACCCGGAGACGCTCTCAAATATAGTATGGAGAGGAACAAAAATTGTGACATGGAAAAGTGTGAGCTGGCAAAGTTTCGTACTGCTAGAAATGGGTCATGCGTTGCTCAATGTCAGTTGTTAGGACAACTGCTCACAGAGATTTGGACAACAGGTGAAGGGAAGCCTTGTGAAGGTCTCATAGGGGATAGCTGCTGCTGTGTGTTGTCCCTCCTTGGGCCTGGCCCTACCAAACCCTGAACAAGAAAGAACTGATGGTATTGGTAATTAGAAAAATGGTGGTGTATTACTGAATGTAAATAATGGCCTTGATATGACCATGAATAATTTCTTGGAAAATAAGCGCGATACACAGATGTTGAGCTCTGGGGAGTTGGTGGTCAAGGCTAATGGCAAAGGAGTTGGTAAACCCAAGAGACCTATTGTGATGGGCAAAACAGGTACCAGTGAGGGGAAAGGTGGTTCCTCATCAGGAGCAGGTTCCCTACAGAATCCAGAAACTGAGTTGAAAGGAAGTAGCAGGGAAGGCAGGGGGCCACCAGGAAAGAAATGTGAGCTCAAGAACCCCAAGGACAGATGGAGTAGGCTGAGGATACGGGACTGTTTGACCCCACTGCGATCCAGGGTAGGGCGTGCCTGGAAACGCACCCGGAAAAAAGATTGGGCCTACGCGGTGAAGAGCTGGCGCAGAGATGCCCCAATCAAGGATTCGGGCTGGTGTGTTCCGCCCCTTCAGGTTCGAACCAAAGGGGGGGGGGGGGGGGCATATGTGACAGTAGGAGATGCTGTAACGGTAAAATTGATAGTTTGGGGGACACAGGGTGTGCACATTTGCTTGGTGCAAGACTGCAGAGCATAGATGTGGACTGGAGAAAACTGCTTTCGTAGCTTTCTCCAGGTTTTGGTATTCCGGCATGGGGCTCTGTAGTTTGGAGATTCCATAGTGTCTTGGGTGGGATGGGATCTCAAACCCCGTGTCCAGACTTTGTAGATTACCAGCAGGGTGTGTGCTCAGGTGAGCACAGCACTTCTAATGAGAGTATGGGAAAACCTCAATGCTCCCAGTTGGAGACTGCTCCACACCCAGAGAGACGGGAGGTCTCCAGGAGTCAGAGAGGCTGCAGGGGGCAGCCAGAATGTGTGACTGCAAGAGGCAGTGCAACGGCCTGAGGACTAATGCCAGAGCGGAGCTGTGGGTGCTAAAGTGAAGCCGCACACACTATATTACCAAAATGATTGGGACGCAAATGATTGTGAGGTCATTGGCTTAAGTCTCACTAAAACTGGCTATAAGCGGATAGAAAATCCAACAAAAAAAAAATCAGTAGGTAGGCCGATTGTTTGATTCTCGTTTGGCTAGTGTGTTTACTGCACCAGTCGATTTCCGTATCAAGTTTAAAATGTAACGAACATAGGTCAATTGTCAAAATGTTTTTTTAATGTGAAATGCGCTTGAGCTGTAGGAGTAGTAGTAATCAAATCGGGAAAAAAAAAAAAATGTTCAATGCTGAAAATGATCGGAATGTTGAATTTCGCAGGAAAATTGATAATACAATGATTGGGCCCTTAAATGTTAGATCGAAAGAACATTTTGATTTTGGTTTAAATCTTTGTTTGCTTTAAATCTTTGTGTGTATCCATGTACGGCCAGCTTTACACTACATATCTCAGCTGTTCACAGTGTATTTCATTCACTTTTCTTCTCATTCAGAGAAGAGAAGTGCAGATCTTAATAAATCTGCTCTCCTCTGAAAGGTTTATATGTTGTGAAGGGCCGCGATATGTAAAGGCAGGAAACAGCTCAGTTTACTTACACTCACCAAAGTGTAAGTGTAAAACAATAGAAAAAAAAAAAAGAGAAGTTTCTTACTACTGTATGTGTCAGGAACACTTTTGTTGTACCACAGTGGGCTAGTGTGTTGGTTGATGTAGTGTCTACATATAATTTTGGCAAGGCAGCTTCCAGGATCTCTTGTGAATTAATTTGCAATTCGTTGCTCCCCTCCTCTAAATCAGGACCTGAAAGAAGCAGAGACCATCTAAGTATTGTATCTGTTTTATGTGCTTACTTTTCAGTTTCTGGTGGGACATGCGTAAATAGTTTCGTTTGTAAAGCATTTACCCATTTTAAATAAAACATGGTTAAAGAAAACCTATATTGAGAAATTGTAGACTGCCATTGCTTACTTATCTTATTAAAGAAAGGCTAGTTTCCTGGCTGTCATGCTGAGCCAAAGGCTTAGTACATTCTAAATCAATCAGTTACTTAGAACTAATCTGCGTACTTGAAGTACCAATTTCATTCAGATTTTTTCTGACCCATAGACCTGTTCCAAGTCAGTGTTTTGAAAACTACTGAAGAGTTTAGTAGGAATAGGTGTTGGATCTGAATTTTTCATTACATGTTGAGCCATCACTGTGGCAAATAGGCTGCTCCTACACCATGTTGAGGTGACCCACACATTTATTAAAAGTTCATATCCAAAACATTTCATAGGTTACAGAATCCTACTTTTTTTTTTTTTTTTTTTTTTTTTTTTTTTAGGGATAACGTGTAAAATTGCCCATCTGCATTCACACGTTAGCCCTGAAAAAGGGAAGAACCTTTAATTTCACTGGATACCAACTTTTGATAAATACGATTGCTTCCACTTGACCAATTAATCTTGTTGCTGCTTCATCTTCTTTGACATTTCAGAACATACTGAAAACTGAGGCAGCCAGGAAGCTAATGTTTTCAGAAAGAGATTAGCAATGACATGCACCACATTTCTCTTAGTACAAAAGGTACTTAGCCAGTTTGCAACCTAAAAATACAGGCTGCTCATCTGGAGGGCAATCATTTGTGCATTCCAAAGAATATTTTTTGAATGACCTGATTTATTTGGGCTATTGTACAAAACTAGTCTTAACACCATGATTACACTGTATAAACCAATTAGTGCTTGTACTGTATACAGCAAGTCATTCACAATGTAAAATAGTATACTGTATTTAATGAGTTGAGCAACATACATTTACAATGTAACATTGTCAATATAAGTGTGAGTGTTTTCTGCTTGACACATAATCACTTTTAATTTCTTTAATATCAGATGTGTTCCAGGGTCTACTGCATACTATAATAAAGAACATGCTGAAAATAGAATATGCTATGGTAAATTTGATAGAAAAAATAACCCAAATCCTGTAAGGCAAGCCAAATATTTACCTCAACTTCATGTAATTTTTAAAAAGGCTTGATCCACTCAGGAGGTACACAGGATAGTAACTAGTAAAAGAAGCAGGAACAAAAGAAGATGAAAACAGTGAAGAGAAAGTGGTAGAAGACAGTATGATAAGAGAAGTAAAGTCATGAGCATGCAGATTTTTCTTTCCCGGTTCGTCTTGATGCATCAAATAAAAATTATTTGTATCTGGTTCCCCAAGATTACCATGCTACAAGAACTGTGTTGTTATATTTAGCACAGAAAAGCATGAATTACATATGTGTATCTTCTAAAGATAGAAAAAGGCAAATCACCGCGCTATACCTTAACTGAATTGGTGCATAGAAACATATTGAAAAACAGAAATTGAAAACAATCTAATGTGACAAATCAGTGATCAAAAATCAATATAAAGCAGCCGCTAAAACGTGAGATACACACATAACAAAATAGATACAAGAGGAGCAGCGCTGTGATAAAAAAGTTCTATATGATAAAACCAGAACAAAAAATGTGAAAATATTAAGCCCAAAAATTGGGATAGGCTCCAAGTTCATAGGTTACATAAACAGCTGGACCGTCCTATTCAAAAACCAATCTTGGATGGTAAATAGAAGAAGCGTGAATAAATGGAAATCAATGAGTCCTTCACCACACCACTGGGATAGTAAAAATGCGCGCTTACCAAATGGCAAGCTTGGAAGAGCTTGCGACCTTAACCCGGTCGGGGCCTTTCAGGGTGGAACCATCAGGGAGAGGCACGCCACTTTGGCTTGGATTAAGCACGCTGTTCTTCCAATTACCACTCTATGTGGAGATGTGACCCCTGGCTAGGGCTAAACCTCCGGGGAGGTATACCAAAGAAAGAAGGAAAGCGACATAGCGTAATCCTGCTTTCACTTTTATTAAAATCAAAAAGAATTGCACTTACATGTGGAAGGATAAACAACAAACATTTGAGCCGGCCGGCTAGAAAGCGAACGCCCGTCCTGTAGACTGTAGACGGTAAATGCAGCACGTCAGCACGTCGGCACGCCCGACATACGTTTCGTCACACTCTGACGTCGTCTGGGGCACTGGCGTGCCCCAGACGACGTCAGAGTGTGACGAAACGTACGTCGGGCGTGCTGACGTGCTGCATTTACCGTCTACAGTCTACAGGACGGGCGTTCGCTTTCTAGCCGGCCGGCTCAAATGTTTGTTGTTTATCCTTCCACATGTAAGTGCAATTCTTTTTGATTTTAATAAAAGTGAAAGCAGGATTACGCTATGTCGCTTTCCTTCTTTCTTTGGTATACCTCCCCGGAGGTTTAGCCCTAGCCAGGGGTCACATCTCCACATAGAGTGGTAATTGGAAGAACAGCGTGCTTAATCCAAGCCAAAGTGGCGTGCCTCTCCCTGATGGTTCCACCCTGAAAGGCCCCGACCGGGTTAAGGTCGCAAGCTCTTCCAAGCTTGCCATTTGGTAAGCGCGCATTTTTACTATCACAGTGGTGTGGTGAAGGACTCATTGATTTCCATTTATTCACGCTTCTTCTATTTACCATCCAAGATTGGTTTTTGAATAGGACGGTCCAGCTGTTTATGTAACCTATGAACTTGGAGCCTATCCCAATTTTTGGGCTTAATATTTTCACATTTTTTGTTCTGGTTTTATCATATAGAACTTTTTTATCACAGCGCTGCTCCTCTTGTATCTATCTTCTAAAGATAATGTATAATCAAACCACAATACCCTTAAAACTGAACTCCAAACAGATCTAAAAGCTCCATTTAATATAGTTAGGTATCCTGGTGCCACAGAGCTATAGTCTTGAAGATGTTTTTTTTTTTTTTTGGGGGGGGGGGGGGGGGGGGGTTGAAAGTGAAAGTTTCCCTGACTTATTCACTAAGGCAGTGCAAACATTACCAAATGCAGTTGAAGTGAAACTTCACTCTCTCAATCAACATTGACTATGTTTAATCCTTAATGCTGCTAGCACTAGTAAATAGATAGGAAGGTATATCATATTTACTTGTTTTAAATGTGTTTTTTTTTTTGCATTTCTTCAGTTACTTCCTGGTTTCCATGCCTAGGCAAATGATGTCATACATCCCAGGAGTCTTCACGAGGGGTTTTCTCAGCTGAGCACACCCTCCTGTCTGCATGCCCATGAAAAGGGCAGATGGACTCCAGGAAGTAAATGCTACATTAATCATCTGCCCTCTGGCCATGGCAAGAAAGGAGGTGGTGTTTTTTAAAGTCATTTCTCAGCAAAATAAAACATGGGAGACATGGATGGATGGGGGCGTTTGCTTTGAATAATAACATGTATTAAATAGGAGTTTTTGGTTTGTGGTGCTCAGTTACGGTGTAGTTCCACCTTAAGATAGAATGGTGTTGGTTGCTACAATTTTCCTTTTGTCAGTGTTCTCTTTAATACTTTACAGAATAAGTCTGCCTGACAAACAAATGTATTTTGGCGTGTAATATTACCTCGCCTTTTCTTAGCAGGTGAAAGGCCATTAACATGGTTCCGCATTTCTGTCTTGTGTTGACCGGGTGCAACCACACCATAGCGCTCCACAAAACTTTGGAAAGAAATCCTTAGAAAGGAGATTTGGAATAGAAATTGTAATACATAGTATATACTTTAGCATACAGATCTTCTTATATACTGCATTGACAACCGCCGTTTGTCACAATGAAATTAAGCCCTGGTTTACATCAGTGCGGTTTTGAAGTCGTGCTACTTCAGCACGAATTCAAAGCAGTGCGATTTCGCGTGCAGCTTGCTGATATATGTGAGACTTCATTTAACAGATGTCAATGCAAGTCGCACTTAAAATCGCACAGAAATAGTGCAAGAACCTTTTTCAAAGTCGCTGCGACCTTAGGTCACAGCAATTTAAACAGTTCCATTGCTGCAAATGGGATGCGACTTTGAGCTGTCAAGTCCCATGACAAGTCGCACTGGTGTGAACCAGGGCTAAATCCTTCTCCTTGACTTGACCTGACTATTTTGCCCTTTTACATGTATAAATTCTCTAGCTGTCTCTACACCAATTACAATATTAACATTCTTCTCTGCATTTATTCCTTTACAAATGCTGGCCCTTTTAAAGCCACTTTTATGTTAAAATATTTTATTTATAAATTTGAATTAATCAAACAACTTCCCATCAATTGAGTCAATCTAGACTTTCCAACACGTCAGATAGGTGGGGCTGTGATGTCACAACGCAGAGCTGAATTCTTTGAGAGGACAAGCAGATGCCGGAGAGCGACAGAAGAGTGAGATATGAAGGTTTTTTACACTGGAGTCCTTAACTGTGAAGCCGATGTTCACCTTTTTTAAAGTGAGTGCATTTATTTGTGCTGCTAATAAATTGTAAAACATACTAAACTATTAGTGATATACATATACAGAGAGGGAAAAAAGTATTTGATCCCCTGCTGTTTTTGTACGTTTGCCCACTGACAAAGAAATGATCAGTCTATAATTTAAATGGTAGGTTTATTTGAACAGTAAGAGACAGAATAAAAAATAAAAAATATCCAGAAAAACGCATTTCAAAAAAGTTATAAATTGATTTGCATTTTAATGCGTGGAATAAGTATTTGATCCCCTATCAATCAGCAAGATTTCTGGCTCCCAGGTGTCTTCTACACAGGTAATGAGTGCTCCTAATCTCAGCTTGTTACCTGTATAAAAGACGCCTATCCACAGAAACAAATCAATCAGATTCCAATCTCTCCACCATGGCCAAGACCAAAGAGTTGTCCAAGGATGTCAGGGACAAGATTGTAGACCTACACAAGGCTGGAATGGGCTACAAAACCATCACCAAGCAGCTTGGTGAGAGGGTGACAACAGTTGGTGTGATTATTAACTGTCAATCTCCCTCAGTCTGGTGCTCCATGCACGATATCACCTCATGGAGTTTCAATGATCATGAGAATCGTGAGGAATCAGCCCAGAACTACACAGGAGAATCTTGTCAATGATCTCCAGGCAGCTGGACCATGGTCACCAAGAAAACAATTGATAACACATTGCGCCGTAAAGGACTGAAATCCTGTAGCGCCCGCAAGTTCCCCTGCTCAAGAAAGCACATATACAGGTCCGTCTGAAGTTTGCTAATGAACATCTGAATGATTCAGAGGAGAACTGGGTGAAAGGATTGTGGTCAGAGGAGACCAAAATCAAGCTCTTTGGCATCAACTCAATTCGCCGTGTTTGGAGGAGGAAGAGGAATGCTGCCTATGACCCCAAGAACACCATCAAACATGGAGGTGGAAACATTATGCTTATATGGGGGCATTTTTCTGCTAAGGCAACAGGGCAACTTCACCACATCAAAAGGGACAATGGACGGGGCCATGCACCATCAAATCTTGGGTGAGAACCTCCTTCCCTCAGCCAGGGCATTGAAAATGGGTCATGGCCCTCTCCAATCCCATCACTACACTCCTCAACTTGCATGAACTGCTGTCCCGCTTTGCGGTCATCTCTGGCTTACAGATTAACCCCCAGAAAGCAACCGCCCTGAACATTTTTCTCCCGGATTCCATGGTTTCTCCCCTCCAAACGCCCTTCCCATACCGCTGGGCTGGCCCCTCTCTAGAATACCTGGAAGTCTGTTTGACCCCTTCTTACACTTTGCCACCAAGTATTATCCCCTCCTCCGCGCTATCACCACCCTTATGGACTCCTGGGGATTCCCTTCGCTTTCATGCATAGGCCGCATCAACACTGTTAAAATGACTGTGCTCTCTAAGATCCTATAATTCTGTCGCATCTTGCCGATCCGAGTACCCGCCTTCTTACGCGCACTCCAGAATATATATTAGCTTTCATTTGGGCCCACAAACGCCCCAGAGTAGCCCGTACTACTCTCTTTGCCCACAGACGAAGAGGTGACTTGGCGTACCTAACATTTCAAAGTACTACCTAGCTGCACAGCTCTCACTGCTTACAATGTTACACACGACATCGGACATTCCTTTATGGTCGCTTCTGGAAACTCCTGTCCTAACTCAGCCCTTTTATGGCTTCCATCAGTCTCGCGTCCCCCTTCTCTTAGCCCTCTTATGACCCATAGCTTGAGTCTCTGGGACTCAGTCCGCTATTCAGACAATTTAATGTCCCATTTTCTCCCCCTCCTTCCTCTCCTGAATAACCCCCTCTTTCCTCCGGGGCTAGACCAGCCTCTGGCTTTTGCCCGGTGGCCCGCTCGCGGCTACTTACAGGTATGCCACTTCTTAGGATCCTGCGCCTTCCCATCTTGGACTTCCATTTGCAAGACTCACGACGCATCCCCCACGAATGGTTTAGTTCTCTACAACTTCGACACTGCATTTCAGCTCTTTGCTGTAACTTCTCTTTCCCATTCCAGACGACGACCTTTGAACGTATCTGCCTTAACTCACCTGGAACCCAGTGCGCTATCTCCTCTGTTTATTTCTCTTTGACCGTGGGGCGGCTTGTTTCATTCCCACCTGTAAGTCTCCAAATGGGAACGAGACTTGGCAATCTCTATAGAATTGGAGGATTGGAGCAAGGCCTGGTCATCCATCGCTAAATGTTCTTTCACTACGGTCACCATGGAGGCAGCCTATAAGGTTCTCCTCCGCTGGTATGTGGTTCCGGCCCCCATCGTACAATGATAGATGCTTCAGGGGATGTGGCCAACATAGAGACGAGATTCACATATGGTGGTCTTGTCCAGGTTCTATGGCCTCCTTTTAAAATGCTTTTTCATGTACCCTTCCACAAAGACGCCCAAGCATGCACTACTCCACTGCCCCCTTCCTGGGCCTCTTCTCATACCAACAAAAGCTTGCCACCTACCTCTTCATTGCCGCAAAACGCGCTATTGCCAGAGCTTGGCGGAAGCCCTCAATTGGTATTGCAGAGGTGAAGAGCATTTTTGACCACCCGCATGAGAAGATGACCAGTGTACTTCTTGAGTCCCATGCCAAGTTCCTCAAAGTGGAACCCATGGTGGCCTTATGCTCTCCCCAGCCAGTATGGGTATTCCAGACCGTTCTAATATACCACCTAACCCGCAGGCACCACGCTCTTTCCTTGTTTAAGTCTACACCTCCTTTTCCATTCTTGTCTTGACTGTTTCTCTTTCTCCTTTCTGGCTTAATTCTACATCTCCTTTCTCTCTTTCCTTTCTGTCACTTTTTCTCTTCCCACACCACCTTCCCCCGCCCTGTGCCTCCCTATTCCACCCCTCCACCCCCTCCTTTTTTTTTTTTTTTTTGTTTGTTTTTTTGTTTGTTTTCTTTGTTCGTTTTGATTTGTTTGTTAGTCTTACCATGTCTTGAACCTCCGAGTCCAGTTATTCATTCTCACTTCCAGCACTTACGCTGGATGCTTCTACTACTCGTTTTTTACATTTTGAATAAGTGTTCTGTTTGTATTTACATGAAAAGTGATGTTTTGTTGCCCTGTGCGGAACCATTTTGCCTTTCTTTTCTTCAGGCCTTTATTTTGGCATGGTCTTACTTAATAAAAATTATTGTACCAGAAAATGGGTACATGACAATGACCCAAAACACACGGCCAAGGTAACAAAGGAATGGCTCAAGGAGAAACACATTAAGGTCCTGGAGTGGCCCAGCCAGTCTCCAGACCTTAATCCCATAGAAAATGTGGATTGAGCTGAAAATTCGAGTTACCAAACATCAGCCTTGAAAACCTTATTGACTTGGAGAGGATCTGCAAAGAGGAGTGGGACAAAATCCCTCCTGAGATGTGTGCAAACCTGATGGTCAACTCCAAGAAAAGTCTGACCTCTGATTGCCAACAAGGGTTTTGCCATCAAGTACTAAGTCATGTTTTGCAAAGGGGTCAAATACTTATTTTACTCATTAAAATGCAAATCAATTTATTACTTTTTTTAAATGCGTTTTTTTCTGGATATTTTGTTGTTGTTCTACCTCGCACTGTTTAAATAAACCTACCATTTAAAATTATAGACTGATCATTTCTTTGTCAGTGGGCAAACGTACAAAATCAGCAGGGGATCAAATTCCTTTTTTCCCCCCCCCTCACTGTGTGTGTGTGTGTGTGTGTGTGTGTGTGTGTGTGTGTGTGTGTGTGTGATATATTTTATTATTTTACAAGCAATGACCCATATTGGTGGAGTGTCAGTCAGTGCTGTTACTCTGGAGAAAAATGGGAACCTTGATTTAAACCTCCTATTAAAAGGTTTGTTAAAAACAAAAAACAAAAACATGTCATAATTACCTGGTCTGTGCAATGGTTTTGGCTAATAGGGCGTACACACGGTCGGACTTTGTTCGGACATTCCGACAACAAAATCCTGTCTTGCAAACACACGGTCACACAAAGTTGTCGGAAAATCCGATCATTCTGAACGCGGTGACGTAAAACATGTACGTCGGGACTATAAACGGGGAAGTGGCCAATAGCTTTCATCTCTTTATTTATTCTGAGCATGCGTGGCACTTTGTCCGTCGGATTTGTGTACACACGATCGGAATTTCCGACAACGGATTTTGTTGTCGGAAAATTTCTTTCTCGAACATCACGGGACACAGAGCCACAGTAATTACTGATGGGTTATATAGGTATCACTGGTGATTGGACACTGGCACACCCTATCAAGAAGTTCAACCCCCTATATAATCCCTCTCCCTTGCAGGGATACCTCAGTTTTTACGCCAGTGTCTTAGGTGATGGACGTGTAAAGATGTCCTGTGCTGAGCTCCAAAGGGAATATCCTAAGATCCTATACTGGGGCAAGCCAGGCGAACCGGATCCATTCAAAGTGGTTTTACCCGTAATGCTTCTCTTTTTAGAGAGCTGGACCCCGCAGATCAGAAAATGGCTTTAAACTTCCTAATTTCTGGCGAGGTGCTTTACGGTCCCAGAACTGTTGGATCCCCCTACTGATGGGGGCCCCAGTCTCTGACGGTTTTTTCAAACGGAGCCCACCGTGAGAGGTGAAGATTGGGTCTGTGTAAACAGCACCCTGCGGCTGGATAAGGTAAGAGGAGATTCCACAGAATTTTTGAGTTCTAGTGGTTTTTCTCCTTTAAGGTAAATGCATGCTATGCCTATTGTGACCACCGGGGCTGCCAAGAGCACAAACCTAAGCATGCTGACTGACTGTCTCAGGTGTTCAAGTGCTGATTATGTCCCAGCATCTCAAAGCAGGCTGCAAGCAGGTAAGGTGGAAAGGGGGATTTCTCATGTTTGAATGTTCCCCCCCAGGCTAGAGAGGGGCCACAGGGGTCTAGAAAGTGGTTATACCACCCGGGCTCTGCGGCCTAATGGCCACCATCTCTGAAGATAGCCGTTCAGGCAGATCTTGCTACCAGTCTCCCTCCTTCCCCCCCCCCCCATCCCCAGCCTTTTCTCCAGAAGCATGACAGGAGAGTCGGCGCTCGTTTTTTTCAAAACTCGAGGGGGGGGGGCGGTAGAGGAGGGGGCGGGACGTCAGCACAGGTGCTTAGACTCCCACTCAGGCCAGCTGCAGGCTATTAAAGGCACTCTGTACAGGTGCACTCAGCCTTCTGAGAGACACAGAGCTGACGGTCGCATGTAAGGTGGGACAAAGGCATTCTCCTAGGCAGCATTTACTGAAGTAACACCAGACTGAGCATTGGGTAGCAAGGCTTTTAGCCAGACTACATCGCTCAGCGGGCAGTGTTCATTTGTATACCTCACACCTTGTTGCTTTGCACTATGGGTAGAAGAGGTTCAAGCACCCCAGGAACCAGAGACACTAGGGGATCTCGTTCAGGTTCTGAGGGCCCCCTGTCGGCAGCATCCTCCCCCCCTAAAGATGGGCCAGGGACGGCTAGCCAGGGAGAGCCATCGGGGTCAGGGGCTACACCTGCTTCTGGCACTTCAGCCCTTGTATATATTACACAAGAGGTTTTTTCCTCAACCATTAATGGTCTAGAGGAAAGATTAATGGCCGTGATTACATCTTCACTCAGTGGAAGAAAACGCACTAGGCCTTCCTCTGTTCCCCAAGACCCTCAGACAGAGGAGCTCTGGGATAAAGGAGATGAATCCCTTTCAGAGGATCGGGATGGGACGGATGATTCCTCTTCGGGGGAATCAGGTGGAGAGGGACCCTCTGCGACTTCCCAAGAGGAGAAAGTCTTAGTGCAGATCCTCACTGGATTGGTCCGATCCACATTTAAGTTGCCCATACCTGAAACTACTAAAGAATCCTCTTCTGCTTTGGGGTCACTGAAACCTTTCCAAGCAGCACATGCTTTTCCTGTTCATACTTTACTTGAAAGGCTCATTTATTCTGAGTGGGATCACCCAGACAAACGTTTTTTTCCGCCGAGAAAGTTTTCAACACTTTATCCGATGGAAGAAAAGTTTAATAAAATGTGAGGAATACCGGCTATTGATGCCGCCATTTCCTCCGTAAATAATAGCCTGACTTGTCCTGTAGACAATGCTCAGATGCTCAGGGATCCTGTAGATAAAAGGATGGAATCCCTATTAAAGGATGTTTTCTCCTTAGCAGGATCAGTGGCCCAACCTGCAGTAGCAGCGATTGGAGTCTGTCAATACTTAAGAGACCATGTTAAGCAGGTCATCAAAGTATTACCTGAACAGCAGGCCCAGGGGTTTGCTAACCTTCCAGCGGCCTTATGCTTTGTGGTTGACGCCATTAGAGATTCTATCGTGCAAACCTCCCGTCTTTCACTGGGGTTGGTGCATATACGTAGAATCCTATGGTTGAAAAATTGGTCAGCCGAAGCACCATGTAAGAAGCTACTGGCTGGGTTTCCATTTCGTGGTGCAAGGTTGTTTGGAGAGGACTTGGATAACTATATCAAGAGAATCTCTTGTGGGAAAAGCACTCTCTTACCTGTCAAGAAGAAGAGTAAGCGTCCCTCTTTCAAACGGACTCTTTCCCCAGCGCCGGGGGGCTTCAGCCTCCAGGCAGTCTCGACGGCCGCCTCCATTGGGGTCCAGAGACAAGAGTCAACCCCAGGGACAAAAGAAGTCCTGGGGAAAGAAGCCTACTAGGCAAAACACTAAGACCTCTGCATGAGGGGGCGCCCCCGCTCACTCGAGTGGGGGGAAGACTGCGACAGTTCTCAGAGCTCTGGCACGAGGACTTCCAGGACAGATGGGTAATCTCCACGGTAACCTTAGGGTACAAGCTGGAGTTTCAGGAATTCCCTTCTCCTCGGTTCCTCAGATCAAATGTTCCCAGAGACCCAGAGAAGAAGCAGTCGCTCCTTCTAGCGTTAGAGCGACTTTTGTCGCAGGAGGTCATTATGATAGTTCCCGCAAAGGACCAGGGATTGGGCTTCTATTCCAACCTTTTTATGGTCCAAAAGCCAAATGGGGATGTCAGGCCCATTTTGGACTTAAGGGATCTGAACCGATTCCTAAGGATTCAATCCTTCCGCATGGAATCAATTCGAACAGTAGTTCCCACCCTGCAGGGAGGAGAATTTCTGGCATCAATAGACATCAGAGATGCATATCTGCATGTGCCCATTTTTCCTGCTCATCAGAAGTTTCTGCGCTTTGAGGTAGGAGGGCGCCATTTCCAGTTTGTGGCTCTGCCTTTTGGGATAGCCACTGCACCTCGAGTGTTCACAAAGATCTTGGCTCCTCCTCTGGCCAGATTAAGGGCTCAGGGTATAGCTGTCATAGCATACCTAGACGACCTGCTCTTGATAGACCGGCCGGTAGCCTCTTTGAAGGGAAACTTGAGGACCACGGTCAGGTATCTAGAACACCTAGGTTGGATCCTCAACTTAGAAAAGTCTTTCCTAAAACCAGTAAGAAGACTGGAGTATTTAGGTCTGATTATAGATACAAGCCAGGAGAAAATATTTCTACCTCAGGCAAAGATCACTGCTTTGAGAGCTGATTCTGACAGTAAAGACCAAGAAGGGTCCCTCAGTCCGCCTTTGTATGAGGCTACTAGGGAAGATGGTGTCTTCATTCGAAGCAGTTCCCTATGCTCAGTTTCACTCAAGAATGCTGCAACACAGTATTCTGTCGACCTGGAACAAGAAGGTTCAGGCATTAGACTTTCCGATGCACCTGTCGCATGCGGTGCGTCAGAGCCTCAATTGGTGGCTCATACCCGAAAACCTGCAGAAGGGGAAATCCTTTCTACCGGTTACCTGGACGGTGGTAACAACAGATGCCAGTCTGTCAGGTTGGGGAGCAGTTCTGGAACAGGCTGCGGTCCAAGGGGTATGGTCCAAGACAGAGAGGACCTTACCCATCAACATTCTGGAGATCCGGGCGATACATCTAGCTCTAAAGGCCTGGACTATCAGGCTACAGGGTTGTCCGGTCAGGATCCAGTCCGACAATGCCACAGCAGTGGCTTATGTCAATCATCAGGGAGGCACCCGGAGCCGAGCTGCTCAAAAAGAGGTGAACCAGATCTTAGTCTGGGCAGAGATGCATGTGCCATGCATATCGGCAGTTTTCATCCCGGGAATAGAGAATTGGCAGGCGGACTATCTAAGTCGCCAGCAGTTACTTCCAGGGGAATGGTCTCTGCATCCCGACGTCTTTTGGGCCATATGCCAAAGATGGGGGGTTCCAGATGTAGATCTCTTTGCATCCCGATTCAACAAAAAGATAGACAGATTTGTGGCAAGGACAAAAGATCCTCTTGCATGCGGGACGGATGCGTTGGTGATTCCGTGGCATCGGTTCTCACTGATTTACGCATTCCCGCCTATTCTGCTACTACCACGACTCCTTCGCAGGATCAGGCAGGAAAGGAAGTCGGTACTTCTGGTGGCCCCCGCTTGGCCCAGAAGGACTTGGTATGCAGAAATAGTAAGGATGACGGTGGGTTCCTCGTGGACCCTACCGGTACGCCCAGACCTGTTATCTCAAGGTCCAGTGTTCCATCCTGCCTTACAAACGCTAAATTTGACGGTTTGGCTATTGAGACCCACGTTCTGAAGAGTCGTGGGCTCTCAGGTCCTGTCATATCTACCTTGATTAATGCAAGGAAGCCAGCTTCCAGGATGATTTATCATAGAGTCTGGAAGGCTTATATGACCTGGTGTAAATCCAGAGGTTGGCATCCCAGGAAATATGTCATAGGTAGAATCCTTGATTTTCTACAGATGGGATTAGAGATGAAGCTGGCCTTGAGTACCATCAAGGGCCAGGTCTCTGCTTTATCAGTATTATTTCAGCGGCCACTTGCTTCGCATTCTTTGGTCCGAAACTTTATGCAGGGGGTGATGCGTCTTAATCCTCCGGTTAAAGCGCCCCTAAACCCCTGGGACTTGAATTTGGTCCTGGCTGTGTTACAGAAACAGCCTTTTGAACCAATAAGTCAGATTCCTTTGGTCTTGTTGACAAGGAAATTAATTTTTCTGGTGGCCATCTCTTCTGCTAGAAGAGTATCAGAATTAGCAGCTCTTTCCTGTAAGGAGCCTTATTTGATTATAAACAAGGATAGAGTGGTACTACGCCCTCATCCTAGTTTTTTACCGAAGGTGGTTTCTGATTTTCATTTAAACCAAGACATTGTTCTACCTTCCTTTTTTCCAGATCCCTGTTCTCCGGAAGAGAGATCTCTACATTCGTTGGATGTAGTAAGAGCAGTTAAGGCCTATCTAGGGGCAACTACTCAGATCCGCAAGACGGATGTTTTGTTTGTGCTGCCAGAGGGTCCCAATAGAGGACAGGCAGCGTCAAAAGCTACCATTTCTAAATGGATTCGACAGTTGATCATTCAAGCTTACGGTTTGAAACAGAAGATTCCTCCGTTTCAGATCAGGGCACATTCCACAAGGGCTATTGGTGCTTCTTGGGCAGTGCATCACCGGGCCTCTATGGCTCAAATCTGCAAGGCCGCAACCTGGTCTTCAGTTCATACATTCACCAGATTCTATCAGGTGGATGTGAGAAGGCATGAGGATATCGCCTTTGGGCGTAGTGTGCTGCAGGCAGCGGTACAGGGTCCTCAAGTCTAATTGCACCCTACTTGGTCGTGGTCCCCCCCCCCTCAGGTAGCATTGCTCTGGGACATCCCATCAGTAATTACTGTGGCTCTGTGTCCCGTGATGTTCGAGAAAGAAAATAGGATTTTTTAAAACAGCTTACCTGTAAAATCCTTTTCTTTCGAAGGACATCACGGGACACAGAGGTCCCGCCCCTCTTCTAATACACTATATTGCTTGGCTACAAAACTGAGGTATCCCTGCAAGGGGGAGGGATTATATAGGGGGTTGAACTTCCTGATAGGGTGTGCCAGTGTCCAATCACCAGTGATACCTATATAATCCATCAGTAATTACTGTGGCTCTGTGTCCCGTGATGTCCTTCGAAAGAAAAGGATTTTACAGGTAAGCCGTTTTAAAAAATCCTATTTTTATCTCCTGCTCTCCAACTTTGTGTGTCGGAAAATCCGATAGAAAATGTCCGATGGAGCCCACACACGGTCGGAATTTCCGACAACACGCTCTGATCGGACATTTTCCATCGGAAAATCCGACCGTGTGTACGGGGCATTAGTGGAGGGGGAGTTGTTTTGAGGATTTACACTGGTGAATGCCAGATGGACTTGGGATATTTGCTTTCATACACAGGACATATCACATGCTTTGAAGTTAATGGTATATAAGAAAGTCACTGGATTGAAATATTGTATCATACAAGCATTTTATTTGAGGTTTATACCACAAAAAAATTGTGGGATTTATGCAGAATTGTTTCTATACTGTGCAGGTGTTAATATTTTAGAAATGTTTAAAAATTATTTGGGAAAAACGATACACTATTTGATTACTATATATTCTCCTGACTGACACCTTCCAACAATGAGATTTCTTTGATGCTTTTTAAGCTCTTTGCGGACCATGGCTTTTGCTGTAAGAGGCAACTGAATAAAAGTCAGAAAAATCCTACTAAAACAGCCAAACTTTATATGGGCTTAGTCACTTTTATTGATGGCAGCTGTGTACGGACTACTATTTAACATCAGTTTAAAGTGAATGTAAACCCTCACATATACCCAGTGAAGTAAACAACCTCAGATTATACACAGAGATGAAACAAATCTCCCTACATAAGTTTTACATGCATATCTGCTGTCCTCAGTCTGCTATATTCTTTAGAACTTACACATGTTAGAAATTTTCTCTTCCTGTTCAGCACTGGGAGTGTAGTCTTGGCATACACTGCGTGACAGCTGATTGGAGGAAAGGCACCCCCCCACACTCCACATAGGCAGAGGAAGGAATAATGTGCTGTGAATAGACCAGCTCTCTGCATATAGCACCCACCCGGACACAAATTTCAGGCTGGTTTTATCTCGGTTGTCAGAAGTTATCATGCTGATAACAGAAAAATGGAGCAGCAGAAACACACGGGGCTTTGTAGAGAGATAAGAAAACACTACAGATATATGTTCCTAGGTTAAATTTTATGAATCAGGTTTACATCCACTTTAAATGTGATGCTTCTGAACACAGCCATATCCCTAATTATGAGAGGGTGTTTACAACTATGCAACCGCATTATTGTTTATTTATTCTTTCGCCACTTCACACTGGTGCAACATGGGATCCAACTTGTGAGAGCACATGTTGCATGACGTCAAATTCAATGTTTTCCTATGAGAGCCGTCTTAACTGATCTGCACTACTTTGGTCCGACTTCAATGCCATAGAGTGTAAAAAGTCACATTAAGTCGGATTAAAGTTGGACTGAAGTTGCAGGGCAAAGTCCGATTGGAAGTCACGCGACTCATGTTGGAGCAGTGTGAACCTAGGCATAACAATTTCAGCATGCTTTTAATTGATTTGCACAGATTATAGGTCACATTAAAAAGGCGAGAAAAAAAAAATCTGAAGAACCGGTAATTTTTATCTTGGTCAGATTTTTTTTTACAGGGGGTTGTCAACTTTTTATATCCACCGTATGAAGGTTTTAATTAGTCAATCCAGACAGGCTGCCAACAAGCATACAGGCAGTGCTGGATTTTCTTCCTAAAATGCCCAGCATGTTTTGCAAGCTGAGCCATGTATCAACCATGAAGTAAAACAAAGACCTTATAAAAGTAAAAACTGTAAAAAGACAAGACATCAGTTCTTAAAATTGGAAACTTTCAAAAAATAATGAACATAAAATGAACCAAAAACCATTCTTTTATGCCTGTAGGAAAAAGTTTATACCTGATAGGAAAGCCTGCTGCACTTATGTTAATAGTTTCTACAATGCCACACGCTTCTAGCTGACTAAGAACCTGCAATAAAACCATACTAATTAAAATTATGCCACAAGAAAGATATTGCTATAAGTCTTTAACACAAACATGATATTCTCTGCCAGGTTACAAATTATGTTTGAAATAGGATGCATGGAATTTATATGATTTGAAAGACTGATTCTTTAAAAATGAGTATAGCATACCTCTTCCTTTCGAAAATCCATTGCTTTGCAGCCCATGTTTGGCTTAATACATCGAATATAGTGAGGGGTTGTATTGTGCAAAATGTGCATCAAGCTTTCAAGCGATCCCTTGAAATAAAACAGACACAGTATTGTTGGTGACCTAGAGAGCTGTGTGATGTATAAGAGGCAAAATGACAATTGTTTTTCACTATCTATTCACATTAACTACAGACATTTAAGTCACCCTCAAAGGTTTATAATGCATATACTACGTGACCTGTACTATCATGCCCAGTATAGGACAGACTAAATAACAGTAGTGCAACATACCTTAAATTTAGAGACAACTGTTGTAGGTGACGTCCTACTGTATGTGGCAACATCAGGTGTTTTATTATTTTCCAACGGGAATAGCTTTTGAAGCAGACTGTCTTTGGACTCTTGCAGAAGCTGAATAAGTTCTGGGGGAACAGGATCCTGAATGGGAAATAAAACTTATATATCAAAAACAAACATATAGTAGTCAGAGTCCAAACAATTACCAGTTTCCCAGGTGCTTTGGCAAGAAAGAACTGACCTGGTCCTGGGTCACTCTGTTGCCTATGGAACACTACCTTACTACCTTCTCTTTTTAAGTTTGTCCCCATAGTTGTTGGGCAAGGAGTGTGATTTTTATCAACAAGTGACAGTTATGAGACCACACCCACTCTGCAAGTTTCACTTTATATTCTGCAAGGTATCTGTCTTGATTCCTAGCTCTTGAAACAGACTCATAAATTTGTTAACCATCACCTTAGGATGAAATGGAAGAATACGGTCTGAATAAAGATGTGTCTATGTTACCTCCAGCACCCATTCTGATTTTCTTTTTTGGAATTCCTGTGCTTGAATGGTTGCTAGGGGTAATGCACATCGCCCATTTGAAGAAATAAGGCTCTTTATAACTTCAAAACTTTGGGGAAACTTTAGAACTTTTATTCACCCAATTTGAAAGATACAGTGGTCTTTTTTTTTTTAGATAATAGGAAGCTAGTCAATACTCTTCAGTTTACAGTGCAAATAGGGAGCATTGCATTATCAATCAATTTCCTTACGTCAACAAGTAGCAGTTTCGGAGGCTGGAAGTTGCAGAATAGCAACCTACTGTGTCTTATGGACTCAGTCTAGTCCAGGGATATGCAATTAGCGGACCTCCAGCTGTTGCAGAACTACAACTCCCATGAGGCATAGCAAGACTCTGACAGCCACAAGCACGACACCCAGAGGCAGAGGCATGATAGGACTTGTAGTTTTGCAACAGCTGGAGGTCCGCTACTTACAGATCCCTGGTCTAGTCTATTGAAATATCTGCTTGTGATGTTCCTCTAAACCAGGAGTATTGAATTAAATATCAAGGAGGTCAGATCAGTAAAAATTTCTTCCAGCAGACGGCCGAATCGCATATTTGTCCAGACATCACAGCCCCCCTTTCCTCTTGTATCACAATTCCATTCTTACATTAGTGTCCCCTGCCCCTTCACAGTAGTATTCTAACCCCCCCATAGCAGTGTTCTCTGCCCCTCTCACACCACCCCCCCCCCCCCACAGTAGTGTCCTCCTCTGCCCCCTTCACATCACCCCCCACAGAAGTGTCCTCCTCTGCCCCCTTCACATCACCCCCACAGTAGTGTTCTCCTCTGCCTCCTTCACATCACCCCCCACAGTAGTGTTCTCCTCTGTCTCCTTCACATCACCCCCCACAGTAGTGTTCTCCTCTGCCCCGCTCACACAACCCCCCACAGTAGTGTTCTCCTCTGCCCCGCTCACACAACCCCCCACAGTAGTGTTCTCCTCTGCCCCCTTCACATCACCCCCCCCCCCCCCCCCACACACACAGCACTGTCCCCCACAGCAGTGTCCTCTGCCCTTCTCACATCACCCCCCACAGTAGTGTTCTCCTCTGCCCCTTCACACCACCCCCCCCCCCCCCCCCACAGCCACAGCACTGTCCCCCACAGCATTGTCCTCTGACCCTCTCACATCACCCCCCACAGTAGTGTTCTCCTCTGCCCCCTTCACATCACCCTCCCTTTACATTACCCCATCAACAGCACTGCTCCCCCCCCCCCCCCCCAGCAGTGCTCCCTGGCCCTATACATCAAATCCCCACACAGTAAGGCTCTTTGTCCATTTAGTCCCCCCCCCCCACCCATGCCACAGTAGGACTCTCTGTCCCTCTACATCACCAACCCCAACACACACCTAGAGTAGAGATCAAATCGAGCATCCCTGGCTCCCCAGGAGTATTGAATTAAAATTCAAGGTCAGATCAGTAAAATTTTCTTCCAGCAGAAGGCCAAATCGCATATTTGTCCAGACATCACAGCCCCCCTCTCCTCTTGTATCATAATTCCATTCTTACATCAGTGTTCCCTGCCCCTTCACAGTAATGTTCTTACCCCCCCATAGCAGTGTTCTCTGCCCCTCTCACATCAACCCCCACAGTAGTGTCCTCCTCTGCCCCTTCATATCAGCCCCCACAGTAGTGTTCTCCTCTGCCTCCTTCACATCACCCCCCACAGTAGTGTTCTACCCTGCCCCTCTCACTTCACCCCCCCACAGTAGTGTTCACCTCTGCCCCTCCCACTCCCCCCCCCCCCACACACACACACAGCACTGTCCCCCGCAGCAGTGTCTTCTGCCCCTCTCACATCACCCCCCACAGTAGTGTTCTCCTCTGCCTCCTTCACATCACCCCCAACAGCAGTGTCCTCTGTCCCTCTCACATAAACCCCCACAGCAGTGTCCTCTGCCCCTCTCACATCAGCCCCCACAGTAGTGTTCTCCTCTGCCCCCTTCACATCACCCCCCCACACAGCACTGCCCCCCACAGTAGTGTTCTCCTCTGCCCCTCTCACATCACCCCCCACAGTAGTGTTCTCCTCTGCCCCTCTCACATCACCCCCCACAGTAGTGTTCTCCTCTGCCTCCTTCACATCACTCCCCACAGTAGTGTCCTCTGCCCCTCTCACATCAAACCCCACAGTAGTGTTCTCCTCTGCCCCCTTCCCATCACCCCCCACAGTAGTGTTCTCCTCTGCCCCCTTCACATCACCACCCACACACACACCCACACAGCACTGTCCCCCGCAGCAGTGTCCTCTGCCCCTCTCACATCACCCCTCACAGTAGTGTTCTCCTCTGCCCCCTTCACATCACCACCCACACCCACACACACACACAGCATGTCCCCCGCAGCAGTGTCCTCTGCCCCTCTCACATCTCCCCCCACAGTAGTGTTCTCCTCTGCCCCTCTCACATCACCCCCCCCCCCCCCACAGTAGTGTTCTCCTCTGCCCCCTTCACATCACCCTCCCTTTACATTACCCCCTCAACAGCACTGCTCCCCCCTCTCTAGCAGTGCTCCCTGGCCCTATACATCACCCCCCACACAGTAAGGCTCTATGTCCCTTTAGTCCCCCCCACCTCACAGTAGGACATCACCAACCCCAACACACATCTAGAGTAGAGATCAAATCAAGCATCACTGGCTCCCCCACCTGTCAGGTCCTCTGCCTCCTCACACCTACCTGACAGGTACACAGAGCAGAGACAGGGCAGATTGAGAGGCACGGTAGCATTGCATGGAGGGCAGGAGCCAGAGCTGCCAAAATTAACTTAGCATATTAAGGAGCTAGCAATTGATTGCTAGGACTGCGCTGTGTCCTAGCATCCAATCATCTGCTAGTTAATATACAAAGTTATATCTGGCAGCTCCCGCCCTCTATGCAGTGTCACTGTGCCTTGCGATCCCGATCTGTCCCACCTCCCGCTCTCTTCACTGCTGTGATAATGACAGTGGTGAAGTCTGGAGTCCGAGGAAAGAAAACAGCTCCTAAATGGTGCAATTGCAGGTCTGGATGGGATAGGGACTCGGTCTGGTTCCGGACCATTGCCCACCATTTAGTAATGCCTGCTCTAAACTCTGTCGCAATAGGGTACACTGTAGGTTTGGGACAGTTCTTACTCTAAGGGCCCAAGTGAATCAGTTACTGCCTGCCATGTTTGCAAACATTATGTATAAACTATGCTTCTGAATTTTTGTGGTGTTATGTTATTGTTATTAGAACATCTTCCAGGCATTTTACAATGTTCAAAACTAGATTTTAGCTTATCCAGCACTATTCTGGTTAGCGACAACATAGAAGACAACATAGCCAAGAATTAAACATTCTTTTGACTAGAATAAAAAAGTCATACAGTTCAGATACTGGAAGCCAACTCAGAAGATCGTGCCAAGCTTATTAAATAATAAAAGTAATAATTCAATAACTACATTTCGCTCGAGAGTTCCTTGGAAGTTTGCAATTATAAAAGATCAGTGAGTGCATCTGGTTGTGGTCTTCAAGCTTAAGGCTATGTTTCCACTTTTGCGTCCCCAAAGTCGCGCGATATACACTGCGACTTTGCTATGCGATTTGTGATGCGATGTCATGCGACCGCTGAAAACCATGTGAGAACAAGTCGCACTGATGTCGGAACAAAATAGTACAAAAACCTTTTTTGGAGTCGCACCAATTAGAATGGGGACCATTGAAATACATGGGTTTTTACTTGCCATGCGACTTCACGTGTCAAGTTGCACAACAACTCGCAGTAGTGGAAACAGAGCCCAACATATGAAAAGATGTCAAGATCCACAGCTTATTTTCACCACTGAATTGTCATATACCAGCAATATTATTCTAAAAATGTATATATGTGAGTTAAGCACCTTGTTTTTTTCCACCATATCTTCAATCTGGTAAGTCACTTTCCCAGCATAGTGAGATACAATAAAGTTAGGCTTTCCACTAAATTTATCCCTTCCAAAACACTTGTTGAGGGAAAGGGATTTTTCCAACCGAGACTGCAGCTGGCTGGCGTCTGAAGATCGATTCAAACGGCATTCCTACAAAGAAATATAAATTGCAGTTATTAATCAATACCATATCCAGGAACCAGGAGAGGGGAATAACCATCCCCTTGCCAGTTTCCAATATATAAGCGGACTTTATTGGCACAACACAAGACAATAATAATACAATTCAATCATTTTATTACAAGATCATTTCAAAATATAACACCACATATTAGTAAGACAAATATCGAGGGATCCAACACCTAGATGATATATATATGCATGCCTGAACAAAACTGGTGCTGTCTATCTGGAGAGAAAAGCAGATGGAGGCATTGATCGTTTTGAGATGTAATAGATAACCAGGAAGTATTACACTTACAAGTTACTTAGCATGGAGGCACTAAACTTAAAAAATATATTTGGAACTAGGTCCAACCTAAAAAATATGTAAACCCATCATTTTCCTGATATGTGCCTGCTGTACCATGTACTTGTATGAGAAAGTATTCTGTTGTCTTTGTATTGCTTCCTTCATGTGAAATACCTGTTCCTCTGCTTTCCTATTAAAAAATGACCACACTAAGCAGGAGAGCACACCATGATTCTCCTGTGCCGAAGAGCCTGCTCCCCTCCAATGATCAGACTGGTGCTGACATGGGAGTGTCAGCAGTTCAGTGTACTGCTGTTCCTCCTCCCCTAGCTCTCCGAGTTCCTTATGCAGCAGGTAACAGAGTATGTGATCACTTTAAAAAAAAAAATTATATATATATATATATATATATATATATATATATATATATATATATACATACATATACATACATACATACATACACACACAGCTGTGAAAAAAGTATTTGCCCCTGCTTAATTGCAGTTGTTGCCAAAGGGTGGCACAACCAGTTATTAGGTTTAGGGGGCAATTACTTTTTCACATAAAGCCAGGCAGGTTTGGACAGCTTTTTTGCCTTAATAAATGAAACCATCACCAAAATGTGTTTGATGACCTGAGTCATTTAAGTGCGACAAATATGCAAAAAAAAGCACTGTGTGTGTGTGTGTGTGTGTGTGTGTGTATATATATGTATATGTAGAGAGAGAGGGAGGCACAAATGGTTTGTCTTTCATTTCTATTTTAAACTGAATGAGTTGTTTTACAAGGTGAAGGTTTACATATACTTTAATGCTAAGAGGGTGCAACAAATCATAGCCTGTACGTTCCATGGTAATGTTGTTCGCACAGATTACTGAGAAAAATAACTTGTAATACATACCTCATTAAGTAAAGAGAATATACTAACTGGACTTCCTTCTATAAGATCTACACAGCCCTGGTTGTCTTCATAACTTATAAAGGACCATTCCAGTCCCTCTGCTGCATATTCATCCTACAGAAAAAGACATTCAATTGTGAGCTTTAAACATGACAAAATGTTGACTTGTTAAATAAGCAACAGCAATAAGCAACATATTCTCATTGGGCATTCTGTCAGCATGATGCGATATTCAGGTTATAGTTATGACAGAAGAAAATAACGACCTTCCAAACTTGACAAAAGTCCCCACTATCAAATCAAGATAGCCAGGACAGAAAATGTCCACTTTTAGCTCACATAGTTTACAGGTAGGCACCATGGAGCCTTGGCGTAAAGGCATGATTTAACAGCCTTATTGAAGAAAAAATGTTAAGTGCAGCAACCTATGGCAACCAATCAGAATCCTTCTAGTACTGGTCTATTTTCAGCTGAGTAAATTCTGATTTGCTGCTAATGGCTACAGCTAAAAATAGTACTGAAAGGGTCACTAAAGGGTATTTTTTTTAAATAAAATACAAAACATGCTATACTTGCTGCTTTGTACAACCTCCTCTTCTCAGGTCCCCCACTTGTGCGGTCTGCTTCTCTTCCATGTCTGCCTCCATAGCAAGCGCTTGGGGCATGAAGGAAAAAAAACCTTTAGCCTTTACAACCACTTTAAAGTAGATCTAAACCCAATCATCAACAGCTCTTAGCCTTAATATGTTAATGTACTTTCAAAAAGTTGTTTTCAATTTCTTAAAATCTGCAGCTTTAATTAGAAGAATACCTGGTGGTCCTGCTATTTTGGTTCTTGATCAGGCACTTCGTGTTATGGGGTGACAACTAGCTCCCAACTGTGCTTCTGCGTTAGCACACATGCTTCCAATGGAGACAGACTACAAGTGGCTGTGCCAACACACATTATGCAGACAAGGACCACTGTTATCACAGGATCAGGAAACTGGTCCAGAACATAGATGTACAGCTAAAGTATGAGTGAGTGAATGTAGACAGGAATTAACTAAAAGAGACCGGAGGGGAACATCAGCACAAAATGGTGAATAAAGCATTTTATGGGGAAGAAACATAGCAACTGCTAAGGATACACAGTGGTTTAGCAAACTAAATGTTGTTAGGGTTTGGATCTACTTTAGAAAAAAGGCCCCATTCACACTTGTGCAACTTGTCATGCCACGGTCCAAAGTGGCATGACAATTCGCACACCATGTTTCCCAATGAGTAACGTTCATATCTGTGCGTCTTAAAAGTCACAGTGACTTTAAAGTAGTTCCTGTACTACTTTGGTCTGACATTCATACGACTTAAGGGCCATAGACTTTAATATAAACCCTTAAAAGTTGCATGAAAGTCACTACTGCATGATATACATGCGACTTGTGTGTGTGAAAAGAATTCCGGAAATAAAAAATAAAAAGGAAAAAAAAAAACAAAAAAAACAAACAAACAGGGGACAAGTTAGCGCCCCCCCTTTCAAAAGCACCTTGCCTCCATGTTGATGGGGACAAGGGCCTCTTTCCCACAACCCTGGCCAGTTGTGGACAGTTGTTTAGACAGTTACTTTATAAAAAACAAAACTAAAAAACAAAAATAAACAATGTCCCCCCAAGTAAATCCAGCATCAGTCACAGTGAATGTCTACACTTGACGAAAGCTCCCCCCATTCAGCAGCTCTTAAATAAGGGGCGGGGCAACCTAGTGACGTTTCCAGGTGACCCCGCCCCCTTGTGATAGCATCAACCCAGCATGCCCCGGTTGACGATGTCACTCTGACATCGGGAGGCCCCGCCCCTTAGTTATTTAAGAACAGTCAGACAACGGAGAGGTCAGATGGTGGGAGCGGACTTTTTTTTTTTTTCTGGTCGGCAGTGGTGGCAGGCGTCAAGATTGACAATGAATCTACACCAGGGGACATTTTTTTATTTTAGTATTTTAAATAAAAGAATTGTCAAAAATTGTCTGTCATTTTTTACACTACACTTTTTTGTTGTTGTTGTTGTTGTTGTTGTTGAAGTAGGGGTATGCAACTTATACTCATTCACATAGAAGGGGCCAGGGTCTAAGGGGTTCCTGATTCCAATAAGCCCCCACCCAAAGACCCACACGACCAACGGCCAGGGTTGTGAGGAAGAGGCCCTTGTCCCTAGCAACATAGGGACAAGGTGGTGGCATGGTATGGATTTTAAATGGGAGCCCACGCTGTTTTTCTTTTTTTATTCATTTTGGCATAGGGTTAAAATTCATATTAGACCCGAAGGGTCTGGTATGAATATACATTCTGCATGTCAAGTGACTTTGTAGAGCACAAACAAAACAAACAATCACATCGGTCAAAGGCAAAGTCGCACTAATCCAAAGTCGCATCAAAGTCGAACTGTAAAGTCGCAATGGAAATCGCATGATTTTAAAGTCGCACAAGTGTGAATGGGGTCTAAGAACTCCTAACGCAGAACTAAACCCATCGATTCAACATACCAAAATGCTTACATTCAAGGCATACTGTGAATGACTGCCACAGAGCCATGTGTTTACAACCCAACTATCAAGCCACCAAATGGCTGGTGTCATAACAAATCACATGTGCAAACACCATTCCACTTTAACTTTAAACTGTTTAAAAGTCTTTTTAGTTACATTTTCTGTCCTTACTGAGGGAATTTCACACTGAGGAATTCTCTGTAATGTCTATGAACTATCCAGTGTAAGTGTACCTTTCCACTGCTGCCTATACTAATTTGAGTAATTGTCATTTTGGAAAAAAATAAAAATGGATTCACACTTCACAGGTAAAATGCTTTCTTTTGTGTACCTTTTCAGAGACTACATTTAGAAGCATTCTCCAGGTTTTAAGGTTTGCATTCACAAGCTGTACAAGTGTATAAAAGGGAGAACCCACTTGCTATGCCACGATTCTTTCTTCAAGCACTCAAAGCATTCAAACAACTTTCATCAATTGTACATTTAAAAATGTAGCAAGGTGCATTTCTACTCACTACAGGCAACAGTTGAAGGTTTTCTTTTTTTTTTTTTTTTTTTTTTGCTGTAGATTTAAAAAATTAGCCCTATCCATAAAGCAGTATTTAATACTTTTAAATATAATAAAGTGGTTGTAGAGGCAAAACATTTTTACCTTAATGCATTCACTGCATAAAGGTAAACAATGTCTCAGTATTTGTATTGCTCCCCCTTAAACGCGTACCTGGGTCCTCACACGATCCAGCGATGTGCCCATCTGTAGCCGCGCTCTCCTCTCTCCCTGCGTTCACAAGACAGAGAGGCAGCAGCGGAAGCCATTGGCTCCTGCTACTGTCAATCATATCCTGAGAGCAGGAGACGGTGCTGAGCAATGCTGTGTGTGTCTATAGACAGACAGTCCTGCTTGGTAGTAATCCTGCATGTGCAACACCATAGGAAGGGGCTTCCTATGGTGGCACTTGGAGAAGAGGAAGAACCAAGAGCGCCAGCGGAAGACTCCAGAAGAAGGGATTCGGGACTGCTCTGTGGAATATCAAAAACTTTACAAACGCTTTTAGTTAGATGGAGAAAACTGCACACAACGTGAGATATATCACTGATACCAACAAAAATATGAGTGTCAAGAATCTGGACAACAGTGAATACAATATACCTGTTGAATTTTTAGGTAGTGGGTCACAAAATGCTGCTGAAGTTTCTCATTGGCATAATTTATACACAACTGCTCCAAATTGTTTTGTTGGAAAGATTCAAATCCATAAACATCCAGTAAACCTGTGCAAGGATAAGGGGAACACATTTTCTAAATGGATATGCACATGCATATGAATACTTCATGCATATCTTTCTATAGAAAAATAGCCACAGCTGACAATCAAGTTATGCTAAAACATATATCATGATATCCTAAAAAAAGGACATAAATCTGTAAACTTCAGTATACACCTGTATAGTAGTAATGTAAAATACATACTGCACAACATATACTGTGGAAAATCCTTCTCAGACATGCTAGTGTGAGGTGTACATGATCAACCAGTGATTCTATTAGTTAGTAAATCGGCACTTCCATTTTTTCTACAAGCTATATTAAAAAGATAATAAAATTATAATACCAATAAAATTGCTCCAGTTAGTTGACGCATCACAAATGCTTGCATTTATTACGGTAACCAGCCAGTCAAATAACCTACAATAAAAGGGACAGGTTTAATTATGGAATGGTTTGGTGCACAAGACTATTCATTAAAGGTGGTGGTACTCATTCACAAAACATGGTTCTGGTGGAAGCAGCCTTTCCCAGTCTTGTGTGCCACAAAGCAGTAATTTCAAGTAATGGTTGTTTCCATTAGACTTTATTTAAATCAGGTTTTTGCTTTCTGAGAGACTCATCCTAAAATCCTGGCACTACAAATCAACTCAGAGCTTGTGCTACAAGAATGTAAAGGGTTCTTTTCCAAAAAAATGAGGTCAGCACAGATCCTTATTGTGATTCAGATGTTTTAACATACATCCTTTTCTATAAAGGAATCGGGAGCTTGGTCCCCAACCAGGCTTTCCAAGAGGAATAGGGCGATTCGACTATCTCGGTACAGTGAGGCAAATAAATTCAAATGTGTAGGCAGATATATAAAAGTATTACTTTTGTATTGATAAACTTTTGTAGTAATCAGTTACAGGTTAAAAGCGTGGTAACAATCCATGTATTATCACCAAGACAACGATCCCTAGACAGGGGAGATCACAATGGGATAGTTGATCACGGATAACATCTCAACTAGTTTCTTGGACTATCCTTTTCTGCCATCTATTTTTACACCTTACAGCAGTGGTTCTCAACCTGGGGGTCCGGACTCTCTCGGGGGTCGAATGATGATTTGCTAGGAGTCACCAAATCCTGAGCTGTTCCTGAAGCCCACACCGCTCTCCCAGCCTTTTTGCGGCCGCCCAGCAGGGCTGTCCCTGGAGACTGCAGCCGCCCAGCTGGGCTGTTCCTGGAACCCGCGGCCGCCCACTCAGCCTCTTCGCAGTCGCCCATTAAGTTCATGGCATGGCTGGGGGGGGCAGGGACTAGAGGTCAGCTGACTGGTGAGGAATGTGAAGTGGGAGGGGCTAGAGTAGACCCATCTCCTGATTTCGGCATAGGTGTCACTGCTACGAGACACCACAAAGTTGAAGACACAGTGAGTAACACTACCTGGGATTATAGTTGCCATTAAAAGTCCCCACTACAGTTTTCAGATCAGCAGATGACCTTGATCAAGAGCACCTAAGTTGGCTGATCAGAACTCCCCCCAGCATTGCCACTCATCCCATTCCCCCCACCAAGGAGTAAGAGAAGGAATAAAAATAGAGAATACATGGAAAAGGGGAGGAACAAAGAAAAAAGGGAGAGAAAGAATTATGCCACGTACACATAACCGGTTTTGCCGTTGGAATAAACGCCAAAGGTTTCTCCGACGGAATGCCATTCAAACGGTCTTGCCTACACACGGTCAACCCAAAGTCCGACCGTCCAGAATGCGGTGACCTACAGCACATACGACGGGACTAGAAAAAGGAAGATAGCCAGTAGCCAATAGCTTCCGTCTCGTACTTGCTTCCGTCTCGTACTGAATTGGTTCCGTAGGAAATATTTAGAACATGTTCTATTTCTAGGTCCGTCAGAATTTTCAAAAAAAAAAAAGGCAGATGAGGCATACACATGATCGGAATAGACGATGAAAAGCTTCCATCTGACTTTTTCTGTCGGACATTCCGCTCATGTGTATGTGGCTTAAGAGAAAGAACAAGAAAGATGGCTAGAGAGGGATGGGGGAAAAAAAAAACAAGAAATTGGGATAGAGATAGAAAAAAGGGAAAGAAAGGAGAAGAGTGGTACATTCTACAATGTACCATAAGGGGTTTTAACATTGTACGCGTGGAAGGAACTCCGGGAGAGCTAAATGTCCGTGGGTTAGGGGCACAAATTACTTGTCTTGCCTTGGGTGCTGACAACCCACACTACGAAAATAATTTTACTGTTAGGGGTCCCCACAACTTGGGAAATTTTATCAAGGGGTCACGACACTAGAAAGGCTGAGAACCACTGCCTTACAGGCAATCAGCTGTATGAACTAACTTTCAAATCAACTAACAATTAGTGTGAACAATACTGCTGGCTGCGACATGTATTTTCAGTATGATGGGCTTTGTTTTTAACACAACATTGTCCTAAAGAAACCCTGTTACATTTGGCTATATATAAACCTGTGGCCATATAGGAGGTACCCAAATGTTTGGACCTCAGTTGCTCATTTCAGAGTTTCTTTACCGCTGATGAATGTGCCCCAGGAGGACTACCTGACAAGTTTGTTTATTACAGGTATTTATATACCACCAACAATTTATGCAGCGCCTTACATATACCGTATATTGCACATTCACATTAGCCCCTGCCCCCAAGGAGCTTACGATCTAATGTCCCTAATTTACATTCAATCTTACTTGTGCCAAGTCCCATTTAGACAGGAGCCAATTAACCTTGCAGCATGTCTTTGGAGTGTGGGAGGTGCTAGGTGGAAGTGCTAACCACTTAAAAACTGTGCTGCCCAGTTCAAGTGGAATTCTTACTTTTTAAACTAAACTGACATGATTAGCTTATATATTTAAGACCGGTTTGAGTATTTTTAGCAATTTAAAACCATAGGGTTTGTTTGAAAACAGCTGGGGTTATAGGCTAAATTATCTTGGGATTGTGGTGTACCTATTACTATAAACTGTAAGCTCAGAATTTAAGCTGGTTGTTATTAACTGAAATACAACCCTAAAATGGCCCATATCACTAGAAGTCTTCACAAGTATTTAGGCCCATGGTCTGTGCATAATCCAGCTGTGCAGTTTTTTTCATAAAATATATGGTAGCTTCTGGCACTGCTACTAATCTGCATAGTGGATGGGTGATCACATCATTAAATTGAGCTGTCCATGTGCAGGTTCAGTTAACTTGGATGTCTGTGTAGCCATCTCAGACTGATCACCAGTAGACAATTTCTGTCTTTTGCTTTGCCTTTTCACAAGGAGGGGTGCAGAAGACTTCAGTGAGGGTCTTGGTGCTATCCTCAGCTGCCTCTGAGACCAAGAACTGAGCGAACAAAGACCGCTGATCGCTCGGTTTTTCGGTCTTCAGCCTGCAGAGAGCTGTTGACTGTCAGTCACCGAAGCTCTGGGCTGTGGAGGGGATGGGAGGGGCTTTCTCAGGCTCTCAGTGGCATGCTGAGAGGCTGAGCCAGCAGCTGGTCCAGGCATCTGGGTTGATGCCAACTGTAATGCTGGGATCTTTCCCAAGCCTGGACTGGCTGAGTGAGGTCAGCCGACAGCTGGCTTTAACTGAAAATGGGTTACAGGTGTGCTGAACAAACTGCTCCCCTGCAATCATAGCTTTGGTTATACTTCGCCTTTAAGGATCAATTCTTTTTTCACATATTTTCATTTACAAGCTTCAGTATCTTCAGAATGTCTATATTCAACTCCTCTGTTTTGTACCTCACCTGGCATATATAGATTTGGCTAAACAATCCCTTCGTGAGTCACACTCGGCTTTCTTGCAGGGTTTCTTTAATGCTTGCTGTTTTCCCGCTATTATAGTACGGTAGCAGAGCCTGTCCAGCAGGTGCTCAGCAGGAATCTTCAGCAGATTTGAAGTGGAGTAAAGAAACACTAAAATACAGTTATGTGAACAGATAGTTAACAAGCATTCCTAATGATTCTATGCATTTTAATGAAAATACAACCCCCCCCCATGTTATTCTATAGTAATCTGAACTGTGAATACCATTAGTTTAAGTCATCCAGCCCTTAAATTCCATTGCCGATTTTGCCATTACAACCTTATGCATATAAAATTGTGAGAAAGTTGTAAACTCTTTGGAGCTGAAAGTATTTTTTAAGTTAAAAAAATAAATAACTGACCTTTACCATTGCTTAAAACTTCACATGGCTGGCTTTCGTCCAGAGAATCACAAAAACTGACATTCCCCAGATGCAAAAGACCTGATAAAATCTGTCATAAAATGGAACAATACAGGTGAGATAGGAGCCAGATTAGAAAGAAAAGAGATCCTATTCACACTTTCCTGGCTGTTTTTCTTTTATTTATCACATATTATCAAGAATGCAGTAGTAGAAGAAACTGTTTTAGCAGGAGCACCCAAACAGAGCCTTATGCCGTGTACACACGGTCGGACTTTTCAGCTACAAAAGTCCGACAGCCTGTCCGACAGACTTTCGACGGACTTGCGGCGGACTTTCGACGGACTTGCGGCGGACTTTCTAACGAACAGACTTGCCTACACACGATCACACAAAAGTCCGTCGAATTCTTACGTGATGACGTACACCGGACTAAAATAAGGAAGTTCATAGCCAGTAGCCAATAGCTGCCCTAGCGTGGGTTTTTGTATGTCGGACTAGCATACAGACGAGCGGATTTTTCGACCGGACTCGAGTCCGTCGGAAAGATTTGAAGCATGTTTCAAATCTAAAGTCCGTCGGATTTGAGGCTGAAAAAGTCAGTTGAAAGTCCGGAGAAGCCCACACACGATCGGATTTCCAGCCAGCTTTAGTCCGTCAGCGTCCGTAGGACTTTTGTAGCTGAAAAGTCCGACCGTGTGTACGCCCCATAAGACTATGGCAAAAAGATCTCCAGGAATTCCCACTGGATACCCAATGAAAGAGGATGATAATTGGCCAAACTCCTCTTCAATTCAGATTGGCCCTTTCATTTTTCTTAAAGGAAATATGTTGGCTGCCGCTGCCAACATACTTCTAAAAATAGGATTTTTTTATAACAGCTTACCTGTAAAATCCTTTTCTTTCGATGGACATCACGGGACACAGAGCCTCAGTAATTACTGATGGGTTATATAGGTATCACTGGTGATTGGACACTGGCACACCCTACCAGAAAGTTCAACCCCCTATATAATCCCTCCCCTTGCAGTGATACCTCAGTTTTGTAGCCAAGCAATATAGTGTATTAGAAGAGGGGCGGGACCTCTGTGTCCCGTGATGTCCATCGAAAGAAAAGGATTTTACAGGTAAGTGGTTATAAAAAATCCTATTTTCTTTCTCGAACATCACGGGACACAGAGCCTCAGTAATTACTGATGGGATGTCCCAGAGCAATGCTATCTGAGGGGGGAGGGACCACAACCAAGTAGGGTGCAATCAGACCTGAGGACCCTGTACCGCTGCCTGCAGCACACTACGCCCAAAGGCGATATCCTCATGCCTTCTCACATCCACTTGATAGAATCTGGTGAATGTATGGACTGAAGACCAGGTTGCGGCCTTGCAGATTTGAGCCATAGGAGGCCCAGTGATGCACTGCCCAAGAAGCACCAATAGCCCTTGTGGAATGTTCCCCTGATCTGAAACAGAGGAATCTTCTGTTTCAAACCGTAAGCTTGAATAATCAACTGTCGAATCCATTTGTTTTTTTCTGCTTTAGTAACACGCTATGAACATTCTACATATTTGACATGTACCTATTACTTACCTATAATTCTATTAACCTATAATTGTTTATTTAAACCAATAATAAAAAAAAAATATGTTTGAACCATAAACAAATCTGTCCCTCAAATTGTCCAAAAGGATGATAAATTTGAAAGTTAGTGGAGCTAGCATTACATGTGTTGCCTTGTTCTACATAAGCAAAGCACAGGTTCACTGGAAGACAGCAGTGCTGTACTTTAAAGTAACTGTATTGTACTACTCAATCAAGGGATATATACACAAATATACACAAATCAGTTAGGCATATGATCCTGCCATCGCAATGGTCTTTTACTTATATGCGAACACATGCATATCCATTTTAGTGTATCAATTCTAAAAGATAAAATAACATCACTGCATTCAATTTGTGAGAAAGGTGAAGATTATTGTAACTGACCTTAAATACGTTACTCTGCTTTGATGGATCAATACCCAAATGTGTCATTGCATCTTTAGTGATTTTAAAGCAATCCTCTAGATAAATAATAAAAAAAAAATAAACACAGACAAATTTAGTAGAACTGAACTATAAATCAGTTCTATGTAAACTTAAGAAACTAAGAAAAAATGCCAAGCTAAAACAAGACATCTCTCCTGCCTCCAGCAAAAGCAGTTTGAGTGTTAACAGCATTGGTTCTATATCTGCACATGTTGTGTATATTTACAGTACAGTATTTACGAATGTTTGTCATGATAATACACTAAGGACTTCTTCTTTGCAGCCGTAACATACATTTTGCCAAGAGGCATCCAATAAAAGTATCCACCTTCTGAAAGTAAGGATGGCTGTTCAAAACATTTCTGAACAGCTTGGACCACCATCCAGCTTATGGAAAGGTGCAAGTAGAAACACACAAAAAACAAACAAACAAAAAAGGTTAGACTATGTCCTAATTAAATTTAAGAGGAGGGAAGAAGAAAGGTGAATAACCATCTGATCCTTATGCAAAACCAAGTAAGGAGCTAGCAGAAAGACAGTGGGCACAATTCACTAAACAATATTTTACTGCATCCGAGTATGCTGTAAAAATAACGGAAAACGTTCCACAACCAACTTCTCTTACCCTCAAGGTTCTTATCAGAATTTGGGAGCCAAGAGAACTGTGCATTTTCTGGGAGATCCCATTCATCTCTTTCATTTGCAGAAGCACCTTTAAAAATCTGAAAAGAAAGAAGTAATAACCAGATGTTACAAAATATCGACCGATTTGGAAAACTGAAGAAGGAAAAGCAAATCAAAGAATGAAGATTCTAAATAGGAACTGAAACAAAAAAGATCCTTAGACATTTAAGAACGTGTCTGTGCTGTGGATAAAATCCAAAGTTTAGCTCTCATTTTTTTTTTTTAGGAGAAAGTGGAATTATGAAACTAAAACACCTGGTAAAGTACTGCTAGCAATGTATATACTTTTCTATAAAGCCAACCAATGGTAAATACTAATAATATGAAAAGAATACAATATATTAAAATTATTTTTTTATATATATATATATAGAACTTTAGGAAGGATTTTTTTTTCTTGACACACCTGATAAAATATATGGAAGTTTCTTTCTGAAGGAGTCTGATGAGCTACACGTGTCTTCTCAAGAAGGTAAGTCTGGATAGAAGCACCAGTAATTTGCTGAGTTCTAATATTGAAAAAATGAAAGAAAAAAAAAACTTGCTCAAACATAATACTACTGATTTGAATGTTGAGATACAAGAATGTAAAAAATCTTCCCACTTCAGCTATTAAAAAAAATAAAATAAATCAACACATTGAGGTTGATTTACTAAAACTGGAGAGTGCCAAATCTGGTGCAGCTGTGCATAGTAGCCAATCAGCTTCTAACTTCTGCTTGTTCGGTTAGGCCCCTTTCATACTGGGGCGGGAGGTGCATCAGCGGTAAAGCGTTGCTATTATTAACGACGCTTTACCGTCGTTTTAGCGGAGGTATTCGGCCACTAGCGGGGCAGTTTTACCCCCCGCTAGCGGCCAAGAAAAGGTTAAAAACCACCACTAAGCGCTTTGCCGGCGGTATAGCCGCGCTGCCCCATTGATTTTAATGGGCAGGAGCGGTGGATACACCGCTCCGAAGATGCTGCTAGCAGGACTTTTTTTCCCGTCCTGCTAGCATACCGCTCCAGTGTGAAAGCCCTCAGGCTTTCACATTGGAGACACAGCAGCGGCTGTTTTGGGTCGGTTTGCAGGCGCTATTTTTAGCGCAATAGCGCCTGCAAACCACCCCAGTGTGAAAGGGGTCTTAAGCTTTGACAACATAACCTGGAAGCAGGTTTCTGTGCAGAGCTGCACCAGTTTTGCACTCTCCAGTGTTAATAAATCAAGCCCATTGTCTATATTTGTTGGAGTTTTAGAAACCAATACATGTTGGGGTCTGCAAAATATATTAAGACTGCAATTCTGTAAAATGTTCCTTCTAAAAAAAAACATTTACACTATAATGAACATGACCAGCACTGAATATTCCACATTAAGATGCACAAAGGAATGTCAGATATTGGTTATAGAGCTTAGAGGCTGTTGATCCTGGTGCAATTATCATTAACGTTTTTCTTTCCACCCACACAAAGAATAAAAATTAAAGTGGCTGGTTTCTTCTATCTGGCAAGACCAACGGCACAAAAAATGGTTTTGTGTAAAATGATGAGGTGTGGCCACCAACCCCTACATACAATGGTTGGTGTAGGGTAGGGTGTGGACAATTACATTAAATTGTTGTCACGATACATTCTTTAAAAAAGACTCAAGCACCTGCTCCACCATCGCTTGTTTCAGTTTGCTATGAATGTTTTGGCTTTTACCGATACACTTTACAAGTAATAGCTTCAGGTTTGCAGGGATATGGCCACTGAATGAGCTCCTTTATAATGTGTGTAATAATACATTTTGTATTCTACATATTTAGGGTATAAAAATGACCAATGAACATTATAAAAGCAACCTATTTTGTTCTTATGCTTTTTAAAATGAATGTGCTACTTAGTATGGAAACACAACTTGCGTTAAAAAAGTTAAAGATAGGGGACACCGGGACATGTAAGACGACTAATTGCATTCATCTTTACGGCAGCTAGGATATCCATAGTGAGATCTTGGAAGTCGCCCATAATCCCCTTTGATCTTTTGAAGGCAAAATTGACATGGATCATGATCAATGAACGTATGGTGGCGATCCACCGGGACAAGCTAGCCCACTTTAAGAAAACATGGACTCCATGGATAAAATACCTGTCAGAATCCATCTGATCTGGAGGGAGAGACACTAGCACCCTGTATAGCAAGGCCATAGCCTGGCACACTACCACTTCCTTCCTGTCTGTCTTTTCCCATATTCTTCTCTACGGGTCTTACCTAACTCTTCCTACCTCCCTCTGTTTTTTTTTTCTTCACCCACTCATCTTTCCTTCTCAGTTCTTTCTACAAGATGGATTAACCTTTAACCCATTGCTGGTCCGGAGCGACTTGGTCAATAAATAGAAAGTGGAAGGGCTCGCGTGAGTCCAAGTAAGGGAACAGGCAGTAGTTAATATGTTCAAAGTTAAGCACAGAATGCCCTTTGCATATTATTTGTTCACACTTACTTTATTTCATAAAAATAATTGTGCCTGCGCTGAAAAATATACTAAAATAACGTGCATAAATATTAAATTAATCCACTTTAAATAAGCTGTAAAACCATATAATGTATACTATAAAAGTGCAAAATTTAGCCTTAAAGTGCATATAACATTGTGCAAAAAACAATATAACCCATTGAAAGTGCACCATGCATAAATAAAAACAACCAAAAAGTACACAGGTAACCTGTGTGTTGCAAGTGTCCAGCTCAATCCACGGGTTAAAACCCAAAAAAATGTGTACAAACAGTGTCCATAAGATAAAAGTTCCTCCGAAATCTTCTGAAAAGGTGCTCAAATCACAGCAAACAATACGTGCTCTCCCGTGACACCCCACATGTGTTTGCGCTCACCTCTACTCGTGTGACCCAGTATTTAAACTGTGTCAAACACGCAGTGGGGCCAATCCTGGGCTCCCTCAGGATGGAATGATAAGAATACAATCCTCACAGGTGCAGTCAGTATCCACATGTATAGGAGAGAAGTGAGAACTCCATAGTGTAATAAAGCAGGGATATTTTATTTAATCAAAAGCAAATCCTCCAGGAGGGTACTCACATTGAGTGGGTGCTTCAGTGCACCAAACTTGACAAGCGTATAAAACAAGCTGCGATTCAGATGGCGTGCGGTGTGGTGTGTAATGTCTCCTCCACTGCTGACAGCTCCGTCCTACCCCTCCCCGACGCGTGTTCGGCACAGGGATCACGTGCCTTCCTCTGGGGGATATCATTGGACGGACATTCAGTGAGGTTTTTATATATGCTGACGGCGGCCATTTTGCCGAGGACCGCCGACAACCTTATTATAGAACCAATAGCTCAGGACGGACAGCGGCCATTTTGCGTGTGATCCTCAGTCTATGGTATAATAGAAACAGCTTGTGTATTATACCATAGACTGAGGATCACACGCAAAATGGCCGCTGTCCGTCCTGAGCTATTGGTTCTATAATAAGGTTGTCGGCGGTCCTCGGCAAAATGGCCGCCGTCAGCATATATAAAAACCTCACTGAATGTCCGTCCAATGATATCCCCCAGAGGAAGGCACGTGATCCCTGTGCCGAACACGCGTCGGGGAGGGGTAGGACGGAGCTGTCAGCAGTGGAGGAGACATTACACACCACACCGCACGCCATCTGAATCGCAGCTTGTTTTATACGCTTGTCAAGTTTGGTGCACTGAAGCACCCACTCAATGTGAGTACCCTCCTGGAGGATTTGCTTTTGATTAAATAAAATATCCCTGCTTTATTACACTATGGAGTTCTCACTTCTCTCCTATACATGTGGATACTGACTGCACCTGTGAGGATTGTATTCTTATCATTCCATCCTGAGGGAGCCCAGGATTGGCCCCACTGCGTGTTTGACACAGTTTAAATACTGGGTCACACGAGTAGAGGTGAGCGCAAACACATGTGGGGTGTCACGGGAGAGCACGTATTGTTTGCTGTGATTTGAGCACCTTTTCAGAAGATTTCGGAGGAACTTTTATCTTATGGACACTGTTTGTACACATTTTTTGGGGTTTTAACCCGTGGATTGAGCTGGACACTTGCAACACACAGGTTACCTGTGTACTTTTTGGTTGTTTTTATTTATGCATGGTGCACTTTCAATGGGTTATATTGTTTTTTGCACAATGTTATATGCACTTTAAGGCTAAATTTTGCACTTTTATAGTATACATTATATGGTTTTACAGCTTATTTAAAGTGGATTAATTTAATATTTATGCACGTTATTTTAGTATATTTTTCAGCGCAGGCACAATTATTTTTATGCTTTATATTACACGATATGAAACGTGGTTGAGTGTTTGCTGCTAATTAACTAATGATTGTCACTCCTTAGAGGCATTGCTCCATTTGTGGCTCGCAGGAAATTCCTATTTTTTGTTTACTTTATTTCATATTACACAATAGCTCCCCCTGTTGGGGATGATGCAAACAATACTGAGGTTCACGGTCTACGGTTTGGATTTTACATCTTTAGTAACCCGACTACCCGACCAATGAGTGGGAAGCCACTCATGGGCCCGAGAGATATTGAACTGTTTGACTTTGTCATTCTTTTTCTTGAATGCTCCCAGTTCCTTAATATGTTGGGCCAAAGTGGGCTTTCCAGAACGTTTTACACTTTTGTGTTATTGTTGAAAAAAGTACCAATAAAAAGTATTGAAACAAAAAAGTTAAGATTGCTACTACACAAGATTCAGATGACTACAATAGTTGCACAGAGCAACTCCAAACCTGTTCTCGGGTACCCCACGGGTGCTCCCGGCCCCTACTCTCCTCAGTGGGCCCCCCACAGGAAGCCATTTCTTATGGGGGCTCAACAGCAGACTCGCTCCCGAGCTGCGTTGTGTGCATCTATTGACACACATAGTGTGGCTTGGCCCCGCCACCCACCGCAGGATTTGAATGACAGCTTCCTGTGTCATCTGTTAAAAGAGGAAGAGAGGCAAGCGGGCCTATCGGCGAGGACAGCGCCAGATTGAGTGGTGTCAGGTAAGTGTTTGGGCCAGGGGGAGATTCACAGATAGATAAAAGCTTTTAACCTTAATGTGGAGAATGCATTAAAAAGGTAAAAAATTGTTTTGCCTTTACAATCACTTTAATATTTCATAGCCAATGGTAGGCCTTCTGCCTATGTAATGATTTTAGCTAAACTCCCATCTTCCCAAATTCCTTTTTTACAGGTTATGCCTCTGCCTAACTACGCTGCAATCTGGTTTGTCTGCCAGCAATTACTAAACACATGGTGAACACCGCTCAGATAATAATTTAAATAATTGATGGCTGTGGGTGCTCACCTCGGCTCGCCACTGTGGATACAAAATGAAAGAAAGGTACGAGTAAGCATGAGTTACTCGTGTGAAACGCGTCAACCTGTTTTTGTGTTCATGTCTGGCTTGGTGACAAATAAACGACTTTCAAGAATCTCACTGTGTCTGTGGTGTGCCACCATTCCCTTTCTTCTTTCATTCGCCAGCAATTACCAGTGGAGCAAGCCAAAGGGTCAGGACCTGAAAGTGTAATATACTGAAGCCTAAGGCTGACCTTGGACAACTCAGCAGGCTGATCTGAAAAAAATTAAGATTTCTCCATCCACACAAGCCAGGTGGATGGAGGAATCCTCCCACTCTGTGCCATTGTATTCTGACAGGGAAGCTCCGCCTCTGTCAGAACACAATGACCAGTGACTGCAGCTGATGATCAACAAAGCTTTCCTAATATTCACCATTTGATAGAAATTGATAATTACATTGACTTCTGTTGAGTGGGAATGGCCATACATAGATCAACATTCGGCCAGTCCCCGTTGAACTCGCTGAATTTTGATCCATCTATGGACAGCTTAAACCTCCTTACAAAGGTCCACGATGAAAACCAGACACTCAGTTCTGCAATCTCATAACTTCTTTTGGTGGCATAAAGGATCCAGTCTACTCCTGTCATCAGAAATAGAAGCTTAGGAAAAGAGGGATGCAAATGGCACAGTTGTCAACTGAGAAATAACAAAACTGAAGAGAAAGCAATGTGATGTTAGCAGGCTTTAACACTAGATCCTGCATTCTTTTTCTCTGTGGACCTCGCTCTTTCTGCAACGTTTGAGGATACCACCGTAACAGTTCTAATTCTCTAACCAAGCTTCTCAGGCTGTCATGGTGAAATGCATGTTAAAAGAAGAATAGCTATGAACACATTTAAGGAACTAGGTGGTCTTGATACAGTGGGTAAAATAAGTATTGAACATGTCACCATTTTTCTAGGTAAATATATTTCTAAAGCTTCTACTGACATGAAACTTTCACCACATGTCGGTAACAACCCATGCAATCCATACATGCAAAGAGAACAAAACAAATAAGTTCAGAAATTAATTTATGTGTAATAAAATAGAATGACACAGGGAAAAAGTATTGAACACATGAAGAAAGGGAAGTGAGCACTGTTGGGGCCATAACTCGGACGTGGAAAGAACAAAATTTCAACATAAATCGGCCATGACCAGGTGCTCCTCACATTATTTCTAACAGTGGAGTAAAAAGAATTATAAGATGATTTGTCCAAGAGCCAAGGACCACTCGTGAACAGCTTCAGAAAGACCTGGAATTAGCAGGTACAATTGTTTCAAAGAAAACAATAAGTAATGCACTCAAGACTCCATTGCTGAAGAAAAACCATGTTGAAGCTCATTTAAAGTTTGCTGCACAACAATTAGACAAGCCTGTGAAATACTGTGAGAATATAGTCTGGTCATATGAGACCAAAAATGAACTCTTTGGATGTCATAATACACACCATGTTTGGAGGTCAAATGGCACTGCACATCACCCCAAAAACACCATACCAACAGTGAAGTTTGGAGGTGGGAACATCATGTTGTGGGGCTGTTTTTCAGCATAAGGTACTGGCAAACTTCAGATTATTGAAGGAAGGATGAATGGCAAAAAGGACCAAGACATTCTTGATAAAAATCTGCTGCCATCTACCAGGATGATGAAGATGAAAGGAGGGTGGACATTTCAGTAAGACAATGATCCTAAATACAAAGCCAAGGAAACTCTCAATTGGTTTCCAAGAAAGAAAGTAAAGCTGCTAGAAAGGCCCAGTCAATCACCTAACTTGAAGCCAATAGTAAATTTATGGAAAGAACTAAAGATCAGGGTTCATAGAAGAGGCCCATGGAACCTTCAAGATTTGAAGGCTGTTACCTGGAAGAATGGGCCAAAATCACACCTGAGCAATGCATGCGACTAGTTTCTCTATACAGGAGGCATCTTGAAGCGGTCATTACCAACAAAGGATTTTGTACCAAGTATTAAATAAGTTTCAGTTAGCGTGTTCAATACTTTTTCCCAGTGTCATTTTATTACAAATAACTTAATTTCTGAAGTGATTTGTTTTGGTTTCTTTGTATGTATGTATTCTTTGTATGTATAGATTGCATGGGTTGTTACCAACATGTGGTGAAAATGTAATGTCAATAGCACCTTTAGAAATATATTTACCGAGGCGGTTGGCATCATTGCAGGAGCGATCCGTCCTGAGGGGGAGGACACGGATTCATGACCTCTCCCTCACGATCGCTCCTGACGAATGGGAAGCTTCCTCTGCTTCTGAAATGTAAACAGAAGCAGAGTAAGTGATGTCATCTCTCCTCGTGGAGCCTTTTCGTTCTGGTTCCCAAGTAGAGAAGACATCAATGTGAGTTTGCACCAACAACACACTAACACCAGTACACATAGGCACACAAATCACCCCCCCCCCCCCTGCAGTGACACCAATAGCAGTTTTGATTTTATTACTGATCACTGCATTGGTGTCATTTTGTGACTGTTATAAGTGTTAGGGCAATTAGTGGTAGGCCCCTTTAGGTCTAGGGTACCCCCTAACCCCCCCCCCCCCCTAATAGAGGTTTAAAAGGTTTAACCCCTTGATCACCCCCCCAGTTAACTCTTTCACCCCCTGTCGCCAGTGTCACTAATCGATCATTTTTCTGATTGCCGTATAAGTGTCACAGGTGACGCTAGTTAGCCTGTTAGTTATTTAGGTTCACAGTCAGCTATTTATAGCGTCAGGTACCTCCATATACTACCTAATAAAGGTTTTAACCCCCTGATTGCCCCCTAGTTAACCCTTTCACCAGTGATTGTATAAGTGTTACGGGTGACGCTGGTTAGTTAGTTTGTTTTTTATACCCACTGTTTATTACCCAATAAAGGTTTAACCCCCTGATCGCCCGGCGAGCGATATCAGTTAGGTTTTAGTGTCAGTCAAGGTCTGCGTCGCCCCAGGCAGCGTCAGATTAGTACCAGTACCGCTAACACCCACGCACACAGCATACACCTCCCTTAGTGGTATAGTGTCTGAACGGATCAATATCTGATCTATACTAGCGTCCCCAGCAGTTTAGGGTTCCCAAAAACGCAGTATTAGCAGGATCAGCACAGATACCTGCTAGCACCTGCGTTTTGTCCCTCCGCCCAGCCCACCCAAGTGCAGTATCGATCGATCACTGTCACTTACAAAACACTAAACACATAACTGCAGCGTTCGCAGAGTCAGGCTTGATCCCTGCGATCGCTAACAGTTTTTTTGGTAGCGTTTGATACAGTTGCTGACAGCCTAGGAGCTTTTTTACCTGTGAGTCTCACTACTGTACAAGAAAATTTAGAGCCCAAAATGGCAAATCGAAGGTACAGTAGTGAAGAGGCCTACACGTTTCTGAGCATGACAGATAGTAAACAGGAAGTCACTCATCTGTCAGATTCAGGCTCAGAATACGATCCTGTAGACCACAGCGGCTCCATGACAGATAGCTCTGACGACGGAGTTGTGGTCCCTGCCAAAGTCAGGCGTACCAGACCCCGATCTTCTTCTGCTGTTGTTGAGGTGCAAGAACCGAAGGGCTCTCATATGGAGCAGAGAAATACTAGTGCGGCTCATCCTGATGAACTGGCAAGCACCAGCACCCTGGTCGTACATCCAGCACTGCAGTATCACGTGGTGACGTGGCAAGTCACATAAGTGCAGTTCAAGCTGGCGAGGTGGCAAGCACAAGTAGTGTCCCGCTGCCACCAAGAAGACAAAGACAGGCCCGTCGTGCCCATAGTGTCCTTCCTGCAGAATTTGCCAATCCTAAATGGGAGCCCACCACTTCTTCCCCCATTCACTGGCCAACCCGGAATTCAGGTGGAAACAGTTGATTTTACATCACTTGATTTTTATTCAATGTTTTTCATGGAAGAGCTCTATAGATCTATTGTGGACCAAAGTAATTTGTATGCTGGTCAATTCATCGCCGCTAATCCCCAGTCCTCCCTTGCCAGAGATTGGAAACCAATTATGGTTTCCGAATTTAAGACCTTTCTGGGCCTATCCCTCGACATGGGCATAGTTAAAATGAGTATGTTGTGGTCATATTGGTCTACTGACCCAATTTACCATATGCCCGTGTTCTCTGCCTCCATGGCAAGGGCACGATACGAGCAGATCTTGCGGTTCATTCATTTCAACAACAATGAACTCTGTCATCCTTGTGGAGACCCTTGATACGATCGGCTCTACAAAATTCAGCCCCTTGTAAACCACTTCAACCAACGTTTTGCAGCCTTGTTTACTCCCCATCAAGTTGTCTGCATTGATGAGTCCCTGATTAAGTTTTCTGGCCGCTTGTCTTTCAAACAATATCTTCCCAGCAAGCGTGCCAGATACGGGGTCAAGATGTATAAGCTCTGTGACAGGGCCACAGTTTATACATATAGTTTTATGGTTTACGAGGAGGAAAAGATAGTCACATAGAGCCACCGATCTGCCCAGATTACATAGGGAGCGCTGGCAAGATTGTGTGGGACTTGGAGTCACCCTTATTCGGAAAGGGGTACCATTTGTATTTGGACAATTAATACACGAGCTTGCCACTTTTTAGTCACTTGTTTGATCATGAGATGGGCGCATGTGGCATTGTGCGATCTAATCACTGGGGCTTACCCCAGAGGCTTGTAGATTCCCGTCTTGGGGGAGAGAGCCTGCTTGAAGTGTAATAACTTGCTCGCTGTGAAGTGGAGGGATAATAAAAATGTTTTTGTTCTGTCCTCCCTTCATAAAAACACGACGGTCCAAATTCCTACGGTGACTGGTGTTGTGGAGAAACCCCTTTGTGTCCACGAATATAACCAAACTATAAGAGGGCTGGACCTCAACGACCAGTTGTTTGCTCCGTACCTAGTTGCTCGTAAGGCCAGACGCTGGTATAAAAAAGTGTCTGTATACTTATTTCAATTGGCTTTGCTGAACGCTCATGTGCTATACAGAGCTTCAGGATGGACTGGATCCTTCCTTAAATTCCAGGAAGAGATTGTCAGCGCCCTTCTGCTTCCAGACGGTGCTTCACCTCACCTTCCCAATCCAAATGCAGTAAGCCGGCTGCATGAGAGGCATTTTCCGTATGTCCTCCCGAGTACCCCTACCCAACGAGCCCCCCAAAGAAGATGTCGTGTCTGTAGCAAGCGCGGATATAGGCGTGACACCCGCTATTATTGTCCCTCCTGTCCTGACCATTATGGTCTTTGCATTGGTGAATGTTTTGAACGCTACCATACACTAGTGGAGTTTTAGCGTAGGGTACAGCACTGCACAGACTAGGACACACTTTTACAGAGTCTCCCAAGATGCCATCGCATTTTGAAAGACCCGAACCTGGAACCGAACCGTTACAAATAAAAGTGTAAAAAAAAAAAAATTATATAATAATATATATATATTAAAAAAAATAGTTGTTTTATTGTTCTCTCTCCCTCTATTGTTCAGCTCTTTTTTACTGTATTCTATTCTGCAATGTTTTATTGTTATTATGGTTTATCATGTTTGCTTTTCAGGTATGTAATTTTTTTATACTTTACTGTTTACAGTGTTTTATTGCAAACCATTTTTTTGTTTTCAGGTATGCCATTCAGCTTATTTATTTATCTTGACAGCAATAGCGTTTGATCCCATGATACATAAAGCCATGACTCCAGCACTGTAGGAGGCGATTTCACCATCACAGTTATAAAAAAGAGCATATATGCTGAAGCATTGGGGCAGCAGGGGTGGAGGAGTGATTTGCTCCTAACTTTTCGCTTCGGCATATATATATATTTTAGGCACAGATTGCGTTAAAAAATGTTCTATTTTTTGCTATTTTATATTATATATATATATATATATATATATATATATATATATATATATATATATATATATGTATGTATGTATGTATGTATGTATATATATATATATATATATATATATATATATATATATAAATATAATATAAAGCCCGTGTGTGTGCATGGCCACATAGGCTAACATAGAGGTGCTTTTAAAGGCTGAAGAAAAAAAAAAAAAAAAGAAAAAAGGCAAAAAAACACCTGTATTACAGGTTTTCTTTTTAAGCTTTATATGCATAAGCCCTTACAAGTCACACTCTAAATACAGGTGAAATATATCACATGCCAAAAAGGCAAAATTAAATTATCCTCTAACACTAAAAAAAAATATTTGATGATAAAATTTACCTGCTTAGCTGTAGTTGAATGTATTTTCCAAATCGGCTACTGTTGTTGTTCCTTAAAGTGCAGGCATTACCTGGACATAAAAGTGGTAGGAGACATGTCATTTTAGTATTTTTTTTCACTGTAAATGTAATCTCAATAATATGCTATAAGTGGCATTAGGTAGTTCAGATAATATTGTGAAGCCTTTAATACAATGTGCAGCTAACTAGAATGTGCTGCTTTTTTGGGAAGTAGTATTTTTTTTAAATGTGCCATTTTTTTCCCCAGGAAAGTGGAAAGTAGCGTTACCCTTTAATGATTGCTGCATCATCCCAATGTGGAAATCAAGTTATTTCTGCAATCGTAATTAAAATGTTTGTTCAGACACATGCAGTATCTACAGTATATTAGGGTGACATGAACATAAAAAAAATAACAAATTGGGTAAAAATAAAATAAAAATCTAAAAAAAGATATGAACATTTACCAAATGCTTCCATAAGTGGATTAGAATCAAGAACTCTGCTTTCTATTCTCTCCACTGTTTGACTGGACCACTGTGAATTACTAGCAGCCACTGTAGCATAAAACTTCATTAGGCAAACGTGAGGTCCATGTCTAAAAAGAGAGAAGCATCTGTTAATCATCTATCAATCTAAAATATCACAAAGAATCAGAAATAAAATATGCTTTTTTATTAATATTTTTTTCTTGCAATGGGCCTCTTTAGCCGCTTTCCTCCTAGCCACTGTATATAAACAGCCAGGCGGGACAAGTGTCGTTCTGGGAGGACATACCGGTACAGCCTCACAGAAGCACGCCTTGATCTGTGCCCAGAACATCGTTTGTGGTATTCTGCCCGTGTTTGGTCCTGGTACCACTTGATTGCTGTGACCAATCACAGTGATCACATGTCCAGTAGTAAACAATGGCTTTCATTCACAATGCCATTGCTTACTACTGTGATCTCTGATTCATGACGGTAATCACATGGCACAGGGCCAATCACAGCAGCCCTGTACCATGTAATAGCTGTGGCCAATCACATGCTATCACAATATTAAACAAACAATGAAATCATGAATGGATTCCAAACGCAATTGGAATGATTGCTTATACAGTGATCATCACAGTAATAAGTAATCAGTGTAAAAAAAACAAAACAAAGAACAGAAAACAAAAAAAAAACAAAACAAAACTTGATCCCCCCCCCCCCCCCCCCCCAGAGCAGTACAGTTGCACTATGGTAACACTGCACTTTGTAACTAACATTTTTTTTAAACATACAGTCACCAGTAGTGTCAGTAAGGTAGCATTGTACTGCTGTGGTGATGATCATGTAGAATGGCTGGCTGCTTTGATATCACTGTATGTCAGGGTCCCTAGCCATTGTCTCTGATCACCAGACCAGTGCTGCCAGTCAGTGTCCCTAATCACTGCCACACCAGTCCCAGTGTCCCCGATGATTGCCACACCAGTCATATTGTCCCTGATCACTGTCACACCATGTACAGTGTCCCTGATCACGCCACACCATTACAGTGTCCCTGATCACAAGACAAGCGTATGCCAGTAACAGTGTTCCTTATCACTGCCACACCAGTCGCCGCAACACCACACCAGTGTAAGTCAGCACCAGTGTCCCAGATTGTCGCCACACCAGTCCCAGTGTCACCCAGACCCAGCGTACATCAGCAGCAGTGTTTCTGATTGTTGCCACACTAGTCCCCAGTGTCAGCAGACCAGAGTAAGCCAGCAACAGTGTTCCTGATTGCTGCCACACCAGTGCAGTGTTGCATCTGCCTGCATTAACCCTGCTCTGAAAGCACCCTTGCTCCAAGCACTCCCTCATGTTGTGGGCATATGGCCTGGTATGGTTCAGACGGGGGGGCCCTCGCTCCTGTCCTCCCCAGATAAGGGTCTGGTATAGCTTTTGGGTGGGGCCCTGCGCCAATTTTTTTTTTTTTTTTTTCACATTTGTCGAGGGGGTTCCCTTCAAAATCTATACCAGACCCTAAGGGCCTGAAAATTGTTTATTTTACTTTCAGCTGCAATACCGCTGCCAGCTAATGACTCATTGGTTCTTAACGTGATGACTGCCCGTTTCTTAACACCCATGTCAGTTACTTTGTTAAGGACACCGCTGGCCGCCCGCTCCTTAACAACCAGCTAGCGACAGCTGTGGTAAGGATGCCAGCTACCGCTGACAGGCTGTCTTAAACAGGCTTAAACAGACAGGCTGTCTTAAACATGTGGTATTGTTTTGGGGTTTAATTCTAAGCATTCCTATGCTGTATGTGAGAAATAATTTAAAATTACAACTTTGTGAAAAGCAATACAAAAATGTATTAAATTTTCTTCATTTTTCAAATAATTGTGACAAAAAAATACAACTTAAAAAGGGCAAGTTCACCTTTACAGAAAAATCTGTAAGGTGAACTTACACAGGATCCCCTCCTGACTGCCCCAAACAACCCCCCCCCCCCCCCCGCAATCCCGCTAACCTGCAGCATGGCGATCTTTCGTTCGGAGACCCGGTATAGCCACCTCTCGACTCCAGGGCTTAGAAATCCCCGGAGCTTAATCTCCTAAAGGTCCCTCTTCAGGAATGACGTTTAGGAGCATTCTAATTGGTCGGTGCCGACCAATCAGAACCCGCGTAGCCCGTCCTCTCAGCGGGAAAGAAGAAGAGTAAATGCCGAGGGGATTTCTAAGCCGTGAGGCGGCTATACCGGGGCTCAGAACGGAAGATTGCCGCGCTGCAGGTCAGCGGGACTTGGGGGGGGGGGGGGGGGTTAGGAGGGGGGCCTGTGTAAGTTCACCTTACAGATTTTTCTGTAAACGGTGAACTTACACTTTAAAAAAATAAAAAAAACACACTCACTATGCCTCTTAAACACCTTGGTCGATCTACTTTCCAAAAAGAGGTCATTTGGGGGATATTTGTACTGTTCTGGCATTTTACGGCCTCAAAAAAAATTAGATATATAGTCATTACATCAGGACTGATCAATTTTTCTAACATATACACACACACACACACATAAAAAGTCTACACACCCCTGTTAAAATGTCAAGTTTCTGTGAAAAAAAAAATAGACAAAGATAAATCATTTTACCACCTTTAATGTGACGTATAAACTGTACAATTCAATTGAAAAAAACAACCTTTGGGGGGGGGGGGGGGAGGTAAAAATAAAAAACTAAAATAATGTGGTCGCATAAGTGTGCACACTCTTATAACTGGGGATGTAGCGGTGTTCAGAATTAACGTGGTTGTTAACCCCCTTCTATCAAATCTTCTTCTCCCCTCTGTACCTTAATGACATGTGTCTGTGTTCTGTAGAAAATCCGCCGATCTGTATCGATAGAAGCTCCACTCCGGGCGCACAGCTAATTCCTCTCCTCTTTTCTCTCAGCTCACAGCTGCAGTGGGCGGGGCCGAGCCATCCTGCTGACGTCAGCCGGGGAGGAGGGGGAGAGGAGAGAGCCGACAGTCAGCTGAGCACCTGGAGCCGCACTCATACAAGGTACAGATCAGCGGGTTTTTAAAACAGGCACAGGGACAAATGTTATTAGGGTACAGAGGGGATAAGACAATTTCATAGCAGATACAAGAGGAGCAGGAGCAGGGGGGGGCGGGCGCTGAAGGACAGAAAATACACAGACATAGGGAGAGCTGCAGAGAGCAGGGCTGCGTTTGAAGGAATCACGCTAATGGACCAAGGTGTCAGGGCTCAGCAGCCATGATTATTGTGGTCAGTTTGCAGAGGGGAGGGTATAGTCAGGCAGGATCAGCCAGGTTTTTTAGTGTATACAGGGGGCCAAATGACACAGCACAAACACTGTGCTGTATAACATGCTTTAAAAAAGGTGCAGGATCTTTTTTTTTTTTTGGGGGGGGGGGTTAACAAGCACTTTAAGCAATCACATTCATACTCATGTTAAAATAGGAGTCAGTACACACCTGCCATCATTTAAAGTGCCTCTCATTAACCTTTCATAACATTTTCTTAGTCACATCCTACAGCAAAAGCTATAGTGCACAGAGAGCTTCTAAAGCATCAGGGGGATCTCATTGTTAAAAGGTTTCAGTCAGGAGAAGGGTAAAAAAAAGATTTTCCAAGCCATTAGATATACAATGGAACACAGTGAAGACAGTCATCATCAAGTGGAGAAAATATGGCAAAACAGTGACAATACCAAGAACTGTTTATTTATATAGATTATCCCTGCGCTACCTCGGAAACAGCGGTGTACGTGGACAGCTGCAAGCACAGAGTGGGATCAGACAAGGCCCATAAATAGTATAAAGCATAAAGAGAGAGTGCTGCGCTGTCCAGTGTAATGTGATTGTGTAGCAGTGTTTAAAATTACGAAAAAATAAAATTAAAATAAAAAAGGTGTACAGGTACTGTGTTTGTATGCACAGTATTCTGTATTAAATTTGTAAACTGTGTATGAGTGAAAAAAAGTCCTATATCCCGTTCGGCCTATGAAAGGGATGGGACGGTGCAATGTGTGTAGGGAACCGATACAAATAGTCCTCATACACACCTGGTATTGATATAACTTGTGCAAATAAACTTTAAAGTGCTGTTGTGTCTGTGCAGCCCATAAAGATAAATAGAGTCATATTCATGTAATACAACAGTGAATAAAATTAATAAATATCACCAACACAACTTGTGCAAACTTCAATATGTGATCAATGTAAAAGTGCAAACTATGCAAAATCCATATTCGTAAAGAACACTGTGCAACCTATGCAAAAAAATAATAAATAATGTGCAAAACCATATAAGTGTAACAAACAGGTGTATGATGTTTCTCTATGACACCCAAATAATTGATAGCACTCAAAAAAACATATGTATTGTAACGTGGAGTCCAAACCAAGTCTTTTAAATGCAATAAAATGCCAGTGCAAGCTTCAAATGAGATATTTTGTGATCCCTTTAACAATCCAACTGTGCAGCAAAAATCCGGTGGGGTGCCGAAAGAGAGAGGGTATATGTATCCTTTTCGTGCTCAAACACACACAAGTAAGTGATGGCCCCTTACCTTGCGGCAATGGGACAACCGCATAGAAGGTATATGGAGGAGATGGTCTCTCTTTGGGGTCCCTGGACCGGAGCCGGTGGTCCTTGTATTTTAATCCCTCAGTACCAGCATCAACAGTAGCAGAGCCAACATAAGGGAGAATAAGAAGGGTACCAGATAGTGTAGTATTTCCCACAAATCGATATTTTTATTAAGGTTAAAAGCATGTACTCACATGCAGTAGATGCATAACACATGTAAATCCTACGAGTGGCGAGCTCGTCAATCCAAATCTGTGTCCGTGCCTATCCCGTCCCTACTCGTGAAGTCACCCAATCACGCGACATCATCAGGGGATGACAGGGGAGGCACAATCATGTCTTTAAATAGTTTTCTCATTGTGGTCAATGGGCGGCCATTTTCTTGTGGCTCGGTGTAATGTTATGGCGGCCATGTTTGAAAGGGTCAGTTTCAAAGCATGCGCGCGGCCATTTTTTTGGTTGGAAGGCACATTTCCAATGCCATAGGACTCTATGTTAACTCGGCGGCCATTTTCCTGTAGCCTAATATAATATGCCGGCCAATAGATATAAACCAAATTGAAAGGCGCATCACTAATATCATAGATGTTTCTAGCATGATAATATATATGTATGGCCGCAAATATGACTATGAGGACTGATTGGTAGAGACAATGCTCGATGTAAAGTGCTTAAAGGTGGTGGTTTGGTGGACCGCAAGTAATTCCCAAACCGACTACAAATAGTAAAAAAGCTATCTAAAAAACGAGTGTGGAACAGGGTCGTGGGGGGTGATGTAAACAGGAGGAAACTGGAATTCGCGCTCAGCGTCATGTTCTTTGTTGATAACAAAGACACACTCCGGTATGGTATACATAAAAGCTCTGTCAATGCGCATAGGACGGGACAGGCTCTGGCAGCTATATATCTCAATCCTTAATGTACAAGAGCTAAATCATGTATAAATAACAATAATGTACTCTTCGAGTGTACATAAAAACCTAAAAAAATTAATAAAATCTTAAAATGAAATCTATACATAATAATGAAAAAACAAAATATACAATATATACTTATAAAAAGAAATAAAATTGCATAAATGGGAAAGGGGATAGATGGTTGCACGGGGGAGCCCGTTCACATAAAAACGTTAAAAAATTTAATTTCTTTAAAAATTTTGGTGGGGAAGAGAGAGAGCTAAGGGTGCATCCAAAAGGGTTAAAAATCGCTAATAAAACAGTTAAGATCAAATTCGATATTCAAACCTCTGGATGCAAAAGTATCTAGGGTGTATATCCATTTTGACTCTAGCTGGCTAAGGGTCCTCACTTTATGCCCACCCCGCCAGTGTCTAACGTATGGTTCTATCCCCCAGAATCTTAACTGCATAGGGTCCTTATTATGGTGTAACAGAAAGTGTTTCGACACACTGTGCTTATCATATCCATTAAGGATGTTTTGCACATGCTCTTTAATACGCACTCTAAGAGGTCTTTTTGTGCGACCTATAGACTGTAGGCCACAACTACATTCTAGAGCATAAACAGCTCCTTCCGTGTTGCAGCAAATGAAGTTGTTGACCTCGTATGATTCTCCTGTGCTGGTGGACGTAAAATGGAATTTTTTCTCATTTGGACGTTTCGTTCTTAAACACGCAAAACATCTTCTGCAAGGGAAAAAACCTTTTCCCGTAAAAAAGAAGAAAATTTTCTTCGGTGGGTCGACCACGCTCTTCACCACTTTATCCCTGATAGTAGGTGCTCTCTTGTATATGAACCTTGGGTTGATAGGTAGGGTATTGTATAAATCTTTATCCGCCAGAAGGATGTGCCAATGTTTTTTCACTATTCTCTCTACTTTCTTGTACTGTACATTAAAATCCAGAATGATCGGACTCCACATAGACTGCATCAAATGAACCCTACATGTCCATCGGAGTGTTGGAGATGTGGAATCTCCCCAGGAGATTTTTCTCATATTTTTTGGCACTGCCCTAAAATCCAGCGATATTGGAGTGAGGTACTTGACACGGTAAATAGAGTCGCATCGACTACATTGCCACGTGCCATGGAAATCTGTCTATTGGGGTTAATTGAAACACTTGTACCAACAGTGGCAAAACGTACACTGGTCGGGTTATTGCTATTTTATGCCCGGAAAAACATTGTCATGCGGTGGAAAAAGCCCACCCCCCCTTCATTGACACAATGGAAAAGTCTGGTCAATAATAACCTTCCTTTATATAAAGACACATACTTCAACAGAGGATGCCCGATGAAGTACGATAGAGTCTGGCGTACATGGTTGGAAGATGTGGAAACAGCTGTTTGAGACTTCAAATAATATGATGGGGGGGGAACAGTGAGAATTTATTGGTTACGGTTGGAGAGAGGACTTGACGTCTTAAGTGACCTCTAAATAAACACAAGAAGAAGCGAGCCATAGGTTAACTCATCATAAGATAAATAGCACAAATTATAATAGCCTGTCTTGCGGTGTGTAGGAGATTTTGTATAAGCACCACAGATTTTTCTTTCTCTTTTAGTCGTTAAGTTGTATTTGTATTGTTTGTCTTGAAAAAGCAATAAAAAGAATTTAAAAAAAAAAAATAAAAAAAAAAAATCCAGAATGATCGGGGTTACTGTCGATGTTGTCTCCTCTTTGACTTTCTCTTTTATTAACTCATTCCAATTCATTTCCGTCACCTCCGTGATTTTTTTCTCAATATACCTCCGGTCATAACCCTTTGCGACAAACCTCTGACCTATTTTCTCTGCTTGATCTAGGAAGGTCTCAAAGCGAGTGCAGTTGCGTCTTACCCTCATTAGTTGTCCCTTAGGTACATTAAAAAGCCAGTTTCTGTGGTGGCAACTATCTATTGGCAAATAGCTGTTCCTATCCACAGTTTTAAAGTGCGTCTGTGCCCATAGTTTGGAGTTTTCTTGTATAATATCCAGATCTAGAAATGTCACATTTTTTTCACTTATTTCCCAAGATAGTCTAATGTTCCTGTCATTTTCATTTAATCTTTCCAGGAAACAGGTCAGCTGTTCAGAGTCACCTTTCCATAGTATGAACACATCATCAATGTATCTTTTGTAAGTTATCAACTCCTGGGGTCTATTGTTAAACACATATTCTTCTTCCCACCGGGCCATAAATAGGCCTGCTACACTCGGGGCGAATTTTGCTCCCATCGCCACACCTGTCTGTTGATGGTAATAATTTTTGTCGTACCAAAAGTAATTGTTCTTAAGGCAGAACTCTAAGCATTTTATTATAAACTTTCTTTGCGTGCATGGGAGCGTAGTAAAGGATCTCAAACCCCATTTAACAGCCTCACATGCTTGGTGATGGAGTATTATTGTGTACAATGATGACACATCTACCGTCGCCATAATCCATGGGCCTTTTTCACCAGGTACCTCTTCTAGGATCCGTAGCATTTCCTTAGTGTCCTTCAAATACGCTTTCGTGCTCTGAACAGCTGGTTGCAAGAAGAAATCTATATATTCACCTATTCTGGCAGTCAGTGAATCTATTCCGTTCACCATCGGTCTCGGCGGTAGGTCTGTCTTACTCTTGTGTATTTTCGGTAATGAGTATATAATAGGAGTCCGACAGGAATCTGGTATTAAAAAACGAGCTTCTTTTTTATTTAAAATATTTCTTTTTACCCCTAACTGTACTACTTTTTCTAGTGCTCTTCTGCACTTAAACATAGGATTACTCAATAATTTGTCGTAAGTGGTTTCGTCACTCAGCATGTCCTATGCGCATTGACAGAGCCTTTATGTATACCATACCGGAGTGTGTCTTTGTTATCAACAAAGAACATGACGCTGAGCGCGAATTCCAGTTTCCTCCTGTTTACATCACCCCCCACGACCCTGTTTCACACTCGTTTTTTAGATAGCTTTTTTACTATTTGCAGTCGGTTTGGGAATTACTTGCGGTCCACCAAACCACCACCTTTAAGCACTTTACATCGAGCATTGTCTCTACCAATCAGTCCTCATAGTCATATTTGCGGCCATACATATATATTATCATGCTAGAAACATCTATGATATTAGTGATGCGCCTTTCAATTTGGTTTATATCTATTGGCATAATCTCCTAAAAAATGGCCGCCGGCATATTATATTAGGCTACAGGAAAATGGCCGCCGAGTTAACATAGAGTCCTATGGCATTGGAAATGTGCCTTCCAACCAAAAAAATGGCCCCGCGCATGCTTTGAAACTGACCCTTTCAAACATGGCCGCCATAACATTACACCGGGCCACAAGAAAATGGCCGCCCATTGACCACAATGAGAAAACTATTTAAAGACATGATTGTGCCTCCCCTGTCATCCCCTGATGAAGTCACGTGATTGGGTGACGTCACGCGTAGGGACGGGATAGGCACGGACACAGATTTGGATTGACGAGCTCGCCGCTCGTAGGATTTACATGTGTTATGCATCTACTGCATGTGAGTACATGCTTTTAACCTTAATAAAAATATTGATTTGTGGGAAATACTACACTATCTGGTACCCTTCTTATTCTCCCTTATGTTGGCTCTGCTACTGTTGATGCTGGTACTGAGGGATTAAAATACAGGGACCACCGGCTCCGGTCCAGGGACCCCAAAGAGAGACCATCTCCTCCATATACCTTCTATGCGGTTGTCCCATTGCCGCAAGGTAAGGGGCCATCACTTACTTGTGTGTGTTTGAGCACGAAAAGGATTCATATACCCTCTCTCTTTCGGCACCCCACCGGATTTTTGCTGCACAGTTGGATTGTTAAAGGGATCACAAAATATCTCATTTGAAGCTTGCACTGGCATTTTATTGCATTTAAAAGACTTGGTTTGGACTCCACGTTACAATACATATGTTTTTTTGAGTGCTATCAATTATTTGGGTGTCATAGAGAAACATCATACACCTGTTTGTTACACTTATATGGTTTTGCACATTATTTATTATTTTTTTGCATAGGTTGCAGTGTTCTTTACGAATATGGATTTTGCATAGTTTGCACTTTTATATTGATCACATATTGAAGTTTGCACAAGTTGTGTTGGTGATATTTATTAATTTTATTCACTGTTGTATTACATGAATATGACTCTATTTATCTTTATGGGCTGCACAGACAACAGCACTTTAAGGCTCTTTGCACACACTGTGCTGTCACAGTCCTTATATAGACAGAACCGGATATAAGAAATTTTGTCATATATTTTTTTCACCAGATACTGTGCATACAAACACAGTACCCGTATACCCCTTTTACTTTCATCTGTAATTTTATATTCCTATGAGTTGCACAGACACGACAGCACTTTAAAGTTTATTTGCACAAGTTATATCAATACCAGGTGTGTATGAGGACTATTTGTATCGGTTCCCTACACACATTGCACCGTCCCATCCCTTTCATAGGCCGAACGGGATATAGGACTTTTTTTCACTCATACACAGTTTACAAATTTAATACAGAATACTGTGCATACAAACACAGTACCTGTACACCTTTTTTATTTTAATTTTATTTTTTCGTAATTTTAAACACTGCTACACAATCACATTACACTGGACCAGCGCAGCACTCTCTCTTTATGCTTAATACCAAGAACTGTACGTCTCTCCAAAATTGAGGTAAAGACTAGAAGAAAACTGGTCAGGGAGGCTGCCAAGAGGCCTACGGCAACATTAAAGGAGCTGCAGGAATATCTGGCAAGTGTTGGCTGTGTGGTACATGCGACAATAATCTCCCATAATAAAGAAAAAAACTGCGCTTGGAAAAAAGGAAAAAAGGAAACAAGCTGCGGTTATAAGTGCGGCCCACCAAAATAAATCAAAAAAAGCAAAAACCGCGCTATAAAGTGATTTAAACAATAGTCCAATTGTGAAGTCTCATACAAAGATAAATAGTCCCAATTAAAGTCCAAAAAGAAAGAAAATAAGTATGTGACATAAACTTCATCCAAAGGAAACAGTGATGGCGGATACAGTTTGCGGAACACACCAATATATATTGCGCTTACCAGAAGTAAGCCATAAAAGGGCGAGTGGCTTTAACCCAGCCTGGGCCTTTAGATGAGCAATCCAGATGAAGCAGGAAGGGCGCCCCCGTCCCGTGGATCCACAGAATATGGTCCGAAAAATATATAACAAAAATATAGCGTAATATTGTTTACATAAACACCACGCCAAACCAGAAAAGAAGTGACACTCAATTAGCCTTAACCACTTAAGGACCGCCTCACGCCGATGTACGTCGGCAAGGCGGCACGGGCAGGCAAAATCACGTACATGTACGTGATTTGCCTCCCGCGGGTGGGGGGTCCGATCGGACCCCCCCCCCCCCGCGGCGGTCCCGTTTTGTTCCCCGGCGATCGGAGACGAGGGGGAGGCCATCCGTTCGTGGCCCCCCCCTCGCGATCGCCGCCGGCCAATGGGAACACTCCTTTGCTGCTGTATGCTAAACAGCAGCAAAGGAAGTGATGTCATCTCTCCTCGGCTCGGTAGTTTCCGTTCCGGCCCGAGGAGAGAAGACAGGTATGCGAGTGCACAACACTACACACACACACAGTAGAACATGCCAGGCATACAAAACACCCCGATCCCCCCCCCCCCCCGATCGCCCCCCAATCACCCCCCCCCCCCCTGTCACAAACTGACACCAGCAGTTTTTTTTTTTTTTTCTGATTACTGCTAGGTGTCAGTTTGTGACAGTTACTGTATTAGCACAGTTACTGTTTCCCCCCTGTAGGTCTAGGGTACCCCCCTAATAAAGTTTTAACCCCTTGATCACCCCCCCGTCACCAGTGTCGCTAAGCGATCATTTTTCTGATCGCTGTATTAGTGTCGCTGGTGACGCTAGTTAGTGAGGTAAATATTTAGGTTCGCCGTCAGCGTTTTATAGCGTCAGGGACCCCCATATACTATCTAATAAATGTTTTAACCCCTTGATTGCCCCCTAGTTAACCCTTTCACCACTGATCACCGTATAACCGTTACGGTTGACGCTGGTTAGTTTGTTTATTTTTTATAGTGTCAGGGCACCCGCCGTTTATTACCGAATAAAGGTTTAGCCCCCTAATCGCCCGGCGGTGATATGCGTCGCCCCAGGCAGCGTCAGATTAGCGCCAGTACCGCTAACACCCACGCACGCAGCATGCGCCTCCCTTAGTGGTATAGCATCTGATCGGATCAATATCTGATCCGATCAGATCTATACTAGCGTCCCCAGCAGTTTAGGGTTCCCAAAAACGCAGTGTTAGCGGGATCAGCCCAGATACCCGCTAGCACCTGCGTTTTGCGCCTCCGCCCAGCCCACCCAAGTGCAGTATCGATCGATCACTGTCACTTACAAAACACTAAACGCATAACTGCAGCGTTCGCAGAGTCAGGCCTGATCCCTGCGATCGCTAACAGTTTTTTTGGTAGCATTTTGGTGAACTGGCAAGCACCAGCCCCAGGCAGCGTCAGGTTAGCGCCAGTACCGCTAACACCCTCGCACGCACCGTACACCTCCCTTAGTGGTATAGTATCTGATCGCATCAATATCTGATCCGATCAGATCTATACTAGCGTCACCAGCAGTTTAGGGTTCCCAAAAACGCAGTGTTAGCGGGATCAGCCCAGATACCTGCTAGCACCTGCGTTTTGCCCCTCCGCCCGGCCCGGCCCAGCCCACCCAAGTGCAGTATCGATCGATCACTGTCACTTACAAAACTCTAAACGCATAACTGCAGCCATGAGGAAGTCAGGTATGACAAAACATGTCGGGGCGTGGCTGTACGGCATCTACCAGTAACAGTTAGTGACGGACGGGACGTGGCTGTGTATCTCCGTGCACCGGCGGGAGCTTTCGAAGGCGACAGAGGAGCTGCCCCCTGGGCTTGCATACGAGCAGGAGATCCACACCAGCAGAGTGTCAGCGAAGCGGGGTGAGAAGCTTATCCAACGCTGTCCCTTGAGGTCCGCCGTGACCCTCATTTCCAGAGTGGTGCTGGGCGTTTCACAGAGGAGGATTGAGTTTGAGTTTGATTTGATCTGCAGTGTCAGTTTGGCTTGAACCAAGAAGTTTTCTTGTGAGTGTAATGATTGAAGTTTTAAGTTAAATAAATTTTACATGTTTTACGGTATCACACTATTTTGAGTTCTTTTATGCATTGAGGTGACACTTGGATAAAATCAAGGAATCTGGATCTTTTACCTTCAATTGACCAACTATACATATGCCTTAATGCCAAAACACGAGAGTGTGAGGCATATTGAGCTGGTGAGTGTTGAGTTCAAGGGGAGAGGAATCACTGTCACTGAGTGAATTGGTGGACTGTTTCCAGATACTGCACATTTCCTGCACGGTGTCCTGTCTATGGATTCTTTATGGACTAAATCACTCATATTTTACTTTGGATACTAGTTTGCGATATAAAACATTGTTCTGTGTATGGTACACTTCCACAGGCACTGTCACGATTTTACTTGCACATTTATGCAATAATTTTTGTTTATGTATTGTTTACAGCACTAGATCACTTTAGCCTATAGAGCTTTTTTTCATATTAGACAGTCTAAACACTGGCTTTTAGCGCCACTTTTATTGATTTGCAGGGGCCGCGCACGGGCTCTTGGAAACAATAGATAGATTTGCTCAGATTATATTTTTAAAGTGGCAGCTTTGCATCAATTCTATTAGGACGTTTGTCTACACTTTCTTTTTAGGGGGGTAGCACCCCTTCACCTGGCATTTGAGCGCAGTGGTGAAAACTCGAGTAGGGCGGATTGTTTGGAGTTTTCACATTTGTTATAATGTAATTATTTATACTTTACTGTTTACTGTGCTTTATTGTTAACCATTGTTAACCATTTTTTTGTCTTCAGGTACGCCATTCACGACTTTGAGTGGTTTTACCAGAATGATGCCTGCAGGTTTAGGTATCATCTTGGTATCATTCTTTTCAGCCAGCGGTCAGCTTTCATGTAAAAGCAATCCTAGCGGCTAATTAGCCTCTAGACTGCTTTTACAAGCCGTGGGAGGGAATGCCCCCCCCCCCACCGTCTTCCGTGTTTTTCTCTGGCTCTCCTGTCTCAACAGGGAACCTGAGAATGCAGCCGGTGATTCAGCCAGCTGACCATAGAGCTGATCAGAGACCAGAGTGGCTCCAAACATCTCTATGGCCTAAGAAACCGGAAGCTACGAGCATTTCATGACTTAGATTTCGCCGGATGTAAATAGCGCCATTGGGAAATTGGGGAAGCATTTTATCACACCGATCTTGGTGTGGTCAGATGCTTTGAGGGCAGAGGAGAGATCTAGGGTCTAATAGACCACAATTTTTTCAAAAAAAGAGTACCTGTCACTACCTATTGCTATCATAGGGGATATTTACATTCCCCGAGATAACAATAAAAATGATTAAAAAAAAAAAAAATATGAAAGGAACAGTTTAAAAGTAAGATTAAAAAAGCAAAAAAATAATAAAGAAAAAAAAAAAAAGCACCCCTGTCGCCCCCTGCTCTCGCGCTAAGGCGAACACAAGCGGCGGTCTGTCGTCAAACGTAAACAGCAATTGCACCATGCATGTGAGGTATCACCGCGAAGGCCAGATCGAGTGCAGTAATTTTTCCAGTAGACCTCCTCTGTAAATCTAAAGTGGTAACCTGTAAAGGCTTTTAGAAGGCTTTTAAACATGTATTTATTTTGTTGCCACTGCACGTTTGTGCGCAATTTTAAAGCATGTCATGTTTGGTATCCATGTACTCGGCCTAAGATCATCTTTTTTATTTCATCAAACATTTGGGCAATATAGTGTGTTTTAGTGCATTAAAATTTAAAAAAGTGTGTTTTTTCCCCAAAAAATGCGTTCGAAAAATCGCTGCGCAATTACTGTGTGAAAAAAAATATGAAACACCCACCATTTTAATCTGTAGGGCATTTGCTTTAAAAAAATATATAATGTTTGGGGGTTCAAAGTAATTTTTTTGCAAAAAAAAATAACTTTTTCATGTAAACAATAAGTGTCAGAAAGGGCTTTGTCTTCAAGTGGTTAGAAGAGTGGGTGATGTGTGACATAAGCTTCTAAATGTTGTGCATAAAATGCCAGGACAGTTCAAAACCCCCCCAAATGACCCCATTTTGGAAAGTAGACACCCCAAGCTATTTGCTGAGAGGCATGTCGAGTCCATGGAATATTTTATATTGCGACACAAGTTGCGGGAAAGAGACAAATTTTTTTTATTTTTTTTGCACAAAGTTGTCACTAAATGATATATTGCTCAAACATGCCATGGAAATATGTGAAATTACACCCCAAAATACATTCTGCTGCTTCTCCTGAGTACGGGGATACCACATGTGTGAGACTTTTTGGGAGCCTAGCCGCGTACGGGACCCCGAAAACCAAGCACCGCCTTCAGGCTTTCTAAGGGCGTGAATTTTTGATTTCACTCTTCACTGCCTATCACCCCAAGCTATTTGCTGAGAGGTATAGTGAGTATTTTGCAGACCTCACTTTTTGTCACAAAGTTTTGAAAATTGAAAAAAGAAAAAAAAATTTTTTTTTTCTTGTCTTTCTTCATTTTCAAAAACAAATGAGAGCTGCAAAATACTCACCATGCCTCTCAGCAAATAGCTTGGGGTGTCTACTTTCCAAAATGGGGTCATTTGGGGGGGGGGGGGGGGGGTTTGTGCCACCTGGGCATTCCATGGCCTCCGAAACTGTGATAGGCAGTAAAGAGTGAAATCAAAAATTTTCACCCTTAGAAATCCTGAAGGCAGTGATTGGTTTTCGGGGTCCCGTACGCGGCTAGGCTCCCAAAAAGTCCCACACATGTGGTATCCCCATACTCAGGAGAAGCAGCTACATGTATTATGGGGTGCAATTCCACATATGCCCATGGCCTGTGTGAGCAATATATCATTTAGTGACAACTTTTTGTAAATATTTTTTTTTTTTTTTGTCATTTTTCAATCACTTGGGACGAAAAAAAATAAATATTCAATGGGTTCAACATGCCTCTCAGCAATTTCCTTGGGGTGTCTACTCTCCAAAATGGGGTCATTTGGGGGGGGTTTGTACTGCCCTGCCATTTTAGCACCTCAAGAAATGACATAGGCAGTCATAAACTAAAAGCTGTGTAAATTACAGAAAATGTACCCTAGTTTGTAGACGCTATAACTTTTGCGCAAACCAATAAATATACGCTTATTGACATTTTTTTTTACCAAAGACATGTGGCCGAATACATTTTGGCCTAAATGTATGACTAAAATTTAGTTTATTGGATTTTTTTTATAACAAAAAGTAGAAAATATCATTTTTTTTCAAAATTTTCGGTCTTTTTCCGTTTATAGCGCAAAAAATAAAAACCGCAGAGGTGATCAAATACCATCAAAAGAAAGCTCTATTTGTGGGAAGAAAAGGACGCAAATTTCGTTTGGGTACAGCATTGCATGACCGCGCAATTAGCAGTTAAAGCGACGCAGTGCCAAATTGGAAAAAGACCTCTGGTCCTTAGGCAGCATAATGGTCCAGGGCTCAAGTGGTTAAATCATATGTGGTCATATAAAATCCTGTGCTAAATACCTAGGACAATGTGGTGAGTATCATGCAATCATGCAAAATAAAAATAAAAATAACAGGGTGAAAGCTACAAAGAATCCCAAAATCTGCTTACCAGATATAGATGGACAGTCAGCATGTGTTAATCACCCCAAAGGTATGTGAAAGGAACTCCCACCAGGTGCTGAGAAAGCTAATAGTGCAAGCTGCTTACCAGAAGACAGACCCTTATATGCAGATTCATTGAGACCAGGAACCAAACACCAAAGGAGCAGATATTGATAACGAACCTTAGGGAATGCCCCCTTACCAGATATGCAAAACATAGAGGGCAGATGTATTGCGGTCCCAGCCAGACTCCAGACCGGAACGGTGTTAACACGTCTTGACCACTCAACCCGGACTCAGCAGTGCATATATAATGAAAGAGCCAATAGTGTAATACTGCGTATGTGGATTTATTATGAAAAGAATAACACTTACATAGATACGAGATTAAAAACTGTATAAACGATAAAAACGAAGCCGGCCGGCCTCCGGACACACTCCCGTCCTCAATCGAACGACGTGGTGACGTCAGCACGCCCCTCCCAGACGCGTTTCGTCATACGTTGACGTTCTCAATGGGGTACGGGCAGCGTGCTGAGCCACCACGTTATAAGCCCAACTCAAGCCTCGCTCTGAGTCCCGTTAGGGAAACAAACAGCGCCATCCTGAGTATGGGCATCAACATCCGTTGACACACAGAGCGGGGCCACATAGGCATCCCATAATGTCAATAGGTATCTACACCTCTAGTTACATAGGGACAACTTAGAATAGCATATGATTGAACAAAAAATTTATAAAATCTAAGGCCCATAGCAGAAAAAAATAAATATTATTATAGACACATTTAACTCCCTCTCTATTAGTGAGCATCTGAAATAAGCCCATAAATAATTGTACAAAGTATAATAACTCTAAACATAATTGGGGCAAGTGAACATAGGGCTAGGCATGTATAATAAAGCCAGACACATAACATGATAAAAAGGGGAACCAATATTGGCAATAGTATAACAAGAGCCATTGGGCCCCATAATCATAGTAAGTGAGGTAAACTCACCCTCAAGAACCGAAAATAAAAACAAATATAACAAAAACATATTAAATAAATGAATGAATAATATAAAATTAAAATAAATTGAAATAAAATGCATAAATATTAAATAGATGATTCCATTCTCAGAAAGCAGGGGACCCCATAGACCAGAAGAAAACCTTATTGACAGTGTTAATGCTTGCCTAAAGATGTATAAGGTTATTCCCCAATTCCAGTATATACTATTCCCCTTTTATTGGATGGTCACATAAACAACATATCAGGAACTGTCTATAAAGGCGTTAACGTCCACATCTATATTCAGTCCGTGTGGCGTATAACTTTTTATACTATGGACCCAAGACATCTCTAGTTTTGAAATGTCTCGCACCATAGAACTCCCTCGCCAATACGGTCTATACCGATCAATACCAACAAAATGAGTATTGGAGGGATCTCTGTCGTGTGCCAAACGGTAATGTTTTGAAACTGAGTGATTTTTGAACCCTGTCAGAATATTAGTGATATGCTCGTTGAGCCTCACCTGAAGGGGACGTTTGGTCCGTCCCACATATTGCAAGCCACAAGGGCATTGCAACATGTAAACCACCCCAAGGGTGGAACAGGTAATAAATGGGGTAATGGAATGGGTGTGGCCGGTTGCTGTAGATATAAAGGTCTGGGTCCTCCTGTTCGAACAGGAATTAAAAGAACATACACGACATCTGTTACATTTATAGAAACCGGTCAACTGGTCAAAAAAGTGGTTCTTACGGTTGGAGGATCTAAAACACTGGGGGCCAATCTATTTCTAAAGGTAGGTGCCCCTCCGAAAACAGTTATGGGTTTTGATGGTAAAACTTCCCTTAAAACCCTATCATTAGTGATAATGTGCCAATGCTTGGAAATCAGTTGTTTTACCTCCTTGTGTTGGAGGGAATAGGTGGTAATAAAAGGGAACTCCCAGATTTTGATATAAGTTACTTGGCCGTGGTCTGTCCTGTAATAGGAGTTCCCTATCCATATTCTGTACATTTTCCAAAACCGGCAAAAGATTATCTCTGGTATATCCCTTTTCAAGGAATCTCTCCGTGAGGGTATTACTTTGTGTTAAGAAAGTAGCGGGGTCCGAACAATTTCTACGAATTCTCATATACTGGTTTTCAGAGGGGCACCTACCTTTAGAAATAGATTGGCCCCCAGTGTTTTAGATCCTCCAACCGTAAGAACCACTTTTTTTGACCAGTTGACCGGTTTCTATAAATGTAACAGATGTCGTGTATGTTCTTTTAATTCCTGTTCGAACAGGAGGACCCAGACCTTTATATCTACAGCAACCGGCCAAACCCATTCCATTACCCCATTTATTACCTGTTCCACCCTTGGGGTGGTTTACATGTTGCAATGCCCTTGTGGCTTGCAATATGTGGGACGGACCAAACGTCCCCTTCAGGTGAGGCTCAACGAGCATATCACTAATATTCTGACAGGGTTCAAAAATCACTCCGTTTCAAAACATTACCGTTTGGCACACGACAGAGATCCCTCCAATACTCTTTTTGTTGGTATTGATCGGTATAGACCGTATTGGCGAGGGAATTCTATGGTGCGAGACATTTCAAAACTAGAGATGTCTTGGGTCCATAGAATAAAAAGTTATACGCCACACGGACTGAATATAGATGTGGACGTTAACGCCTTTATAGACAGTTCCTGATATGTTATTTATGTGACCATCCAATAAAAGGGGAATAGTATATACTGGAATTGGGGAATAACCTTATACATCTTTAGGCAAGCATTAACACTGTCCATAAGGTTTTCTTCTGGTCTATGGGGTCCCCTGCTTTCTGAGTATGGAATCATCTATTTAATATTTATGCATTTTATTTCAATTTATTTTAATTTTATATTATTCATTTATTTAATATGTTTTTGTTATATTTGTTTTTATTTTCGGTTCTTGAGGGTGAGTTTACCTCACTTACTATGATTATGGGGCCCAATGGCTCTTGTTATACTATTGCCAATATTGGTTCCCCTTTTTATCATGTTATGTCTATGGCTTTATTATACATGCCTAGCCCTATGTTCACTTGCCCCAATTATGTTTAGAGTTATTATACTTTGTACAATTATTTATGGGCTTATTTCAGATGCTCACTAATAGAGAGGGAGTTAAATGTGTCTATAATAATATTTATTTTTTTCTGCTATGGGCCTTAGATTTTATAAATTTTTTGTTCAATCATATGCTATTCTAAGTTGTCCCTATGTAACTAGAGGTGTAGATACCTATTGACATTATGGGATGCCTATGTGGCCCCGCTCTGTGTGTCAACGGATGTTGATGCCCATACTCAGGATGGCGCTGTATGTTTGTCAATAGATGATGATGCCCATACTTAAGATGGCGCTGTTTTTTTTCCCTAACGGGACTCAGAGCAAGGCTTGAGTTGGGCTTATAACGTTGTGGCTCAGCACGCTGCCCGTTCCCCATTGAGAACGTCAACGTATGACGAAACGCGTCTGGGAGGGGCGTGCTGACGTCACCACGTCGTTCGATTGAGGACGGGAGTGCGTCCGGAGGCCGGCCGGCTTCGTTTTTATCGTTTCTACAGTTTTTAATCTTGTATCTATGCAAGTGTTATTCTTTTCATAATAAATCCACATACGCAGTATTACACTATTGGCTCTTTCATTATATATGCACTGCTGAGTCCGGGTTGAGTGGTCAAGACGTGTTAACACCGTTCCAGTCTGGAGTCTGGCTGGGACCGCAATACATCTGCCCTCTTTGTTTTGCATATCTGGTAAGGGGACATTCCCTAAGGTTCGTTATCAATATCTGCTCCTTTGGTGTTTGGTTCCTGGTCTCAATGAATCTGCATATAAGGGTCTGTCTTCTGGTAAGCAGCTCGCACTATTAGCTTTCTCAGCACCTGGTGGGAGTTCCTTTCACATACCTTTGGGGTGATTAACACATGCTGACTGTCCATCTATATCTGGTAAGCAGATTTTGGGAGTCTTTGTAGCTTTCACCCTTTTATTTTTATTTTTATTTTGCATGATTGCATGATACTCACCACATTGTCCTAGCTATTTAGCACAGGATTTTATATGACCACATATGATTTAAGGCTAATTGAGTGTCACTTCTTTTCTGGTTTGGCGTGGTGTTTATGTAAACAATATTACGCTATATTTTTGTTATATATTTTTCGGACCATATTCTGTGGATCCACTGGACGGGGGCGCCCTTCCTGCTTCATCTGGATTGCTCATCTAAAGGCCCAGGCTGGGTTAAAGCCACTCGCCCTTTTATGGCTTACTTCTGGTAAGCGCAATATATATTGGTGTGTTCCGCAAACTGTATCCGCCATCACTGTTTCCTTTGGATGAAGTTTATGTCACATACTTATTTTCTTTCTTTTTGGACTTTAATTGGGACTATTTATCTTAATAATCTCCCATATTCTTCATATGTCTGGGCTATGGGGGTAGAGTGGCAAGACGGAAGCGTTTTCTTACAAAGAAAAACATCCAAACTCAGCCAAATTTTGCAAAAACACATCTGAAGTCTCCCAAAATCATGTGGGAAAATGTGTTATGGTCTGATGAAACCAAGGTTGAACTTTTTGGCCATAATTCCAAAAGATATATATGTTTGGCGCAAAAGCAACACTGCACATCACCAAAAGAACACCATACCCACAGCGAAGCATGGTGGTGGCAGCATCGTGCTTTGGGGCTGTTTTTCTTTAGCTGGAACAGGGGCTTTAGTCAAGGTAGAGGGAATTATGAACAGTCCCAAATACCAGTTAATATTGGCACAAAACCTTCAGACTTCTGCTAGAAAGCTGAACATGAAGAGGAACTTCATCTTTCAGCACGACAATGACCCCAAGCATACATCCAAATCAACAAAGGAATGGTGAAGAAGATTAAAGTTTTGTAATGGCCCAGACCTGAATCCGATTGAAAATCTGTGGGGTGATCTGAAGAGGGCTGTGCACAGGAGATGACCTTGCCATCTGCCAGATTTGGAGTGTTTTTGCAAAGAAGAGTGGGCAAATATTGCCAAGTCAAGATGTACCATGTTGATAGACTCTGACTCAAAAAGACTGAGTGCTGTAATCAGATCAAAAAGGTGCTTAAACAAAAGTATTAGTTTAAGGGTGTGCACACTTATGCAACCATATTATTCTAGTTTTTTTTATTTTTACTTCCCTCCACCTAAAAGATTCCAGTTTGTTTTACAATTTATAGGTCACATTAAAAATGTGGAAAAAGTTCTGAAATGATTTATCTTTGTTTACTTTATTTACAACACAGAAACCTGACAGTTTAACAGGGGCGTGTAGACGTTTATATCCACTGTATATACATAATCTCACAAAAGTGAGTACACCCCTTTACATTTTTTGTAATTATTTTATTTTATCTTTTCATGTGACAACACTGAAGAAATTACACTTTGCTACAATGTAAAAGTAGTGAGTGTACAGCTTTTATAAGTGTAAATTTGCTGTCCCCCTCAAAATAACTCAACACACAGCCATTAGGCTCCTTTGACATATGAGGACCGTTCAGGTCCGCCTGTCAGTTTTTCAGGCGGACATGTACCTCTATGGAGCAAAGGATGTCAGCGGTGACATGTCTGCTGACATCCGATCTGCTAAATGCAGAGGGATGGAAACCCTATTTTCCATCCGTCTGGCAGATCGGATGAAAACGGACAGGCGGTCCGTTTTCATCCGATCCCCCATAGAGGACAGTGGGGCTCTGACAGGTCCATCCCTGCACAGTGAGCAGAGACGGACCAGTCACCTGCCGGCTCAGCAGATCGATCCCTGCTGAGCAAGCGGAGTCTGTCAAAACGAACAATAAGGTGTGAAAGAACCCTTAAATGTCTAAACCGCTGGCAACAAAAGTGAGTACACCCCTATGTGAAAATATCAAAATTGGGCTCAATGTGTCGATATTTTGTGTGTCCACCATTATTTTCAAGCACTGCCTTAACCCTCTTGGGCATGGAGCTCACAAGAGCGTCACAGGTTACCATTGGAGTCCTCTTCCACTCCTCCATGATGAGATCACGGAACTGGTGGATGTTAGAGACTTTAATTTTATCTTGGTCTCATCAGACCACAGGACATGGTTCCAGTAATCCATGTCCTTAGTCTGCTTGTCTTCAGTAAATTGTTTGCGGGCTTTCTTGTGCATTATCTTTAGAAGAGGCTTCCATCTGGGACGATAGTCATACAGACCAATTTGATGCAGTGTGCGGGGTATGATCTGAGCACTGAGAGGCTAACCCCCGACCCCTTAAACCTCTGCAGCAATGCTGGTAGCAAACATATGTTGGATTTCCCAAAGATAACCTCTAGATATGTTGCTGAGCACATGCACTCAGCTTCTTTGGTCGATCATGGCGAGGCCCGTTCCGAGTGGAACCTTTCCTGTTAAACTGCTGTATGGTCTTGGACACCGTGCTGCAGCTCAATTTCAGGGTCCTGGCAATCCTCTTATAGCCTAGGCCATCTTTATGTAGAGCAACAATTCTTTTTCTCAGATCCTCAGAGAGTTCTTTGCCATGAGGTTGAACTTCCAGTGAGGGCGATAACACCAACTTTAACACACCTGCTCCCCATTCACACTCGAGACCTTGTAATATTAACGAGTCACATGACACCAGGGAGGGGAAATGGCTAATTGGGCCCAATTTGGACATTTTCACTTATTGCTAGCGGTTTAGACATTATCGGCTGTGTGTTGAGTTATTTTGAGGGGACAGCAAATTTACACCGTTATACAAGCTGTACGATCACTACTTTACATTTATATATATATATATATATATATATATATATATATATATATATATATATATATATATATATATATATATATATATATATATATATATATATATATATACACACATATATATATATATATATATATATATATATATATATATATATATATATACACATACATACCACACACACACACCCACACACACACACACCCTATAGTTTGCAGACTCTATAACCTTCACACAGACTAAATAATATACACCAATTTGGATTATTGTAACCAAATACAATTTGGCCTAAATGTGATAATTAAACACTACCAAAAGAAAGCTCCGTCAGAGTGTGACAACAATGAAAGCTGAAAAATGGCCTGGGCAGGAAAGTGGTGAAAGTGTCTGGTTTTGAGGTGTTTAAAGGAGGGCTCCAAGTTTTAAAGACCATTAGAAGGTAGTAATGTAGGTGTAATTACAACATATATGCATTACATTACCTTGTGCCACCCTGTTACCTTGTGCTCCATTTATTGGATCTTCAACTTTTGTGCTCAAGTCAGCACTATGCTAGACCCAATGCGCTACTTCACGGACAGCCAGCAAAATCTTTAGACTTCTATAGGGTGGACAACTAGCTCTTGGCATTGGCAGTTTATTACATTGGAAGCAACAGTGTTGTATTCCTCCAAATACCGTATATACTCGAGTATAAGCCGAGTTTTTCAGCACATTTTTGTGTGCTGAAAGTGCCCCCCTCGGCTTATACTTGAGTCAAGCACTTTTCTGGTGCAAAGAATGACATTTTCCGAACAGACTTTGGGGCCTCGTATCTCAGGACCACTTGGTGCTAGGAACCACAAATTTGGTGTGCAAACCCAGTGTAAGCACCAAGTGGCCCCGAGATACGGGGCCCCAAAGTCGGTTAGGAAAATGTCATTCCCTGCTGCAGAAAAGTGCTTGACATTTTCCAAACCGAATTTGGGGCCCCGTATCTCGGGGCCACTTGGTGCTAGGAACCCCAACTTTGGATATGTTGTAGTGCTGGCTCCACTGGGTTTGAAAACCAAATCTGGGGTTCCTAGCAGCAAGTGGCCCCGGGATACGGGGCCCCAAATTCTGTCAACTGTGTCCATCTGCAGCAATGACATTAGGGGACCCTTTGGGTCCAGAGACCCCAAATTTTGGCTGCAGCTAGGGGGCATCTAGGAACCCTTAACTACCGAGTTTGAAGTTCAGGGGACCTATGGCTGCAAATGGGCACAGTGAGGCATGCAAATGGGCACAGTGAGGCTGCAAATGGGCATTGTTAACCCTCTTTTCCACTTACAGTAGCTGCGCATTTCTCACTCTAGGCTTATACTTGAGTCAATAAGTTTTCCCAGTTTTTTGTGGTAAAGTTTGGTGCCTCGGCTTATATTCCGGTCGACTCATACTCAAGTATATACGGTAAGCTAAAAATGCTTATCTTTTAAAATCTGCAATTATTTGACCTACCATCTACTGTAGATGCTTGACTAGATCAGCAATTTAGTAAAGTGTAACAGCCAGGAAACTAGCACTTCTAGGGGGAGAATTTAACCTCCAATGGGTTCTGTTGTACGATACATTTTTTTTTTTTACAGGCTTTTTCCTGCTACAGGTGAACATAAGCTACATATTAGAGATCGATCTACTTTATTTTATTAACGTGACTAGAGCAAACATTTCACACTCACCTTTCCAGCCCCACTTTCTCCACTGACAATTATAGATTGGTTTACTGGGTGAAGCTGGCACTGTACATTTCTGTAGGCTTGTTCGGCAACTGTGAAGATGTGTGGCTTACAGTTCTAAAAAAATTAAGCAAATACACAAATAAAATAGTTAATATTTTATTTATCCAGTACAATCATCTAAAATGCAGCTCATGGCATACTAGTTTATAACATGTAAACAGTCACCATTGCTTCATTATTTTCTTTGTAAAGCTGATGCAGTGATAACATCTGTGTAGCTTAGATTTTTAGGTTTAGACGATTAGTTTACCCAGAGTGCCCACTGGTGAAACCTTACACTCAAGTGTGGGCAGTCAGAAATGACAGTGCTACTGTGTCATTATATGGGAAATTAAAGGCCTGTCCTGTATTTTACCTTCAAACCACATTTTGTCAATTGTTTGTCCAAAGTAGATACAAACAGGTTTACATTTTAATAAGACACAAAAAGGTTTTCGTACTCACCTTCTCCATGGTTTCCTGCCCCCCTGATCTCTTCAAAAATATCTGGTTCTTCAGGAGATATAATAACATGCAATACTGCCCCAGCCTATCACAATAAAGCAATCTGTGCCTAAGTAACCAATTGCCTGGACAAAGGAGGGTTTTATGCCTGCTAACATTTGACTTTCTCTATATTGAAACTTTAAGTATATGTTACCCCAACATTTCACATTCTTGATGTGTATGTTGTACCATGTAATTGTGTTAAGTATCCTCTTCTCTTTGTATTTCTTCCTTTGTGTGAAATATCTGGTGCTTCCGCCAGTCCTGCTTTTCTATTTCAAACTGACCACGCCAGCGCATGTAGATGTTCATCCATCCCAGTGGTTTTCTGGTTGTTCTGGAAGAACAGTCTGCCTGTAGGCCAACGGCCAAGACTTGTGCTGACAGCACCCCCCCTTTCACGGCTTCTCAGTGGAAAGATTAGTGTATTGCTCTCTTCCTCTGCCCCCTACAGTCTCTACCCCCCACTTCTCCAAGGGGTAGCGGAGAACAGAAATTGAGGATCCGTCCTTTCTTTGTGATGCTGCGGGTTGCATAGAATCAATATTATATAACTTGATGCATGTTGAGCTGCCCAGAAGAAGCAGATAAGGATTCTGCGAAACACATCGGCTTACTGTATACACAAGCATCTTTCAAGCGTTTACATGGATTGAGTATCATTTTTGGTCAATGTTCTATATGGCCTAATGCTACTGTCAAATGTTATGCTCTGTAAATTTTGGAATGAATTTATATTTTAATATTATCACCGTGTACATGCTTACCTCAGTGACATATCACCTTATGGGAGAGTAGTGTTCTCTCAAATCTTTTTCTAATCTATTTCTTAGGGATGAGGATATGACAGTATGTCCCTAGAACTGGTCTAACAACTTTAAAAATATTATATATATATATATATATATATATATATATATATATATATATATATATATATATAATATATATTTATTTTCAACCTATAGATGGTCCTGTCAGCACCCTTCCGCTTGACATAAATAAAAATCGCAGGAGCCAGGTGAAAAACGGATTCCAACTTTTCAGGTATTCTGACAGCTATGGTTGTCAATATACAATAGCCACAATGAGAGATTTCCCCATCCAAGTTGTTTGGCACAGATTGGGAAATCAAGCGATTTCACATGGTCAACCGGTAGGGCGGAACAAGAAAATTTTTACAGCGGATGGCCCAATTTACACAGTAACAGCAGAGCCGGGCAGAGTATTGTAATAGCACAGGGAAGGTAGTTTAGAGTTGTACAAATTATCATACTGCAATGCAGCCATGAAAGTAGATCAGGTCATGTCCCAACACAAATATGACTAAATAAGAAATGTTTAAAAAAAAAAATTTTTTATATATTTTATATATATATATATATATATATATATATATATATATATATATATATATATATATATATATATATATATATATATATATAATGAGTGAGAACTATGGCTAAAGGCTTTGCCTTTAAACTTAGTCCACTCTACTTCACCTATAACTAAAACAAGACTTTTGAGTTACTGCAATGAATATATAATAAGTTGGTTTATAATTACCTGAGGTTGAGGTGCATTGTGATACTGCTTCATAACTTCATTACTGTACAATTTATTTACTGGCTGAAAAGGATTAACTGCAATAACTGTACACCCAGCGTTGGTATAGAACAGTTCAGCTGCATATCTTGCTTGAAGACATTTCAATACTGTAGGAAAACAAACATTACAGTAGTTCGCCAGCAAGATTCATCTTTATCCCATTCTAGCCACGTTCACAGTGACCGGTCTATTCAGGACATAGCGATTGTTGATTTTTGTGGTGAATGTAGGTAGCAGGGACAATTTGCAAAAACAGATCTGACCAGTCTGTACCTGCTGCAAGTGGGTACCAAAGTGGGCGCTGTAGGGTCACTCTCAGCAATCAATTCAGCAGTTCAAATGGAGATAAATGTTAAGGTTTTGTCTAAAAAAGGGGTCTGGGTCTCCAAACTTTCTAAACAAAGGGCCAGTTTACTGTCTTTTAGACTTTAAGGGAGCCGGACTGTGGACATTGGGGGGTAGAAAAGGTCCTGACATCAGTGGGAAAAAATAAAAGTCCCATTGTTTGTTTCAGTGGGAACAATTGTGCCTCCTTATTGGTGCCACTGGGAGAAATTATGCCCCATCGGTGTCATTTGGAGGAATTGGGCACCTTCATTGTTGTCAGTGGGGGTTTATACACACTGCTCAAAAGTGAAATCAAGAGAAATACAATGGGGTTGATTTACTAAAGGCAAATAGACTGTGTGCACTCTACAAGAGCAGTCGCCCCAGAGTTTAATACATGAGAGGAAGCTCGGCTGCCATCCATCATCCAATCATGTGCAAGCAAAAGGCTGTGTTTTTTTTATTCTTTGAAAAGTGAAGCTTTACCTCATTTGCTAAGCTCTGGAGCAACTGCACTGTGCCTTTTATTGTTATTTGCCTTTAGTAAATCAACCCAAAAGTAACAATACAATATTACTCTGTATTTATTTTTTTCTATTGAACTGCAGATTAAAGGAGTGAGCTTTGATCTGCATATAATTCCAGATACAGCAACCTCACCAGTAAAAATAAATAATTACATTTGTTTGTATTTAACCCTTTAAGTGATATTAAAGCTTTGTCTTGTTTGTTTTTATTTAAATAAAATAAGAAACATGTTATACTTACCTGCTCTGTGCAGTGGGTTTGCACAGAGCAGCCCAGATCCTCCTCTTCTCGGGTGCCCTGCTGGCACTCCTGGCTCCTTCTTTTTGGCAAGTGCCCCCCTAGAAAGCCAACCTGTCTGTCTCAGCCCCACACCCCGCTCTCGCATCACAGGATTTGATTGGCAGCAGCAATAGCCATTGGCTCCTGCTCCTATTAATCTGTCCAGTGAGGCAATGAGAAGGGAGAGAGCCACGGCTCCTATGCACATCGCTGGATCGGGAATGGGCTCAAGTATAAGGGGGCTGGGGGAGATCCTAAGACACGGAATACATTAGTGCATTAGGCTAAAAAACTTTATACTTTAAAACCACTTTAACCCTTGGTTTGCCATAACCAGCCCTTTTTCCACTCCTACCCTCAAAAATCAACAAAGAAAAAAAAAAATTATATATATATATATATATATATATATATATATATATATATATATATATATATATATATATATATATATAGTAAAAAAAAATTTGCTATGAAACCATGAACATTTCAGTTTTTCATGTTTGTTTTTCCTTACTCTTTTGTGTTGGATAAAAAATAAACACAAGATAGAAAAGAAAACAAAAAATAATTTTTTTGGTCAATGGATTACACACAAAAATGAAATTGTTTTTTAAAACAATCTCACCAAACATTACAGCTTATATCCGTTTTGTGCATTTAGTGTCAGTTTACACCGGAATTGCCCACGAACACGCTCTGTACTTTTGTGCGATTTTCACCTATTCATTTGAATGGTCTGAAATTGCACCAATAGTAGTAGTGCATGCACTACTTTTAAAAATGCACTGCAACCAGATTGCATGCTACTGCGATACCATGCGCTCTGATACAGGAAAGCACACTGCATTTGGGGTGTCATTAGGAATCTATTGACACCTGTAGCAGATCGCATACCTAGTGCGTTTGGAATGTGGTGCAGGAAACATGCACAGAATACAGGTTTCCTGCACTGCATTCCAGATTGAACAAGCCCTTAAAGAATGTGTTACCCCAACATTTAATATTGCTGATATGTGCATGTTGTACCATGTACTTGTGTTATAAAATATCCTGTTCTCTTTATATTTCTTCCTTTGTGTGGAATACCTAGTGTTTATGCTAGTCCCCTTGTTTTTCTATTGCAACCTGACCATGGTCAGTTTTCTGGCTGTCCTGGAAAAAAGCCTGCTTGTCCTCCAATGGTGAGACTTGTGAGACCCGTGTGCATGTTTGCAGAGATGTACTGAATGTTTTTTTGTTGTTGTTTCCCCCCCCCCCCCCCTTCTTTTATTTATTTGCCCAGATATATTACACATTATGAATGTTTGTATTACTACATTAATAAAACATGAATGTTTTACCTGTTTTAGTGGTCACAGGGTTTACTTTGGTAAGGTCATCATAGGAGTGAAGCTCTTTTTCATCAATTAAAAATGCATTTATTTCTTCCCCAAAGGATTCATTGAGATTGACAGGGATGGATGGTTTCCTCAAGTCTCCATTGGGCTACAAAAAATATATAAATGTAGAAATAAAAATTGCATTCTTTAGACTAGATGTCATTTTTTTCAGTCCATCTCCAAATACTAATTCCAGACCCAATTCTCTTTGCCCATCTATGCTTGTTTTTAACCACAAGACATCCCATTGCCAGAATTACAACATCAACCACACTAATTTTGTTTGTGCAGTTTGTGTAAATCAATTCATTCAAGTGAATATTCGCTTTGCAAATCGTATCAAAATTTATACATTTCCTTAATGCCAATATACTCTTTCAAATATCCATTCTTTACAGTGAGGAGTTTTTGAAGTTTGTAAGTCCATCTAAACCCATCAACTGAATTTCCACTCATATCCAGTGTGCCCCAATGAAAACAATTTACCACCCCAGCAGCTAGTGCAGTTATGGCGTGAAGATTACATTAGCATTCAAGTTTACGTATATTTTTTTTTATATTGTAGAACTTTCAATGAAACAGGTTTTCCTTGCCTTATAAATCAGTTTCAGGGTTTATTTACATTTGTGGTTTTGGTAAAAAAAAACAGGCGGTTAAGCCACAAAGGCAGCCAGATGGAGCTATATATTTCCCGCAGCTGCGATGCTTTGCAACAAAAAGGACACCCCCTGTTGCATTTGGTGAGATGTACCACCGATGAACATGACCCATTTAAGGTGTGGCAATGTTAGCTGCAAGCTCACATCACATGCAGTCCAGTGCGTTTTTTTCTGCATCAAAAACGCATGGAAAGTAGGTTATAGGGCTGGTTCACCCCACAAAAAAAACGCACACCAGATCCATTCCAGAGGCGTTTCTGCATGTGCGTTTTTAACTAATTCCTTGATGCGATTCTGGATGCATTCCAGATGCTTTTTTCTTTGTTCTTCAATCCTGAATTTCCACCAGCTTTGGAGGTTACAAAATACCTAAAATGGAATAGAACTGAGAATCTAAGATTGGTAAAGATCCTAGTGGACGGGAAACTACCAAAACTGCAGGATATAGGATCTGAATATAAAAATAAGTGGTGACAATACCAACAGTTAAAGACATTCATAGAAGTAAAAATATCTAGGATAAATAGATCATTAACTAAATTTGAAAAAATATTAGTGGAGGAACAGGATCCAACTAAGAAATTATCAAAAGATATATGACCTACTACTGCCTTCCGGTTCTTTTAGAGAATTAACAGGAATAAAAAAATGGGAAAAAGAAATGGGGTATCCAATATTAGAAGAAGAATGGGGAAACATTTTTGAAATAATACATAAAACAACTATAGCAAATAAATATCAAGAGAGAAACTACAAGATCGCAATGAGATGGTATAGGTGCCCAGTAGCGTTAAACATAATTAATGAGGGAAATACTGAGATCTGTTGGAGATGTAAGACGGAGAGAGGGACAATGGATCATATATGGTACGGCTGTCAGGGGGTGGAGGAGATTTTGGAATAAGATTATTGAGATCTATCAGAAAGTGTCAGGAGCAGTAATGAACCCAAGTTTAACAATTTTATTATTTTCTCTGACATCAGAGACTCAACAAAAGGTAATTAGAACAGATATTCTTCACAACATGACATCTGCTGCTAGAACATTAATAGCACGAAAATGGAAAGAAGAAAAAAAGGTCCAACAATATCAGAATGGATATGTGAAATGAACGAAACTCAGTATATGGAAAAACAGATAAGAGAAGATAGGTATATAATAAACAAAATGCCAGAAATATGGCAAAGATGGGATGAGTTTCGGCTCTCTAAAGAAGAGTTAAAATTTGTATAATGAGTGGGAACAGGTTTAGGGGTTTTCTTTTTTTTTTTTTTTCCGTGGGTGTACGGGAAGGTATTGGATGGTAGGAATAATAGAAATAGGAAAGTGGAGTGTTAGTGATTAAGACTATTTACTGCATTAAAGATATTTATATATGTGTATTGAAAGTGAGACAATGTATAAATGATATTGTTTGTTTTCTTTTTTTAAAAATATTTAATAAAGAGTAATTGAAAACAGATTCTTTTTTCCCCTTCTTTTTCCTGTTTTTTCCCCCCACTGTACTGGGGTCCAATGCGTGTTTGAATTGTGTTTCAGCGAATTCTGGTGCTTTTTTGATGCTTTTTATAGTGTTCCAGTACAGTCCAGTCCAGTGCAGGAAAAATGAAGCATGTTCTACTTTTTTTTTTCTGGAACTGGAATGCCCTGGAACTGACCGCACTGGTGTGAACTATGCCATTGGAAATCGTATAACCTACTTTCCATGCGTTTTTGATGCAGAAAAAAATGCACTGGACTGCATGTGGTGTGAACTGGTCCTGAAAAAACAAAAAACAAAAAAAACAAAAACAAAAAACACTTGTCCTTTAAGTAACTCTAGCCTATTCAAATTTTAGTCTAGTACTTTAACACTAAGTGTTAAAAAATATACACAAAAATTACACTAAGGACAGTTTTTCAAGGGACATTTCTTGATAGATCAGGAATTACTCTAGAAAACGCACTTGGAAACGGCTTTGTACCTCCCACTAGTCTCAGTGGTGAAACTACTTCACACCTTTGTGCTGCAGTGTGCTGAAAAAAGTACTGCAGGCTGAAACTTTATACAATGTGCATAAAACGCAACACAACTCTGGGAACAAAAAGATGACATTGGAAAGAATGTAAAAAAAGCTTGTAAAAAATGCACTGCACCGATAGCATAACCCAGTGCCATCCCGGACTCCCCCCCCCCCCCCCCCCCCCCCCTCCTCTTCTTGCTATTTCTACTTTATCTTTACTTTAGTTTTTTTTACGAAAAAAAGGAAAAAGGAACAGGCAGCTCCGTAGCTCTCAATAGTTGACCTACCAGGCTTCATGAAAACTGAAGAATGATCCGTTTATGTTGATGCCTACCTGAGATTTATGCACTTCAGGATATTATATATATATATATATATATATTATATATATATACATACACACACACACATATATCACATGAGATAAGTATGTACCTGGATATATCAATAATTTACATATTATCACTGTAATGACTTTCAATAAAAAAATATTTGAAAAAATGCACTGCAATGAATGAAGGGACACAACATATTTAGAAAAACGTATGCCAATGCATGTTACAATGCTTGCATTAATACAAGGAAAACATGGGAATTTTGGTGTGAACAGGCCCTAAATGATCTTAGCACCAAACTGCTATCTTGGTACATCGATTATTCAAACTGTTGATCGGGCAAGCCTAACGCTTTTGCCCTCTCAATGAAGATGTCAAATGATACTTCACTATAAGTTGCAGTTTTACCTGTAAGTACTTTTGGAAGGTTCACAAAGGAAGCAGCCCTAGTAGACCCTGCTGCATTTAGTATGGTTAAAATAAGCAAAATTCTTAAATTTTAGCTTCAAGGTTTCCAGGACAAAGTTAGCCGTTATTAGCAGATTTTTTTGTTGGTTTCACCTGAGGAAGGGGTCTTCACCCCAAAATATCAATATTGAGACCTTCCTACTGCGTTATCTGTGTGCCTTTCTTAATGTAAACTGTTCTTCTATTGTTTTGTATTGTATTGTGGTTTGTATATGAAAACGTTTGTTTGTAGGATTTGCTGTATGCCCTTTTCTGGATAAGGCCTGTATACGGTTGTGCTGATGCAACTATGATATTAATTAAAATGCACATATACTTTTTGTATGCTAGTCCCATGTTTTCTATTTGATTGCAGTCTGCGGAATTGTTAGCATTGCATCCCTATTAGGGACTTCTGTAGCACCAGAGCTCGCATGTATTTTGCATATTATTGCATATTATTAATAGGTGTCCTAGGATATTTTTATTCATTGGGAATTGCTCTTTAAAGCGGAGTTCCGCCTAATTTTTTTTTTTTTTTAAAGTCAGCAGCTACAAATACTGCAGCTGCTGACTTTTAAAATAAGGACACTTATCTGTCAAGGGCGCCCACGATGTCGGCACCCGAAGCCGATCTGTCTCTCAGGTGGAGGCGCGCCGCCATCCTCAGTAAGGGGATCAGGAAGTGAAGGTTCACTACTGCGCATGCATGACTCACGCTGCACCAGGGGCGTAACTAGAAATAGCAGGGCCCCATAGCAAAATGTTGTATGGGGCCCCCCTGCAAACAGCCCCCCCCCCCCACACACAGCTGCCCTAGTGTCAATGCAGCGTGACCTGTGCCACATACAGCGTGACCTGTGCCCAATGCAGCGTTGCCCGTGCCCAATGCAGCGTTGCCTGTGCCCAATACAGAATAATAAAATAAGTGTAGCGCTATAAAATGTCCAATATGAAGGCCGTTAGGACCCTACTGTCGCCACTTCTTTACAGCGCTGTTTTTATACGGATCTACATGTGAGTGTATATCTTCATTTTAAATAAATTTTCTTTTTATGGATTTACACTATGTGGCCATTCCTTTTCTTTCCTTATCTGTCACCATCATCTTTGGGCTTATAAAATATCGCCTTGAGGGATACAACAACGTGTCACTCCATTCCTCCGTGACTCGTGGGACCATCCACATCCGTGGGACCATCTACATCCCTCAAGATTTGGGTGCCGCTTAGAGGGATACAGCAATTTGTGGGACCATTCACAAACATCACCTCTCCGGGCCACGTACAGCCACTCACCACCCAAGCCTTATCCGACCCAACCCGGCGTATGCCCCTTTGGGTCCACCCTATGCGGTAAGCCTTTTCATCTCTCGGTGGGAGTGTGTCTGTCTTCATTCTGGATGCCAGATGTCCTTGTTTTGAAATGTTTGTTTGAGGACTACCTATTGTCATATATACGGTTGATTCTTCCTTATTATACATTTTTGGAACGGATTGGCCTAACGGCCTTCATATTGGACATTTTATAGCGCTACACTTATTTTATTATTCTTTCGTTTTACACCTTGCTGGTTGTGTTAGCTGCTCTTGTCCCTTTTTTCGTGCAGCGCAGAATTACTTTATATACATCCTCTTCTGTGCCCAATACAGCCTGGTCTGCCTGTGCCCCATACAACCTCACCTGTGCAGAGGAAGAGGCAAGCCACCCGGGTCAACAGAGAGCGGGATTGCCCGCTGTAATAGCTTTCATTTGAATTTCCCGTCTTCCCGGGGCTCATCGTCACATAACCCCACCTCTTGGCCCGACGCCTTTGATGACGTTGCACGTCCCGCATTGGATTGGCGTTCTGTCTATCAAAGGTGCGGGGCCAAGAGGTGGAGCTATGTGACGTGAGCCCCGGGAACGCTGGAAGTTCTAATGAAAGCAATTACATTGGGCAATTCAGCTCTCTGCTGATACGGACAGCTCACCTCTTCCTCTCCTCTCTCTTCCCCTGGCTGGGAGACTGTGCTGGAGGTGCTCTCATCCTCACCGGGCTCCACTCGGCCATAGCGCCCGCATGGGTCGCTATGGTGGTAGTTCCGCCCCTGCGCTGCACGATCCCACTGGTTCCTGCTGTCTTCTGGGACCTGTGTGTCTCCCAGAAGACAGCGGGGGGACGGAGAAGGAGCCAGAAGTGGCGTAGATACCCGCGGGTGGCTCAGCTATCTATGCCCGGAAGTGGGAGCAAAATACCTGTATTAGACAGGTATCTGCTCCCCCCTGAAAGGTGCCAAATGTGACACCGGGGGGAGGATTTCGAAAAGAGGAAGATCCATTTTTGGGTGGAACTCTGCTTTAAAGTTGGAACCAGGCATATATAAAATCACCAGTGAATCAAGATACGTACTCATGGAAAACCTATTTTTAAAACACAACCATGGGTGTATAGGTATGTACGTGAACTGCCCTGATCAGCCGTCTGCAAGCCTCTGTACAGCAGCATCAGGCCGGAATTTTTGCCTGAAACGGAGCCAAAGACGTACAGGACCCCTGTGCAATTCGCTCCGCAGCTGCCCTGGAGATGTGTGAATCGGCTCCATTGAGAGCCAATCACAATCTCCTGTCATGCGAATTGGATGCTCGGAAAATCCACATCCAATTCGCACTAGCGTGAACCCAGACTTACACTTGGAGGGGCAGCAAAAGGAGCCGATTTGCTGCAGTGGACATATAGTACTGGACATAGTGGACAGCAAACAAGCTAACAGGAGGAGAGAACAGAGGGAGGACATTATTGTGCTGCTGTTCCTTCATTATCCAATCAGAAAGCTGAAGTTTTTTTTCCTGTAGCTGTGCTACTGCCGCTGTTGGTATCCAGGACATGGTTATGACAGAGGTGCTTGGATCACAAGATCTAGGTAATTAAACTGTATACCAGGCTGATTGCCTGGAGTTCAGCTTTAACACGTACAACCAAAACTAGCACAAAAAAAATTTGTTTTGACAGTTAAAGTGGACCTACTGTCAAATGGATGACACCATATTTTTCCAGATATTCAGGGTCAGCACCTCCTCCCTGGACTAAAAATCACTTCCTAGATTTCATAGTCATGTCAATCCTAATACAGTGCAGTAGTTTTACATTCTACCTCATACTGTACACATGCTGATCCTTACTTCTTAAATGCTTCCTCCCGCCTGCAGCAGACAGAGAAAATACTTTTCCCAGAATGCACTTCCAGCTGGCTTGATTTTTTGACCACTTGTCCTCCGGAAGATTTACCCCACTTCCTGACCAGGCCATTTTTTTGCTATACGCCACTGCATTATTTTAACGGACAATTACGCTGTACATAAATTAAATTTATGTCCTTTTTTTCCCCCATAAATAGAGCTTTCTTTCGGTGGTATTTGATCACCACTGGGCTTTTTACTTACAAATGCTAAAAGCAAACATAAATTTGGAATTACTTTCTAATTACATTCAAGTTGTCACTTCAACTGCAAAAGAAGTCACCCACTAATGAGCACATTTACAAAGCAGTTAATCTGACATTCAATGCAAGTGAATCTTGCTTGCATGTGTTCAAAAATTTGCATGGTGCATGTGTTCAAAAATGGCAGTGACTGATCCAGCACCAGTGAATGTGTGGTGGAAGTCACCTTCACTACTTTATACATGCCCCTTTGTTTTCCTATTACAAAGACATTTACAAGTTTCACTCCTAACTGAGAAATGCAGCACAAACAGGTAAGACAAGTTAAACGTTGGCAAAGTTCCAAGCTGAGACAGTGGCAAAGAAACTTTTCAAAAATGTAAAGTTCAAAATGTTGTCTTTTTCCATTAATTTATGCAGATTACAAAATAAAACCGAAAATAATACAATTAAATGGTAACAGATAAACCACACACGGGGCTAGATTACCATGCTGTAAACTGATAAAAAACAAATGTTAAAGCGGGGGTTCACCCACACTGCCAAAAAAAAAAAAAAAAAAAAAAATTTAAAAGCCAGCAGCTACAAATACTGCAGCTGCTCACTTTTAATACATTGCCACTTACCTGTCCCAGGGTCCAGCGATGTCGGCAGGGGACGCCGAGAACCCGCTGCGGCTTCACTTCCCGGTTCCCTACTGCGCATGCGCGAGTCGCGCTGCGTGTCCCTAGTGGTCCCCGCTCTCTCCTGGGAGCTGTGTGTTCCCAGCAGACAGCGTGGTCGGGACGGGAAGAGGCATAGACTCCCATGGGAGTCTATGGCGGAAGTGGGTGCAAATACCTGTCCTAGACAGGTATCTGCACCCCCCTCCCCCCTGAAAGGTGCCAAATGTGACACCGGAGGGGGGGAGGGTTCCGAAAAGCGGAAAAAAAAGTTCCATTTTTGTGTGGAACTCCGCTTTAAATTCTTGGGTTCATGAATAAACAAAGTGAGGGTTTAATAATGAAGAAACTCCTGCGCTGTCAGAAATACCTATGCTAAGGGGCACTGCTGCAACACCTAAATGGCTTATCCAAACAGACAAAAGTGGTATGAATAAAGTGAGTGGTGATTGCGCTGTGATAAAAAGGGGAAGGGGGGAAGAGGAAGGGGAAGGGGCTAGCTCAAAATGTATAGAGAGGCGAGTGAACAATTAAAAAAATCTATTTAAAAAAGTATAATAAGCATGAGAGCTAGTATCATACTAGCACATGAAAAATATTGTGAATACTGAAACAAAAGAAAAGAAAGTTCTCAGTGCAAAAGGGCTAGTATCATACTACCCTGTTTCCCTGAAAATAAGACCTAGCGTGATTGTCGGTGATGGCTGCAATATAAGCCCTACCCCCCAAATAAGCCCTACCCTGTTTCCCCAAAAATAAGCCCTACCCTGAAAATAAGACCTACAAGGACTTTAACTGGGGCTTATTTGGGGGGGGTAGGGCTTATATTGCAGCCATCACCGACAATCACGCTAGGTCTTATTTTCGGGGAAACAGGGTAGCACATATGTGGTAACTCAGCAAATACTTATTAGAAAGAAAATCTCAGTGCAAAAGGGCTAGTATCATACTAGCACATATGTGGTAACTCAGCAAATACTTATTGGTGACTCCAAGTAAATAAATAAATGGTGAACAATCCCACCACCTTGTAGTACAAAGTGCTCAAACAATGAGTCATCAGTTCCAAAAAGGCAAAATGAGAAAATTATACAAAATGTAACAGTATAATGAAATGTAATAAAGTGCGGTCTCATGGGCACTAAATCCGAATAGACTGAGGAAACCCGAATCGCCTGAACTACTGGATGGGACCCTTGCTTGCTGGTGATTTGTTACTGGATTACAAGCTGTTGTCTTGCAGCAGTAAGGTGAGCTGCTTGTGAGCACAGAGGTGTCCCCACTGAAGACTTTGTTTCCCTTTCCTGTGGCTTGTGGACTTGCCTTTTTGGAACTGATGACTCATTGTTTGAGCACTTTGTACTACAAGGTGGTGGGACTGTTCACCATTTATTTATTTACTTGGAGTCACTAATTAGAATTTGCTGAGTTACCACATATGTGCTAGTATGATACTAGCCCTTTTGCACTGAGAACTTTTTCTTTTGTTTCAGTATTTACAATATTTTTCATGTGCTAGTATGATACTAGCCCTCATGCTTATTATACTTTTTTAAATTTTTCACTCGCCTCTCTATACATTTGAGCTAGCCCCTTCCTCTTCCCCCCTTCCCCTTTTTATCACAGCGCAATCACCACTCACTTTATTCAAAGTGAGAGTTTGCTATCCCTTTTACACGGGCGCCTCCGCTATGCAGAATCCGCTTGCTCAGCCCGGGACCTCTCTCCTGATCTGGCGGATGACAGGTCTGTGTCTGCTCCGCTATGCAGAGAGGACACACTCCTGATCTCCTCCATAAGGCAATCCGCCAGACGGGTGTAAAATAGGACCACCATCCGTCTGTTTTTGGCAGGCAGGATTGGATGGCGGTGGGCGTCAGCGGACATGTCACCACTGACATTCGTCGCTCCATAGAGAACAATGCAGAGTCCGATCGGGTCCGCCTGAAAATCTTCATCAAGAAATATGGATATATGGCCAGTGGCTACACATTTCATTTCACAAGGTCTGCATGCGGGAGAAGCAGCCGACTCCTAGTAAAATGATGTTCAGGTAATGACACCTATAAGCACCCAATGACCCTTAAAATAAACCCAAAATCAAAAGCATATATATTAATGTTCTTTATTCTGCAATCACCAGTTTGTATGAGAAAAGCAAGAGTAATGGAAGTAATGCATATTTTATATATCATTTCTGTTGCTCTTAAAGGCATTAATTGAACACATTACATAGCATAAACTCTGTTAATGGCACTCTGGATGTCACTGCTGACTCTGTATTTAGAGACAAAGCCATTAAATGCTGCTGTTCATTTTTTATTCCCTTAAGCCCCATTCGGCCTCCAGAATATGGTCTGGTTGTCCACCAATAAGTGACAACAGGACTGAATTCTGGAATTTTCTGTCTCTGCAGCAGTTAAACATGTATTTTCAGCTTTTATTGTTCTACATACTGTATATAGTTTTAAAACCTCATATCAATCATCTACCAACTATACCATCAGTATACATTATATGGCACTCTCCAATTCATTTCTGGTGCCTAAACATGCACAACAGGTTGTTATTTCTCGAAGGCTTCAGTGAGGTTGTATACCCCCAAGACTAAAATCCTTTTTTAACCACTTGCTTACTGGGCACTTAAACCCCCCTCCTGCCCAGACCAATTTTCAGCTTTCAGCGCTGTCACACTTTGAATGACAATTACTCAGTCATGCAACACTGTACCCAAATGAATTTTTTGTCCTTTTTTTCATACAAATAGAGCTTTCTTTTGGTGGTATTTGATCACCTCTGGGTTTTTTATTTTTTGCGCTATAAATGAAAAAAGACCGAAAATTTTGAAAAAAAAAACATTTTTCTTAGTTTCTGTGATAAAATTTTGCAAATTAGTAATTTTTCTTCATAAATTTTGGCCACAATTTATACTGCTACATATCTTTAGTAAAAATAACCCAAATTATTGAATATTATTTGGTCTCTGTGAAAGTTAAAGAGTTTACAAGTTATGGTGCAAATCATAACAAATTGATCACACCTGAAGTACTGGCGGCCTATCACATTTTTTGCCACCCGAACAAGTCAGGAAAGTACAAATACGCCCCAAATTACCCCTTTTTTGAAAGTAGACATTCCAAGGTATTCAGTAAGATGCATGGTGAGGTTTTTGATGTGGTCATTTTTTCCCACAATTCTTTGCAAAATGAAGATTCCCCCCCCCCCCCCACAAAATTGTCATTGTAATTGGTTATTTCTCTCACATGGCATGTGTATACCACAAATAACACCCCAAAATACATTCTGCTACTCCTCCTGAGTATTACGATACCACATGTGTGGGACTTTTTCACAGCCTGGCCACATACAGAGGCCCAACATGCAGGGAGCACCATCAGGTGTTCTAGGAGCATAAATTACACATCTAACTACCTATTACACTTTTGAAGGCCCTGGAGCACCAGGACAATGACACGTGACACTGACGTGGCACTGATGACAGATGGCACTGATACGTGGCACTGATGAGTGCCACTGATGACAGATGGCACTGATACGTGGCACTGATGACAGATGGCACTGATACGTGGCACTGACACTGATGTGGCACTGATGACAGATGGCACTAATGCGTGGCACTAATGCGTGGCACTGATGACAGATGGCACTAATACGTGGCACTGATGACAGATGGCACTAATACGTGGCACTGATGACACGTGACACTGATGACAGATGACACTAATATGTGGCACTAATGACAGGTGGCACTGATGACAGGTGGCACTAATACGTGGCACTGATGACACGTGGCACTGATGACAGATGGCACTAATACGTGGCACTGATGACAGGTGACACTAATACGTGGCACTGATAGATGGCACTAATACGTGGCACTGATGACAGATGGCACTGATACGTGGCACGTGACACTGACAGGTGGCACTGATGACAGATGGCAGTATGTGGCACTGATGACACTGATGACAGATGGCACTATGTGGCACTGATGACAGATGGCACTGATGACAGATGGCAGTATGTGGCACTGATGACAGATGGCACTATGTGGCACAGATGACAGTGACAGGGACAGATGGCACTGGGGATAGATGGAATGGGCATGATAGTTGGGACAGATGGCAGGGACAGATGGCAGTTTTTTTTTTTTTTAACAACAAGGTTGGTCTTTATTTAAAAATTCAAGGTACAGAATACAGAAGAAAAAAACAATACAATGGCTACATATATATCTGTGCATGTATTTTTTTCACAGAGCTGTTACGAAGCCTACAGTAGTATTAATGCAAACATAGCAGCAGCACCAGGAGGATGGGAGAATAAAAAGGAGGGGGGGGGGGGGGGGAGAGAAGAAGGGGAAGGAGAAGTGGCCACGGGGGGGGGGGGGGGGGTTCGACAGCTCAACGTGGGGGACCATCATACAGATAACCGGAATGTGCCAGGTTATATTTAATGAACACCGACTCCGGGTTCAGTCCAAGGCTGCCAAACCCTTCTGAACTTCTGAGGACAACCCCTACTTATATATGTCAATTTATACATAGGAAGAACAGCATTAACAGACTTTTCCCATGTCCCCACCGTTGGTGGTCTGCTAGATATCCACTTCAATATAATCTCTTTTTTAGCATAGAAGAGCAGCAGCGAAACCAGTAACTTGGTATACCTGGGTCTCTGGTCATCTTCATGTATGCCCAGCAAGGCTAGTTCAGGTGTCAAGGGTATGTCAAGTTGTACCCGAGCATTAATTCCCTCCATGACAGCAGACCAATATGGTATTAGTTTAGGGCAGGTCCAAAACATGTGTATATATGAGCTATCAGAAGATTGGCAACGTGGGCATTCTGGTGGTCTCCCCGGATAGATTCTGTGCAGCCTCTGAGGTGTGAGGTATACCCTGTGGAAGAATTTTGACTGTACTAATTTATCCCTAGAGGATATCAGTAGTCTAAAGCTGTCCACAAAACTGTCCTCCCATGTTTGTCTGTCAAGTGTCGGGATGTCAGCCTCCCATCTATCCCAAAGAATGTCCATCCTTGGGGAGTCTTTCCTAATCAGAGTCAGGTATATTGTAGATAGAGGCTTGGATAGCGACTCTTGGGCTAGCAAATCCTCCACCACATCCAACTCAAGTACAGGTGATGTCGGGAACTGCGCCCGGAATGCATGCCGTAGCTGATAGTAGCGGAATATCATCCAACCAGGGAGGCCATGCCTACTAGCCAGTTCCCTAAAGGAACACAGCGACCCTGCTATCATAACATCCTTCAGTAGTGTAATATTGTACCTAGCCCAGAGTTGCGGGTCAGGAATTGACCTAAGGTGTGGGAATGAGGGGTTACCCCACAGTGGGCAAAAGGGAGACCATCTGCCTGGAAGGGCAAACCGTCTCCTAGCCACACTCCACACCCCCAGAGTCGTCCCAGTAGGGGTCGGCAACAAGGGGTATGGCGAAGCACCTCGGTATATGAGGTTACCCAACTCCCTGAGGGACCCCACCACAGTTGCCTCAAGGCAGACAGCTGCATTTGCTCTAGATTGTTCCAACCACCACCTTACCGTTACTAAAATGGCCGCTCTATAGTAAATTAACAGACTGGGCAAAGCCAGTCCACCACACTCAACTGGCAGCTGCAAGGTCGATCTAGCCAGGCGAGGGGGGGAGCCCTGCCACAGGAAGGAGCCAATGCAGCTATCTATCTCCCTAAAGAAGGATCGGGTCAACAAGACAGGACAATTACGAAAGAGATAAATGAATTTAGGGAGATAGATCATTTTTATAATGTTTATTCTTCCTAATAAGTTAAGGGGTAAATTAGCCCATCTGGAGCAGTGGTCCTTAAGGCGCGAAACCACAGGCTGGAGATTAAGTCTCCGGAAGGACTGGAGATCTCGAGTGATTCTAATGCCCAGATATACAAATTCTTCTACCCAACGCAATGCAGATGGAACCGCCGACTGTGGAGTCTGCGCATCAAGAGGGAACAAGATGGACTTTCCCCAATTGATCCGAATGCCCGAGAACCTACCAAATTCATCAAAGGCAGTCAATGCAGCCTGTAGGGATGGGCCAGTATCATGCAGATATAACAGCGTATCGTCCGCATATAGTGAAATTTTCTCCTCCAGAGGACCCACCCTAAGTCCTTTAATATCCATGGATTCCCTAACTAGAACAGCCAAGGGCTCCAGGGCTAATGCAAATAGGCTGGGCGATAACGGGCAGCCCTGTCGGGTTCCCCTCTGGAGGAGAAAAAAGTCTGAAAGAGTATTGTTGACCCGGATCCTTGCCTTAGGAGATCTATACAGCAACCCCAACCAATGTAGAAACCCAGGCCCAACACCAAATCTACGTAACACCTCCCACAAGTAATCCCACTCAACAGAGTCAAAAGCCTTCTCCGCGTCCAGAGAGGCTATGACTCTGGAGCCCGCATTCCGATGGGAGATGGCTAAATTTAGAAACAGGCGCCGGATATTAATATCCGTGCCCTTACCCGGCATGAACCCAGTCTGATCTATGTGTACTAGGTCCTCCATCACACCGCTAAGCCTACGGGCCAATATTTTAGCCAGCAATTTTGCATCGGCATTAATCAGGGAAATGGGCCTGTAAGAGGCACACTCTTCAGGGTCCTTACCGGGCTTGGGCACCAATACCACTATTGCCTCGGACCAAGACTCCGGAAAAGAGTCCAAGTCGGAGGACTGGCGCAACAGTGAAGTAAGTCTTGGGGCTAGGAATTCTTGATAAACTGAATAAAATTCAATGGGAATTCCATCGGGTCCCGGAGATTTGCCCGACTGCATAGTACCTAGTGCCTCCTGAACCTCCTCAAGGGAGATCTCTCTATCCAAGTCTTCCCTCTTCTCTCTCGTCAAAACAGGAAGTGGAATCTGGTCCAGATATTGCATAAGCTCAGGGGGCTGATAGTCAGCTCTGGAGGAGTATAGAGTCTGGTAAAAATTCTAGGAATCTCGCACTGATATCGTCCGGGGCTGTTAGCAAATGTCCATCCAAATTCTTCACCCTGCCAATATGAGTCACCGCATACTGGCCCTTTGCCAGCCAGGCCAGCAGTCTCCCGTTCTTGTCCCCATATTCAAAAACCCTCTGGGCACTATCGAGCATAGCCTTCTTGGTAAGTTCAATTCTAAACAGAGATAATTCCCTCAAGGTGTCTTGCCATGGCACATAAGACCCCTGACTGGGAGAACGCACATACTCAGCCTCTTTCACTCTAGCCTGTTCCTCCAACTGCCTCAGGGACTGCACAGAATGTCTTTTTTTTGCAGCTATGCGAGTTATGTATATGCCCCTAATCCAGGACTTAAGGGTATCCCATACCACTAAAGGTCCAGCAGAACCGTCATTTGCCATCCAAAAGTTACACAGTGCCTCTGGCATCTCCTCTTGAATATCTGGATCCATAATCCAGAACTTGGACAGCCTCCATACACGTACACCCACCACCTCTGAGAGCCTTAATGAGACAGACACCGGAGCATGATCCGATATTCCGCGCGATAGAATCTCAGATGAGACCACTCTACGCAGCAATCCCGACGAGGCAAAGGCCAAGTCGATACGGGACAAGGTCCGGTATGTGGTAGAAAGGCAAGTAAACTCTCTATCAGAGGGGTGGAAGTGACGCCAGACGTCAGTCATATGGAAGGTTGAGGCCCAGTGAGACAGACCCAATGGTTGTGAAACTGAAGCATGCAGTCTGTCCAAGTCTGGGGATGGGGCCATATTAAAGTCTCCCACAAATAAAACGTTCTCTACATTATAGAGTATAACCTGCTGCATCAGCACATGAAGTACATCTATATCAGCTGGGGGAGGAAGGTAGATGCCCGCCACCACAATAGGTACCTCTGAAATCTGTGCATGTAAGAGCACATACCTTCCACCCGGGTCGATCTTAACATCCAGAAGCTGAAAAGGCAGGGATTTGTGTACTAAAACACTGACCCCCCTGGCATAGCTGGAATAGGTAGCATGGTAGTGAGCTCCCACCCAGGCCCGTTTTAAGCTCATGACCCGGGAACCCATTAGAAGCGTCTCTAAAAGAATACACACCTGTGGACGTATCTTCCTCAAATAATTATGCACTAGTGAGCGCTTTATAGCAGAATTTAGACCCCGCACATTCCATGCCACTACTAAGCAATCAGCCATGAGGGGAAGAAAAACAAATGTCCGCAGTAGGTTTGTGACCGGTGGCGTCCCGCGTCGTACGAGCTATTGGCGACAGGCCGAGACCTCCACCCGTTCCCAAACCCGCAAACATGCACCCATATGAGCTGTACCATAAAGAAAAGTAAGGTAAGTAACCGACATTTTGGCAAAAGACCAACAAAACTTGAATAACACTTGTAAGAACAAAACCCCCAACACTGGTTAGCAGACGCCAACTCCCCCCACCCCCCCCCCGCGCACCTCGGAACTGTGAGGAGCGCCTGAATCCCAAAAATCCCCCATAGTCAACTGACTATGACAATCTAGTTAGGGTCGCACGACCGAAGGTAATACCTGTACATTACCATTGACTGTACAATCAGGTTTAGGTATAGATGGAAAAAAATAAAAATAAAAAATTCCCCTGAGCATGGAGTAACACAACTGAAAAATGATAGCATCAAAAAGAAAAAAAAAAAACTGACATTCACCTGCCTAGACAGGGGCACATACTTATGGCGCTGTTGCAACTTAGAGCCAGTCATGAATAGAGAGAAAGAAGTTACCCATTTGTTCACAGATGGCAGTTTTAAAACTTTATTTTCGTTTTTTTTGTTTTGTTTTTTTTTCCACTTACCGCCGCAGCGGTTCGTTCTCCCTCCTCACACGCTGTCTGTGTGAGGAGGGAGAGCCGCAGAACACCGGCGATGAGAGATGATCTCATATGTAAGCATATGAGATCCTCTCTCATTGGCACAGCCGATCGCGCTGAAAACGGCCGCTGTCATTGGCCATTTTCAGCGATCTGTGACTGGCTGTGTCCGAGGGACACGGCCAGCACAGAACTTCCCCGATGCGCGCCCGCGGGAGCGCGCAACGCGGAAGTAAACACCAGGACATCCAGGGACGGCCGCCCGGCAGATAGCGTCCGCGCTGCAGCCGTCTTTCGGCTATAGCGCGGGCGCGAAGTGGTTAAAGTGATTGTAAAGTCTCTTTTTAAACAAGCAGGTGTATACTTCTTTCCATTGCAGAGAGTGGCCCAAACCTCTTCTCTTGGGTCCCCTGTTGGCGCTCCTGGCTCCTCCTCATCCCCAAGCCTTTTGCTATGCGGAGGGACTTGTGCAGGCTTGATTCTGAGCCAGGCTGTCTACGTCCATAGAGGCACACTGCTTGGCCCTGCCTCCCGCTCTCTGTCTGTCCTGTGAGAACGGGCAGAGAAGAGAAGACAGAGCTGCTGCAGACTGGTACAGCGCTGGATCAAGTGAGGACTTGGGGGAGGGGTTTCATATTAATTCAGAGAATGCATTAAGTGTTACTAAACCCACAACAGTAAAATCTGTCTGTATATGTAGTAAAGCATGCTTGTTATACTCACTGTGAAACCTAAGGGGTTAATCATCTGCACTGTAAAAAGACAGTTTGATCCAGTCTTCTATAATCCTCTCCTTCTTACACAGTCCCCAATCCATCTCCTGATAGTACAGAGCCTTGGGGGCATTCTGCATATGCTCAGTTTGGTATTGCTTTTTTTGGGGGGTGCATGTGATTAGCATAGGATCAATCAGCACTGTCCAGATAGACAGTCAAGTGTCATGCAGCCTTGTAGGGCAGTCAGAAGAGAATAAAAACAAGCTTTAACCAGTGCTCAGCCAGACACTGATAGAAGTCATAAAACTGCTATATACTGTTGATGAGAAAAGGCATTTAGCAGTTTATATTTACTAAAATAATTGCATTTCCATGTTCTGTGCACTGTGGGAGACCAGATATAGTGAATGCAGGGTCCCGGGTTGGGTTTAGTAACACTCTAAGGTAAAAAAAAAAAAATGTTCAACCACTTCCCGACCGGCGCACGCCGATGTACGTCGGCAGAATGGCACGGCTGGGCAAATGGGAGTACCTGTAAGTCCCATTTGAATTCCCCGTCGTGCCATTGCGTGCTCGCCGTCGCACGCTGGCCGGGAGCTCCATGAGGGTTGCGGGTCCCGCGGACTCGATCGCCGCGAGGATACCCGCGATCACCTCACGGAGAGGACGAACGGGGAGATGCTGATGTAAACAAGCATCTCCCTAGTAACAAAAATCGCTGATCGCCGCCATTACTAGTAAAAAAAAATTATTAATAAACATGCCATAAAACTATCCCCTATTTTGTAAACGCTATAACTTTTCCGCAAACCAATCAATAATCGCTTATTGCGATTTTTTTTTACCAAAAGTATGTAGAAGAATACGTATCGGCCTAAACTGTGGGGGAAAAAAAATGGGTTTTTTTGATCAAATACCACCAAAAGAAAGCTCTATTTGTGGGAAAAAAAGGACGTCAATTTTGTTTGGGAGCCACGTCGCACGACCGCGCAATTGTCAGTTAAAGCGACGCAGGGCCGAATCACAAAAAGTGCTTTGGTCAGAAAGGGGGTAAATTCTTCGGGGGCTGAAGCGGTTAAAGTGATACTAAAGTCTCGTTTTTTTTTGCTTAAAAATAACGTGATACTTACCTGCTCTGTGTAGTGGATTTGCATAGAGCAGCCTGGATCCTCCTTTTCTCGGGTCCCTCTTTGGTGCTCCTGGCCCCTCGAGTGCCCACACAGCAAGCAGCTTGCTATGGGTTCACCTGAGCTGAGCCACAGCTCCGTGTGTCCATCCAGACACGGAACTATGGCTAGGCCCCCCTCTCTCTCCTCATTGGCTCACTGACTTTGATTGACAGCAGTGGGAGTCCTGGGTAGCCGAGTCTCTCCTGCAACATCGCTGGATAGAGATGGGCTCAGGTAAGTATTAGGGGGATTGCTGCACACAGAAGGTTTTTTTATCTTAATGCATCATTAAGATAAAAAAACCTTCTGGCTTTACAATCACTTTAAGCTTTAGGACAACTAACATTTTTATTATACTGTTTTCAGCGCTAACCAGCTATAATTATAAGGCTTTCATTTGTTTTACAAAACTCTGACTAAATGCAATTTAGTTTTCAATAGAACTGTGTATCAAACTTTTTTTATTTTTCATAACCTGCCGTTTTCACCTTTCAGCATCTCAGTGCTGCTGGTCTCCTCTGGCCTTTTTCAAACACTCCCTGTCTATACAAGTCCTTGCTCCAGTGTTGACTGTGCATCATTGCTAAGGACTGGTTTCCAGATAGTGACCATGATGGTCCATGGCAGCACAGCCACTTGTAGCCTCAAACAGGGACTCATTTAAAAAAAAAAAAAAAAAATCATCACTAAAAACGTAGGCTTTAAAGGTGAACTTTACTGTCTACAGAAAGCATACCGGCAGGCCTTGTTCACATGGGGCATACTAAAGCATACACTCGTAGAGGGCAGGGTTTACCCACACTGGAATGCACAGATATTCCATGCATCCCTGTGCAGGCAGTCCCATTAATGTCAATTGGGATGCAGCAGCTGCACGGACACAGATGATCTGACATCCGTGCAGGTGAAGGAACAAGGCCTTGGGCTGGGTTCACACTTATGCAATGCCACACATCACATGTTATTCGCACTGCATTGCTGTGCACATCACATGCGATGTCTGTGTGATGCAAATTCACCATACAGTTTGTATGGTTGAAATTGCATTGTATTCGCACCACTGGAATCTGATCGTATGGGTGTTCAGACCCATGCGATCCAATTTCACAGTTCGCACTGCGTTCTGCGACCCGATTTGGGACGGTCATTAACTTTGTATTGACATCCGCAGCAATTTGCAGATGTTAGCTTAAACTGCCTGCACTTTAGATGCGATGCGGGAACCCGCACAGGAAACGGGCTGGTTCCCGCATCGCACCAGTGTGATCCAAGACTTATAGGGCATATTGGTTTTAACTTGTACAGCTTTGTAACAAGGCTGCCATTTTATGGTAGAGCTGCATGATTAATCGTTAAAGAATCGAGATTGCGAGTCAACCCCCCTCGCGTTCTTAACACAGCATTTCCTCAATTCAGTGCAGAGAGCTCACAGCTGACAAAAAAAAAAAAAAACAGGCAGCCTGCCAAGTTTATCACAAAAGTCAGTTGAGATAAAGAGAAACATTGTAACATTTTTCTTTTTTAGATCAAAGGAATGAACTTCTGTCTGTAGATGAGGTCAGTTTTACCACTTAAAAAGGAAAAAAAAATGGAACTTCCGCTTTAAAGTACTTGTGACCCCCTGACATTTGGCATGTCATTTTTTTGGGGGGGAGAGAGCAGGTTGACATGAAACCCAGCTCCCACTTCCACCCCTGGCGCCGCTGCACAGGAAGGAAGTTCACCTCTCCCCTCTCCCTCCCTGCAATCTTCTGGGACACGTCACAGGTCCCAAAAGATGAGACCAATACGAGCTGCATGGCTGCAGAGCTGGAGATGTGCCTCTGTATAAATCCAGGAAGTGAACAGGCAGCAGCTTCAGCTGCCCACAGTTAAAGCGGAGCTCCGCCGAAATTTTTTTTTTTTTAAAGTCAGCAGCTACAAATACTGCAGCTGCTGACTTTTAAAACATGGACACTTACCTGTCCAGGGCGCCCACGATGTCGGCACCCGAGGCCGAACCGTCTCTCCATCCTCGGGTGCTGCCGCCTCCATCTTCGGTAAGGGAATCAGGAAGTGAAGCCGTGCGGCTTCACTTCCCGGTTCCCTACTGCGCATGCGCGAGTCGCGCAGCGCAATACGGATGGTCCCTGCTGTCTCTGGGACCCGTGTGTTTCCCAGCAGTCAGCGGGGAGGGAGCAGGAAGTGGCGTAAATAACCGCAGATTCTGCGGCTATCTATGCCGGAAGTGGGTACAGATACCTGTAATATACAGGTATCTGTACCCCCCTCCCCCCTGAAAGGTGCCAATTGTGTCACCGGAGGGGGGGAGGAATCCGATGAGTGGAAGTTCCACTTTTGGGTGGAACTCGACTTTAAAATAGCTGCAGCCAGACTTAGTGGAGGGAGATTTTTGCAGCATATTTGGCAAGTACAGATTCGCAGTATATATATATATATATATATATATATATATATATATATATATATATATATATATATATATATATATATATATATATATATATATATATATATATATATATAAAATATATGCAAAGTGGTTGGAGGGAAGCTTTAGAATGGCAAACATGTTTTTATTACAAATTATGTGAGTAGACTGCAGTTCCGCTTTAACCTCTTGCCGACCAGCCATCGCCATTATACTGCAGCAGGTCAGCTCTCCTGCGCAAATCGGCGTAGGTGTACGACGGCCTTTGCCGAGGAGATAGCGGGCCCACCACGAGAGCATGGGGACTCTATGTCCGCCGGCGACCCGCGATTGCGGTGTACAGAGGCAGAACAGGGAACTGCCTATGTAAACAAGGCGATTCCTCATTCTGCCAGATGACATGTCAGAGATCAGGAACAGTGATCTCTGTCATGTCCCAGTGAGCCCACCCCCCCCTACAGTTAGAACACACCCAATGAACATACTTAACCCCTGGATCGCCCTCTAAAAATTGCAGATCGCCACCATTACCAGTAAAATAAAAAAAAATAAAAGTCCCTAAATCTATCCCATAGTTTGTAGACGCGATAACTTTTGCGTCAAACAATCAATATACGCCTATTGCGGGGTTTTTTTACCAAAAATATGTAGAAGAATACATATCGGCCTAAACTGATGAAGAAGTTTGTTCTTTTATATATTTTTTGGGAAGTGTATTATAGCAGAAAGTAAAATAAATAAATAAAAAAAAAAATAATAGTTTTTTCTTTTTTAAATTGACGGCTTTTTTTGTTTATAGCGCAAATAAAACGCAGAGGTGACCAAACACCACCAAAAAAAGCTCTATTTGTGGGGGAAAAAAAAAGGACATCAATTTTGTTTGGGTACAGTGTCGCAGAACCGCGCAATTGTCAGTTAAAGATACGCAGTGCCGTATTGCAAAAAAATGGCCTGGTCATAAAGGGGGCAAATCATTCTGGGGCTGAAGTGGTTAAAGACTAAACCATTTTCTGACACTTGTTGCTTACAAATTAAAATCAGTATTTTTTTGCTAGAAAATTACTTATATATTAAACATTATATTCATTTTTTTAGCAGATACCCTAGGGAATAAAATGGCGGTTGTTGCAATATTTTATGTCACACTGTACTTGTGCAGCGGTCTTTGAAATGCAATATTTTTGGAAAAAATACACTTTAATGAATTTAAAAAAAAAACAAACACAACACAGTAAAAAGTTAGCCCAATTTTTTTTGTATAGTGTAAAAGATGATGTTACGCCGCGAGAATTGTGATCTTTATTCTAAGCCAAAAAAACAAAAAAAAAAACAAAATTGCGATTCTCATTTGAGCCAGAATCGTGCAGCTCTATTTCATTGTATGAAAGGATATCGGTTAAATAACTAGAGCCTGAGCTTTGTGTGGTTTTGTTCCTCTAAGAGTAAAACTAATCTTAAAAGTTTAAAGGAAAAAAAAAAAAAAAAAAGGCAAATCCAATGGTCGCAAACTTAACCGCAGAAGTAAATATACCATAATACACTGCAAATAACTGCATTTTTCAATAAACCGCAAAAGTCACAAAATGCAATAGCGAAGGAAACAAAAAGGGACTAAAAAAATTTGGTAAAATAAGCTGATTAAAGAAGCGCCAAACCAGATAGTCAGATTACTTGATAAATGCTAGTGGCAAAGGAATTAAAAAATAAATATATTCACCAGCGTTGAAGTTTCCAGATCATCTCTTTAAATTACAGGTTCTTGTGCAATTTAAAGCAGATAAGGCACCCAATGAATCAAATCAATTACAGAACATTAAGAAACAGAGGCAATTAAAGGGATAAGCTGGCAATCCTGACTGTTAAACCTTCATGTTGGCAGTTTTTTTTTCTCTAAAAATTGCTGAAAGTAGAGTCATAGCATAATTGCTGTGCTAAAAAGATTCTAAAAGCACAGCTTTACAGGAACAGACTTTTGTTCTCTTATTTCAGGGGTTAGAACATCACGTTAGAATCTAGTAGCCAGACAGTGCAGGACAAATAGGCTGCTTTTAAAACGCAGGTTATTGCATGTCTGCTTATAAAAGATAGAAAAGCCTCATAGAAGTAAGGCCTCATGCACACAAGACGCTGTTAAACGCGCGTTCAGAGGCAGTTGGACACTTTTTTCAACTGCCCCTGAACCCATTCAATATTATCCTATGTGTCCATGTACACAGTCTTGTTTTTTGGCGTTTTTAGGCAGTTGCGTTTAACCTCGTTTTTCCAGAAGCAAAAAAATGGGTTCAGACGCAAAAGTTTTCCACATTTCAGACGCCAAACGCGGCTAAACAGCGGTACCGCGTTTATAAACATTTTTAAAGGTGCCCTATTTTTTTTACTTTAAAAATCTCAAAAATGATGGCAAATGATGAAAAACCATTAAAAAAATATTTTAAACAATTGTAATTGCTTGCAATGATTCATAGACCATTTACCGTATATACTCGAGTATAAGTCGAATTTTTCAGCACATTTTTTTGTGCTGAAAGTGCCCCCCTCGACTTATACTCGAGTCAAGCAGTTTTCTGCAGCAAAAAAATTCATTTTCCGAACCGAATTTGGGGCCCCGTATCTCAGGGCCACTTGGTGCTAGGAACCCCAAATTTGGTATGCAAACCAAGTGGAACTGGTACCACAACATATCCAAAGCTGGGGTTCCTAGCATCAAGTGGCCCTGAGATATGGGGCCCCAAATCCGGTTCAGAAAATGTCATTCTCTGCTGCAGAAAAGTGCTTGACATTTTCTGAACTGATTTTTGGGGCCCTGTATCTCGGGGCCACTTAGTGCTAGAAACCCCAGCTTTGGAAATGTTATGGTGCTAGTTCCACTGGGTTTGCACACCAAATTTGGGGTTCTTAGTACTAAGTGGCCCCGAGATATAATTCGGTCATTTGTGTCCATCTGCAGCAATGTCATTTTGGGACCCTTTGGGTTCAGAGACCCCAAATTTTGGCTGCAGCTAGGGGGCATCTAGGAACCCTTAACTACCGAGTTTGAAGTTCAGGGGACCTATGGCTGCAAATGGGCACAGTGATGCTGCAAATGGGCATTGTTGACCCTCTTTTCCACTTACAGTAGCTGTGCATTTCTCACCCTCGTCTTATACTCGGGTCAATACGTTTTTCCCATTTTTTTGTGGTAAATTAGGGCCTCGACTTATACTCGGAACGACTTATACTCGAGTATATACGGTATATACCCTGATGAGCCCATGATCCAATCCAATACACCACTAGCATTGCTGTTATCCGAAGTATAATTGGAATATGTTGTTAGATTTGTAAATTTGAACAAGCAACATGTGGCAGGTGACGTGTCAAGTGGACAATCCACTTGTGGCAGGTGACGTAGCAAATGAAAATCCAACTTGTGGCAAGTGGACAATCCACAACTTGTGGCAGGTGACGTGGCAAGTGACATGGCAAGTGGACAATCCACAACTCGTGTCAGATGACGTGGCAAGTGGGCAATACACAACTTGTGTCAGGTGACATGGCAAGTGGGCAATACACAACTTGTGTCAGGTGACATGGCAAGTGGGCAATACACAACTTGTGTCAGGTGACATGGCAAGTGGGCAATACACAACTTGTGGCAGGTGACGTGGCAAATGACAATCCAACTTGTGGCAAGTGGACAATACACAACTTTATCTGCAGCCCTCTCTCCTCTATAGCCATTTAAATTTGACAGTTCACACATCATTCCTGAACTTCAGAAAGTGGGTATCTGATGTCACTGATGAGTGTAATCTGAGACCTGAGTGGAGGAAATGAACACACACCCCTCTACACAGCCTCATACAGGAGTCCTCCTTTCAGAATTCGCTGCACCAACATTGCATATGTTAGTACTGTGAGCTGTCAGTTTTTTATCATCAGTCCACTGGGTTGAATGAAAACAAAGTGTGGAAACACATGTTCACATCTTTGAAAGTTCAAAACTCAAAAGGTTTGTATGTAGGGGACTTACTGAACTAAGTTGCTACTCTCCAACCGAAACCAGATTAGAAGAGATAGCAATTTTTCTGAAAGCTGAAGTAGTGGGAAGGTTAAATATTTAGGAGACATAAAGGAGCTCAGTGTATGCACCCCACAGGAGGCGAGGTTTACAAGTTGTCTATAAAGCAGGTGGAGAGGAGGGGAGGAGTTCTATGGATTCATCAGAATTGCAGATGTGTGTTGTCAGCCTCCCTATGTTTCCTGACCATAAAGCAGCAGTGAATGGGTAGTAACCAGGAATACATAGAGTTCTGTGAATGGCCAAGGGGTTGTACAAATGGCTCTTTCCCTTTCCCATATAACAGTTGCAAATAGAGCAAGAGCAGCTACAGCGACACTGTACTATCTGGGTAACTACAATTAGTGCTATCAAAAGACAGAGCAGTGATCTAGTCATTGGATAAACCTCAAAATAGGCAACTATTTGTCAGGGCTGGACCCAGCCCTTCCTTCTCTGAGCTGGCTGCTCAGCTGTCGGCTAATTGCCAGCTCCCATCTCTCCACAGTGACTCACCTGTTGATGATATCCTGCTAGTCAGTCCTGCCTACCTAAGCCGCCCAGCCCAGATGATCTCTGCCTTCGCCTTGGTCACATCTCTAGAGACGTTCTCATGTGTTCCTGTTAAAGACTTGCTTGGCTGACATTCCTTCTGGCTCCAGATCCTGCTTGCTGTTCTACTACACTGTTCTCTGGCTCCCTGACATTTCGGCTTGTCTGACTATCCATTCCGGTTCCTGAACTCTGGCTATTTTTGACTATGTTTACTCTGTTTACCGCTTTTTTTTTAAATTATTATTATTAAACAAGTGTGATTTGACTGTACTTCTGTCTCAGTCTGATTCATGGTTTCTGACACTATTGCTTAGAAAAATGAAAAAATGCCTGGAGTTCTGCTTTATGTCTTTCCTCAAAATCAAGACAAGTGCTGTCAAGTTTTCAAATGGCTTATTGGTCCTAAGCAAAAAAAAAACACTATCAATAGAGATGGATTTTAGAGATATGATCACGAGAAACTTGCCATCACCATAATAGTTACACACAGTTATACCTCATATAAATAATAATTCAGAAAAATGACTTTATCCTTGAATGGTTGCACCATAAAGAAAGGTGAAAGATACTGTAAATAAACAGGGGTAATGCCAGTCTACAGCACTATTTGCATTGTACAGATTAGATGTGAAGTTAGCTGGTAATGCAACCTTATCTGCATTTCTTGTAATGTCAAATATAAAACAGAACCAGTCAGGAATGGGCATATGTAAGATTCTGAATCTCCAGTGCTAAAAAGTTATACTGCAGCCCTACCCCTCAAGGATAGAGGTGTGCTGTTATTAACCACTTCAACCCCGGAAGGTTTAACACCCCCTTCATGACCATTTTTTGTGATACAGCACTTCATTACTTTAATTGCGACGCTGTACTCAAATAAAATTGATGCCCTTTTTTCCCTACAAATAGAGCTTTCTTTTGGTGGTATTTGATCTATAAAAAAGGTATTTCTGCGCTATTAAAAAACAAAAAACAAACAAAAAAAAAAAAACGCGATCTTGAGTCAACCCACCTCACGATCTTAATCCAGCATTTTCTCGATTCTATGTAACAAGCACAGAGCAGTTATCTGCTCAGACCTGTCAAAAGAAAAAGAAAAAAAAAAAAGCTGCCAAAGTTTATCACAACATTGCCAAGCGCTGAGAGATAAAAAGAAACAATGCATCATTTGGTTCTTTTAGATCAAAGGGATGAACTTCGGTCTGCAAACGAGGGCAGTTAAACCACCTAAAAAGACTAATGCCCCGTACACACGGTCGGACTTTGTTCGGACATTCCGACAACAAAATCCTAGGATTTTTTCCGACGGATGTTGGCTCAAACTTGTCCTGCATACACACGGTCACACAAAGTTGTCGGAAAATCCGATCATTCTGAACGCGGTGACGTAAAACACGTACGTCGGGACTATAAACGGGGCAGTGGCCAATAGCTTTCATCTCTTTATTTATTCTGAGCATGCGTGGCACTTTGTCCGTCGGATTTGTGTAACACACGATCGGAATTTCCGACAACAAACGAATTTTGTTGTCGGAAAATTTTATATCCTGCTCTCAAACTTTGTGTGTCGGAAAATCCAATGGAAAAATGTCCGATGGAGCCCACACACGGTCGGAATTTCCGACAACACGCTCCGATCGGACATTTTCAGGAGATCCGACCGCGTGTATACGGGGCATAAGCCTTTTTCCGACACTTGTTGCTTACAAGTTAAAAATCAGTATTTTTTGCTAGAAAATTATTTAGACCCCCCAAAACATACATACAAAAAAAAAAAAAAGTAAAAATCAAAATTTATCAATTTAGGCCAATATGTAATCTGCTACATGTTTTTGGTAAAAGAAATCCCAAGCAGCAAATATTGATTGGTTTGCGCAAACATTATAGCGTCTACAAACGATAGATTTATGGATTTCCCCTGCAACAAAAATGTCATTTTTGGTCAACTATTCCCAATAGGAAATCACATCTAAGAAAGGGAGGCACACACTGCCACTTTCCTCATTACAGCCCTGCAGGTGCAGCAGCTGACTTATATTTATAAAACCACTCCCATTAGATTCACTTTTCACACGGACAATGCATAGAATACATTAAGATAAAAAACCTTCTGCCTTTACAACTACTTTAAGATCGTGAGGGAGGGTTGAATCGAGATCGCATTTTTTTTTACGATTAAAAGAATTTTATTTTTTTTTTCTACAGAATCATACTTACCTAGGTGGATGCAGCCTTGGTCCAATGCTGCAGCCTGCATCTGTCCCCCGGCGCCTCTGCACTGAGAACCGAGCGATGGAACACCGCCGATGACTCAGTTCTCACAGATCCGAGCTGTTGACTGTCAATCAGCAGCTCTCGGCTCTTCCCCCCCTGCGCTCACTGAGCGCTGAGCTGTGGGGGGGCGTCTCAAGCTCTCAGACGGGTGTCAGTCCAGGCACCTGGCAGATCCAGACTTTTGTCGTAATGACACGGTGCCTGGACTAAATCCTGTGATTTTAGTCCGCTTTCTGCTGAAAATGGGTCACAGGAGTGCAAAACGAACTTCACTCCTGTGACCCATAGGAAAAGCCCAGCCAAAACGAGCTCAGGCTTGACTTCTCCTTTAATAATGCAGCTCTACACCAGATGTTTGAAGATGCCAGCAAATGTCCCCCCTTCATTGTGAAGAGAACTTGAGACCTGGCTTAGGAGTTCTAGAGAACCATGACTTGCGACAAAAGGAATTCCCTAGTTTAGCCTTGGAGGTAGAAGACTGTGTAGAACGAAAGTTTCCCTGAGGAAGTCCTTCTCTTTTTCTTACTTGGAAGAAGCTTACCCTTTTCCACATATTTTTCTATTTACCTGCCCATACACTGTAATAAGCAACACTGCTGTTCTGTAGGTTAAAAGCTGCATATCTGCTGTGTGAGATTATCTAAGGCAGTTGTCATCAAACCTTTTAAACAAAGGCCTCATGTACACTGCTGCTGGTAAACGGATGGACGTTCAGAGGCAGTTGGCTGCTTTTTTCAGCTGCCCCTGAACTCATCCAATGTTATCTTATGTGTACATGTACACAGGTTCGTTTAACCCTTTCATGGCTAAGCCTATTTCTGACATTTGGTGTTTACAAGTTAAAATCTGTATTTTTTGCTAGAAAATTACTTAGAACCCCCAGACATTATGTATATTTTTTTAGCAGAGAATCCAGAGAATAAAATGGTGATTGTTGCAATATTTTATGTCACATGGTATTTGTGCAGCGGTCTTTTAAATGCAACGTTTTGGGGAAAAAGACACTTTCATGAATTGTAAAAAAGCGAAAACAGTAAAGTTAGTCCAATTTTTTTGTATAATGGGAAAGATGAGGTTACGCCAAGTAAATACATACCAAACATGTCACACTTTAAAATTGTGCACACTCGTGGAATGGCGACAAACTACGGTACCTAAAAATCTCCATAGGCGACATTTAAAAAAATAAATAAATAAAATAACGGTTACCAGGTTAGAGTTACAGAGGAGGTCTAGTGCTAGAATTATTGCTCTCGCTCTGACGATCGCGGCGATACCTCACATGTGTGATGTGAACACCGTTTACATATGCAGGCGCGACTCTTGTATGCGTTTTCTTTGCTGCACGAGCTCGCGGGGACGGGGGCGCTTTAAAAAAAAATATTTCTTTAAATTTCCTTTATTTTTTATTTTTTTACATTGTGTTTTATTAAAAAATTTGATCACTTTTATTGCTGTCACAAGGAATGTAAACATCCCTTGTGACAGTAATAGGTGGTGACAGGTACTCATTATGGAGGGATCAGGGGTCTAAAAGACCCTAAATCCCTCCTTTGCACTTCAAAGTATTCAAATTGCTGAAAACGTTGATTCTGAATACTGTATGTTTTTTAAAAACCGGCGCCAGTGGCAGCCGAGTAAACAGGAAGTGACATTGTGTTTACAGAGAGATGACTGGAACAAAGCCGTTTCTGGCTTCATGCCAGTCTCTCACTAGCCGCCGGAAGTGGCGGATTGAAGATCGGGTCTCCCGGTGGAAAGGGAAGCCCGATAAGAGCGGCGGAAGGATGTCCCCTTCCACTCCTCCAGGATAACAACCAAGCGGCTTTTAGCCGCATCGGTTGTTATCCCTGGATAGCCGATCGCCCGCTCTAAAAACTGGTACCGGGATGATGCCTGCAGCTGTGGGCATCATACTGGTATAACCCCCAAAAGCCGAGGCCGCATATCTTTGTACGCTCGGCAGCAAGGGGTTGTCGTTTTTAGGCAGTTGTGTTTATAGGCTTTTCTTTGAAGGCAAAAAAAATTGGTTCAGATGCCGAAATTTCCGACGTTTCAGACGCAAAACGCGGTACCGGCGTTTTTCAGCAATTTCGTTTATAAGCGTTTTTACAGGCGCCCTATTTTTTAACATTACAAAACTTAAAAATGATAGCAAATGATGAAAAAAACACTAAATTTAAAAAAAACAAAAAAAACAAAACTTGTAGTTGCTTGCTATGCTTCATAGACCATTTATATACCCCCTAATCAGCATGATCCAATCCAATACACCACTAGCATTGCTGTTAGCCAAAGTATAATTGGAATTTGACCTATATGTTGTTAGATTTCAACCAGATGACCTCACCATTGAGCTTCACCCCCGACTTGATCAAACATAGTTGCATGAAATTTAGGGTTAGGGTTAGTGTTTCCTATTAGGGTTAGGGGGTTATCCCCTTGAACAAGTTTAGGCTTATGGTAAGGGTTATGGTTTCCCGTTAGGGGTTAGGGTTTCCCATTAGGGTTAGGGTTTTCCCCTTGAAGAACAAGTTAGGGTTTCCGGTTAGGGTTAATTAAAAATTTTAAAAATTGCAAGTAAAATTTGCAAAAAAAAAAAGACAAAATAAATTAATTTAAAAAAAATGAAATTACACATACAGCTTTTAAAAAAAAATTAAACAAAAAATTCTAATAATCGATTGCAATTTAAAAATTAAATATAATTTTAAAAATTGCAAATAAATTTTGCATTAAAAAAAAGACAAAATAAATTAAAAAACAAAAAAAATACATATACAGCTTATTAAAAAAATATACTAAAATCAATTGCAATTTAAAAATTAAATATATTAAAAAATTTGCATTTTTTTCCTCACATATGCTCATTATGGGATCCATAGTAAAATCACCGAAATTGAGGTAGATACAAGTACACTGCTGCTCTCTCAGCTGCTGCTACTCACAGGGAATGGACGAGGTTTATATGATGAAACAATTTGAACCACTAATGCTTGGGTAGATAAAAGCCATGAACTGTTGCTGGGGATTTTAATTTAATTGCAAAGCATTGACCAAATACCTTATAAAAGCAGCTAAAAAGGTGATGTTGAGGTTTATTAATTACAAGCTAAGAGGTATAATAACTATGTCATATAATTTCAGGTTTACCTTGTGTTAAAGCTGTATAAAATTGACAGGACATTTCAGAAAAGAAATGCCTAGCTAGGTGTTTAGACAAGTCTAGACAATTGGTAAAATATACATAATGCTAGCCATAAAACAAGACTCGGCATGAGCTCCTAATGTGTCTATTTCAACAAAATACAATCCGAACTTGAAGTTGGCCATAGACTCATCCCACCACTACATTGACATGTATTGGTCTTCAAAACTATTGCCAAGTTGCTGCCACTTTTTTCCTGCAGTCATGCAACACATTCATCAGCATGTGTTTCAGGACTGCAGAAAAAAAGTGATTAGGTTTTCTTTTCTCTGTGAACCATTGGTCATTTCCAGGCATACTTTACTCATATCAATCAATAATAGAGAACAGTCTGTAGTCAGTTTAAAGCGAACCTGTTGTTAGAAATGGGCTTTTGTCATAAAATAAACCTCAATCCATAACTTGTTAAAGCAGCTGTCTTTGAGCAGACTGAGTGGTGCCAGCCCTGCCCAGCTGTCTTCTGCTAAACTACTTATAGTGCATAGAATGCATTAAGAAAAACTCTGTGTGCAGAAGCCCCCCTAATATTTACCGGAGACCATCTCTATCCAGCGATGTGCACGAGTGCCTCGGCCGCCCGAGACTCTCCCCCGATTGGCTGAGACACAGCAGCAACACTATTTGCTCCTGCTGCTGTCAAAGTCAGTGAGCCAATCAGGAGAGAGAGGGGGCGAGGCCGAACCGCAGCTCCGTGTCTAAATGGACACAAGAAGCTGCTACTTGGCTTGGGTGCCCCCATAGCAAGCTGCTTGCTGTGGGGGCACTCGACAGGAAGGAGGGGCCAGGACTGCCGAAGAGGGACATCTGGGCTGCTCGGTGTAAAACCAACTGCACAGAGGAGGAAAGTATAATGTTTGTCATTTTTAAAGAGAAAAAAAAACACCTTTAATATCACTTTAAGGACTCCCATTGTCTTCATGGCTACTATATAGGACACAAATTATTCTGTAGTCCAAGATAAGAACTAGGAGGGTTAAAACCTCCCCATTGAGCTGACAATGGAAACAGGACAGCTCTGAAATGATTAATAGGTTTGTTTGTTTTTTGTACTTATCAAACAAACAGATGTAACTAAAACGCTTTCAATGATATTTTCAAAGACCAAAATATAGCAAATAAGTGTTACATTTAAAATGTATGTAAACCATAACAAAGGCAGATAGTTAGTTTGATAGTCACTGAGGGAAATGCTCCTTACATTTGTGGTCATTGGGAAGAATCCTCTTTTTAGGGCCCTTTCACACTGAGGCGGGGGCGGCGTCGGCGGTAAAGCGCCGCTATTGTAAGCGGCGCTTTACCATCGGTATTCGGCCGCTAGCGGGGCGGTTTTACCCCCCTGCTAGCGGGCGAGAAAGGGTTAAAACCACCGCAAGGCGCCTCTGAAGAGGCGTTTTGCCGGCGGTATAGCCACGCCATCCCATTGATTTCAATGGGCAGGAGCGGTGAAGGAGCAGCTCCGAAGATGCTGCTAGCAGGACTTTTTTTCCTGTCCTGCTAGCGTACTGCTCCAGTGTGAAAGCCCTCGGGGCTTTCACACTGGAATTAAAGCAGCGTCACTTTCAGGGCGGTTTGCAGGTGTTATTAGCAGCGCAATAGCACCTGCAAATCGCCCCAGTGTGAAAGGACCCTTACAGATAGCTAAAAAGATCAGTGGCGTTTGTGGCTACTTATCAGTGAAGCAGAAATGACTTATTGTTCAGGGAACTCCTAGCAATCTCTGGAGGAACCCCAAGACTCCATGGAATCCAGGCTGAGAATGGCTGGCATAAATGCCTTCTAACAACACACAATCATGGAGTTTACCAGGTCTTCCACAGTTCTCATTTTACAAATATTCTGCTAAAACTGCGCTGGCTGGTAAACTGGTAAGAATGACTCAGAAATGGGAGGGTCATCATTCCACTGGTTCTGACTAAAAGCAACGCTTGACACATCTGACATATTTTCCTTCTCTCCAGTTTAGAAAGTTAGAACCACTGTAAACTTTTTTATTTTTGTTCAAATCCTCATCTGGGAAAGTTTCCACACTCCATGTCTTTTAGAGGGGAATAGGAAAGGAGAGAAAACTCTCCACTTCACTGTCTATTTGACTGGTGGCAGACAGGTCTAAAAGTAAGAAAAAAAACCTCCTGACGGGGACACAGGCAGCAACAGAAAATACAGATCTTGCCAGAATTTATTGCTGTCTGTGTCAGACAAGAAGAAGTTAAGGTAGAACTTTTGGAAAAAAAAAAAAAAAAAAAAAAAAAAAAAAAAAGGCAGCCAGTAATGACTTTGTAGATTCCCTAGACCTAGGATATATCTTAAAATGTGACTGAGAATCCCTCACAACTGCTTTATCTCTCGCGTAGGGCATACCTGCAAGGATTCGAATCAAAATCTTGAACTTGATGTCACGGATTTGTACCATATCACTAAAAAGAAAAAACTGCTTTTAAAAGGGGGCATTTGACAGGCAGCGAGGAGTTGTTATATTGCCTCCTTATTGCCCGATTTAAAGTGATTGTAAACCTTTGTTATTTTAACAAAAAAAAAAAAAACCCAAACATATCATACTTACCTCTACTGTGCAGTTTGTTTTGCACAGTGTGGCCTCGAACCTCGTCTTCTGGGGTCCCCCGGTGGCACTCACGGCTCCTCCTCACAACAGTAGATGCCCTAGGAGAAGAGCTCTCCCTGTTGGGTTAACTTGCAGGCACGCTCCCGAGTCCAGCATTTGGGTGCATAGACACAGAATGCCGGACTTGGCCCCACCTCCCAACGCCCGTGTCATTGGATTTGATTAACAGCAGCGGGAGCCAATGGCTGTGCTGCTATCAATCTATCCAATGAAGAGTCGAGAACCCCAGGCAGAGAGGTACAGCGCATCTCCGCAGAGGGAACGAATGGGCTCAGGTGAGTAAAACGGAGGGGGGGGGGGGGGGTGCATTAAGGTGAAAAAACATGAGGGTTTACAACCCCTTTAACCATAAAATGCTCAGCTGCTGCTCCACAATCTCATGCATTGCACGCAGTTGTGGTGTGGCTCCATTAGGCTCAGTGGGCAAGTTTGATAAGTGGTGCCTTTTATCAAACGCTGCACCCAGTTAAAAATGCCACAGCTGACAAGCAAAGCATCACGGCTGCAGCATGTAAACAACCCTGTTCGGCTGTTATTTTACAGTTCGGACGGGCTCAGCCGTCCATTTTTACCACCTCCCCGACCACCAATCTGAGGAGATCTATTTCATGAGCAGCTGTACCTGTTATTCCTAGCACTAGATGTTTGTTTTCTATAAGTTTACATACTTACGGACCTTCCCAGGTCCAAAATGAATATTGAGAAGAATTAAAGTGGAACATTACCCATAACATCTTGATAAAAAATAATGATCTTTAGCAAGGAACATACATTCCACATTAAGAATTATACCATCAAAAATTACACACAGTCATTCCGCCGGCACTGCCGCGCTCCTCTTCCTTGCAACGCGGAGATCAAGAGAAGTCACAGTACTGGATAGAGGGCGGGGGCAGGAGCTGCTGGAACTAACTTTTTACATTAACCAGCAGGTGATTGCTAGGACCAATCACCAACTTGTTAACTTTTTACATTAACTCCGTCAGATCCCACCCCGTCCTCTATCCAGTACTGTGTGACTTCTCCCGTTCTCTGCCCTGCTATACACCGGTGTAAGGTAGGAGAGTGCTACCTACACACTGGTGTGAAGGGGACAGAGGACACTACATGGGGGGGGGGGGGTGAACAGGACATCGCACTGGGAAGGCAGAGGACATTACAGTGTAGGGGGGTAAAGGGGACAGAGGAAACTGCATGGGGGGGGGGGGGGGAAATACTACTGCATAGGATACTACAGTGCAGCAAAGAAGGTGTGAAAAGGGACAAAGGACAGTGCTTTTTGGGGGGGGGGGGGTCAGAGGACACTACAGTGGGTGTGTGTGAAGGGGACAAAGGACACTGCTTTGGGAGGGGGGGGGGGGGGGGGAGAGAAACACTACACAGCAATAGTATAGTGGGAAGGGCAGAGGACCCTACTGCGGGGTGGAGGGGGGCAGAGGACACTATAGTTTGGGGTGTGTGACGTGAATCGGGGCAGAACACTAGTGGGAGTGGGGGAAGGGGGGCCACGCTATGCTGTGGTTTTTATAGGGTGCTTGATAGCTTTTTTTTTTTTTTTTAAGGGCGAACCCCCCCCCCACTTCCCCTCCATGTTATCCAGGTAGATCTCAACCTCTGAAAAGGTTGCCTACCCCTCCCTTACTCTACCCATAACTTAAAAAAAAAAAAAAAAAAAGAAGGGGCGGGGGGGGGGGGGGGAGAGCTCTCATTGGTCTGTTTTTTTTTTAAATGAGCCAAGGCAAGCTTTTTGCATTTTCTTTGGAGTGCTACATACCTTGACTAAATGCATATAGCTTTAGGGATCTATAGTTCTACTCCTGCTGGTAAAAAGGTCATTGGCAAGTTTGAATAATTTAATGCACAATAGGGGTTTTTTTTTTTTGGACGCCTTTTCTTATGCTACTCAACTGCCATCCTTCAATAGGTTTCTTTTATAGGTCTTGTTCACATGGGCGCACCACAGCGTACATGTGTGTGAGGACCATGTTTGACCATACAAGGATGCACGTGTCTTCGTTCGGGGCTCTGAACACGTGCCCACATAGATGTCAAATTGGGAGCAGTGGTTGTGCAGCCACTGCATGCATCCTAATTGACATGAATGGGCCTGTCTGCACAGGGATGCATGAAACACCTGTGCATCTCCATGCAGGCAACAATGTCCCTCACATGGGTGTAGTTCGCCCATGTGAATGAGGCCTTATGCCGCGTACACACGAGTGGACTTTACGGCAGACTTTGTGACGGACTTTACGACGGACTTCCGAAACGGGTTCATGCCTGGGGTCTGGTGCGTGTCTGTTCACCAGTTCAGCTGCGATTCAGGTCCAAATTTTTGCCTGAATTTGCACCTGAACCGGACCAAAACATACACATGACACATACGCAGACATGTGTGAACCGATTCCATTGAGAGCTGGTAACACTCGAAGGGCATGCAAATTGGATGCGGTAAAAACCTGCATCTGATTTGCATATGGGTAAACCCAGCCTCAGAGTGGTCATCTACTGTGGAGGGGGTATCTGCAATCAGGATGTGTATTCTAGGGGTATATGTCACAACCAAGTCGTTCTACAAATGCAGCAACGTTCTGTTTTTTTTTTCTCAGTCTGAATAGAAGAGCTTGCTGTGGTTTATGGCACCATTACACCTGTACTCTGGCCCCACAGAGGCATTGCTGGAATTACTTCACTGCAAACACAACCATTACAGTTCATTTCCAATCTGTTCAGGTTTTTCTACCCATGATCAATGGAGAAATGCCCACCCACTGCTTTGTTAAAAGGCAAATGCTAGCCACATTTTTTATGTTCTTAGTTTTGGATAGGATTTTATTGCTACCTTTGACATCATTAGAATCCCACTTTTTTTTAACTAAACAAAAAACAGTGATCATAAGAAGTATACAATTTGTCAAACTGGCACATGCATATCAACATAATACTTATACAGTGTGAAGCCTACTATACACTAAAAAGAAAACTAAAGCAGAATTTTACCCAAAAGGGGAAGTTCCTCTCTTCTGTCCCCCTCCTCTGCCATATTTTTAACATATTTGAAATTCACAAAGCGCAGCGAGGTTTGCGCATGCGCAAAAGGGCATCCGGCTGTGAAGCTGCAAGGAGTCACAGCTCGCTGTCCACAGTTAACATGCCGATGCCAGGGACCAGAAGACCGGTGAAGAACTGACCTGGGTGAGGACGTTGCTGGATTCCTGGACAGGTGAGTGGCCGTTTATTACAAGTCAATAGCTACAGTTTTGCAATAAATGCATGAAGGTAAAAAAAAAAAGCTTGAGCCTTTAGAAAAGGGAGCCCAACCTTTTGAGTAGCGAGGGCCACTTTAGCGACTTGGCAACCGGTGGCGGGCCACAATGAGTGGAGCGGGCAGATGACAGGTCCGTGTCCACTCTGTATATGCAGAGCAGACACAGACACAGCCCATTCTACTCTATGGGCCCTTCGATCTGATCCGTCCAGACAGGAGGCGAATCCCCTTCTGTTTATTTAAGTGGATCGGATTGGAGATACTGATAGGCGGGTGTAAACCGACACAAGTCTGTTTTCCTCTATAGGAGGTGAATGGAAGGTCCGATTGGGTTCGCCTGAAAAACAGATAGATGGACCCGATTGGACTGATCGTCTGAAAGGGGCCCAAGGCTTTCATACTGATGCACTGCAGTACCTGCACCTCAATCGTCACTTCTTCCTCAGGATTCCTGCAGGTATCGCTGGCTGCCCTCAAGGGCTGGTACTGCCGGCGGCTACTGCTGGCTGGATCCTGACCCACCATCCCCAAGCATCAGTGTGACAGGAGCCAGCGCTGAAGGAAGCATACAGCTGTAGAAGAGAGCAGAGCTAAAGATCCCTGTATCTCTCCTGTCACAGGCGGAGAACATTTATTATCGGCTCTAGCATCGGCTCTGCTTCCTCTAGTGCCGGCTCTGTCCTTCACACTGATGTCAGGGGATGGTGGGGCGGGACCCGCGATCTGGGCTTGCTGACCCACCATCCCAAGGCAGGATGGGGTCGCATCAGAGAGCACCCCTGCTTTAGAACCACTTTAAGTATGTATTTGAAAATACATGTATTTGTCTCAAACTACTATTTTTGCAGCTGTGATCCAAGTAGTGGGTGTGTATAAATTATTTCAAAGAATAAGGATTATGTTTAGCGTCACTTTAAAGTGTATATAAAAAGGTAAACATTTTTTTTTTTTAATGTAAAATATAGTGGTGGAGGGTTAGAACCCATTTAGTTTCCTTTGCTGTGTCCCTCTAGAGCAGGGGTCTCCAAACTTTCTAAACAAAGGGCCAGTTTACGGTCCTTAAAACTTTTGGGGGGCCGGACTATAGCCATTGGGAGTAGAAAAGGTCCCGATGTCAGTGGAAAAATGAATTGAGAGGAATTGTGCCCTTTCATTGGGGTCAGTGGGAGGGAATTATGCCCCATTATTGGGGTCATTGAGAGGAATTGTGCCCTTTCATTGGGGTCAGTGGGAGGGAATTATGTCCCATTGTTGGGGTCATTGGGTGAAATATTGTCCCAAGGGCCAGATAAATGTGATCAAGATCACTGCTCTAGAGTCTCACCCTCTCCATCTGTACTGGCGACCCCTGTCACTAGTGCTGAAAATGAGTGAGAGTATAAAACTTTTAAAAAGGTGTCACTAGAACAGAAACATTGTGTGACCAAGACCATGCATGCTCTGAATGTAAGGAATACACAACAAATACAATGTACTTCTGACGTTGTATTCTGTCGTACCACAATTTTCGAAACAGTAATAACCTATTGGTTTGTGATATAAGACTAGTATGCAAAAAAAAAAAAAAAAAAAAAAAAAAAAAAAAAAAAAAAAAAAAAAAAAAAGGGGAAGGAGGACGCTCATTCATCCGATATTCTTATGGGGTCTACTAGGCATTAGAAGACTTTTACCTCACAAGTAAAATGCAGAAAAAAAACAAAACAAAAAAAACAACAAAAAAACGTTCAGCATTAGATATAGTGTAACCAGATATGCGGGCATGTTGACAGTACAGATAGAGCCGCATGTGATTTTCAGCTTTTGCTACCAGGATTTATCCAGATTGTGTTGCATTTGTTTAGTATCAGACAAAACAGAAAATGAGGAGAAAAACTCAATTGGGGCAGAGGCAGGAATGAAAACAAATATTTTAGTTGAGTAAAGAAAGTATGGAACCAGGGTGAATAAAAAAAAAAAATCAATGAAAAAAAAAAAAAAAAAAAAAAACAAAAAAAATGTAATCGTATTTTTTTAATTTAAATCAAATGCATTTAAATAAAAATGCTTTTGGGAGTAAAAAATCTAAAGATTTTTATCTATAATCTAAAGATTATTTAAATTTTTGGTAAGCTCATTCAAATGAATCCAAGCTCTGCAAGCGGAGATAACATGCACCGCATTGATGCATTCACACAATTTCACAGTAACTATGACATAAAACAAAGTTCAGGAATATTCCTTTATCCCATTGTTTTGCAAATCTATGTACACTACAAACTGTATGATTGAATCGGTTCTGATATCGCTGTTTTACTAACCTGACAGCTTATTATTCTAAATAGGAAACCTTCATTTTGTTTGCAAATATTAAAGATTCTAACTACCAGCAAGAATAAGTCCTTATATTTAAAGAGCACCTGTCATTTCAGATCCATCATGGCAGTGCCTTTTAGTGGGCATCCACTCACCTGCTGCCGCCACGTCCCTCGCCTTGTTGTGTCACTGCCGCATCACCAGCCATCCCATTAAAGTGAATGGGACTGTCTGAGAGTCAACAGCGGGTCAGAGGAGGAGCCACTACAGGACAGAGATGACAGTTGCCCTTTAAAAACTATGGATTTAAATCAAGCCTTTTTACTAGTGATTTTTTTTTTTTTTTTTTTTTTAAACATGTTTATTGTAGAACAAATCAGCATTACAATGTCGTGATCAATAGAAATACATCCTTATACACAATAAAGAGGAGGAAGTCCATATCAATCCAGGGATCGAATTCCCAATCCCATACCTCAAAAGGGCACAACAGGTGCAGGGAGGTGGGCAGGTAGGCCACAGGCCGGGGTGACCCAAAGTGTAGTGCTAAGGGAACTCACGGAATCCCGGATCAACGGACCAGCGGAAGGGAATGCAACCAGGCAGGGGCTTCTGTCGGTGAGTTAAAGAAGCAGGTCATCTCTCCATCCTGGACCCGAAGGCATGCCGGGAAGAGTATACTGTAACGGACGTTGCAGGTCCTCATCGCCGCCTTTACTGAATTGAACGATTTCCGGAGTTTCTGTGTCTTGACAGAATCGTCTGGGAAAATCATTAATTTGTGATTTTAGAAGCACAGCTCCCCCAGCTGCCTGGAAGCCCGGAGAATTCCGTCACGGTCACGAAAATGCAACATACAAAGGATGAAGGTCCTCGGGGGGGGGGGGGGGGGGGGGGGGGTCTCCTAGAGGGACAGGTTTAGGTGGGACGCGGTGGGCCCTCTCCACAGTGTAGTGGGGGGAGAAGCGGGCATCATGGAGAAGAGTGCGTAGCATGTCCTCCACAAAGCCCGTCGGGTTCCCTCCCCTCAGCTCCTTTAGGCAGACCAATAATGTGAAGGTTGTTTCTTCTGTTCCTGTTCTCTGTGTCCTGTGCCCTGTACTCAAGGGCCTTCTCTTTAGTCTGGAGAGTGCGGAGGGCCGCCGATTGTCCCAGGACATCATCCTCCGTCTGTCCGATCCGCTGCTCAGTTTCTGTCACCCTGGAGCGGAGCTTATCCAAGTCTTGGCGTATGAGGCCTACATCCATTTGTACTGCCTCAATCTTGGCAGTGAGGGTGGATTGACAAGTAGCGATGGCCGCCATCACCTCCGCCAGCCACGGCGGCCTAGAGTCAGCCGACTCCATTGGGCTTGTTTGCGAGGGAGCAGCGTCTGGATCGCGGCTCCTTAGGAACACAGGGGGACGGCGGTAGGTCGGAAGGAAACTAATCCTCTTTCCCTTACCGGACTGCGCGCTCGATGATCTGTGCCTCATCCAGGTGTTGTCAGAGCATAAATTAGTAGATTTTAGCTCGTGGATCTGGAGATTTGCCAGAAAGCCAGCGGAGCTCGTGGAGAAAGCAGCCGCTCACGTCGCCATCTTGGACACGCCCCCTTTTACTAGTGATTTAAATCAAATCAACCCTGCTGCAGATAAACAGGTACAACTTATGAAGGAAGATTTGTTTCATTTCTGTGCATCAGCTGAGGCCAGTCACTTCACTGGGTACATGTAAGGGTATACAACCACTTTAAAGCTGAACTCCGAGCAAAACTTTTTCCGGCCAACAATGCAGTGGGGCTGTGTCCGCACTGCATTGGTTAACTGCTTGTTGACTCTGGATGTGAAGTCGTCAGGAACAGTCCATCGCTGGATGTGGGGAAGCACCATTTTCCAGTAGATTAAGTATAAGCGCTGCGTGCACCCCTAGAGAAATCAAGCAGTTAAAAAGCAAACCTATTTTTTTCTTTTTCCTGACCTGAAAGGTAGAGGCACATTGTGCTAGTATGCATCGCATACTAGCACATTATGTGAAACTTACCTGCAAACAAAGCGCTCGTTGTCACTGCTGGAGGCCGCGCCTATTTTCCTTCCGGGTCCGCAAACTCCAGCTGTGTGACTGGCCAGAGCCGCGTGACGTCACTCCCGCGCATGGGAGCCGCCGGTCACGGCACAGGGCTCTGTACGGGTGGCCGTTCCTTCAGAGCCCATGCGCCGATGACGCAATCATCTGCATATACAGTAAATATCTCCTAAACGGCGCACGTTTAGGAGATATTTACAGTGCCTATTAGGTACAAACAATCCGTGGAAGTTTACTTTCTTTTTAAGCCATGCAGTTCAGGCACAGCCCCACTGCATGAGAAAAAAAAACATTTGGGCTCGTATGAGGCGTAAATTACTGACCAAAAATACAGATTTTTCTATTTATTTATTTTTTCTGAAGAATGCACAGCGCTTGTTGACGTGCCTGCGTGCATAGACACATTACAATTAACCACTTCATTACCCGGCTATAGTAATATGACATCTGCAGGAGGGATCTCCCATCCTGGGCGGGAGTCATATGACGTCCTGGGATTCCCGGCCATCTAGGATGCCGCGTTGCTCAGGTCCCGGTGCGCGTGCCTGGCGGCCGCCGGGCACCCGCGATTGCCCGTTAATCTGTGTGTGCAAACACACAGATCCACGTCCTGTCAGGTGAGAGGAGACCGATGGTGTGTTCCCAGTATAGAGGAACACCGATCGGTCTCCTCCCCTTGTGAGTCCCCTCCCCCTACAGTTAGAATCACTCCCTAGGAAACATAATTAACCCCTCGATCACCCCCTAGTGTTAACCCCTTCCCTGCCAGTGTCATTTACACAGTAATCAGTGCATTTTTATAGCACTGATCGCTGTATAAATGTGAATGGTCCCAAAAAGGTGTCAAAAGTGTCCGATATGTCCGTCGCAATGTCACAGATCGCTGCCATTACTAGTAAAAATAAATAAAAATGCCATAAAGCTATCCCATATTTTGTAGACGCTATAACTTTTGCGCAAACCAATCAATATACACTTATTGCGATTTTTTTTTTACCAAAAATATGTATTAGAATACATATCGGCCTATGGAGGAAAAAATTTGTTTTTTTTAAAAAAAATTGGGATATTTATTATAGCAAAAACTAAAAAAAAAAAAATGTGTTTTTTTCAAAATTGTCGCTCTTCTTTTGTTTAAAGGCAAAAAAAAAAAAAAAAAAATTAAAAAAAAAAAAAATCGCAGAGGTGATCAAATACCACCTAAAGAAAGCTCTATTTGTGGTAAAAAAAAAAAAAGACGTCAATTTTGTTTGGGTACAGCGTCACACGACAACGCAATTGTCAGTTAAAACGATGCAGTGCCGTATCGCAAAAAATGGCCCGGTTATTAATTAAGAGGGCAAATCCTTCCGGGACTGAAGCGGTTAAACATGTTGCTAATCGCACTAGCTACATGTCTGTAGCTTATATATTGATATTTTGATGGTACACTGGCAGCATTTGATGGCCACACTGGCAGCGTTTAATTGGCACAGTGGCTGCGTTTGATGGCACAATGGCAGCATTTGATGGGCACAGTGGCTCGTTTGATGGCACAGTGGCAGCATTTGATGGGCACAGTGGCTCGTTTGATGGCACAGTGGCAGCATTTGATGGGCACAGTGGCTCGGTGGATGGGCACAGTGGCTGCAATTGATGTTTTGTTTGTTTTTTTAGAATTTTTCAGTTTGTTTACACCCCCCAAAAAATTTTAAGCACCAGCCACCACTGCAAGAGTGTATAGATTAGAAATGGAGTACTGGTAACATCTCATCGTTTTATAGTAACACTTTATCCATGTCACTGCAAGGGGGGGGACCTTGTGGGCTTTTTAGATACGGTTGGAAGACGGGAAGACGGTTATAACAGCCAGGAAACTGGTAGGTTCAGAAAAAGAGCCGAGTGATTCGTTTAAATGGTAGATAATCTATAAGTCAATGATGATCATATTGAATAGGTCAGGATGGGGATCCTCCATACCTCTTCCCATTACACTAGTACACACAAGGTGATCACACTGTGCCTGCGGTGCGGCTCCCAATAACTGAGTGGGCGGGGCGTGGGCGTACACAGGGGTGGGATGTGGGCGTACACAGGGGCGGGGTCTAACTCATCCTAAAGTTCCATTCTGGCATGTGGGAGACAGGAATCCAGCGATGAGTAATGAGGGGGTCGCCCGCCACATTCATCGCCGCCAGGGGGCACACTGCCCATCCAGCTCACCTACACACAGCGCTATCTTCTGCACCACACCACCGGTCACACGCCTGTCACCACGTCTACTCTATAGTAATGAGCGCGCACTGTACCCCTCTACATGGACCATGACCTGCCCTGGCACAGCTCTGCTCTCCGCCCGAGAATTCCAATTCATACAACTTTATTAGAGGCGGGTGAGGCTCACACTCGTGTCCCTGTATTGGTCACCTACCTGTGACTTCCCGTGTGCCTCGCTCAGTGTGTGCGGGGCGCTCATGACAGAGGGGACCCAGGTGAGCTCCACACAACTGCCAGCTCCACACCAATATCTGAAGGACAAGAGGAGTCGCCTGCAGATTAAACCCTGCCCGCCGTCACTGACGTCACCCGGCCACTAGTCTGCCATAGGCGGGAGCTGGAGTCACATGGCCTGGCTGTACAGCCAGTGATTGGTCGGATGTGGGAGCCGGCAGTGCTGTGGGCACATTCCAGCCGTGTTCCTGCAGAGGTGAGGATGAGGTTTGGGGGATGAGGGCTTCTAGGGTCAGATCCAAACATTAGGAGAGTGATGTCATTATCTGTCACCTTCATACTGCCTCTGATTTCTAGGCATTTCCTTCCTCCACTTGTCATGAGTACAGTGGGGGGATCTGGAGCAGCTCTGCACCAATCAACTTTTAGCTTCAGCTAAATGTTCACATTTGAAAACGAAAGCTAGAAGCTGATTGGCTACCATGCACAACTGCTCCAGATCCTGTCTGAGTCTTGTACCCCTCCTAGAGTTTCTATGTCCCATTCCCTAACAGAGCAGACAATAGCATACCTTTCAGGTACTGGTTTGCTGTCCCTGTGTCTTTTAAAGCAGAGCTCCACCAAAAGGGGAAGCTCTGCTTGTTTGCCCCCCCCCCTCCGCTGCCACATTTGGCACCTTTTGGGGGGGGGGGGGGATACAGGTACCCGCTCCTACTTCCGGGTAAGGCAGGGATGAGAAACTTCAACATCTATGAGTAAATTTAGCACACTTTACACAGTTATTATTATTATTATTTCAGGTACTTATATAGCGCTGTCAATTTACGCAGCGCTTTACATATACATTGTACATTTTATTCACTTCAGTCCCTCAAGGAGCTTACAATCTAAGGTCCCTAACTCACAATCATATACTAGGGTCAATTTAGACAGGATCCAATTAACCTACCAGCATGTCTTTGGAGTGTGGGAGGAAACCGCTGATTGCCCTAGATGTTAACCCCTTCCCAGCCAGTGTCATTAGTAAAGTGGCAGTGTGTATTTTTAGCATTGATCACTGTATTATTGGCACTGGTGATGTCAGTGGCAGTGAGCCCCCCCCCCCCCCCCCGAGTCAGTTAGTAGCAGATTGTCCGCTGCACCATTGCAGTCCCATTATAAGTTGCTGATCACTGCCATAAGTAGTAGTATGTGTATATAGATATATATAGATAGATAGATAAATTCAGTGTGTATATATCATAGTTTGTAGATGCTATAACTTTCACATCAATATACACTTATTAAGATTTTTTTATTTTACCAAAGACTTAGCAAAATAAATTTAGGCAAAAATTTATGAAGTAATTTGATTTTTAAAAATTCTATTGGATGTTTTATAGCAAAGTAAAAATTTTCGGGGTTTTTTTTTCATATTTTTTGGTCTTTTTTCATTTATTCCTTTGGTTGCAGGAAAGAAAAATCGCATAATCTGTGGCCTGTCAAGGCTTGCTTTCACTTCATTATTCTTCTCTTCATTTTCTTGCAGAAAAAGTTATCCAGCAAATGTAGCCGCGTGGGAGTAAGGGCAAAGGCTGACCCTACATTAACCACTTGTCAACCACCCCATAGCAGATTAACTGCCATAGGGGCGGCCGCGCTGTGCAGGATCACATATATATATATATATATATATATATATATATATACATACGTGATCCTGCACTTCCGGGTATTGAGTGCGAGCAGCCGCCGGCTCGTTCCTGCTGTGATTTTACACAGCGAGAGCTGATCAGCGGGTACCACGGACCCGATGCCCGACAACACCCGCTAATTGTTCAGTAAACAGGCAGAACGGCGATCTGCCTATGTAAACAAGGCAGATTGCCTTTCTGTCAGTACAGAAGGCATGGGTCCTATGTTCCTGTAAACAGGAACACCAATCCATGCCTTCTCCTAGTAAAAACACCTCCTCCACTACACTGGAACACAGCTAGGCACACTGTTAACCTTTTGATCGCGTGTGATGTTAACCCCTTCCCTGCCAGTGTCATTAGTATAGTGACAGTGCATATTTTTAGCACTGATCACTGCATTATTCTCACTGGTCCCCAAAAAGTGTCAGAGTCCAATTTGACCGCCGCAATATCGCAGTCCCGCTTTAAGTCGCTGATCACCACCTTTACTAGTAATAAATAAAAATTCCATAAATATATGCCATAGTTTGTAGACGCTATAACTTTTACGCAAACCAATCCATATACGCTTATTGGGATTTTTTTACCAAAAATATGAAGCAGAATACATATTGGCCTAAATTGGTGAAGAAATTAGATTTAAAAAAAAAATATATGTATCGGATTTGTTTTAGAGCAGAAAGTAAAAAATATTGTTTTTTTGTTTTGTCTTTTAAAATTGTCGGTCGTTTTTTGTTTGTTTATAGCGCAAAAAATTAAAAATCATTTGATTGAATTCTGTTGAAGGGACATGTTGTAATTTTGAAGGGACATGTTGACAGCAGACACTGATCAGTGTATTCTGACAGTGGCCGCTGTCAGAATACAATGTACAGGTTGGGGGGATTCTTCCATCTACCTCATTTGTTTGGATGGAGGAATCTGTTAGCTTTTTTTCATTCAGCCCACTAGCTGAAGAAAAAAATAACCATCTAAAGAAGTTTAAAGTATCACTAAACACACACAAAAAACATCAATAAATGGTGTATTACATACTGTTCATACTCAGTCACTATGAGATTCGTTGTCTGTATTCTGCATAAAATTTGCTTGATCCTGCTGTTCTCTATGTCCATCTTCTGTTCATGTCCCCAATTCAGCTAAGGATTTTGCAGCTGTATTGGCAACTCTGCACATGCTTCGTTTTCAGTGAATTTCTATGCTGAGCATTTCCTCCCTATCACATTTGAGCAGCCCATGTGGCTATAGGGTCACTAACCAGCTAAACACAATGGGGGTGGGATATTACATGTAGATTCATGGAGGCTTCACCTCCCTCTTATTCTAAGACACAGGCTGGAGGGGTGTGATACAGCCTGTGACTGTCAGAACTCTGCCCACATCATGTTATTTCCACAAAATAATAAAGATTTGATTTCAAATATATATTTGTAAGACAATTTAAAACAGTTCATTGATTTTATTTATTTATTCCTCATGCTTATGTTTCCCTGCAGACAGGCTGGGAAAGATCTTGGTCATGTGACGGCTGTATATCGATTAGGAAAAAGGTATTTGGATGTTTTTTTTTAATTAAAATAATTACAGTGCCATCATCCACATACAGAAACAAAAGGGATGATGTAAATTAAACTGTTTGTTTAGTATCACTTTAAGACCTCTTTTACATAGCTTCATTCGAGCTGCATTAATCTACATAGATCAACACCAGAGCACATAGGAGACATGCTGCATTTTTTTTCCCACCACACCTTATAGAAATAAATGAAATGCCATAAAGTTAAAAAAAAGTAAATAGTTCCTTGTGTTGTAACAACGCATAGCACCACCCATTACTACTGCTACACAGCGGACACTAGACTACACACGTTTTAGCATGCAGGAGTGTGAGAACAAGCCTTTACACTGCCAGGGTTGCTTTGAACAGCCACCTTTTATTCATGTGGTTTTAACCACTTAAGGACCGAGCCTCTTTCTACGATTTGTTGTTTACAATCTAAAACAGTTTTTTTTGCTAGAAAATTACTTAGAACCCCCAAAGATTATACATTTTTTTCTAACACCCTAGAGAATAAAATGGCGGTTGTTGCAATACTTTCTGTCACCGTATTTGCTCAGCAGTCTTACAAGCGCACTTTTTTTGGAAAAAATACACTTTTACGAATTAAAAAATAAGACAACAGTAAAGTTAGCCTAATTTTTTTTTTTATATTGTGAAAGATAATGTTAAGCCGAGTAAATTGATACTCAACATGTTGCGCTTCAAAATTGGGCCCGCTTGTGGAATGACGACAAACTTTTACCCTTAAAAATCTCCATAGGCGACGTTTAAAAAATTCTACAGGTTGCATGTTTTGAGTTACAGAGGAGGTCTAGGGCTAGAATTATTGCTCTCACTCTACCGATCGTGACGATACCTCACATGTGTGGTTTGAACACCGTTTTCATATGCAGGCGCTATTCACATATGTGTTCGCTTCTGCATGTGAGCACGGCGGGATGGGGCGCATTTAAAAATGTAATTTTTTTTCTTATTTATTTTAGCTTTTTATTTTTTACTTTTACACTGTTCTTTAAAAAAAAATTGTGTCACTTTTTTATTGTTAATGTAAACATCTCTTGTAATAGAAAAAAAGCATGACAGGACCTCTTAAATAAGAGAGCTGGGGTCAAAAAGACCTCAGATCTCATATTTACACTAAAATGCAATAAAAAAAATGGCCCTTTTAAGAGCTATGGGCAGAAGTGACGTTTTGACGTCGCTTCCGCCCTGCAATGGTATGGAGACGGGTGGGGGCCATCTTCCCCTCACTCCTCTCCATACCCGGGAAGGACAAGGATCCGACTGCATTCGCTACTACCGACGGCTCCGGTGTGCGGCGGAGGGCACCGGAGCGCGGGCACTCTCCCGCCGCCAACAAAAGTGATCTCGCTGTGAATCCGCCGCAGAGACCACTATTATCGGAAACCGAACCACCTGGCGAAGAAGATAACACCAGGGTTATGGCAGCTAGCTGCTGCCATAACAAAGATATCCCTCTTCAAAGTTGGGATGTACATCTGCGTGCGGCGGTCTGGAAGTGGTTGAAAAACAAAACTGCTGTTACACCTTCTTAAAGCCGAAGTGTAGTCCAAATAAAAAAAATAAAAACACAAAAATCAGCACAAAGGACATGGCTTACTAATGCGATGTTCCTGGTCTCACTAAAATCCTTTTCCATCGACGCCCCTACCCCCACCTTCCGCAGCCGTAATCTCCCAGTGCAGGAGTACATAGAAATACAAATAAAACATAATTTATGAATGGAGGAGGTGGGTATTTAATTTATCCGCCCCTCCTCAATTCATAGATTGTGTTTCATTCATAGAAGCTGTAGTATGGCCTCTATGAATTAAGCAGCTGGACAGAAAGGGAGTGCATAGTCAGGCACTCAGGAGTGCAAATGACAACTTCTTCAATTCTATTAAATCCCGCCGAGCCAGAAGATTATGGTGGCTGGGGATGGAGGTGGGGGCATCGATGGAGGAGGATTTCAAGAAAACCAGGAGTCGGCAACACAAGGGACACAGTGCATTAATAGTAAGTCTCATCCCTTGTGCTGACTTTTGTGTTTTTTTTTATTTTAACGATACTAAGGCTTTAAATTTCCCTGGCATTGTTATAGTATGTTCCAGCCCCTGCAGAACACTTTTGCTGAACAGGTTAGCACCGTAAAATATAAAAGCATGAGGAATAAAAAGAAAATAATGTAACAATTACTATTCGTACATCTGTTAACCACTTAAGCCCCGGACCATTTGGCTGCCCAAAGACCAGAGCACTTTTTGCGATTCGGCACTGGTTCGCTTTAACTGATAATTGCGCGTCGTGTGGCGTGGCTCCCAAACAAAATTGACGTCCTTTTTTTTCCTACAAATAGAGCTTTCTTTTGGTGGTATTTGATCACCTCTGCCGTTTTTTATTTTTTGCGCTATAAACAAAAAAATAGCGACAATTTTGAAAAAAACACATTATGTTTTACTTTTTGTTATAATAAATATCCCAAAAAAATATATATAAAAAAAAATTTTTTTTCCTCAGTTTAGGCCGATATGTATTCTTATACATATTTTTGGTAAAAAAAAAAAAAATCACAATAAGCGTTTATTGATTGGTTTGCGCAAAAGTTATAGCGTGTACAAAATAGGAGATAGTTTCATGGCATTTTTATTAATTTTGTTTTTTACTAGTAATGGCTGCAATCAGCAATTTTTCAATTTTTATTGTGACTGCGAAATTTTGGCGGACGGATCAGACACTTTTGGCGCTATTTTGGGACCATTCACATTTATACAGCGATCACTGCAATTAAAAATGCATTGATTACTGTGTAAATGTGACTGGCAGTGAAAGGGTTAACCACTAGGGGGCAGTGAAGGGGTTAAGTGTGTCCTAGGGAGTTGTTCTAACTGGGGAGCGTGGCTATGTGTGACATGACACTGATCACCGCTCCCGATTACAGGGAGCTGTGATCAGTGTCTTGTCACTAGGCAGAATGGGGAAATGCTTGTTTACATCGTCATTTCCCCGTTCTTTCTCTCCGTGAGACGATCGCGGGTATCCCCGCTGACATCGGGTCCGAGGGACCCGCGTTACTACTTACAGAGGTCGCGGCGGCCGTGCGCACGCCCGCAAACCGCTTCTTAAAGGGCAACATACAGGTACGTTAATCTGCCTGTACGTGCCCTTCTGCCGACGTATATCGGCGTGAGCCGGTCGGCAAGCGGTTAACCACCTATATTTATTAGATAGAAAATTTTCTGCATTGGGTTTCCTCTTATCATTGTAGTAGAGGAGTCCTGCCATAGAGGTGCAATAAGCAACTATATATAATCTCTTTTTCAAAACTTTGGGATTATTTTGAGGATATGACATGTCTTGAGGGAGAGATGACCAAAAAGTCATCCCAAAGTCAGGGAATATTCTTCACACACCTACCATTCACAGGTATGAAGATACACACTTCTTACAATATCTAATCACCTTTTGGATACCCCATAGACTATAACACGTTTAAAGGTGCATGGTTTATTTGACAGGTTTACTTTAAATTATAACCAAAAGTAAAACTTATTTTTAGTTTTGGACGGAGTGCTGTTTCTGTGCCCATTAGGGAGATTCATCCTCTCTATGTGTCCTGTTTACCATTATCATTGAAAGTAAAAGAAAATCCCAAATGTTGGGTTGTCCCCAGAAAAGTAATAGAGGGGAATCTTTTAATGAGTACACTAGTTCTGATGACCTGGGGGGCCCCAAGGAATTCCCTTAGACCCCTTTCTCACTGAGGCTGTTTTCAGATGTTTTAGTGCTAGAAATAGCGCCTGAAAACTGCCTTCCATTCATTGTAATGGGTGCTTTCACACCCGGGTAGTGCACTTGCGGAACGTTAGAAAAAGTCCTGCAAGCATCATCTTTGGGGCGGTTTGGGAGCGCCATATACAGCGTTACCAAACCACCCCTGCTTATTGCAATGAATAGGCAGCTCTTCGGAAGCGCCGCAACACGTGAGTTTTTAACCCCTTCTTTGAAAAAACAGCGGTAAAGCGCCGCTAAAATGAGTGGCACTTTACCGCTAACGACCGGCACTTTCAGTGTGAAAGAAGCCTTAATTTGCAGGGATTTCCTCTCACTTCCTGTTTTGGCCAGAAAGTGAGGGGAAATCTCCACAATGGGACAAAATCTGATGGTGGTTATAACACTCCCTTACTCTATCCAAAATAAAAATAAAAAAAGTTTTGCCTTTTAGTTCTAATGTAAGGCATTGCTTTTTTTTTCTCCTATTTCATAAACATTTATAGCCTGTTTTTCAATTTCACATTTGAGAGTAATAACACATTTTTATTTTTGTAGGTGAACGACTTCCACCAATCTAGTCATTCACTTGATGAATGATGGCAATTACAGTTACTGCAATCATGATCTTTAGTGTGCCTTTCATCTTTTAGTCAACTGTGACAGCTGCCTATCAACAGAGACAAAGTAATACAAGTAAGTAATGTTAATAAAAACAACGTTTGCCGTTTAGAATATTTAAAACACGTACAACTATTTGGTAAATGAGTCTGCAGTAGGCCTGTGCTTTGCCTATGTAGGTAAATGCAACGGGTTCTTAAAGAGATACTAAACTGAGTGATTCTTACCTCCACACTGGTAACGTGAAATTCACAAGCTCCCTTTGCCGTCGCTGGCATCTTCGTCCAGTCTTCTGTTCAGCATTTTTGGTCATCTTGATTGGTTGGTCCAGGGTGACATAACTCCCGCACGTGTGCACAGAAGTTAATTCTTCCCAGCACTTGGGCATGCTGAGATTGTGCACAGCTCATTGACCCATCTAAACACGTTTGATAGCAAGTAGGTGAGAGGCATTTATTGCAGAAGAGACATAGAGGGGGTTATTGCACTACAAGTACAAAGTGCACTTGAAATTGCACTGAAAGTGCACTTGGAAGTGCAGTCGCTGTAAATCTGAGGGGTAGATCTGAAATGAGGGGGAAGCTCTGCTGATTTTATTATCCAATCATGTGCAAGCTAAAATGCTGTTTTTTGGGGGGTTTTTTTCCCTTGCATGTCCCCCTCAGATCTACAGCGACTGCACTTCCAAGTTCAATTTCAAGTGCACTTTGCACTTGTAGTGCAAAGTGGATTTGCCTTTAGTAAATAACCCTCAGAATGACTCTTCCTCAATAAAAAGCCTTTCTTTCTAGTAAAGTGCTGCTTTAACTGGTTCTGTTGTCAGCGTCACATACTTATCTTTCTTTTGCTCTCCCACTGCTCCATTTTATCACTGGGAGTGAAGAGAGGAAGGCCTATGTAAGTGCTTAAGTCACTGTCTGCAGCGTACTGACATGACTGAAGGCTCTCTTCCTAATCATCATGTGAAAGTGCTGGGCGCATAAGCCACCAGTTATCAAACACCAGCGATGCCATGTGCTCCCCACAAGTACCTGGAATTTTCATTTTCTTCCAGTGTCAGGGGAGAGAAAGGAAAAATGAGTACGCTCAACTGAAGAGGATGACAGTTAAGTGAATCTGTTAAAGTGATACTAAAGTTTCTTTTTTTTTTTTTTTTTTTTAGTTAAATATAACAAGCATGTTATACTTACCTGCTCTGTGCAGTAGATTTGCACAGAGCAGCCCAGATTCTCCTCTTCTCCGGTCCCTCTTTTGTGCTTCTGGCCCCTCCCTCCTGTTGAGTGCCCCGACAGCAAGCAGCTTGCTATGGAGGTACCTGAGCCGAGTCAAAGCTCCCTGTGTCCATTCAAACACGGAGCCGCAGCTCGGCCCCCTTTCTCTCCTCATTGGCTGACTGACTTTGATGCCAATAGCACCGCACTACTGTGTCAGCCAATGAGGAGGAGTGTCCTGGGCAGCTGAGACACTGCCGACAACATCGCTGGGTCTAGATGGGCTCAGGTAAGTATGAGAGGGTTTGCTGCACACAGAAGGCTTTTTATAATGCATAGAATGCATTAAAGTGGTTGTAAACAACCTGCAAGACAAAGGCATACTGAGCTAGTATGCATTGCATACTAGCTGTTTATGAAATACTTACCTTAGATCAAAGCTGTTGAAGCGGTCCCCGTACAGTGCTGTGACCGACGACATGTCTCTCGGAGTTATTTCCGGGTTCCGCGCTGTGATTGGCCGGAGCTGCGATGACACATGCGGATACAGTGAATATCTCCTAGACGGTGCAAGTTTAGGAGATGTTCACGGTACCTACAGGTAAGCCTTATTATAGACTTACCTGTAGATAAAAGTGGTAGTGCAGGCTTTACAACCACTTTAACCACTTCCGGACCACCCACCGTCATTATAAACCCCGGTATCCTCTTCTTCAGCGGGCGGTCCGGTTTAAGATAAAAGTGGTCTCTGCGGAGATCACTTTTATCGGCGGCCGCGATCCGGTGCTCTCCGCCGCTTACCGAAGCCGCCAGCAGCGGCGGAGGCAATCGCGTCTGTCCTCTGCCTGGGTATGGAGACCAGTGAGGGGAAGATGGCCCCCATCCGTCTCCATATCACTGCAGGGCAGAAGCAACGTCAAAACGTCACTTCCGCCCATAGCTCTTAAAGGGACATTTTTTTTTTTCATTTTTTTTTTTTTTTAAATGACAACATTTATTTATTTATTTTTATTGCATTTTAATCTTTTTGACCCCAGATCTCATATTTAGGAGGTCCTGTCATGCTTTTTTTCTATTACAAGGGATGTTTACATTCCTTGCAATAGGAATAAAAGTGACACTTTTTTTTTTTTTTTTTAAACTGTGTAAAAATGTAAAAAAAAAAACAAAAAAAGGTAACATAAATAAGAAAAAAAAATTTTTTTTTAAATGCGCCCCGCCCCAACGAACTCGCGAGCAGAAGTGAACGCATACGTGAGTAGCGCCCGCATATGAAAACTGTGTTCAAACCACACATGTGAGGTATTGTCGTGATCGTTAGAGCAAGAGCAATAATTCTAGCCCTAGACCTCCTCTGTAACTTAAAACATGCAACCTGTAGAATTTGGAGATTTTTAAGGGTAAAAGTTTGTCTCCATTCCACGAGCAGGCGCAATTTTGAAGCGTGACACGTTGGGTATCAATTTACTCAGCGTAACATTATCTTTCACAATGTGAAAAAAAATTGGGCTAACTTTACTGTTTTTTTCTTATTTTTTAATTCAAAAAAGCACTTGTAAGACCGCTGCGCAAATACGGTGTGACAAAGTATTCCAACGACCGCCATTTTCTTCTCTAGGGTGTTAGGAAAAAAAATGTATAATGTTTGGGGGTTCTAAGTAATTTTATAAAAAAACTGCTTTTAACCTGTAAACAACAAATCTCAGAAAGAGGCTCGGTCCTTAAGTGGTTAAGATAAAAAAACTTTCTGCCTTTACAACCACTTTATTGTTAGCTTGCATAGGCAAAACACAGAGTCATGTTCGCAGAATTAACCACTTGACCTCCGGAAGATTTACCCCCCTTCATGACCAGGCCATTTTTTACTATATGGCACTGCGTTACTTTAACTGACAATTGCACGGTCATGCAACGCTGTACCCACATAACATTTATGTCCTTTTTTCCCTCAAATAGAGTTTTCTTTTGGTGGTATTTGATCACCTCTGCATTTTTTATTTTTTTGCGTTTTTTAAACAAAAAAGGACCAACAATTTTAAAAAGAAAACAACATTTTTTTACTTTCTGCTATAAAACATACCCAATAAAAAAATGTAAAAGATCAATTAGGCCAATATATATTCTGCTACATTTTTTGGGGGAAAATAATCCCAATAAGCGTATATTGATTGGTTTATGCAAAAGGTATAACAGTCTACAAACTATGGAATATATTTATGGAATTTTTTTTTTTTAATTATTATTATTATTTACTAGTAATGGCGGTGATCAGCAACTTATAGCGAGACTGCTATATTGCGACTGACAAATCGGACACCAACTGACACTTTTGACACTTTTTGGGGACCAGTGACACTAATACAGTGATCAGTGCTAAAAATATGCAATGTCACTGTACTAGTGACACTGGCTGGGAAGGGGTTAACATCAGGGGCGGTCAAAGGGTTAACTATTGCCTAGCCTGTGTTTGTGTACTGTGTGGGAGGTGTTTTTACTAGGGTAAGGCATGGATCCATGTTCCTGCTTTGCAGGAACACAGGATTCATGCCTTCCCAATTGAAAGAAAATGGTTTACATAGGCAGATCGCCGTCCTTGCTCTCTGCCTAATGACTCAGCGGGTGCCAGCGGACATCGAGTCCACGGTACCCGCAGATCAGCTCCTGCTGCGTATAATCACAGCAGGAGTAGGCCACCGGTGGCGCACATGCGCGCCCCAGACCTGGAAGTGCAGGATCACGTACTAGGTATGTGATCCTTTACAGCAGAGCTGCCTTGCTGCAGTACATGTAAGTGATGCAGTCGGCAAGCGGTAAAAGTAGAACTATGGCCTCCCATTTTAAACACGTTTCTGCTGCAGCATTAAATTATAAGTGAATCTACAACTTAAATTTTTTTTCTTCTTCTTAGTTCCTTGGAAAAGTCCCACAAACACCTATTGAGTCCACTTAATGCTTCTTTCTTTGGTGTGGCAACAATGCTGTACTGCTGAGTTGCTACTCTCGTGTAAGCTGTGTCTGTTTGCACTACAATGAGGGGCTTGGCTATCAACAGTGTCACTGCTGATTTACAAGCCGGTAGCTTGCCAGTCAATACCTGGCCAAACCTAATTCTGCCCATTGCTTTTTGGATTCATAGCACTGCCTAAAGCTGGCCATAGAAAGTTCCAATCTTGGCTAGTTCAGCAGGAACCAGCCGAGATTTTAATCATGTATGGGCGGGCTGAATGTACCCAAGTTGATCGATCAATCAACTTGGGTACAAACAGCCTGTTGAATTTTACATGCAATTATTGCTAGGGGCTGTTATAAGGATGGCTTCCCCCGCCGGAAGATTACAATGGCTCTGCGGGAGGGATTCCCCCACTGAGTGTGTTGATGGGGAAATCGAGAGATTTTCTTTCCTGCAACCTGTAGTTGCAGGAAAGAAAATCTCTCCATTTATAGCCTTTAGTTGCTGAAACCCTCCCACTGTGAGCTGCAGTGTCTGGGATAGGGAGCATGTGAGACACAAATGAAGAAGAATTTGGCTCAGTCAGGGAAGGTAAAGGAAGTTTTGTGCTTACCTTATGAGGTTTGTGCATTACTTGGTAACTCAATTTCGTACTTGTTTAGATTGCCATAGAGGAAACTTTAGGTATGGTTTAATTCTAGATTTCTAACTTTACAACATTAATCTTCCTATTTTACCACAGAATGTCATCAAAGCATCTTAAGGAAGCATTTATAAGAAATCTCAACGGGACCAGCATTACAGAGATCTCATCAGGCTTGGGTGTAACGACTCTTTCCATCCTATTCAGAGGATTGTTGTTTATTTGCCTCCACCGTAAAACTTCTGTGATAAGTAATTCATGGAAAGGTGACTTTTTCATTGACTACGTTCTCTTGGTACTTCCACTGGTACTGTCATGCACAATCTTCTCTGATGTCCTACACATAGTTTTGTTATGTATTGTGGCACTTTGCTTAGTGCTCTTTTACTGCATAAGCACAAAGAGAAATAAGTCTATAAAGGCATCCCTTCGTAATATCTGCCAGTCCTTCCTGAATGCACACGTGGGGAATGGGACTGTCCCAGCTGTTACAACTTTGCGTGTGTCACTTAATGTACTCACTGCAGTTTCCATACTTGGTGTGGATTTTCCCATCTTCCCCAGGCGCTATGCGAAAACAGAGACTTACGGAACTGGGGTGATGGACATTGGAGTTGGATGCTTTATCTTTGGGAACGCTCTTGTTTCTCCAGAAGCTAGAACACAGGAAAGAGTGGCATGCTCACATGTAAAAAAACAGGTTCTGTCAGTATGGCCACTAATTGTTCTAGGACTTGCCCGGCTAATAAGTGTAAAAGCGATCGACTATCAAGAACATGTAACGGAGTATGGTGTCCACTGGAACTTCTTTTTCACTCTTGCAATTGTTCGGGTATTGTCATCGCTGCTGCTGAGTTTAGTGCCACCTCAAAGAATCTGGTTTGTAGCTACCACCATCATTATAGGCTATCAGTTATTTTTGGAAGTGACTGATCTCAAGAGTTTTCTATTATACGGCAGTGACGGTCTAGGCACCAGAGTTGGTTTTTTAAATGCCAACAGAGAAGGTATTTTTTCTGTAATTGGTTATGTTGGAATATACATGATCGGAGTTCAAGTTGGACTATATGTTCTAAAGAAAAGGATATTGGTAAAGGAATGGATCAGAGCCATTTGCAGTTTGGTACTTCTGTCTTCTGTGTTGTTTATCAGCATTATTGTGCTTGAAATATATGTGGAACCTGTGTCCCGTAGAATGGCAAATTTGCCTTTTTGCATATGGATCGTTGGCCAGTGTGTGGCTTGGCTGTGTTCATTTTTAATATGTGACCTCATTTTGGCATTTGCAGAGTATATGACTCCTGGTAGTAATGTACAAAGCACATGGAACATACAAAACTCTTCACATCCCTCTATCAAAAAGGTTACTCCTACCAAAGACTCCAAAAAGGAAGCTCATCAATGTCTTATTGAAGCTATCAACAGAAATCAGTTGCTCTACTTCTTGATCGCTAACATATTAACTGGAATAGTGAACATGACAATTGACACCATGCACAGCAGCAGTTTGCTTTCTCTCTTTATGCTTGTCTTTTATATGTTTTCTAACTGCTTGATAGTATACCTTTTACACATCAAACATATTAGTGTTAAGTTCTGGTAGTATTGCACTGTAGAAATTTATTTTACATTCAACATTAATTTACATTTAAAACTGTGTTTTTCATGTGGTATAGTTGTGTGTTTTTGATACTGTATGTTACCAGTCATTCCCCATGGAAGTTGTTTTTTATTGGAAATCACACCAAAGATGTAGCAAGGAAGATTTTTTAATGCACTGAAATGCAGAGTACAAATGTAGCCTAAAACAAAAATAAGAATGTTCTGTTATCTTTGTTAACAAATTTGAAATGCCTTCTTCGTTTGTAATGGCTGGTGTTTGCAGAATCATCCTTTTTTTTGTTTTCAGAGCTTCTGTGATTGTTTCTTTATTTTTTTAAGATCATTGCTTAATAAAGGATATATTTTTTAGACGGTCTGATGTACATTTTTCTTTCTGCAACGTGTAAATTGGGTGTAGACCGTCTAATAGCTTGCAAATACAGGAAAGTACCAATTTAACACTTAAAAATGAAACCTAATTCTAATGCATTCTGAGTAACATGTACCTTACTTTTTTTGACAAATATGTTTTCTTTGTAAAGAAGACAGGCTGCTTTTACAAATTATATCACACCAGAAATATAGCCTATAGTAATAGGTCACAGATTAGTTTTCTATTCTTAAGCCAGTTATTGCAAAGATCAGTTACCAATGGAATGTTTTTTTTTCAGGATGCTAAGGGAAACTTTTATTTTTTGCTCCAGAAAGGTAAAGACATGAAGATGGAAAATGGGATAATAAGAGTTACCTGAAATTAAAAGCAATCAGAGAAAAAAGAAGAATGGCAAAGAAGCAAGGAAAATTAAAGATGAGTTACTAAGGGATTTTTGTTTCAGGATGCTAAGGGCAACTTTTAATTTTTGCACTAGAGAGAAGAAGAAATGAAGATGGAAGATAGGATAATAAGGCCCCAGTCACATGGGCATACACCCAAACAAGGGCTCGCACAGGATTCACATGTGTTCCATGCATACACATGCAAGCAATCCCATCCACATCTATTGGGATGCATCTGCTGCACAGACACAGCTGCCCCTCCCATTTTGACATCCATGCAGGTGTGTGTCCCCAAACTCACAATGTCTGCGTTCGGGGACATGCACTCACACCCACACGGATGTCAAATTGGGAGCAGCGGCTTTGTTCCAAAAGACATGAATGAGACTGCCTGCATGTGAATGCGGGAATCTTTGAACAGCTATTCGCTTAAGTATGCGTATGTAAATGAGGCCTAATGCCGTGTACACACGAGCGGACTTTTCTACAGCACTGGTCCGACGGTCTATCCAACGGACTTCCGACGGACTTTCCTAACGAACGGACTTGCCTACACACGATCACACCAAAGTCCAACGGATTCGTACGTGATGACGTATGACCAGACTAAAATAAGGAAGTTGATAGCCAGTAGCCAATAGCTGCCCTAGCGTCGGTTTTAGTCCGTCAGACTAGCATACAGACGAGCGGATTTTCTGACCGGACTCGAGTCCGTTGGATAGATTTGAAACGTTTTATTTCTAGGTCCGTCAGACTTTTGGGAAAAAAAAGTCCGCTGGAGCCCACACATGATCGAATTGTCCGACGGAGACCGGTTCGCCGGACCAAGTCTGCCGGAAAGTCCGCTCGTGTGTACGCGGCTTAAGACTTAAAAATTTAAAGCAATCAGAAAAGAAACAGGATTGACAAAGAAGCAAGGTAAATTTTTTTAAATTTTTATATATAATTTATTTTTTTATTTTATAGCACTAAACAGAAGTGTAAAAACAGAATTCAATGATTTGCAAATCTCATGAACCCATATTTTATTCACAATGGGAAATAAAAAAACATATTAAATGTTTAAATTAAGAAAAAGGTAATTTTGAAATTGATGGTGGCAACATGTCTCAAAAAAGTTGGAACAGGGCAGAAAAAGGTTACAAAGTTAAGCCCCGTACACACGATCGGACTTTCCGACGGGAAATGTTGGATGTCAGGCTGTTGGCGGAAAATCCGACCGTGTGTATGCTCCATCGGACAATTGTTATCGGACTTTCCGCCAACAGATGTTGGCTGGCATGTTTTCAAATTTTCCACCAACAAATGTGTGTTGTCGGATTTTCCGATCATGTGTACACAAGTCCATCAGACAAAAGTCCAAAGTACAAACGCGCATGCTCGGAAGCAGAGGCAGTCGGTCTTGTAAACTAGCGTTTGTAATGGAGAATTAACATTCGTGATGTGGCAAATTATGAAATCTCGAAATGCAGCGCACAATTCTCTTCTTCTTTAATGGGATAATAATGAAGCTGCTTTGCTGGTGACACTGATGGAGTTATTGCAATTAATTTTCAAAGGCTTTTTTTTTCTCTAGTGATATCAAGAATAATATTATTATGCATTTTTTTTATTTGGGCAAGTTACCACAACACCATTATCCTATAGTTTTTAAGATCAAAGATACAACTATGATGGTGTCCCTTGTCAATTTTACATTGTATTTTTTTAAATGTAATTGCCTACTCGCAAACTGTCATTTGAAGTAAAACACATAGCCAAGTATTATTTTCCACAATTTTTTTTTTATTGTGCATTAAAAAAAAGAAAACAAATAAAATTAGACATGCTATCTGCCAATAGAACTTAACCAAAAAGTGCATTCTCTGCATCCAAAAATATAGAAAATATACCAAATCAAATCATTATTCCACCAAAAAAATAATGCCAAAGCAATAACTCCAAGCCCAATAATACATAACACGTTATCTCCTCTGATTCCACAACATTTCTGGTTGACGAACGGCCGTTCAGAAACGAACTGAAAAGCACGAAATGAAAAGCGATAAATGAAAAACACGGAAAGAAAAGCGCAAATCAACACTCACCAAACTTCTACTAACACGAAATTAGCAGAAGGAGCCCAAAGGGTGGCACTAATGCGCTGAAAAACCACGTAGTACGTCACTACGTTCGTAATTGTTGGTCAACATTTGTGTGACCGTGTGTATGCAAGACAAGTTTGAGCCAACACCCTTTGGACAAAATTCCACGGTTTTGTTGGCCAACAATCTGATCGTGTGTCGGGTCTTAAGTGTTACTAACAAGCAAGAGCTGGAAGAACATTTTGCAACTAATTTGGGTTAATTGGCAGCAGGTCAGTAACAAGATTGGATATAAAAAGAGCATCTAATGATCCGTACACGCGATCGGAAATGCCACCAGCAAAAGACCGATGTGAGCTTTTAGTCGGAAAATGCGACCGTGTGTATGCTCCATCTGACTTTTGCTGGCGGAATTCCAGCCAGCAAAAGATTGAGAGCAGGTTCTCTATTTTTCGGTTGGAAAAAGTTCCTATCCAAAATGCGATAGTCTGTATGCAATTCCGACGGGCAAAAAAACACTCATGCTTGGAAACTATTCGACGCATGCTCGGAAGCATCGAACTTCATTTTCTCGGCTCGTCGTAGTGTTGTGTAACTTTTGTGTGACCGTGTTTATGCAAGCCAAGCTTGAGTGGAATTCCATCTGAAAAAATTCTGCTCGTGTGTACGGGGCATTAGAGATTCAGAGTGTCTCGGAAGAAAAGATGGGCAGAGATTCACCAATCTATGAAAAGCTGCATCTAAAAATTGCCAAGCAAATTTTATATAGGCTTTATATAATCTACAGTGCATAATATCATCAAAAAGATTCTGAGAATCTGGAGAAATCTCTGTGCACAATGTACAAGGCCAAAAATGCAATATTGGGTCTCCATGATCTTCGGCCCTCAGACAGCACTGCATTAAAAACAGGAAAGATTCTGTGATGGACACCACTGCATGGGCTCAGGAATGCTTCCATAAATCACTGTACAGTATGCAAACACAGTTAGCTTTGCCATCGAAAAAATACAATTTAAGTTAATGCGTATGGAATGGACAGCTATCACATCTGGAAAGGCACTATCAATGCTGAAAGATATATCCAGGTTTTACAGCAGCATATGCTCCCATCGTCTGGATGAAGTCTTTTTCAGGTAAGGCCTTGCATATTTCAGCAAGACAACGCTATACCGCATACTGCATCTATAACAACAGCATGGCTTTGTAGTAGAAGAGTCCAGGTAGTTACCTGGCCTGCCTGCAGTCCAGACCTTTCACCAGCTGAAAATATTGGGCACATCTTGGAACAAAAAATATGACAAAGAAGACCCAGGACTGTTGAGCAGTTTGATTCCTATATCAGACACGAATGGGACAACATTCCTCTCCCAAAACTTCAGCAACTGGTCTCCTCAGTTCTCAGACGTTTACAGAGTGTTGTTAAAAAAAGAGGGGATGCTACACTGTGGGAAACATGGCCCTGTCTCAACTTTTTTGAGACGTGTTGCTGCCATCGATTTAAAAAGTACCTAAAATGGTACGTTTTCTCAATTTAAACATTTGATGTGTTTTTAATTGTGAATAAAATGTGGGTTTATAAGATTTACAACATTGCATTCTGTTTTTATAATGATTTTACATAGCTTCTCAACTTTTTTTGCAATTGGGGTTATAGTAAGTCACTGGCTTTAAACGATTATTTACTATAGAATGGCAGATATTTTAACTTTACTGGCTGCAAGTTTGTTTCATGTCATCCACTCATTAAGTATTAATGTTAGGATCAGGACCTTGCACCTTTTTATTAGAGTGTTGTCTGCCATCCAGTTGAAGGGAAAACCCCTTTATTGTCGTTGTAGGATAGGAGGTCACGGTATTAAATATTATTTCCTGACAGACTCCATGGCAGCCTACGTGTGGGTTAACCCCGCCTCCTCTCCAATGCTATAGGACCCCATTCCCATAAATGAGTGCTCACCACTAGCTACTGCGTTCCTTTTTTGTCCTCCTCTATGGACCTACACATGCTGTTCGCATCAAGATTGATTGAATCCAAGATTGGCATACCTGTGCGGTGCAGCTCAAAAGCCCAGCTATGAGCGGGCGAGTAGCTTAAAGAGGCTTGAATGTTCCCCCTTGGTGGATGGGTGGTCGCCTCTGCATGCCCGGCGGACAGTTCTCATCAACGGCTGGCAAGGTCTGTGGCTGCTTTTTCATACTCCATGGCAGTATTTCTATGTGTTGTCTGTAATTTCCCTGGTGGTCCAGTGTGTCCTATCCCCCTCATGGCGGCTGGTTCGCGTGCGTTCCAGCCCGCCACGGCACTTCCGGGTTGCGGCAGTCCCGCCGCTGGCACCTGCGCTGTAGCCAACCTGAGAGCGAGGTTTGGCTCGCGCATGCGCAGTACGGCGGCTCGTTCGTCGTCCGCGCAGGCGCCGTACGGTGGTTCCCCTTTGCGCGTGCGCAGTAGGGGATAATGATGTCACGGGCGGGGAATTTAAATTCCGCCCTCCTGTCCTGCTGAGTTGGGATCTCCCTTGGTAGGGAAAGGAGGAGCGGATCCCTGCTGGTCTCCAGGTGAGTGGTGGAAACCTCTGCAAATTAAAAAAAAAAAAAGAGAGCAAAAGAACAATTTTCCATTATTTTATCATTATATATGTTATCTAAATATACATACATATGCGGCTGGAAGTTGTTTCTCCTTTGCCTTGATTATATGTTGATACATGCCTTGTGCATATTATAAAAAAAAAAAAAAAAGAAGAGGCAAGCAGAGTTTTTTCTTTTCTCTAAAACCTTCTCATATTTGATGCCTAGGTTTTCTTAGACCATTATCCCTGCAGACTATTAAAGTGACATTTCGCGTCCCAGGTTATGGACAATTCACCGCCTTTAAGTGGCCAGCCCTCACGCACAAGGTATGTGCTCGTGAGGGGAGGGGATGAGATTTATGCACATTTTTTGTCGTGCTGATACCATGTTCTGCCTTTTTTCTCTCCCCTTCCCCTATTTTTTCTCTTCCCAGCCCTTCTAGGTCGGACCCGCTAAATGCGGTCCAGAATGCCAATGACCTTGCCAAGCCACAATACAATTCATCTTCATCCAGACGAGACTCACAGTCCGGATCCCACCAGGGGAGACGATCTCGTTCCTCCTCAAGACACCGCTCCCACCGCCATGACAGCCGCTCAGACCACAGAGCCTGCTGGGGATGTAGGACACGAGTTCCGGAAGGCAAGTCCTTATGTGACCGTTGTTTTGCCCGTGCGGTTGGGGAAAAAGAGACGGAAAACCAGCGTTTAGAGTCTCTTGTGAAACGAGTGGTACAGCAATCCCTAATGGAGAGGGAAGCACCTCGCACATTGAGCCAGTCTACCACCGCGTCTGGCCCGCCGGCGGAAGAGGCCCGTGATGATCCGGGTACTTCGCAGCCCTATATTACCTCTCCTGACTCCTCAGAGGATGAGTCTATTAATGAGGAGGTCATTGGAGGGTTCGACTTCGCGATGGTTTCCCCTTTAATCAAAGCGATCAAGGAAGCCTTGAAGTGGGAAGACCCTTCCACTCCCCCAGCCAAGCAGAAAAAATTCTTCAAGCACCTGGGGAGAGAACGCGCAAACTTTCCGCTCCTTCCAGAGCTAAAAGGAAATCATTGAGGAAGAATGGAGTAAAACAGAGAAAAAATCCTCCATGTCTAATAAAACCTCCAGATTGTACCCCTTCAAGTCAGAAGAAGTAAAGAATTTGGAGAATACTCCCCTTGTGGACGCAGCTCTTATGCGTCTGGCCAAACATGTGACTCTTCCTCTAGAAGACGCAGTATCTTTTAAAGATGGGCTCGAGAGGAAGATAGACCTAGATCTAAAAAGAATCTATGGGCTCGCGGGTATGGCCTGTAAACCAGCCCTGGCATTAGCGGCCATGTCCAAGGCCATGGAGGCCTGGACGGAGAACGTGGAATCCTTCCTTAAAGGCGTGTCAGAAGAGCTGGCTGGAAGTTCAGCAGCCGCAGAGCTGAAGCTTGCAGCGGTCTTCCTGGGGGAGGCGTCCATTGACCTGATCCGCCTTCTGGCTCGTATTATGCTGTCCTCAGTTACGGCCAAGAGAGCCCTCTGGTTGCGTCCCTGGCTTGCGGACCCTGGTTCTAAGCAAGCGTGGTGTAAAATCCCGTTTGAGGGGTCCTCACTGTTTGGCAATAAGCTTGACGATGCCATTACGCGAGCCACAGGTGGCAAATCGGGTTTTCTTCCCCAGGACAGGCGCATGCTGGGTCGAAAGAAGCCCCAGTTCAGAAGACGAAGTCCGGAGCGCTCCAGGGAAGCACGCTCCTACAAGCCTGGCCGGGACTTTAGGAAGAATTGGAGCAGAGGGCAGTCATCCTTCCGCAAACCCGTTAAAAATCAAACGTCCAGTGCTCGTGATCAGGCTAAATCTTTTTGAGATTACGCCCGCCCAGGCGGGCAGGGTGGGGGCTCGTCTGCTCCTCTTCCGGCACGTCTGGGTGGCCTCGATCTCAGACTTCTGGGTCATAAGGACGGTCTCGTCAGGCCACAGATGGGCCTTTTCCAGGACTCCGCACCCAAGGTTCGTCTCCACTCTTCTCCCTCGGGCAGAGGATCAAAAACAAATTTTGCTGTCCTATGTGGACCTCCTGAAAATTCAAGGAGCAGTAGTACATGTACCACAGGACGAATGGTTCCAGGGGATATACTCCCCTCTCTTCCTAGTTCAAAAAAAGGGGGGCTCTTGGCGCCCAGTCATAGACCTCACATATCTCAACGGATTCATAGAGAATGGAAGGTTCAAGATGGAAACCTTGGTGACCATTCAGAGAGCCATACAACCAGGCGACTGGATGATATCAATCGACCTGAAGGACGCTTATTTCCACGTTCCAGTGGAAAAAGAATTTCACAAATACCTCCGCTTTCACATTGGGTCAGATCATCTTCAATTTATTTGCCTCCCCTTCGGGCTGACAACGTCCCCCCGGGTCTTTTCAAAGGTCCTCCTAGCTACGGTGGCACTAATAAGATCCAAAGGGGTACGTCTTTACCACTACCTGGACGACCTGCTGGTGCTGTCCCAGAGCAGGGAGCAGTTGCTGGTCCACCGGGATCAAGTAATCTCCACTCTGTCCAACTTCGGGTGGCTCCTAAACATAGAAAAGAGTCAACTGAGCCCAACTCAGCGTCTAATATATCTGGGAGCCCAGTTCGATACAGTGGCAAACACTATCTCCCTTCCACTACAGAAAATTCCTACAGTTCGAGACAGAGTCTCCCGGGCTCTACATGCTCGGCAAATGAAAGCCTCTCAGTGTCTGAAAGTCGTTGGCACGATGGTTTCTACGACTCCCATGGTCAAATGGGCCTTATGGAGATTGCGTCCCTTCCAGTCAGGCCTCCTACGGCAATGGAAGTCAGGGGACAAGAACCAGGTCATCCGCATAACATCTGCAATGAGAAACAGCCTCTTCTGGTGGCTTCAGCGCAAGAACCTCCTGACTTGCCACTCCATCGCTCCCATCTCCTGGGTGACGGTCACGACCGATGCCAGCGGTACCGGTTGGGGAGCCCTTTGTGGGTCGAACCTGGCCCAAGGCAAGTGGGAAACTTGTCTCCCCAACCCAGGGTCGAATGTCTTGGAACTTCGTGCGGCCTGGTGTGCCCTACAGTTCTTCTCTCATCTCCTGATGGGGGAGTCAGTGCTGTTGAGAATGGACAACACCACAGCAGTATCGTATGTGAAGAGGCAAGGGGGTACTCGGAGTCCCACACTCCTTCGGGAAGTCGAGCCCATCCTATCGTGGGCGCAGAAATACCTTGCCAACATCTCGGCAGTCTTTGTCCCAGGCGTCCAAAACACTCAAGCAGACTTCCTGTCACGGACCGAGTTGGACAACAACGAGTGGTCTCTCCACATAGAGACGTTCAGGTGGATCTTGTCACTAAAGACCGATCCCGAAGTAGATCTGTTTGCTTCCCTCTGCAATCGCAAGCTGAAGAAGTTCTACACCCGGGGGCTCTGCAGTCAAGCCATCGGGACAGATGCCCTGACGGATCAGTGGAGGTTCAAGCGGGCATACGCCTTTCCGCCACTGCCAGTTATGCTGAGATTCCTGCAGAGGCTCCGAGCAGAGCCAGTGGAGGTGGTGACAATAGCTCCCTACTGGCCGAACAGGCCTTGGTTCCCTCTCCTGGTCCAGCTCAGCTGTCGGGACCCAGTGCCTCTCCCTCTCAGACCGGACCTTCTTTCTCAAGGGTCAGTCCTGCACCCTTGTCCTGCGGTGCTGAGACTGATGGTCTGGTTCTTGAGAGGGAGAGGCTGGAATCCCTAGGTTGTGCCTCAGAAGTAATATCCACTCTCATGAGCTCGAGAAGATCCAGTACAAATAAAGTCTATGGAAGGATCTGGTCCAAATTCGTGGAGTTCTGCTCTCCTCAGGGCAGGTCTTTTAGACATCCAAAAGTCCAGGACGTTCTCAGTTTCCTCCAAACGGGCCTAGATTTACATCTATCTGTCAGCTCTCTGAGAGTCCAAGTTTCGGCACTTTCGGCCTTCTCCGGCACTTCGTGGGCAGTTCATCCTCTGGTTAGACAATTTTTCCGAGGCGCATCGAGACTCAAGCCCCAGAGAAAGCCTAGGTTCCTCAAATGGGACCTTCCATTAGTCCTTGACTCGATCTCTGGACTCAGTACTTCGGGGCCCTCCCCGCTCCCTATCAAGGTCTTTTCAGCAAAGGTGGCCTTCTTAGTGGCCATTACCTCAGCCAAAAGGGTCTCTGAAATTGCATCACTTGGTCACGAAGAACCCTTCCTAACGTTTTTCCCGGACCGGGTAGTCCTCATTCCTATGCTGGGTTCCAACCCAAAAGTGTCTTCAGTATTCCACGTCAATCAAGAGATCGTGTTACCTACATTTAGGACCCCAGGGTCCACTGAGAATCACCCTCTAGATGTGGGCGAAGCTATTAAGGAATATCTCAAGGTTACTTCTCCCTTCAGACGTTCTAGTCATCTCTTCGTGCTTCACTCAGGCAGCAATATAGGGAAAAAAGCCTCAACCAGGACTATCGCGTCCTGGATCGTACAGACCATACAACAGGCATATAGGGCTAAGGGCTTGGCTCCTCCAAAGGCGGTGACAGCCCATTCCACCAGAGGTATGGCAGCCTCGTGGGCAGCGGCTCGACATGTGGCTCCAGATACCATCTGCAAGGCAGCTTCATGGGCTTCTATTAATACCTTCATGTTGCATTATTGTATAGAGCCTGCCTCACTATCCTCTGTAAACTTTGGGTTACAAATCCTATCGACCGATAGGACAAATTAAAATTTATGTTTTGATCATGCATACCCGCCCGTGTGGTTGGCTAGTTATTTCCCACACGTAGGCTGCCATGGAGTCTGTCAGGAAAAAGGAAAATTTATTGTCAAATACTTACCGTAATTTTCCTTTCCTGATGGACTCCATGGCAGACGGAGTTCCCACCCATTGGTCAACGAGTAGGCTAGTTACGGAACGCAGTAGCTAGTGGTGAGCACTCATTTATGGGAATGGGGTCCTATAGCATTGGAGAGGAGGCGGGGTTAACCCACACGTAGGCTGCCATGGAGTCCATCAGGAAAGGAAAATTACGGTAAGTATTTGACAATAAATTTTCCTTTTTAGTGAGCGGGAATGCAGTTGACAGACAGAAAGCTGCAACATTTGGGGCCAATGAAAATGGCAAAATTTACCAGTCATAAAAGAAGGGTCTGTGGAGAGGCCATTACAGTGGGCCAATTGCAATTCAAGGGCATAGGCACATGGGAAAAGAAAAACAAGAATAAGACGTGTTTCATCAAATAATCAAGAATGATATAAATGTTCTAGGAGACTAGCCCAACAAGTAAACCATTTAGCAAATGAAGAATGGTCACTTATCTACTCCTGGGGTTCAAGCAGAACAGGTGATGGGATGGTAGCCTTTTTGGCTACCAAAGAAACACCATCTTTTTTTTTTTTTCTTTTTTTAAATAAATAAAATACTTTGTGTTCACCTTTTTATTTCTTCATTATTTTCACTCTGAGTCAGATATATACTTCTACAGACAGCAAAGCTCACGCTTCCTGCTGATTGGAGAACTCTAATTCTGACTCAGTAGGGGGTATGTTGGACCTCTGCAGAGAGGCCGCCCATCCACACAAATGTCCTTTTATGCAGCATGCTGGCAGAGGACAGGCTTATTTACTCCAGGTGCGGCTGCTTATTAAAAGAAAACTTTCTATAATACTTTGAACACCTTTTGTTTTGATGCACCTGGAATGTATTTTGCTGATTAAACTAAATATTTAGTTGGGCTTTAAATTGTGTTTTTGTTGAAGTCATACCCCCATTGGAAATCCCATCACTGCCTGTCCATGTACCACCCTGTGTTTTGAATGATAATTAAGGGGAGCTCTCCCTCATGATGATACAAACAGCAAGAACCTAAGATTCTAATTCCTCCCCACTCTATTCAAAACTATAACATAAAAAAAATGGTCTGGACATGGGTTACTACCTCACACAAAAAGGTGTATATTATGGGTAAAAACACGTATTTTTTCTTTCAATATTCATATTGAAGCACACAAGGATTCTGATAATGTCAATACTGCTGCCTATAGCAGGATGGGACACTGGCAAAAAAGAAAAAGGAAGGCCATCCCCGGATCACCTCCCGCTCTACCTAGCATGTGCGCCTCCTGGGGATTTTCCTGCCTTTTTCCATCAGGTTGATGTCACTACCTGTTCATTTTCCTGCCCTTTTTCATCAAGTCTTCTGCGCAAGTGCGGGTTAGCGCCCTGAGGCGTCTTTGGCGCATGCTCAGTTGGCACGGATTTCCTTTTGCGGCAACGCGCCATTGGTGCATGCGTAGTAAGCCCTGGACTCTTACACCCCGCCAATTGTACCAACCGATACATCTGATACCTAAACAACCCCCCTCCTCCTGTTACCTCTCGCAGCGCATTTGGTCTATTTGACTTCCCCTTGCCACAAGAAAAGGAAGACTGAGGAGGATTTCCACCAGAGTGCCTTCTTGATTCCCAGTTTCCTTCCCATTCCCCTCCCTTCTTCTCTCTTTTTCTTCCCCTCCACTGGCTGGTTGCACTTGTCTCCAGGAAGAGCTCATAGCAAGGAGGACCCCATTGGCCATAGAGAACATATTATAATCCGATACTATACTTCCCTCATGTCCTCCACCGCTAGATTTTAACTGTCCTTCTTCACCTTTCAGAAGCATGACACCCCCAGCCTCCCTCCCCTGTTCTCAAATACCATTACCCCCTCTCCTAATTCCTTGTTTCTCTCTGGGCTCCAGGCGAGATTTTACGTAGATTACATATTCCTACACCTGGCTTTTGTATCTTCATACCACACCACCTGCCTGGCTATGTTAAGCTTCGATACCTACCTTCAGCTATATGCCGTTATGTACAGTATGTGATGTAACAAAGCTGGAACCCCTGTTTGTCTTGTTTTGACCTTGATTTTGTTTCTTACTGTACAGCTATCAGTTTGTTGAACTGTATACTACAATTATCAATAAAATCTGTGTAGAAAAAAAAAAAGATTCCACTCTACATTGCTGCTTGAGCTGGTCTCTGCATAGCCACTATAAGCATAGGCCTTTCCTAAGCCAGACTGTCATGACCTTGCAGTAATACATTCATGACCTGTCTGTCTCTTAACTGGTCTGTGTATCAGCCTTGAGGCTTGTACTCTCACACCTGCATGCTTAAGTAATCTTCCCTCTGTGTGGCTCCACCCTAGCCCCAACAGGAACCACTATTTAACACCGTATTCTCCAAGCCTGCCTTGCCGTGCAATATTGTGTGTTTGGCTTCCTGTTTGCCGTGTGCTCTAAGTTTGTCTCTGTCTCTGTTACCGATCTTGGCGTGTTCCCGACTATCCCTGTCTGCTTGTGACCCTGACCTTTGACGCGTTCTCGACTATCCCTGTTTGCCTGTGACCCTGACTTTTGTCGTGTTCTCTGTTATCCTTGTCTGCTAGTCGCCCCGACATTTGGCTACCTCCTTACTATCCCTTGCTGTCCTGGGCTGCTGTTTCCTCTCCATCCTTCTGTAGCCTACCGTGAGCTGGGAGACCCTGGGGGCCGCGACCTGGAGCCAGTTGCAGCCCAGTCCATCCTCACCACTAGAGGCTCTGGTGAACACCTGCTGGCTCTTAGACTCCGCGCCCTGGGGAATCTATGCTATAACACACTGTGGGATCCGTGTTGGTGCTCCAGGGGACCTGCCTTCCTGAACCACCCCGAGTTCCATCCGCAGCAGTCAGCCTTAGGGTCCACTATCACAGCGGTGCACTCCTGACCCCAATGGGGTGCATCTGTCACCTGGATACAGGTGACCTGACACAGACTTTGGGGTGTCAGACCCTGCTGGGCTGAACATGCAGGGCTAGCCTGGAATGTGTTCTTGAGGCACTGGGCTCTGCATTGTGGCTAGACTTTTGTGTACTAGTAAAAATTATCCACGGAGCACTTAACAGGTCCACAGCCGTGGCATGGCTGCAGGCATGAAACTGCCTCTGAAGACTCACTCTATTAAGCAAGGCTGGTCAGGCTAAAGCACCAGACCACTACAGAATGTTACATGTCTGCACATAGAAACAGAGGGGACAGTCCCACTGCTATGGGTCACCCCAGCCCATACTCCACTACCAATTCTGGGAGTGTCTAATCCGTATGCTCTGAGGAAACAGTCTTCTCCAATCTAGAAAAGGGGTGATCCTACAGTTATAATGGCCATCATTGCACTCCCCTTGGCTCTGTCAGGTCACTCCCCTTGGCTCTGTCAGGTGAGGCTGTGTTTCCTTCTATGTTATCATTGACCTCAATGTTCACTCAGAACTTTTCTGCCTAATCACCCTATAATTTGCTGTAATTGACCTTAGCGCTCATATTGCGCTACAGCATAATTGCCTGCAAAGTCTGTTTTCTTCCCAAGGCCTTGAAACAGGCCAGGCCATTAGACACTGTGACTATCTTGAATTAATATTTCTGAAGATAAAGGTCATTAAGACCTTATTGATGGAGTGCATACTATCCTCCATTTGGAAGATAGGCCTGCTGTCTATAGCTCTGTGTCTTTAAGAGCTCCTACTGCTGCAAGGACCTTTCCTACTACAGCTGTTATTAGAGGCATTTCTATGGTATTTCTCTATGTCCTGTATGTAAATTGGAAGCACTATGAAGGGTTCTAGACCCCACCTGAGAATGTTTTGGAACTGTTCCCCTATAAGAGGCAATTTCTTAACATTGGTCTTTACCCACTGTGGACCTCCCAATGACCCTTCTTAACAAGACAGCTTACCATTTTTCACCTTCTACTGACTGACAGCTGGAATCCAACCTTATTACCCTATTCGAGTTGGCAGGTTCTGCCCCCTGCCCTGTGATGGCATTGACCTTAATCTGTCAAACCGTTTCAGATTGGGTTGGATACCTTAGAAATGTGCATCCCACACACCCTTTCCCTTGAGACCCATGGACCTTATGGGATAAAACATCTTGAGTTTTCTGGTGGTGTCACAAGGCAGTTTACACCCCTTGACAGCTGTCATGCATTTGCCGCTACAGCTTTTCCTGGTAAGTCTAATTATTTGCAATTGATTTTTTGGTCAGGCAACCTCCGTAGGCATGGAATTCTCAGCCCTTGATCCTAGTTGACTCATTGGTACAAGATTTTAGGCCTTTCCTTGAAGACCAGATAGTCTTTATAACCTGGCCCTGTTGTCTTAGGTCCCTTTTTCGGACTGTTCTCCTAAGGGTGGTTCCTTTTGTTCTGCCCCATAATGTAGTGGGTCTTTTTTTTCCTCTTGTGACAGGTGAGTTATTGGTTGATCATCTTTCTGCTGTTCAGTGCGCCTTCCATGTAAAATCACTCCCATTGTTGGTGACCTTTCTCCAAGTCTTGAGGTTCTCATTGATTTACCATATCCTCCCTCTGGCTGTGCCCATAGTTTCCCCTATTTTATAACCTAATTAACGTCTCACACCTTTTTATTTCTTTATAGTCTTATACCCCTGCATGTTTTAATGTATGACTGATGTTATGTTGGAAATGCATCTATCTCAGTGAAAAAAAGCTGCTTCCTGCTTTCATACTCCAATGCCCCATGCTGACATCCTTCAGCACAAGTGTCTTAAGACAGACTTGTATTGCAGAAGAATAAGGCATCTTGCACATAGGTGCCTGAGCTCATGAAATAAAAAAAAATGGCACATTTCCCTAGCCTGGAAAGCTCAGGTGCTGCATACATCCGCCCATAGCCATGAATAGCTGTGTGTGGCTATACTGGGGTATATTCTGGTGCTTGCATAAACATGAGTATAGTGTACGGGTGTATTCAAAAAATATAAAACACACATATATTTCTATGCCCCCATTGGCTTAGATAATACGGAAATATTCCTTATTTTGCGTTCTAACAATGCAAATTTTAGTAAGAGTTAGTTGCATGTTAGTTTTAGGTCCCTTTTTGCCCCATTGTTCCTGTCACATAAGCATATACAAAACTTTACTACAGGCTTAGGGCTTATGCATACCACCACCCAGATCACAGTAATTTTGTAGTGTGTATGGCCAGGTGTTTTTTTATCAGGTGTGGGCAGGAAGTCTGTACAAATCATTGACAGACTGACCACAGCTTTTCATATGTAATAGCACATGCCTAACCATGGCTAATCACTGCAATTACATGTAAAAAGCTGTGGCTAGTGCTGCCCTAACAATGATTTGTTAATGCTTCCTATCTGCAGTTGACTGAAAATATAAAAACGTAAAAAGGGAAATGGCGCTGTACTTACTAACAAAACATATGTGTATGTAACTATTGATGGTGTGTTCACCACCAAACATATATATATGTATAATCATATACACTACCGTTCAAAAGTTTGGGGTCACCCAAACAATTTTGTGTTTTCCATGAAAAGTCACACTTATTCACCACCATACGTTGTGAAATGAATAGAAAATAGAGTCAAGACATTGACAAGGTTAGAAATAATGATTTGTATTTGAAATAACATTGTTTTTACATCAAACTTTGCTTTCATCAAAGAATCCTCCTTTTGCAGCAATTACAGCATTGCACACCTTTGGCATTCTAGCTGTTAATTTATTGAGGTAAGCTGGAGAAATTGCACCCCACGCTTCTAGAAGCAGCTCCCACAAGTTGGATTGGTTGGATGGGCACTTCTGGCGTACCATACGGTCAAGCTGCTCCCACAACAGCTCAATGGGGTTCAGATCTGGTGACTGTGCTGGCCACTCCATTACCGATAGAATACCAGCTGCCTGCTTCTGCTGTAAATAGTTCTTGCACAATTTGGAGGTGTGTTTAGGGTCATTGTCCTGTTGTAGGATGAAATTGGCTCCAATCAAGCGCTGTCCACTGGGTATGGCATGGCGTTGCAAAATGGAGTGATAGCCTTCCTTATTCAGAATCCCTTTTACCCTGTACAAAGCTCCCACCTTACCAGTACCAAAGCAACCCCAGACCATCACATTACCTCCACCATGCTTAACAGATGGCGTCAGGCATTCTTCCAGCATCTTTTCATTTGTTCTGCGTCTCACAAACGTTCTTCTTTGTGATCCAAACACCTCAAACTTGGATTCATCCGTCCACAACACTTTTTTCCAGTCTTCCTCTGTCCAATGTCTGTGTTCTTTTGCCCATCTTAATCTTTTTCTTTTAATGGCCAGTCTCAGATATGGCTTTTTCTTTGCCACTCTGCCCTGAAGCCCAAAATCCCGCAGCCGCCTCTTCACTGTAGATGTTGACACTGGTGTTTTGCGGGTACTATTTAATGAAGATGCCAGTTGGGGACCTGTGAGGCGTCTGTTTCTCAAACTAGAGACTCTAATGTGCTTATCTTCTTGCTTAGTTGTGCAACGCGGCCTCCCACTTCTTTTTCTACTCTAGTTAGAGCCTGTTTGTGCTGTCCTCTGAAGGGAGTAGTACACACCGTTGTAGGAAATCTTCAATTTCTTTGCAATTTCTCGCATGGAATAGCCTTCATTTCTAAGAACAAGAATAGACTGTCGAGTTTCAGATGAAAGTTCTCTTGTTCTGGCCATTTTGAGCGTTTAATTGACCCCACAAATGTGATGCTCCAGAAACTCAATCTGCTCACAGGAAGGTCAGTTTTGTAGCTTCTGGAAGGAGCTAGACTGTTTTTAGATGTGTGAACATGATTGCACAAGGGTTTGCTAATCATCAATTAGCCTTCTGAGCCAATGAGCAAACACATTGTACCATTAGAACACTGGAGTGATAGTTGCTGGAAATGGGCCTCTATACACCTATGTAGATATTGCACCAAAAACTAGACATTTGCAGTTAGAATAGTCATTTACCACATTAGCAATGTATAGAGTATATTTGTTTAAAGTTAGGACTAGTTTAAAGTTAGCTTCATTTAAAAGTACAGTGCTTTTCCTTCAAAAATAAGGACATTTCAATGTGACCCCAAACTTTTGAACGGTAGTGTACATAAGGTGTACAAACTATGTATAAACAGCAGAGACCAAGTACTACCTAGCACGTGAAAAAGTGACATGTGCTTAAATTATAATATATGCAAAAGGTAAAAGATAAAAAAGTGTAATAAATATAAAATATATATGTGAAGGTGTGTGTGAAGAGATGCTTAAATTATAATATATGCAAAAGGTAAAAGATAAAAAAGTGTAATAAATATAAAATATATATGTGAAGGTGTGTGTGAAGAGATGCAGTCAATAAATAAATAGCATCAGCTAATGTGAATAATACCTGTCAAACAACACTGGTATAAATTGCAAACATAAGCTAAATGAGTTGCTGTAAATGATATCCAATAAATTATTTAAACTGAGTGTCCATATAGAGTATTAGTCAATAGTGCCCCAAAAATTAAAAGAGAAATACGGTAATAAAATCAGAAATCAGTGTCCATATAAAGTGACATAGTGCTTCCTTCAATAAGTGAAAATTTTCCAGGGATAAGCAAAGAACGTGTTGACAAAAGTGACTGTGCTCCCCTCTTGTGCTTTCACTCACCAGAGCGCATCACCCCTGCAGGGGTACAAGCGTGCAGAAAATAATGTGATCCCGGTCTCAGAGTTGTGATATCCCCCTGGTTCCCAGCTTTAGGGCAGGAAGGTCATCCACGGATGGAAGAGAAGGAGACTCCAGTATCCCCCCTCTACAGCGTAACTCCCGGCCAGATAACCGCATGTGTATGTGATAAAAACGAGGAAAAAACAATCCACATAGCGTAATTCCGTATTGCTGTATTTATTAAAAAATATTTTTTTTTAAATTAGAAAATACCTGGCTGTACCTGTCGCAGAAATTAACTGATCTGATTTAATGATTTCCATTATGGTCTAAGAAGCCAAACCACTCAATTCTGCATTAAAAGTAGCTCATGTAGCTATTGGAGAGTCAGGCTACAAGTGCCTGAGAGATTATATGCGAACTGACACCATTGACGTGATCACATGGCCTCTGTTCTCATCTGCATGGAGAGCTGGGAGCGGTGACTGCAGGGGGGGGGGGTTTAGTGATTAGCTGTGCAGGGGGGTATGTCAAAGCAAGTCTTATGCCGTACACACGGTCGGACTTTTCGTCTACAAAAGTCCAACGGACGCTGACGGACTAAAGCTGGCTGGTAATCCGATCGTGTGTGGGCTTCTCCGGACTTTCAACTGACTTTTTTAGCCTCAAATCCGACGTACTTTAGATTTGAAACATGCTTCAAATCTTTCCGACGGACTCGAGTCCGGTCGAAAAATCCGCTCGTCTGTATGCTAGTCCGACGGACAAAAACCCACGCTAGGGCAGCTATTGGCTACTGGCTATGAACTTCCTTATTTTAGTCCGGTGTACGTCATCACGTAAGAATTCGACGGACTTTTGTGTGATCGTGTGTAGGCAAGTCTGTTCGTTAGAAAGTCCACCGCAAGTCCGTCGAAAGTCCGCCAAAAGTCCGTCGAAAGTCTGTCGGACAGGCTGTCGGACTTTTGTAGCTGAAAAGTCCGACCGTGTGTACGCGGCATTACCACTGGAGGACAGGCAGACTGAGCTCCCAGCACAGACACAAAACTGACCATGCTGGGATAAATGTGTGCTCATGCCTAGCGTGGTCAGTTTATAAAAGGAAAGCATTGGGGCTGTAAGGTAAACCAGATGACCAGCACCACAAAACCAGTGTGGGCTTATGCTCATATTAGTGTGTGTGTGCATTGCTCACATGCAAATACTTCTAAGCAAAGAGGCAATAAGTGTACTATTCCAGTTCATCATGCTCGCATTCATGCGCACACTTGCACACATAGCCGCGTGCACACGTGTGCATAAGAATTAGTGTGTGTATTTGATGCCCAGTCACCTATTTAAACTAGTCTGTTACCATGAGCAGTTGCTGAATGGTCTTCAGCTTGTACCTGTATTCCTAAGACCCGATCCATTGAACCTGCTTACCTGTATATGACCCAGCTTTCCCCTGGACATTTCCTTTGCTCCTGCATAACCTTGTTAATCTTATCTCTCTGACCTCGGCCTGTTTACTGGACCTGTCTTTCCTGCTGATTCTGTACTGCACTGCCCGGCTGTTACCGACCTTGGCCTGCATCCTGGACTTGCTCTGCCTGCTGACTCAGTCCCTTGTTGCCTGGCTGCTGCTGGTCGCTGCCTGTAAACCGGCTCTGCTTCCATCTCCTGCCCTGTTGCCAAGCCCTTTTAGTATCCTGTTCTTAGGACTGCAACCCCCAGCTTCATCCACCTAAAGAGCGGACTTCGCCAGCCAGCTACTCTGGCACTTATGCCACTCGATGCCCTCACACTCTCTGTCTCCACCTTCAGGGGTAATGATCCCCATGACTAAGCTACGGGGGGGGGGCGGAGTGAAATGCGTTGGGAGCGTGGCCTGGTCTGAGTCCAGGCTGAGGTTGCCACTTCATTTATTGCAGCAGGACAGCATAGATGTGCGACTTCCAGGGGTCACCCTTCCTTTCTTCCACTTTCAGGAGTGTTGGGCAGGAGGTTCAAGAGAGGACTCCACAACATTCCAGTGTTCACCAGGTACGTGATAGGGACTGGCTGGATCACCAGGTATTTCACACAAAGAAAGCAATATAAAGATAACAGGATAGTTGTTGGGGGTAGGGTCATCTGAGCCTGTGCTCGTATGGATACTTCTCGTGTGGAGCATGCTCATCAATATCAGGGACCAGGCAGAGACATGTGAAAAATGTAAAATTAAAGCGTTTGTTAACCTAAAAAAAAAAAAAAAAAGGATCCTGCTGTCCCTTTAAAGCATGTTATACAGTGTTACACATGTGCTGTGTAATTTGGCCTCCTGTATCACCTTAAATACCTGGCTGATCCTGACAGTTTCTGCCCTCCCCTCTGTAAACTGACCAAGGTTAATCATGGGTGCTGAGCCCCGACATCGTGGTCAGTTTACGTGCCTCCATCATCCGCAGCTCTCTTGTCCTCCTCTGTCCTCCCTGACTGTCAGCTAGTGACAGTGCTCCCTCCTGCTGCTAGAATAACATGTACATATTTATATTATCAGTGCTGTCTCTTAATGCAGTGTCCCCCTGTGTGTAATTTTATTTTAAAATCCGTTTATACCTCATTTCTAAACGCCTATCGACACTCACGTGACCAGCCGGCACTCTCCTCTTCCCGTCTGACAGATGCAGTGGGCGGGGCCGAGATTCCCCCACTGACTTCAGTCGGGAGGGAAGGAGGAGAGAGCCGGCCAATCACATGAGCGCCAATCGGCACACAGAAATTAGGTATAATTGGCTTTTTTTTTTTTTTAAATCACACACACAGGGGAACACTGCATTAAGAGACAGCGCTGATAGTATAAATATGTACATGTGGATTAACAACCACTTTAAGGCAGTTCCCTGACTTAGAGATGAGCCTTCACTGTGTGCAGTAATAAATGCAGATTTCCTCTGAAAAGTGACTTGTCCCATGTCACTAGACACTGTAAGTTGTATTGGGAGGGACATGCTGAGTCTGCACCCGCTCCACCTAGTGTGGTCCTCATGCGTGCTCTCGTCTAACTCTTTCCCTCCCATTCCTCTTGACTAGGCCATAGATCTCCATAACATTAGTCTGCTCATGGTTGCCAAAGTAGACAGACTGCTAGGGAGGGAGCCAGAATACCGGAATCCTCTCTACTGGTGGACCTGCCACCTCACTAGGTACCACGCCTAATGACTGGTTGCTTGTACCTTTGCTTAGTTACTCATTAGCAACTACACTCCTCTTCTGGTCCTTTCTGAGTTAACCTTTTTGTAGTAGTGTTACTTCATACCCTATAGTGCAAATACAGACCCAGATACTTTGAAACACGCCAGAACCAACTTGGACCCCTTTGAATAACTTCAGACTAGGCTCAGAACAGTTAACGCAACTTTACTGTTAAAATGCAGCATGACAGTACAAAACTAATAACGTTCTTTCCCTAAGCCTAAGACAGTGTAGTGGCCCAGGCATACCTCCCTGAGGTGAGAGTCTATAATGGCAATGCCCATGGCTTTGATGCTCTCCCTGAATCCCAGTCTTTTCAGTACCATACTTGCGCTCACAGGTGAGTCTACAATCCACCAATACCCATGTCATGTTCTCCGGCTCCCCCAATCTTAGCTGTCCCCCTTTTTATATAACATGTAGGCCCACCAAAACCAAAAGCCCAAGAACTGAGCTAAATATGCTTAATCCTTTCCTTAGCCTGGGCTGGCAGCGGATCAGCTTACTATATACAAAAACATTTTCAACCTGTCTACATACTTTTTAACAGGAGTATGTGGTACAACAGACACATATCAGGAATATGAAATGTTGGGGTAATGCACCCTTTAAAAAAATACTGTCCCTATAATTTCTTTCCTATTAATAACTTTGGCAACAAGTCCCATTTTTACCAGCTAGGCTTGTAAGCCGACACAGTATACTTTCTCCACTGCTGGTGGTGCTCTTCCGCAACAGCACTGTTGCTGGAGAAGCAGTCGAGAGGAACAGAGTTCTTCTATGGTTTCTGGGTTACTGGGGAAGCTGTCCTACTGGATGCTGCCTCCCCATGTGGCTCGAGTGGCCATCTCAGATTGGGCATAGCCTACTTAGGGCCCTGGCTCCAGCTTGCAAGTTGGCAATGTGGGGACAGGTTAGGGACAGTGAGGGCTAGTTTAAACTTGCTTCAAAACATGGCTTTGTTAAAACTCCAGTCAAAGCTCCTGTCACTAATTAAAATGGTTAGCTTACAGTCCTGTTTACACCTTGCTTTTGCTTGGTGCTTCGATGAGGCTTTGGTGGGGCTTCGATGAGGCTTTAGTGGGGCTTCAAGCGAGCTTCGCCATAGACTTCTATGGAGGCTTTAAAGATGCTTTGAAGCACCACTAAAGCTACATGAGGTATAATTTTTGAAGAGAAGCCAAAGCAAAAGCAAGGTATAAACAGGACTGTAAGCTAACCATTTTATTTAGTGACAGGAGCTTTGACTGGCGTTTAGAGAGCTTTAACAAAGTGTGTCCGGAGCCTTGTTTTGAAGCAAGTGTAAACTAGCCGTTAATGTTCGTTGAAGCCAAAGCAAGTGTAAATGAGCCTTAACAGCGGTAGGGAGAGGTTCCTGATGAGGAGAGAAAGCGTAGGGTTGCTGCTCTTCTGGACACTTTCCTGACTGGGTGCTAGATGGCCAAGCTGCATTCTGCCCCTTCCCACAGATGTTATCAGTCTGGCAGATGGCTGGAAAACACTTTGTTCATGTCGCTGGAAACTGTGAGTGCACCCAAGTGGGCAGTCTCCCGCCAGGTTTGTTGTTGCAATACGAGTTTATTTTGCACCTGACTGTGTAAATTGTTGCCGCCGCACCATGCTGCACACCACAGGCTGGTAAAATGGCAGTAAATAGTATACGGGCTATATAAACACGCCGTATGATGAAACTGTCAGCTCTTCTTTTATTGACCATAAACGCTCAGTATACTAAAGACAATACTTGGGAAAAAAAGGGTAGACTAAATTAAATCCAGCCACAACAAATGCAAAGCGCTGCAACAGTTACAACCAATTCAACTGGACTGGAAAACAGCTCAACTAGCAGTATTTGAATACTGGAACTTTCTGTTCGTTTTCACCAGAACTCGTTAAAATAAAGTTTTTGCATTCAAACAGGACGTGTGCAGAGCCCCGCAGATTCGCCAAGCAGTAAAATCGTTTCATTTTCCCCGTACAGCTTAGTCGCTCTCAATAAACGGCCCACTAACCGACACTTTAAAAATCCCAACCTAGTAATTGACGTGAGGTGAACTGGCACTTCTAGTTCGGCCTTCGCCGGCTCGCATACGGAAGCGTCGTTGACGTGTCGAATCCGCGGCGGCGGACGAACAGACTAGGGAGGGGTTTGAGGGCGGGGTGTCCACTCGCTGTTTACGACACTGTAATCTGCTGTGGTTCAGGCAGGATCTGCGAGAAGTGGCAGAGATGGCGAGGCTGGTCGCGGTTTGCAGGGACGGAGAGGAGGAATTCCCCTTCGATACCAGGCAGATTCCCTTGTATATCGATGACACGTTGACGGTGAGTGGATGACGAGCGGCGTCTGGCTGCACACATGAGGTGGAAGGCCACACAAGCCAGGGCTCTCCGAGCAGAGGACAGGTCGTCAGACGAGGAGCGGAGGCCTCGTACTGGCCAACGGGCCTTGTGTGCGCCTCAGGCGGGCCTCGTGAGGGAGCAGAGCCCGCTGTGCCATGACTAGGCCTCTCCCTGTCAACTTTCCCCCAAGCACAGCTGACATGTATTGTACCGACTGCCCCGGAGAGGCTTAGTGTTACTGCTGCCATTTTTATCATTCCTCCATTTTTTTTTTCTGGAAATACGTGCAGCTGTAATGTCTTTATTTTCTGTATTGTTAAACCCAATCACCAGAACCCCATTGAAGCATTACCATGTTACAACAAAAGTGCTTCTCAATCCTCCTCGCCCCCATTATTTTTTTTTTAAATATCTTCAGCAATGATCTATTTTTCAAAGCAGTTGAGAACAGGTTAATGTTGTAATATGCTAGTATGTGCCGCATACTAGCACATTATGACACTTATCTTTCCAACAAAGGCCCCTCCCCCCTTCTCAGTGGTGTGTTGTCACTGCTGCAGCCACTTCCAACTTTACACATTCTTCCTTCCAGGTCCCCGCTCTCCCGCCGCGCACGGTAGTCATGATTGTAGCACAGCGCTTTGCATCAGCGTGCCGCCGGTGCAGTGTGCATGCAACAGTGAATTCACTAAATGCTGTGAAGCCTAAAAACTGTCAGGATTCCTCCTGACGTAAAATAAAATAAAAGTTGGACTTTGTCAGCACACTGGTGATATATTTTGTTTGGTAAAAATCACATGCTTAAAACATTAAAGGGTAAGTTCACCTTTACACAAAATCTTTAAGGTGAACTTGCACTGGACTCTCTCGTAAAAATAACAGACATTTCCACGCTCAATTTACCGACCAGCCTGCGACCAACCGAATTAACCAGTCAAGCAGTATGCATCAAAGACAGGTTTAGTTGCACACATTTTCAAATGCAGAGCCCCGGCAAGGCACCACGTTTTCTGTGGACCTAAACTCCAGTTCAGAGATAGGCAACCTTATAGAGGTGGAGATCTTACCTGAACAATATGGGAGAAGTCAAAGATCACCAGACACAGTGGGGATGATTTACTAAAACTGGAGAGTGCAAAATCTGGTGCAGCTCTGCATAAAAAAAAACAATCAGTTTCCAACTTCAGCTTGTTCAATTAAACTTTGACATTAAAACCTGGAAGCTGATTGGTTTCTATGCAGAGCTGCACCTGATTTAGCACTCTCCAGTTTTAGTAAATCAACCCCAGTGTCTCCTCCTCATACCTGATTTAAAGCGGAAGTAAACCCATTCATTTCCTGCAGGTGCTGGAGAAATGTAATTTTTGTGTTGGTTGTGCTCTCAACCAAATTGTCAAACCATCCAATGGCTGGTGTCATAACTGATCACATGTACAACACCATGGCAGCTGTAGATTAAACAGAGGCAAAGATGGCAGCTTCCTTGGCTGAAAACGATAGGGAGGTTTACTTCCACTTTTAACCTCCTAACTACCGTGTCGCAATCACATTCTTTGCATGGCAATCATGGGTTTAAATCAGGTGGTGAGGAGGCAACCTATCACCACCTGTCAAACACACCGGGATCGCTTTTTTGAGGAGTAGCAGTGCCTGCTCTACTTGTGAATGAGCTACTTTCAGAAATTGCACCAAACCTGCAGGATATAATAGAAGTCTATTGTTAAATGCAGCAAACCTGAAGGAAAGCTGCAAGTACACTGCACCCGCGGTGTGCGTAAACCGCAACACATCATGAAAGCAGCCCTATACTATTATGCCCAGTGTATTGCCTCACACTGACCTGAGGATCTCTTCTTTTCCTGCTGCTGGCACCACTCTGCAGACCGCTACCTGGGATAAGAGGTGGAGTGTAGTTAGTATCACTCCGCATGGGACAAGAGCCAGCACTACAGAGGAGGCATCAGCTTATTGCCCCCTACTACAGCTCCAACTTCACAAGTAGTCTCTCTGCATTGCACTCAGTTTGATGCTCTGGAATGGTAGGTCAGCAAGCCAGACCGCGATCTACAGGTTGCTGACCTCTGCTCTAGTTTGTGAGTCTCCAACAATGGAAGCACCTGCATTTATATGGGCAGGTGGAAGGCAGATAAACCAGAAGGGAGCACACCGCTTCTTGAAGCTATTGGGGCACGCTGAACACCCAGCCCAAAGTACCAGGGTAGCAAAAGTGTCAGTGCATTGCCTGGCCAATTTAAATGCCCTCCACCTGTTCATCTAAATGCATGTGCTTCCATTGTTGTGCCTTGCTGGGTCTCTGTAGCTTACGCATGTATTTGCAAATGTGTGCAACTAAACTCCTGTCTTTGACGTATACTGCTCGATGGGTCAATTTGGTTGGTCACAGGCTGGTCGGTAAGTTGAGCATGGAAATGTCTGTTATTTTTATGTGTTGCCTTTCCAATGCTCCTTGCTGCAGTGACCAGTTACAGGTGGGGGCAGTAACCACTTTTTTACACTGGACCCTCTCCCCACCCCCCCCCCTGGTCCTGCTGACCTTGAGTGCTGCGATTTTCTGCTGTGGCACATCGTGTAGCTGCTTTACCAGTCTGTGGATATGAAATCCTCGTGGCTTAATCTTCTAAATGTACCTTGTAAAGGTACGTATAGGAGGCATTCTAATTGGTTGGTGCCATCTCATGGACGGCACCAACCAGAACCTGTCCCGCCAGCAGGGGGAGAAGAGGAGAGAAAGCCGCGGGGCTTTCAAAGCCCTTGACTGGTAAATCGGCTATACAATGTGTCACAGCGCAAGATCACGCCACTTGAGGTCAGCGGGACCGGGGGGATAGGGTGGGGGTCCAGTGTAAGTTCACCTTACAGATTTTCTGTAACGGTGAACTTACACTTTAAGAACACACATTTACTAGGGGTGCACCTATATCCATGTCGATGCTAAACTCATGCAAATTTTTCAATGACTAAAACTGATACCTTTGTGGTGTGATTTGAGCCCATACAAAATGAATGGGCTCAAATCGCACAGCAAAGTATTGCATGTGATTTGAACAAGAATGTGGCGCAATTCCTCTTCGAAACGCATGCGGTTTCCTTCACCGCTCCTGTGTGAACCCAGGCTTGTCATAGTTATTTGTGCCTGGTTTTGCACAGGAGCACTGGGGGAAACCTTGTGATTCGGAGAGGAATCGCACAGCATTCCGTTTTCAAATTGCATGCAATTCTTTGCTGTGCGATTTGAGTCCATTCTTTTTGTATGGGCTAGAATCCCACCGCACAATAATTAGTATTTGCAAGTACATGAGCACAGGTATTGGTACTCGCTCCTAAAAACAGATATCAGTGAAGTCCTAACATATACATTATAGCTAAAATCCATAAATTCCACCAACCTGAATAGAAAGGCCTGATATACCCTATAAGAGGATAAGGAACAGACACCTTAAATCAGTTGTGTAAATTCAGCCAATCATAATGTAGTACAGGTGTGCTTGTCCAAATCCAGAAAGTAGCTAGGCCTTTCTATTCAGGTTGATGGCCTTATTGGTTTTAGCTATACTGTATATGTGTTTTTAATGCTTCTGTAATAAACAAGCCCCCCCATTCATTGTACGGTAGGCATATTGCTCAAGCACCCAGAGGAGACCAGTGCTGACTGAATGTAACACAGACCCCAACATCCTAGTTTACTGTGCCTTAGTTTATTTTATTTCAGGCACTTGTATAGCGCTGTCAAGTTATGCAGCGCTTTACATATACATTGTACATTCACATCAGTCCCTACTCTCAAGGAGCTTACAACCTAAGGTCCCTACCACACATTCATACATATACTAGGGCCAATTTAGACAGGATCCGATTAACCTACCAGCATGTCTTTAGAGTTATGAATGACTTTATTAATTAAAGAGGGAGTCCACCTAAACCGCCTAAAAAAAAAATATTAAAAGCCAGCAGCTACAAATATTGCAGCTGGTGACTTTTAATAAATGGCCACTTACCTGTCCCAGGGTCCATCGATGTCGGCAGCTGACGCCGAGAACCCGCTCGGTTCTCGGCAGCTGCCGCCGCCATCCTAGGGGAATCAGGAAGTGAAGCGTTGCGGCTTCACTTCCCGCTTCCCTACTGCGCATGCGCGAGTCGCGCTGCGCATCGTAACTGGTCCCCGCTATCTCCTGGGACCTGTGTGTTTCCCAGGAGACAGCGCGGAGGGACAGGAAGAGGCATAGACTCTCATGGGAGTCTATGCCGGAAGTGGGTGCAAATACCTGTCTTTTTTTTTTTTTTTTTTTTTTTTTTATGTGAAGTGGTTGTAAACTCTAAAAACAAAACAAAAAAACTGCAAGACAAAGGCATAATGAGCTAGTATGAATCGCATACTAGCTCATTACGAAATGCTTCTTAGATCGAAGCTATTGCAGCGGTCTCCGTACACTGCTGTGAATGGCGACATGTCTCCTGGAGTCATTTCTGGGTTCGCGGGCTCTGGTGCTGTGATTGGCCATAGCCACAATAACGTCACTCCCACGCATGCGTGCCAGAGCCGCCGAGCATGGCTACTGAAGAAACAGCCCGCTCAAGCCGTTTCTTCAGTAGCCGTGCCCGGCAGCTCTGGCTCTGATGACTTCGGCACATGCGAATACAGTGAATATCTCCTAAACTGTGGAAGTTTAGGAGACATTTATGGTACCTACAGGTAAGCCTTATTATAGGCTTACCTGTAGGTAAAAGTGGTGTAACAGGGTTTACAAGCACTTTAATGCATTCAAGATGCAAAAGCCACCTGTGTAGCAGCTGCCCCAGCACCCCCCTTATACTTACCTGAGCCCCATCTCTGTCCAGCAATGTCCACAAATGTCTCGGCCTTCTGACTCTACCTCCTGAATGGCTGAGACACAGCAGCGGCGCCATTGGCTCTGGCTGACTGACAGCAGCAGGTCAGAAGAGAGGGAACGTGGCTGGGCCGCAGCTCCGTGTCTGAATGGACATACAGCTGTGATGTGTCCCTGGTGCCCCCATGACAAGCTGCTTGCTATGGGGGCACTTGACAGGAGGGAGGGGCCAGGAGAGCCAAAGAGGGACCCGAGAAGAGGGTTCAGGCTGCTCTGTGCAAATCCACTGCACAGAGGCGGTAAGTATAACATGTTTGTTATTTTTATTGAAGAAAAAAGCTAGATTTTACAATCACTTTAAAAGTGTGTCATTTGTCTACTCTACAATGTTATTAGTAAACTTCTGGTACTGGGGCCCTTTAAATGCAGTGCAAATTTTATTGTAAAGGTAAACTAACCTCTTAAAATGAGTTTTCCTAAACCATGCTAAATGGTATTTTAGAAACCACTTTAGTAAATGTCTCATGAAGGTGGTAATGCACCACAGTTCTTAGACAACTTCAGAGATATTTAGTCGCACTGCAATTCTGTAAAAAGACAAATCTTTGGGGCTATGAATGAATTTTCACCTGTTCACACACTGGCCTTTTTCAGCACTGGAAGAATGCCAGTCGCTGCTAGGAGACATAGAAAGCAATTATTTTCTATGTGCCCCATCTGCACTGCAATGAAGCCTGGAGGTGTGGTGCAGTGAGCTGCGATTTGATCACAGCTCACAGGAAAACGCTGCATGTTGCCACGCTGCTGTGCAGACACACAAATGTAGTGTCACTTTGTGCACTTCAAATAAAGTTGACAAAAATAAATAAAGGAAACTGATGCGCTGAAAGACACATCACACTGCTCACTGCAGCCAAAACTGATAGCTACCCACACGCTAAAGCTTGGATATACTTTAATAATAGAACGCTGTGGGGTCTTGCACAGAGCAAATTACAAAGCATTACCAAATGTAAACCCTACACTTACTTTTTTTTTTTTTTTTAACCCTTTTACCCTTTCTCTGCATTTCGAATGTTTAGGTGCATGGCATTTTCAATTGCGGTGATCCATGCTACATTACTTTTGAATGGCACCTCCATGCACAAAGGCAATGCACCATAGTGCATTGGTCTAAAATTTTCAGAGGAGGGGGTACTGGCTGTCAGCCTGAATAGGACTGTCACGTGGTCCAGATCATAGTGTCCTTTAGTGGTGGCTGGCATGTTGAATGAAGAGTGGCCTCCCTGACTGTGTCCTTTTGATTTAAAGTACAGTAAAACCTTGGTTTGAGAGCAACTAGGTTTGTGAGCGTTTTCAAAGACAAGCAAATTTTTTTCAATAAATTTTGACTTGATATACAAGCATAGCAATATGGTTACATTTTAATGAAGGTACAACATTTAGCAACTCGCATGGTTGACGATTAAAACAGGCACATCTAAGTATGCAGGCATCCGGGGTAAAGCTGCCTACATAAACCATTCTCTACCACCATGGTCATCCCTTCCACAATGCGCTTCAAGCCTCGCTTTCAAATCGCTCTACTGCAGGGTAGTCTTCCTAGTCAAGATTGCAGACTGACAGCAGTGGGAGCCGGCGGTGTGGAGGATGGTCTGTGAACAGCTTTACCCCGGATGCCTGCATACTTAAATGTGCCTGTTTTAATCATCCACCATGTGAGTTGCTAAATGTTGTACCTTCACTAAATGTAACCATATTGCTACACTTAGAGGCGCCTCTTTTATGCTTGCAATCCAAGGTTTTACTGTATAATTTTGATATATATATATATAGAGAGAGGTATATATATATATATATATATATATATATATATATACACACACATATACACACACACCTCTAGAGAGAGAGATGTATGTGTATATATATATATATATATATATATATATATATATATATAATTATTATTATTTTGTAGCGTGTTCTTTGAATAGAAAACTGATAGTCCTGACAACCTTAGCAGCTTTGAGCGTCGCGGTAGTTCATTGATTCTTCCTGTCATCGCTTATCGGCTTGCCCATATGAGGAAGCAGATACACTGACAGGTCTGCAGGAGACCTACATGGCATCGGCGATCTGCTGGTGCAATGCTTTCCAAGCTCGTGCAACAAAATAATGTGCATTTTTTTTTTTTTTTTTTACCTCCAAAAAAAGTGCATTTTTTTCTTTGTCAAAAGGGGAACTTATCCTTTTAATACTGTAAGTTTCGCCTTTGGTTTAGGAGTTGCACGTTTAAAAGGGAAGTATGTGTTTTGTTTCTAAACCCCCCCCCCCATTCATACTTGCCTAGGTGGATGCGGAATCTGGCCGCCTCTGCACTGAGAACAGAGCGATGGAACACCACCGATGGCTCAGTTCTCACAGATCCCTGAGCGGAGAGCTGCTGACTGTCAATCAGCAGCTCTCCTCCTTGCTCATTGGAGCGCTGAGCTGTGGAGGAGCTGGGAGCGGCCGTCTCAGCAGCTCTCTGATAGGCTGAGACAGGCATCAGTCCAGGCACCTGGTGGATCCAGACTTCCTTGTCGGGATGACGCGGACTGATTCCTGGGAAGTCAGCAGAGAGTGTACTCCAGACCGTTCTCTTCTGAAAACGGGTCACAGGAGAGCAGAACGAATTGTACTCATGTGACCAATAGGAAAATGCCCAGCCAAACAAGCTCAAGCTGGACTTCCCCTTTAAATACTTGGCATCTGCGCTATAGCCGAATGACGGCTACAGCGCGGACCTACATTCCCGGGAGGCCGTCATATGACGGCCTCCCCTGTGCACGCTCCCTGCTCGCGCCGGGCGCGTTGTGATCACCCGAGTCTCTGAGACTCGGCTGTTTACCGATCTGTGTAAGGGGCCGGTCCCGGCCCCTTACCATGTGATCAGCTGTCAGCCAATGCTGACAGCGCGAGTAGAAAAAAAAGCCGATCGGATGTGAGGGACATCGGTCCCCAAGTGGAAGAGGCACATCTGCCTCATCAGTGCCCAATAAAAGTGCCACCTAACAGTGCCCACAGTGCCACCTAACAGTGCCCACAGTGCCCACAGTGCCACCTAACAGTGCCCACCTGTAGTGCCCATCACTGCCGCCCATCAGTGCCCATCACTGCCGCCCATCAGTGACCATCACTGCCGCCTCATCAGCGTACATCAATGAAGGAGAAAAATTACCTGTTTAAAATTTTTTATAACAAAATATAAAAAAATAAACTTTTTTTTTTTTTAAAAATTCAGTTTTTTACATTTTTTTTAATAAAAAGTAAAAACCGCAGAGGTGATCAAATACCACCAAAAGAAAGCTCTATTTGTGGTGAAAAAATGATAAAAATTTCATTTGGGTACAGTGTTGTATGACCGCGCAATTGTCATTCAAAGTGCGTCAGCGCCGAAAGCTGAAAATTGGTCTGGATAGGAGGGGGGTTTAAGTGCCCGGTAAGCAAGTGGTTAAAGGAATTTTGGGGTTTCAGTTTATAGTATTGGGATTCATCATGTGATCGTAGTAAGGAGAACCTTCCACTAGAATAATATTGACATATTTCAGCAATTCTGCAGGATTGGAATGTCAGGCAGGTAAGGTAATGCCAGAACAGCTGCTCAATCCCCTGCAGTGTGATTTTTTTTTTTTTGCTCTTGGTATACAGTACTGATGGTAAAGGCTTTAGCCGGCAAGTAAACGCTTATCTTACATTGTATGTGCATTTTCTGTGTTTTCACGTACTGCCATTGTAATCAATGAGCACTTTAGCATGTGTGGATACGTTAAGGAAAAAAAAGGCAAACTCTTTGGCCTACACGTGTTGCAGATATATGAATCAGTACTATTTAAAAACTGGCACCATTCATACCCTTGGTAAACTTGTGTTTTATACTTGCGCATTGTAATGAATTTCAAAACATTTGATCTTCAAGTGTATGGCCGATTTCAGGGCTCATTTACATGTAAGGTTTTTGCTTTGACATGCGCACATCTGTCTGTGTAGGTAGATGAGCCTGAAAATCTTATTGCAACAAGCCAAGAGAAGTAACTATGGTAAAGATGCTGGTGAGGAGTTCTTTGCCTTTGATCAGTGCTTATTTAACAAAATGATGTGGTCTGGTTTTCTTTTCTTTGATACAACCATAGTATTCAGCGATACATGGGCCATTTTTGAATAGAGATAATCTGTAAATTATGCAATGTCAAATTAACAGACATAATATAACTTCTGGAACCACTGCCTGCCCCACACATGGTCTGATGTAAGTTGTATTGAATCATATGACCGACATACCAGAAAGCATGGGCTATTTGATTACAACTTCCCAATGAGGAGTAGAAAGCCAGATTCGTTCCCATACCATAACAAAAGTAATGATTTACAAATTAATTGTGATACATGTAACCAAGAGTGGTGTGCAGCTGTAGTCCTTGGGGGGGGGGGGGGGGGGGGTTTCACACAAGCCAGAATTTGCAGCTAGCAGGGTGGATAAAAATCAATGATTTGAAAAAAAAAATCTAAATTTGGATTTTTTTTTTAATTTATTATTTAAAACGTGTTTTTGCTTTTTTTGTTTTTTTTTTTATCAAATTCATTTTAATACTTTACTTTTTTAGTAAAATATATCTAAAGTTTTCTATTTAAGATACAATAATAATTTAGTTTATTCAGCATGAAATGGGGCTCAGTTATGTAGCACGAGGCTGTATATTCTGCAATATTAAAATTTTTTTTTTTTTTGGTAAACTCATTCAGTGCATGCAAGCTGAGATAACATGTACTGCATTGATGCATTCATACAATTTCACAGTAACCATGAGATATAAAAACAAAGTTCAGGAATATTCCTTTATCCCATTTTTCAAATCTATGGACAATACAAACTATGATTGAATTGGTTCTAATATTGCTGTTTTACAAACCTAACAGCTTATTCTAAATTGGAAACCTTCACTTTGTTTGTAAAGATTTCAACTACCAGCAAGAATAAGTCCTTACATTTAACCACTTCCCGTCTGGCCTATAGCAAAGTGATGGCCGGGAAGTGGTTCGGTTATCCTGACTGGGCGTCATAGGACTGTGGCGATCGGTGGTGTAGTGTGTTAGTCTGACACACCGCATCACCGATCTCGGTAAAGAGCCTCTGACGGAGGCTCTTTACCACATGATCAGCCGTGTCCAATAGCAGCTGATCACGATGTAAACGGGAAGAGCCGTTTATCGAACAGACGCCAGTAGATCTGATCGGCGGCTCTCCTGCCAGGGGGGTCTATCCTGTTTGTTTATCAGCGCAGGACCACCAGGGATGCCCACAAAGGAACCCCAACAGATATGCCACCCTAGACCACCAGGGATATGCCAATCAGTGCCCATTAATAATGCCTGCCAGTGCCTCATCAGTGCTGTCTTATCAGTGCAGCTTATCCGTAAAGGAGAAAACTTACTTTTTTACAAATTTTATAACGAACAAAAACGTTTTGTTTTTTTTTTTTGTTTTTTTTTTTTTACAAATTTTCGGTCTTTATTATTTTGATAAACAAAAAAAAAAAACGCAGACGTGATCAAATGCCATCAAAACAAAGCTATTTGTGGGAACAAAATGATGATAAAAATTGTGTTTGGGTACAGTGTAGCATGACCGTGCAATTGTCATTTAAAAAGTGACAGCGCTGAAAGCTGAAAATATTGGCCTGGGCAGGAAGGGGGGTTAGTGCTTGGTATTGAAGTGGTTAAAGAGTACCTGTGACAGATCTATCATGGCAGCGCCTGTTAGCGGGCATCCACTCACCTGCTGCCGCCAAGTCCCTCACCTTGTTGTGTCACTGCCGCAGCACCAGCCGTCCCAATAAAGTGAACTGTCGGTGAGTCAACAGCGGGTCAGGAAGAGCTGCTCCGGGACAGAGATGACGGTTGCTGTTTAAAAATTATGATTTAAATCAAGCCTTTTTACTAGTGATTTAAATCATGATTTAAATCAAATCCACCCTGGAAGCTAGCCATAAAAAAATCCTAAACATATAAGGGTCTTGGCCTTTTTAGCCGCTTCCCGACCGCCTCACGCAGATGCACTGCGCCAGAAGGGCACGTACAGGCAGATTAACATACCTGTATGTTGCCCTTTAAGAGGAGGCTTGCGCGCCCGCTGGGAGCTCCGGCAGTGTCATCGCGGGTCCCGTGGACTCTGTCCGTGGGGATACCCACGATCGTCTCACGGAGAGGAAGAACGGGAAAATGCTAATGTAAACAAGCATTTCCCCATTCTGCCTAGTGACAGGACACTAATCACAGCTCCCTGTAATCGTGTCGTGTCACACATAGCCCATCCCTCCTAGAGTTAGAATCACTCCCTAGTACACACTTAACCCCTACAGCGCCACCTAGTGGTTAACCCCTTCACTGCCACTGTGTATCCAGCTTAAAAATGTATTTTTGACTCGTGCTAGGTTCATTTGAATGTGCCACTGATGACAAGTGGTAGCCCAAATTTTTTCCTTATTTTACCTTGATATACACTTTAAGGCTAGGTTCATGAGTTTTTTTTCAGTTTTGCAGAAATACACTACAGTCCATGTAATGATTTCCTATGGATCATGTTCACATCTGTGTTTTCAACTGGTACATTTTTTGGACAGGGTCAGGGCGTTTATTTTTTTTTTTTAATGCAGCGGGTTGTGTTTTTGGTTCCATAGACTTTAATGAAAACAGGGAAAACACATAAAAAATGCAGTGCATGTGTTTCCGTGACACTTTTGCTGGTTTCCCCTGCATAAACAACACACCTCCCAAAAATGCACTGGGAAAACACATCAACGCATGTAAAAGAAGCAAAAAAAAAATGGCTTAGACTTGCACACTGACCCTCTGGATTAACTTAGAGGTTGTAAGCCTCCAACCAAACAAACAAAAAAAAAAAACCTGCAAGACAAAGGCATAATGAGCTAGTATGCATCGCATACTAGCCCATTATGGAATACCTTAAAACGATGCCCTGAATCGGCACTGGCACACACCTGACAGGGCTGACATCTTTCCCGGAGTTACTTCTGGGTTTGCGGGCTCTGGCGCTGATTGGCCGAAGCCGCGAAGACACCAACGCATGCGTGCAGGAGTCGCCGGTTAAGGCACAGGCCCTGAAGAAACGGCATGAGTTGGCTGTCCCCTCAGTGTGCATGCGCCGACGGTGGCAGTGTATATAGTAAATATCTCCTAAACGCTGCAAGTTTAGGAGATATTTACAGTACCTGCTGACGAGCCTTATTACTAGGCTTACCTGTAGGTACAATTTTAAGAGGAAGACTTTACTTACTCTTTAATTGCGACCCACTAATCTGAAGGCAAATATGCAGATATGGATTTCTTCACTTTCATAATATTTCCAAGACAGTGTCTCGGAAAGCATTAAAAAACTAGAGGGTTAAAATGACAGCCAGGCAACTAGCTGTTTCAGGAGTGTCAAGCCTACCGATCTTTCATGACTGTTTTCCTTTAAATCACTGTTGATGGGCTTTTTCGGTGGATGGATCGTGTCTCCATGTTCAGCTGCTGTGTTCTGCCTGCAGTTATCTTTAGATGGCAGCCTAATTTTTCTAGTTTTGATTACATTGCCCTTTTTTATTTGTTGCACACCTGTGCTATAAGTGGGGAATTTTCTAAGACTGGAGCAGCTGTGTATATGGCAACCAATCAGATTCTAGCTTTCATTCTCAAAGCGGAGTCCCACCCAAAAGTGGACCTTCTGCTCATTTGTCTCCTTCACCCACCTCCCCCGGTGCCTCATTTGGTACCTTCGGGGGGGGGGGGGAGCGGATACATGTGACAGGTACCCTGTCCCCACTTCGGGAAACCAGGCTACAGCAAATTAAGTCAGCAGCTTGGCTCCCTCCCCCTTCGCCCCCCCCCCCCCCCCCCAGTTGGGCTAGTAGGCGAGAGCAGCGGTGCCTTGCGCATGTGCAGTAGGGACCCAGCGTGAAGCCGTAATGCTTCACTATCGGGTTCTCTTACTGGCAATGGCGACAGCAGCACCTGACACCTGATTGAAACATCAGCTGCGGTGCCGACATCGCTGGACTCCAGGACAGGTAAGTGTCCTATTATTAAAAGCCAGGAGCTGCAGAATGTGTAGCTGCTGGCTTTTAATTTTTGCAGCGGTGGGCGGACCTCCGCTTTAAGTGACAATTCTGAAACTAGAGGTTGATTTTTCACTATGCACAGCTGCTCTAGATTTTGTCTGCTCCAGTTTCAGCAAATTCATGCTTGTATATCTTCTTGTGCAGAGATGAGTGTTTGGCAATCTAACAAGGAATCTTTTTTTTTATCTGATCCTCTTTGTAACAAAGCCTAGAAGGACCATTAAGTGGAACCCCAATTAAACCAATTTGTTTATGAATTGCATTACGCAATTTACTTTCAGTAAAAAAAGTGAAATGTTCTAACAAAAGCTGGGCTGTTTTACGCATTCATTTCTTGGCATGGAATTGTTAACTACTCCAGACAGAACTGAGTAGATTTATCCCAAGACGTCGCAATAACCTGTTTTTTTTTTTATTTTATTTATTTTTTCCCCCAGATGGTGATGGAGTTCTCCGACAATATGCTGCAACTTGATAAACAACAGAGTGACACCTTGCAGCTTAAGCAGTTTGTCCAGGTATGGAAAATATAATTTAACCTTTTAAGGCGTGGACCAAAGTGGGCCTTTTGCTTCATCCTCGGTTGTAAACCTCAGACATGAAATATAAACATAGCGTATCCCTCTATAGTGTGTGCTTGTCTCAATCCACAGCACTAAGTGTCATTTCTGTCCGCAGCCTCATTCTTCTACTATAAGCGTGAGCCACTTCTGACAAATTTTACTGACACCAAGAGAAAAATGGTGACTGTGGAGGAATCTTAAGCAGATTGACAGCCTCAACTGTTGTGTGAGGGGGGGGGGCTGTCCCTTCCCTCCCCTCCAATCAGCTCTCAGTTTTCATTACTGATGTAAATTTAGCTCTCCGCCCTCTGCTTTTCAGAGCTGAGAGATCCTGTGTAAATGCTACATTTTGAATGGATATAGGCGAAGGACAACTGTAGATAAACAGGAATATCTTTTGTTATTTCCTGAGGCCAGTCACGTCACTGGGTATATGTGCGGGTTTACATCCACTTTAAGTCCTGAAATCTTTCACTGTCTTGCTGGATGGGAGTACATTCTATAAACTTGAAGGCTCTATGCACACTTGTGTGTTTGTGTTTATTTTTAAAGCTCCTAGAAGCTGTTAACATTTTTTTCTGCTTCTAGAAGCAAAATATCCTATGCTTCCATGCACACTACATTAGGCTGTTAGAGTTTTATGGGGCTTCAGCATCTAGGAACAGAATTTTTTTTTTTTTTTTTTTTTTGTAGTGCGTTTTGTAAACGTTTCCTAAATGCTTGTAAACGCTACTAAACAGATTTTTTATTCTCTTCATATACAGTACTGTATATAGCTCCTAAATGCTTTCTAGCATTTTTTTTTTTGAGTTTATAAGAAAACTCTAGTGTGAATGGAGCTGAAATGTTTAAAGTAAATCTGTTGCAAAGTTAAACCTGGCTCAATAATACTTCTAATAGAGGTTGCTTTTCTCTGACCTAAGGCTGTATCCGCATACTTGGGTAGTAGAATTCTTTTCATTGACACTAAACCATGTCATCAATGCTAACCAGATCTAGTTGTGTTTTAGAGGAATACAGTTTCTATTCGAGACTTTGGACACAAATGTTTAGCTTCTTGGCAGATTCACCAAGTTACTTTTATACAAAAAATGAGAACTAATCCTATACATCCTCCCTGATCCCTGCTCTACTTGCCTCCAGTGATGCTGAATTGTAAGTGCCCATGCAGCCAGTCAAGGGATTTGACATCCACACTCTTCTCCCTCTTAGTCAGCATTTGCGCAGTGAATTGCTCGATTTTGGTCCTAGAAGCACTGCACAGAAAAGGGGGAGAAGAGTGGGTATTTCACATCCCCAGACAGCTGTACTGACTGCGTGGTCACTGGTGGCTCAGCATGATTGGATGTAAGCATAGCACATACCAGGGTGTGGGGAGGGTGTATGGTGTTCAGCTTTTACAGAAAAAAATGAAAAGGTGAACTAACACTTTAAATGGTAGACTAGCCCATGGCTCCCGCTGCTGTCAAGCCTGTGAGGAGAGAGAGAGAGAGAGAGAGAAGCAGCGCTGTTTCTCTCAGGCACAGCGCTGAATCTAGATAGGACTTTGGTAAGTATATAGGGGATAGTATTTGGGGGTGCTGAACAGGAAAGGGTGAGACTGAATTAGGGTAAAAAAAAAAAATGCCTTCCTTTTTTTAAAAACACTTTTTACCTAGACAAGCCATTCTCAACCAGGGTTCCTCCAGTACCTTTAGTGACTCCTTGAGGTGTAGCTGATTGACCTCCCATCTGATTGTGTTATAATTGCAGGACGACCATCTTTTTTTTGGTTGTCTGAAATGGTGGGATTCTGACAACTATAAGGATGGCATTTGCCAAGTGTTGCTCTCTTCCCACTGCTTCCTTTTTCCAAAGAGGTTCCCCAAACTCAAAAAAAAATATTAAGGGTTCATCTGAGATAAGATTGAAAAAGGTTAACGAAACATGGGATATATGCCTACAGGCAGGGCCGGTTACCTCTGTTTCGCAATCACACAGTCTCATTTATTCTTGCTGCATAGGGCCTACCACACACCTGTACAACTACAGCGATGGGGTAGGAGAGACTCTTCTTTATGTCCCAAACGTTGTGGGGAGGAGGGATCTCTAATTCATCTGATGTGGCGTTGCCCCAAATTGCATCAGTATTGGGGCAGCGTTACTGACGTTATTTCCACAGTCTTTCAGATTAGGGTCCCTTTGGACCCCCTAATAGGCATCTTGGGAGCGGTAGATGAGGAGATATATCCTCCCCCCTATTAATATAGCTGTGATCAGATTACTGTATTTGGCCCGTAGGATGGTGGCCAGGTTCTGGTTATCTATACATGTACCAACCAAAAAACAATGGGTAGAACAGGTCAACTATATCCTTATTAGGGAGCATTTAACATATCAGCATAGAAATGCATCCCAGAAATTCTATTCCATATGGCAACCCTGGCTGGAAACACCTGGATTGGCACCCCCACGACTGGTTATGCATAGATTACTACAAGTATAAGTATACTGACTATCTGGTGTGGGACGGAACCTAACTTGAATATAAACCAATGAGGTAGGGCAGTAGGTGTATCCATCCTTTGACTAGACGAAGTTGAACTCGTATGTTTCAGCAGACTATGGGCAATGTTGTTTGTTAGATGATCCGTTGGTCATTTATTGGCTGTGTTGGGTCGGAGAGTCCATGCTTTCCTGCACAACACAGCTCTCCTTCTAAATGTTAAAACAATTTCTTCTGGCGCCACTGTTGTACTGATCTTTATTTGTACAATGCATATTCTGCCAAGATAACATGTTTCTGGTGGCACAATAACAAATTTTCTGATTTAAAAAAAAAAGATTAAAAAAGGCTGTCCTAGACCAAATCCTTTCCAGCAATTGACCGGCACGTTAATGAAGTACATACTAGCTTTCAGTAAGGCACAAACACTATTCATGAACTATAAAATGTTTAATTGCATTTAAACAGAAGCGCTGCATTATGATGTAATAACGAGGTATTGCTCAAAATATGGAAGTGCATTATAATGATGTCTTGTTGGTGGACATATTTAAAATGCTATATGGCCAACCTATCTAAACAAATTTTTAAAACTGCACTTTTGATTAAAAAAAAGTAAAAAAAAATTTTTTTTATATACTTTGTTCAAAATACATTTTTTTTTTTTTTCCACTGAAGGTCTAGTTTGCTTCGGAAAGAGACTAGGAGCTGTTAACCTTCTGACACTGATTACTCTGATCTTTCATTTCTTCTATAACCAGGGCTCACTCTGCTGATAACTTGACAGATATTTTTTTAAAAATTAGAGGATATGTGTGCATATAGTCTGTCTATTTTGACCCTATATTTAGTACAGACCATTCTTAGACGTGGACCTGACCTTCAATGCGTTATTTCCTTTAGAGGGCAGAGCCACTGTTTAGTGTGCTGTCATTAAAGAGAGGAGGGGAAATGATGGTGTACACTCACACTGTGAGATCCTTCATGTGCTATGTTAATATTTTTGTACATTTTGACATGTTTCTATTGTGCCCAGTTTTGAATTTATATGCCCCACGTGGTCTATATATGAGTTGATGTTGTAAAGTAGAACTGAAAGTTATAAAGTTTAAAAGCTGCTACTCCTAGCAACAGCTTCTACACCTAATCATTTGGCAGAGAAATACTTTATAACTGGCAGTGTAAATGCTCCAATTTAGTATGCAGGTAGCTTTCCTTTTCGGCTGCAGAGAAGGGGCGGTGTGATGTGCAATTTGTTTTTGCTAACTTTTAAGGGCACCTCATTCACTGTCACTGAACAGCAGCACAGTCCATTGTCAGTGCATTGACATGCAGTGCCTACTTGTGTGCTGCAGTAAAATGCATCATGTTTACATTTTACTGGAGATTGCTGCAGTGTGAGCAGGACATATAGAAAACAATTGCTTTCTATGTGTGGCATTCATCCAGTGCAAGAAATCCCGTGTGTGTGTGTGTGTGTGTGTGTGTGTGAGACTGAGCCCTGAAACTGATCCATGCCCTAATTGTGTATCACTTTTATGTTCATTGTTTTTATTTGAGTAGCAGCAGAAAACTGTTGTAAGATTTTAATTTTTTTTTCTTGTTGCAGCGCCACGGCATGCTAAGCGAGCAAGAACTGAGTATTGCCATGATGGTGACCTCACGAGAAGTTTTCAATGCACTTTCCCAGCTTGTCCCATGTGTTGGTTGTCGAAGGAGTGTGGAACGCCTTTTCACTCAGCTTGTGGAGTCTGGAAACCCTGCTCTGGACCCTCTCTCAGTGGGTGCAAAGGGTGTGCTAACTCTTTCACACAGTTGTATGACTGATGCCACAAAGTTGTACACGCTGTTTTATGTGCGGGGGTGAGTAGCATTTCATTCTTCATTGGTTTGTAGATTTTTACCACATGAGCTTTATTTTAAATTTGACTTTAAAAAAATTCCTATACACTTTTTTTTTTTTTTTTCTCCCCACCTTTTGGTGATGAGTATATAAATATGCTGTTTGAGTACTAGAAATGGCTTAACCATTTTTTTTTTCGGCACCCCATAATTGGATAAGCTTAGGACATATTATTTTTCCCTGTAATATTATTATTGTGTTCACTGTAAAGAATTGGTCCTATAGTGGATACTGGAGTCCTTATCGGATATGTACAATGTTCCCATGTTTAGCGTTCCAAAGTGCCGTGTATGTATTGTTTCAATTATCTGGCCAGTAGAAGTAGGTGAGCATTTTTTCTGCTCTGCATAGTGATCTGTTGTCGCCAGTGACGGGGATGGTAGTTGTGCTATGGCCCTAATACCCATCCCAACAGATAGCAGGAGCCATGACATACTTTGCATGTAGAAACTTTTGGAATCCCGGAGTGCTGGCTGAAGTAGTCATCTAGAACGGAGTCTGAGTTTAGAAACCAACTTCCCCACCACACAGAAGGGTGTTTTTCTACTGATGCTTTATGCTACCTTTTAAACGGTTTGTTTGTTTTTAAGTGACAGGCTTAAAGTGGTTGTAAAGGCACAATGTTTTTCACCTTCATGCATTCTATGCATGAAGGTAAAAGAAACCTGTGTGCAGCAGTGCCCCCTCTTGATGCAGCGATATCAATGAGAGCCTTGCCTCCACGAGTGCCATTGGCCCCTGCTGCTGTCAATCGCAGCCAGCGAGCCAATTAGGAGGCAGAGTGTGGCCGAGCCACAGCTCTGTGTGTGAATGGACACAGCCGTGGTTCGGAAGCTTGCCACTTGGGTACCCCTGGGCATCCTGCAGGAGGGAGAATCCAGTAGCGCCAGTGAGAACACCGAGAAGAGGAGGATCCAGGCTGCTGTGTGCAAAACCATTGCACAGAGTAGTCGAGTATGACATGTATTTTTGTTTTTTGTTTTTTGTTGTTAAATATTGTTTTAATTTAAAGACCCCTTACTGTGTGCCTGCTTGATACTTAATTTACATCTTAACCATAAAGTGTCTTGGTTCAGAAACTGTTTACATACAGAACACAGTGACTGCATGGGCCTAGCTTCTAAAATATATATTTGTGTGCTGTTGACAAAAAGCCATCTCAAAGAAGTAACATTTTGACCATCATTGTCTGTTTTTCAGGACTAAACTGAGCAATATGATTGAAGCAATTCCAAAAAGCAAGAAGAATAAAAGATGCCAGCTTCATTCACTAGATACACACAAGCCAAAGCCGTTAGGGTAAGTTTTGGTAGGCTTACCTTAGTGAGTTTATGCTACTGTCCAAGAGAATGTTGGTAATTAGTTTGTAATATTAAAAATATTTACTGAGTAAAAGTTGAACTGCGAAATTGGCTTTTTTTTTTTTTTTTTTTTTTTTTTTTTTTAATAGGAAACCTCTAGAAACGTATTTTTAGTTTGGATAGACTGGAAGAGGGATTAGAACACCTGTCAGGTTTTCATTGCTGTCTGTGTCCAGTGGGAAGAGTCACCCTCTTGTTTACTGTAATCATGTGTGTGAGAAAATTTTGGGTTGTCCCCAGAACATTGAGAGGAAATCCTATCTAGTTCTGGTGACAACAATGGATTCCCTAATTTTGGGGGGCTTCCACTTACTGTTGGCTTTGGGACAGGAAGTGAACAGAAATCTCTTAAATGGAACACAAATTGCAAGAAGAAACCTGATAGGCGTTTTAACCATCCCTTACTCAATGTAAAATGGAGAAAAAATGTTTTGCTTTTTTTTTTTTTTTTTTGGTTCTGCTTTAATTGTACCTTTTTTTTTTTTTTTTTTTTTTTTTTTTTTTTAATTCCCCTCAGAAAAGCACACTCCTTTAGCTGAGCATGCCTAGGCACTCGTGCTTAAAGCCTCATGATTTATATATCAAAGTTGAGCGATCTAAGGCACCGCTGCCCCTGGCTGCTAGTCTTAATGGATTTAAAGTGGTTTTAAAGCCTTAAGGTTCTTCACCTTAATGCATTAAGGTAAAAACATTTTTGTGCTGCAGACCCCCACCCCGCCTTCTTTCCTGAGCCTGATCCAATCCAGCGACATGCACATGAGCAGCGGCCTTTGGTTCCCGCTGCTGTCGATCAAAAGCTGTGACACAGGAGTGGGGGCAGGGCCGAGTCCCGCTGTCTGTCAATGAACGCAGCAGTGGGACTCAGGAGAGAGCACGCGCGGGTGCCCCCATGGAAAGCGGATTTCCATGAGGGTGCCTGGAGTGCTGGCAGGGAACCCCAGAAAAAAGAGGATCGGTGCTGCTCTGTGCAAAACCATTGCACAGAGCAGGCAAGTATAACATAACATGCTTGTTTTTAATAAAAAACAAAAAATGAGCTTTAACACTTTAAGTGACATTTTGGTAATATTACTACTGTGCTGCTCGCTGTTCTTTGCTGGGGGCTCTGACACGAGGAAGCAAATCTCTACCTCTACTAAATGGCTGCCTCAACAGAGACCGTGTGGAGCAGGGCATGTTAAGTCGGTAATGGGGGAAAGATCAGCCGCTGGAAGACCAAAGGCGTTACTAGTGGCTTGTCCTTTGCCCCCTACCTGCCAGTTTATGGGCACAGCTTCTATCATTCAGTTCCTCATCACCCATTTAACTGTTCTGTTGTACAGTAAGACAGCTTACCATGTAACAATGTAAATTTGGCTGTGTGTAAACTGTAAGCATTCAGCAATTCAAGGCTATGCAGTGAAATTTACCTCATCTCTTTATAGGGGAAACTGGATGGATATTTGGGAAGTCATGTCCCAAGAATGCCGTGATGAAGTGGTTTTAATTGATTCAAGCTGTCTTTTGGAAACTTTGGAAAATTACCTACGGAAACACAGGTAATTTCCCCTCGATTTTTGTGCTAGCTGATATTAGGGCAATTTGAATAATACTGTCTTTCATTGTACTTTAATCCTTTGTTCAGTCCTGAGTTTTTGATGCATAATTCCTAAAACTCGACAGTGCTCAAGATGAAGAATCCCATTCTTCTCCATCGGCCTGTTCACACCTGACTTTATCATGTCATGTAACTTTCAAAAAAGTACTCCGCTTTTTAGGGAAGAATTGCATGTTTTTTGCCCCAGTGATTTTTAACGGGAGCACTTTCAGGTGCTCTGAAAGATATAGCCTATTTAAAGCGATTGTAAACCTAGGAAGGAAAAACCCCCTGCAAGACAAAGGCATAATGTGCATCGCATACTAGCACATAATGAAATGCTCCCCTTAAAACGAAACCCTCTCAGCAGCGCCCGGTCGCCACTGAGTGAGCTGACACTTTCTCCTGTCCTTTCTTTCGCAATTGCCGGTGCTGTGAGTGGTGGGAGCCGCGATTAATGTCACTCCTGTGCATGCACGCTGCAGCCCTCTGTCCTGGCACGGTAAGCCGGACCTTCAGCGTGCCAGCGCTTCTGACGTCAGCAGCTGCATGCAGGGTGAATATCTCCTAAACCAGTGGTTCTCAACCCTTATGGGCTTACCTGTAGGTAAAAATCACAAAGCGGGGTCTACAGCCGCTTTAAGTGTCTCTATGGGGGGGTCAGGGCACCTGGTTTTGACGTTCTCCTGACTTTTTTTTTTTTTAATAAACAAATATCACTAGAGCTTAGAGCTGCACAATTCTGGCCAAAATGAGAATCTTTTTATTTATTTATTTTGCTTAAAATAAAAAGATCACAATTCTCACGGCGTAAAATCTTTCACATTAGACAAAAAAAATTGGGCTAACTTTACTGGTTAGGGTTTTTTTTTTTTTTTTTTTTTTATTCAATTTTATCCTTCAAGTAAAGTCTCACCATTTATATTGCTGCTTGAGTTAGTCATTCTGATTTTATTATCTGGCACAGTCTTCCTTCAGCCTTGCTTTTGGAGTCTGACGTAGGAATGGCCTACACTGGGTTTTGTGTAAGCCACTTTCTAAACTCCATTCTGATAGGTTAGTTGTGGAGTGATTTCCATGCCCATAGCCAGGCTCAGCACTTGCCCTATCGCTGAAGACTTGAGTTTGTTGGTTGAGCACCAAGAGGTACCTCATTTACTTATGTAACTGGGTGCCTTTATTCCTCAGTTTCCACCTTGGAAGAGGTTAACACTGTTGGACTTCACATTGATATCATATGCTGAGTGGAGTGTCATGTGCGCAGGCTCTATGCTCCCCCCCCCCCCCCCCCCATACAGTATCAAAGAAGCTTCTCCGTGTGCCTGCTTGCAAGAGATGTGGATCATCCATTTTCAATTTCTTTGAAAGACTTTGGTCTCCTTCAGGCATCCGACTCTCACTGCTACCAACTGTCTATATTTCATGAGTACCTGAGGTGTCGCCTCTTACCCTGAGCCTACACATTGACTTATGCTGGCCATACACTATACGAAAAATCGGCCGAACCCATTTTCAAAACACGAACATTCGGCCGTGAACGAAAACGATAGTACCATCATGTAATGACCGATCGTTCAGTGGACATAAATTTTAATACATTTTTTGTTCGGGGGTTTTTTTTTTTTGGTTTTTTTTATGTTTTTTTCTTTTTTACATATACCTAGTGCAGACCGATTGGACGGGAAATGCATTAACCTTTTCATTTATCGTTCATTCTGCAGAACATTTCCAAACTTGGGACCTTTTTGAGCCGAAAAAACGGACAACTATTATCGATTTTGTGCTCATTAACTTTACTAAAAATGAACTAACTGTCTAAATGACCGAATTTCAGCCGATTTTTCGTATAGTGTATGGCCAGCATTAGTGCCTAGAATCACAACATGTCTTATTCTGGATATGGGGAGGAAATTCCTGCTGCTTTAGTTTCCCCCAGCTCACCCTTTACTAGCAGCGTGCCTACTGATGGTGCTCAATTTATGTTGTCCGCAGCTCTTGCAGTCTACCCCTTTCTCATAGTACTGCTTACCTCTGTCACAATGGACTACACCCTCTACTCTTTCAGCTGAGGTCTTTACTGTGGTTAAGAAGACATTTATAGCCTAAATCAACCCAGTTGATTACCATTAAATAACTTTTGTATTAACTTTTTGTATTGTGCATTGCTTAAACTTTTTGAATATGGCAGCCTCTGCTCTAGTTTCAAGTATTTTATCTCTCCTTTATTATCTTCAAAAACTGCATAGATTAAAATATTTTTCTTGACAGGTTTTGCACAGATTGCAAGAATAAAGTACTCAGAGCATACAACATTTTAATTGGAGAACTGGACTGTAGTAAAGAAAAGGGCTATTGTGCTGCGCTGTACGAAGGTCTTCGGTGTTGCCCACATGAACGACACATTCATGTCTGCTGTGAGACGGACTTCATTGCTCATCTCCTGGGTAGAGCTGAGCCAGAGTTTGCGGGAGGATATGAGTATGTAACCTGCTAGAATGGGCTCCCTAGCACTTTGTTTACTTTTATTTTTTTATTTTAATATTGGTGTTTTGTTTTTAAAGTGTAAATATAGGCAGATATAAAGTTCAGTTATGTATTAATGTATTTTAGGGCTGAAACAACTAATCGATTAATCGACAACTAATCGATTATGAAATTAATCGATTACTATTTTCATAATCGATTAATCGGCCAGTAACATAATGGGGTTAAAAAAAACTAAAATGAGACCTTTATAGTACAAAAAGAGCAAATCACTACTGTAAATATTACTTTAACAGTTCTACAGTAAAAAAATTAACCCCTTACAGTAGTGATTATATGTTTTTTTTTTTGTTTTTTTTGTACTATAAAGGGCAAATTTTAGTTTTTTTAACTCCATTATGTTACTAAACATCTTAGACCTGGTTCACATCTATGCGTGTTTTTTGGTGCTTTTTTACAGAAGCGCACTGCAGTTCTTTTACATGGTTTCCCATTGGACACGTTCACATCCTATGCTTTTTTCAGCCGCTGCATATTTGGAAAGAGTCAAGGACTTTTTTTTTTAACGCAAAAACGGTGCTTTTGGTTGGTTCAACATACTTCAATGGAGAAGCTGCAGAAAAGCATGTAATGCGTTTTTGCAGCAATTGGTGTTTTTTTAATCTGCCCAACAACAAATTGGCCAAAAAAAATGCAAAAACGCAAATCGCCGCAAAATCAAGTGCGCAAAAATCAAAATGCACAGCAAATAGCACTGCAGAAACAGATCAAAAGCAAACTGCATAGGTGTGTAGCGAGCCTTATGCTGGCCACACGGATCAATTTTCAGACGAGAATATTCAGACTAAAAATCTTTTTACATTCGCTGAATGAAAGAATGTTTGAAATTTTCACTTGTTTTTAACATTCTGTTTTTAAAATGAATGTAATTTCTGAACGAAAACCACATACACTGTCTGAAAATTCCTTTCACCAAGAAGTTTTCTATTTCCAAATTTTCCCGTCACTGTGGTTGAAAATGAACGTCGATTTGACCCCACTTTTAGAAAATCGAATGAACGTTCTTAAAATGAAAATTTTTTTTTTTTTGAAGGAAGACATTTGATCTCTGAGTCTGATATTTATCAGATTCACCCTTTAATAGTATATACAGTATATCTCCTCTAATAGTATATATACAGGATATCTCTTCTGTCTGTTATTCTCTGAGTGGATTAAATATTTTGCTCCCCAACCATATAGTTGGTTATTTATATTTACCACTGCATAGAGATATTTAAGAATAAATTGCCTTTTTTTAAAACTTTACATATTAACTAAATTATACACCACACTTTATTGTTTCGATTAATAACCTTAAAAAAAAAAAAAATCGGCCAACTAATCAATTATGAAAATAATCGTTAGTTGCAGCCCTAATGTATTTGTATTTTAAACTCTGCCTATGTCTTTGAATTGGCCTCCTGTAAACTCCTGCACATGCACACATTTTGTTGTGCATCTGTTGGCTTGTGAGATGTCTTTTTAATATTTATACTTCAAGCAGGTTAATGTTTTAATTCTCAATGTTTTTCACCTTTACTTTTGTAACCTGTATATAAAGTGCTCAATAACTTTTTTTTTTTTTGTCCCCCCCCCCCCCCCTTAAGGCGAAGGGAAAGGCATGCTAAAACAATAGACATTGCACAAGAAGAAGTCTTGACATGCCTGGGAATTCATCTCTATGAGCGTCTGCATCGCATCTGGCAGAAATTAAGAGCCGAGGAGCAGACCTGGCAAATGCTGTTTTACCTTGGTGTTGATGCCTTACGAAAGAGTTTTGAGGTAAAAAAATTTTTTTTTTTTTTGTAAGATCAAAGCCTAGTTTTAGGCCTCATTCACACGAGGCGGACTCAGTTTCCACGGAGTCCCGCCGACTCAGCGGGAGATCTCTCCGTTGTACTCCGCTGAGCCGGCGGGACTCAGTTTCCACGGAGTCCCGCCGACTCAGCGGGAGATCTCTCCGTTGTACTCCGCTGAGCCGGCGGATGACAGGTCCCTCTCTGCTCATTGAGCGGAGACAGGGTCTCAAAAGATGAGATGGCCATCACATTTTGAGACCCTAATCTGGAACGTTTACAGTTTATAGAAATGCAAAAAAAAAAAAACACAAAAAAATAAAGCCAAAAATAGTTGTGGTTTTATTTTTCTTCGCTCTATTGTTAACTGTATTTTAGAACTGTAATGTTTTATTTTTACTGTTTTATGTTTTGTTGTATTTGCTATGCAGGTATGGTATGTCTTAATGGTATGCTGTAATGTTACTTTTGTTTTATTGTTGACCATCATTTGCTTAGCAGGTACGCCATTCAGCTGCAGAACAGGTTTATTCTGACAGCAACAGCGTTTTCTTCTACGATACGTAAAGTCATGACTCCAGCTCTGTAGGAGGTGATTTCACAACCACAGTAAAAAAAAAAAATGGTGCATATATGCCCATCATTAGAAATGGGTGGATGAAGGGCGGTATTCTAATGGTGGACATACCCACCAATCAATTTCTTCTTCTTTCTTCTTCTTCCCCACAGGCGGCATGAAAAAAGAACATTACAACATATGCCCTTTATCTTGGTATCATTCTTTTCAGCCAGCGATGGGCTTTCCTGTAAATGCAATCCTAGCGGCTAATTGGGGGTGTCCCCCATCGTTTTCCATGGTTTTCTCTGACTCTCCTGTCCCAACAGGGAACCCGAGAATGCAGCCAGTGGTTCTGCCAGCTGACCATAGAGCTGATCAGAGACCAGAACGGCTCCAACCATCTCTATGGCCTAAGAAACCGGAAGCTACGAGCATTTCATGACTTGGGTGTCGCCGGATATAAACAGCGCCATTAGGAAAGCATTTATCGCACCGATCTTGGTGTGGTCAAATGCTTTGAGGGCAGAGAGATCTAGAGTTGTTTCAAAAAGAGTACCTGTCACTACCTATTGCTATCATAGGGGATATTTACATTCCCTGAGATGACAATAAAAATGATAAAAAATGAAAGTAACAGTTAAATATAAAAAAGCAAAATAAATTATGAAAAAAAAAGCACCCCTGTCCCACCGTGCTTGCGCGCAAAGGCGAAAGCAATCGTTGGTCTGGTGTCATATGTAAACAGCAATTGCACCATGCATGTAATGTATCACCACAAAGGTCAGATCGAGGGCAGTAATTTTAGCAGTAGACCTCCTTTTGTAAATCTAAAATTGTAACCTGTAAAGGATTTTAAAGGCTTTTAAAAAATGTATGTAGTTTGTCGCCGCTGCACGTTTGTGCGCAATTTTAAAGCATGTCGTGTTTGGTATTTATGTACTCTGCATAAGATCATCTTCTTTTGGGCAATATAGTGTGTTTTAGTGCATTAAAATTAAAAAGTGTTTTTTTTTTTTTTTTTTTTTTTTTTTCCCAAAACATTGCGTTTGAAAAATCGCTGCACAAATACTGTGTGAAAAAAAAAAAATTGCAAAACCCACCATTTTAATCTGTAAAGCCTTTGCTTTAAAAAAATGTTTGGGGGGGGGGGGGGGGGGTTCAAAGTAATTTTCTAGGAAAATTTTTTTTCATGTAAACGAAGTGTCAGAGGGCTTTGTCTTCAAGTGGTTAGAGTGAGTAATGTGCGACATAAGCTTCTAATGTTGTGCATAAAATGCCAGGACAGTTCATAACCCCCCCAAATGACCCCTTTTTGGCTAGTAGACACCCCAAGCTATTTGCTGATAGGCATGTTTAGTCCATAGAATATTTTATATTTTGCCACAAGTTTAGGGAAAATTACAGACTTTTTTTTTTTTTTTTTGCACAAAGTTGTCACTAAATGATATATTGCTCAAACATGCTATGGGCATATGTGGAATTACACCCCAAAATACATTTTGCTGCTTCTCCTGAGTACGGGGATAACACATGTGTGAAACTTTTTGGGAGCCTAGCCGTGTACAGGACCCCGAAAACCAATCACCGCCTTCAGGCTTTCTAAGGGAGAAAAATGGTGATTTTCTCTTCCTCACTACCTATCACAGTTTCTGAGGCCATGAAATGTCAAGATAGCACAACCCCCCCCAACCCCCCCCCCCCCAAATGACCCCTATTTTGCAGCTCTCATTTGTTTTTGAAAATGAAAAAAGAAAAATGTAGTTTGTTTTTTCAGTTTTCAAAACTTTGTGACAAAAAGTGAGATATGCAAAATACTCAACATATGCCTCTCAGCATGTTGGGTTTTTGTGCTATCTTGACTTTTCATGGCCTTCTAACTGTGATAGGTAGTGAGGAGTGAAATCAAAAATTTACGCCCTTAGAAATCCTGAAGGCGGTGCTTGATTTTCGGGGTCCTGTATGCAGCTAGGCTCCCAAAAAGTCTTACACGTGGTATACCCATACTCAGGAGAAACAGCAGAAAGTATTTTGGGGTGTAATTCCACATATAGCCATGGCATATGTGAGTAATCTATCATTTAGTGACAACTTTGTGTAAAAATATTTTTTTTTTCCAATCGCTTGTGACGAAAAATGAAATGTTGGGCTCAACATGCCTCTCAGCAATTTCCTTGGGATGTCTACTTTCCAAAAAGGGGTCATTTGGGGGTGGGGAGGGGGGGTTGTACTGCCCTGCCATTTTAGCACTTCAAATGAGATGGGCAGTCATAAACTAAAAGCTGCGTAAATTCCAGAAGATGTACCCTAGATTGTAGACGCTATAACTTTTGCGCAAACATGCGCTTATTGACTTTTTGGGTAAAAAAAGACACGTGGCTGAATACATTTTGGCCTAAATGTATGACTGGAAACTTGAGTTTATTGGATTCTTTTTTTTTTTATAACAAAAAGTAGAAAATAATTGTGTGGTTTTTTTTTTTTTTTTTTTTTGTTTGTTTTTTTGTTTTTTTTCCCCCAAAATTTTCGGTCTTTTTCCATTTTATATCACAAAAAATAAAAATCGCAGAGGCAATCAAATGCCATCAAAAGAAAGCTCTATTTGTGGGGGGGGGGGGGGGGGGGACAAGGACGCAAATTTCGTTTGGGTACAGCATTGCATGACCGTGCAATTACCAGTTAAAGCAGCTCAGTGCCAAATTTGTAAAAAGTGCTCTGGTTATTGAGCAGCCAAATCTTCCAGGGCTGAAGTGGTTAAGCTAGGATCTACATTATAAAAATTACGTTTTGATATGCTGGTCAAAAGATTCAAGAGCATAGTTTAAACTGAGCAGTGTTTATGTATCTAAACATTGTACTGTAGAATACCAGTTGCTTTGCATTCTGTTTCAAAATACAGCTCCTGTTTTATAGATGACCGTTGAGAAAGTGCAAGGCATTAGCCGGCTAGAGCAGCTGTGTGAAGAGTTTTTGGAAGAGGAGAGGGTTCAGGAGCTCAAGCAAGAAAAGAAGAGGCAGAAGAAGAAAAACAGGAGAAAAAACAAATGTGCATGTGATATGCCCTCATCACCAGAAAGCATGGAGACAATCACAAGTCAGGAAAAGGTATTGACTGCACCTTCAGGTGTATAGTGTGTGTGTGTGTGTGTGTGTGTGTGTGTGTGTGTGTATATGTATAAAAACAAAATAGTTGGATTATAGCGCCATGTCCTTTATGGCTTTAGTTGCAGTCTGTAAACCTTTTAAAAGAAATATGCGGGCTTGCATTGCTGACCTCTTGAGAATTTGATTGCATAGCTGTCCTATTATGCCGATCCACTGGCTTCTTAGTCCTTATCTGCATATGTTCTCTGGGTTAGTATCAAAGCAGAAGGGCAGCATGACAACCAGACAGCTACCATTGACAGATTTAGAAGTGGGCAATTTGTCTCCATTTTTCTCCCAGGTTAAAGTATCCTTTTCTTTAATGTCCTGTACTGTTATGACTGTTTAAGCAGCCAAACTGGTTTCCTGGGAGAATTGAGGCCCTTCCTGAATCTATAAAATCTAGAATAATTCTGACTGTGTGGGTTATTTTTTTTGTTTTTTCAGTCATTGAATTCAATATTGCTATAAATTTTAATAATATAGATTTAAATAATATATATTAACTGACTTTTTTGAAATGCAAAAGCTATTTCTCAGGTACAGTGTAAATACGTTGACATGAATTCTTGTCACACACTTTCAAAACTGAATAGAAATTCAGAAAGTCTTACGGATTCTTTTTTTTAACCACTTCCTGCCCAGCCTATAGCAGATTGACAGCCGGGCGGTGGTTCAGTTATCCTGACTGGGCGTCATATGACGTCCAGCAGGATAACAACCGCCGCACGCCTGTAGGGGCGCACATCGCGGCGATCGGTGTGTCAGTCTGACGCACAGCTCCACCGATCTTGGTAAAGAGCCTCCGGCAGAGGCTCTTTTCCATGTGATCAACTGTGTTCAATCACGGCTGATCACGATGTCAATAGGAAAAGCCGTTGATCGGCTTTTTCTCACTCGCGTCTGACAGACGCGAGCCGATCGGCGGCTCTCCTGACAGGGGGGGTCAGTGCAGCCCCCCCCCCCCTCGGATGCCCACACTAGACCACCAGGGATGCCGCCAGGGCCACCAGGGATGGGGGCAACATGTGGATGGCCAGGTATGTATCCCATGACCATCCACATGTGCAAATTATGCCCAATCTGTGCCCACAAATGGGCACTGGCTGGCACCATTATATATCAGTGATGCCCAGCAATGCCACCCGTCAGTGCCCACCTATCTGCCGCCTATGAGTGCCCGTCGGTGCCGCCATGTTGGTGCCCGTCATTGAAGAAAACATACTTATTTACAAAAACATTTTAACAGAAACAAAAAACGTTTTTTTTTTTTCAAAATGTTCGGTGTTTTTTTTTTATTTGTTGCGCAAAAAATAAAAACCACAGAGATGATCAAATACCACCAAAAGAAAGCTCAATATTTTTTGGGTACAGTGTTGCATGACCGCGTAATTGTCATTCAAATTGCGACAGCGCTGAAAGCTGAAAATTGGCCTGGGCGGGAAGGTGTCTAAGTGCCTGGTATTGAAGTGGTTAAAAAGGTCATAATTTTAATGCATGTTTTGTACTTTTTATAATGCATTTGTGCAACGAAGAAACAGAATATTTTTATAAAAAATATTGTATGGCAGACTTCACTACCACATGTCTTTATAATCTTTTTGCTTGTTTTATTTTTAGGAGACACCAGGCTTTGCAGATATGGGCTGCAAGTCTTGCAATGGTGTTGAAGACAGCAGCTGTGTAGAAGTGGTAATAACACATGAAAATTCTTCATGCACTTGTCCAAATAGTGGGGATCTGCTGGCGTCTTCAAAAATGAAAAAGGGTATGCTTCTTTTTTCCTAACTGTTTTGGGTGAACTGACCCATCAGATATAGATAAATCAAAGTATATGTACACGTGTGTATGTGCACCCCTCACATTTTTGTAATATGTTTTCATGTGACAACACTGAAGAAATGACGCTTTGCTACCAATAAAAGTAGGTAGTGTACAGCTTATATAACAATGTAAATTTGCTGTCCCCTCAGCACACAGTCAGTGTCTAAAAGCTGTAAACAAGTGAGTACACCCCCAAGTGAAAATGTCCACATTGGGGCCAATTAGCCATTTGGTCTCAGGTCTGAATGGGTAGCAGGTGTTGAATTTGGTGCTACTGCTCACTCTCTCATACTGGTCACTGGAAGTTCAGTACGGCACCTCATGGCAAAGAACTCTGAGGGTCAGAAAAAAAGAATTGTTCTGCATAAAGATGGCCTAGGCTATAAGAAGATTGCCAAGACCCTGAAACTGAGCTGCAGCACGGTGGCCAAGACTATACAGCGATTTAACCATATGCCGCACACTGCATCAAATTGGTTTGCATGGCTGTTGCCCCAGAATGAAACCTTCTAAAGATGTTGCACGATGAGATGAGAGCCTACAAACCCTTTGCTGAAGACAAGCAGACTAAGGACATGGATTACTGCAACCATGTCCTGTGGTCTGATGAGACCAAGATAAACTTATTTGGTTCAGATGGTGTCAAGCATTTGTGTCGGCATACCAGGTGAGGAGTACAAAGACAAGTGTCTTGCCTACAGTCAAGCATGGTGGTGGGAGTGTCATGGTCTGGGGCTGCATGACTGCTGCTGGCACTGGGAAGCTACAGTTCATTAAGGGAACCATGAATGCCAACATGTACCATACTGAAGCGGAGCATGATCCCCTCCCTTCGGAGACTGGGCTGCAGGGCAGTATTCCAACATAACAACCCCAAACACACCTCCAAGACAACCACTGCTTTGCTAAAGAAGCTGAGGGTAAAGGTGATGGACTGGCCAAGCATGTCTCCAGACCTAAACCCTATTGAGCATCTGTGGGGCATCCTCAAATGGAAGGTGGAGGAGTGCAAGGTCTCTAACATCCACCAGCTCCGTGATGTCGTCATGGAGGATTGGAAGAGGACTCCAGTGGTAACCTGTCAAGCTCTGGTGAACTCCATGCCTAAGAGGGTTAAGGCAGTGCTGGAAAATAATGGTGACCGCACAAAATATTGACACTTTGTCCCAATTTGGACATTTTCACTTAGGGCAGTACTCACTTTTGTTGCCAGTGGTTTAGACAATAACGGCTGTGTTAAGTTATTTTGAGGGGACAGCAAATTTACACTGTTCTACAAGCTGTACACTCACTACTTTTCTTTGTAGCAAAATGTCATTTCTTCAGTGTTGTCACATGAAAAGAGAAAATATTTACAAAAATGTGAGGGGTGTACTCACTTTTTTGTGAGATACTGTGAATATATAAAGTGTATGTGTATATGTATGTATGTATGTATGTATGTATGTATGTATGTATGGATAGATATACGAGATGGATAGATTGATATACGAGATGGATAGATTGATATACGAGATGGATAGATTGATATACGAGATGGATAGATTGATATACGAGATGGATAGATTGATATACGAGATGGATAGATTGATATACGAGATGGATAGATTGATATACGAGATGGATAGATTGATATACGAGATGGATAGATTGATATACGAGATGGATAGATTGATATACGAGATGGATAGATTGATATACGAGATGGATAGATTGATATACGAGATGGATAGATTGATATACGAGATGGATAGATTGATATACGAGATGGATAGATTGATATACGAGATGGATAGATTGATATACGAGATGGATAGATTGATATACGAGATGGATAGATTGATATACGAGATGGATAGATTGATATACGAGATGGATAGATTGATATACGAGATGGATAGATTGATATACGAGATGGATAGATTGATATACGAGATGGATAGATTGATATACGAGATGGATAGATTGATATACGAGATGGATAGATTGATATACGAGATGGATAGATTGATATACGAGATGGATAGATTGATATACGAGATGGATAGATTGATATACGAGATGGATAGATAGATATACGAGATAGAGCTACATCTATCTCATATATCTATCTCATATATCTATCTCTCAATGAGAATGAACATATAGGGGTTTTTAGGATACGTCATTCATGACCTTTATTGTTTCTGTTAATTTGAAGTCCTGTTTTTTTTTTTTTACCTAACTTTATTTACATTGCCGTCTTCCCTAGTGAGCAAGTATTTGTAAGCCTTGATACTGTTTAACTTGCAGCATGAAGTGCCCGCATTGAAAAGGTATACTTTAAGTTATTTCATATGTTTGCTACAACAGGCTTAGCACCGCGTTCCAATGGCAGTGATTGTGGGTATTCATCTAGCATGGAAGGTAGTGAACCAGGATCTCGGGAAGGGTCTGATGTGGCTTGCACTGAAGGAATTTGCAACCATGATGAAGCAGGTAATTGGTATACAGTATTTAGAAAGGACCTGTACTGTCAAAATGACTCATAAATATCTCTCCAATATATTATAAACATGTTTGAGATTAATATTTTGTAGATGAGAACATTAGCACAAGAATAAAATAACTCTTGCAGCTACATCATACAGTTCTTGCAGTTAATTTAATTCCTCATCATGACCTTAGTGTTTGTAAACCATTACATATACTCAGTGAAGTGACTAGCCTCAGGTGATACAGATTAAACCTCTCCTACGTAAGGTGTAGGTTTTTTTGTTTAACCTGATAACCGCTTGCTGACCGCCGCCTGTACATTTACGTCAGCAGAATGGCACGGCTGGGCAAATGGGTGTACCTGTACGTCCCTTTTGAATTTGCCCCTGTGCGCGCTGCAAGCTCTGTGAGTAGGCTCGTGGAGAGTCCGCGGGGATAACCGCAATCGTCTCACGGAGAGGCTAATGTAAGCAAGCATCTCCCCGTTCTGCCTTGTGTCACTGTCGCTGATCACAGCTCCCTGTGATCAGGAGCGGTGATCAGTGACGTGTCACTCGTAGCCAGGGCCCCCCACAGTTAGAATCACTCCCTAGGGCACACTTAACCCCTTCCTAGCCAGCTAGTGGTTAACCCCTTCACTGCCAGTGTTATTTTTACAGTAATCATTGCAATTTTATAGCACTAATCGCTGTAAAAATGACAATGGTCCCAAAAATGTGTCAAAATTGTCCGATGTCATAATGTTGCAGTCACGATAAAAATCGCAGATTGCCGCCATTACTAGTAAAAAAAAAAAAAAATTAATAAAAATGCCATAAAACTATCCCCTATTTTGTAGACGCTATAACTTTTGCGCAAAACCACGCTTATTGCGGTTTTTTTTTTTTTTTTTTTACCAAAAATATGTAGCAGAATACCTATCGGCCTAAACTGAGGGGAAAAAAATGTTGTTTTTATATATTTTTTGGGATATTTATAATAGCAAAAAGTTAATGCTGCTTTTTTTTTTTTTTTTTTTTTTTTTTTTTCAAAATTGTCGCTATTTTTTTGTTTATAGCGCAAAAAATTAAAACCACAGAGGTGATCAAATACCACAGAAAGAAAGCTCTATTTGTGGGGGGGAAAAAAGACGTCAATTTTGTTTGGGAGCCATGTCGCACGACCGCAATTATCAGTTAAAGCGACGCAGTGCCGGTTCGCAAAAAGTGCTCTGGTCTTTTGCCAGCCAAATGGTCCGGGGCTGAAGTGGTTAACCTGCAGCCCTCCATTTTTTTTTTCTATAGCCTTCCAAAGTACACAGATCAAAGGATTTTGCTCTGCACTAGAAGGCAGGGGTGGGAGGGAATCTGATGCCACACCCCCTCTATACAGAATCATAGGGAAATGTGCACAGCTGAGTCTGTCTGTCACATGCTGGAGGGGGGGGGGCAGGGCTGTCGCCCAGGATTCTGCTGTGTTGGCGTGGACCAGTGAGGGTGACCCTTGGCACCCCAGATGTTTTGGAACTAAATTTCCCATGATGCTCATGCACTCTGCAGTGTAGTTGAGCATCATGGGAAATGTAGTTACAAAATATCTGGGGTGCCAAGGTTTGCCATCACTGGCGTAGACCTTTTTAGGAGTGACTTGCACAAATAGCAGAGGAAAGAAAGGTCAGGAAAGAAAGATCAGAGAATTGACACCCAGCTCTTTGGCATGAGGCAAGTACACGCTATAGAAGGATATGCTTTGTTCATTTTTCATGTCTGAGGTTTACAACCACTTAAATATGCTTTGTTCTGCTGTATGCTTCTGTGTGGAGGTTTTGCTTCCTCATATCAGAGCTGCCCCCTAATGACTGGTAAGGTAGTGATTATTAAGTAGGGGTTGGGGAGTTTCAAATCTGCAAAATCAGACACTCGTGCTTTGCAGGTCCTCAGGTACAGCTTCTTCTCCAGCATGGGAAAATGGTACATGGCACGATAAGTGGCATCACTGATTTCCTGAGACTGGCAATCAGTCAGCCTTAGGCCCCTTTCACACTTGTGCGACTTCAAAATCGTGCAATTTCGCGACCACGATTTTGCCGCTATTTGTGAGCAGTACGACTTTGCCACAACTTTGGCATTAACCATTCTCAGCTTGCGCTTACAAAGTCTTACTGAAATCGGGTCTATATTCAGGTATGATTTGCATGCTACTTAAGGGTTTAACATTGAGGTCTATGGAGTACAAATCGTATGGAAGTTGGACCAAAGTAGTGCAGGGACTACTTTGAAGTCGGCACGACTTAAAGTCATGCTAGTATGGATGGTAGTCATTGAAAATCATGGAGAATGACTTGTCATACGATTTTGCAGTACAAAATCGTGGGACAAGTCGTATAAGTGTGAAAGGGTCCTTACCTTGATCTCACACTGGAGATGTACAGCTAGGAGGCTGAATGACAAAAATCGATAAATCTTAAGACTAACAATAGAAGTAATTATTAGTGCACACCAAAGCACTTGTCAACCAAACCACAAATAGCTCATATACAACCCCACTTCCAAAAAAAAGTCCACCTAAAACCAGAATGCAATGATTTGCAAATCTCAAACCCATATTTTTTCACAATTGAAAATGGGAAAACATTTCAAATGTTTAAACTTAAAAAAAAATTAAGAAAAAAAGCTCATTTTGAAATTGCTGGCAGCAACATGTCTCAAAAGTGGTGACAGGGCAACAAAAATCTGCCAAGGTGGTACTAACCAGGAAGAACTGGAAGAATATTTTGTAATAAATTGGGTTTATGGCAACAGGTCAGTAACCTGATTGGGTATAAAAACCTCTACCCAACATTACTTCTCAGACACTGACACTTATGTCAAGGTAACGACTCTTTAATAAAAAAAAATGCATCCAAAAATCAATAAAGAGAAACCTCCCAAAAAAAATATTCTATTACTGGTACTGACCAGCTCCATCTAGTGGACAATAAAGAAAATGCACTCTCTAAAGCTGGTCATGAGCAAACGGGGAAAGGGGCACTACATTTATCTGTAAGATGCATTACAGTAATCCAATATAATAAAACTGGGATATAATATGATTAACTATTTTTTAGACATGTAGATTATATATTTTTACGATATGTAAAAAGTGTTTTTCTGAAGGAATGGGCAAACCATCAGCTGCTTCTTATGAAGCCATTAAGATCTGCCAACATTTTAACCCAAACGTGCAATAGTTTTTAATTTTCTAGGTCCAATGAATCTCTAGACGTTAAGATTTCTCTTGCTATTTCTCCCTATGGAGTAGATTTGTCAAAGACCCGCAACTCTGAGGCTGGGTTCACACTAGTACAATGCCAGACTTTGCATGTGATTTGCACGGCACTGCTGTGCACATCACATGCGATGTCTATGCGATGCGACTTCAGCCATACAACCTGTCTGAAATCGCATTAGCACCAAAATGCTGCAGGACCCTTTATTTTTTGGTCCGCACTGGCATCGGATTGCATGGGTGTTCATACCTATACGATCCGATTCCTGCACCATTTGACAGTTCACACTGCGATCTGCAAACCGATCTGGGGGTGTCATTACCCTTACAGTGACACCCCCAGTGGTTCAGAGGGCAGTGCCTGCCAGTGAACTGCCTGCTAATATGCGATGTCGGAACCCGCACAGAAGTCGCACTAGTTCCCGCATCGCATATATGTGAACCGGGACAGTCTTCCCATGATGCAAGGCATAATGTCTGGACAGACTGTTTTTTTGTTTTTTGTTTTTTCTCCTTTTCTTATTTTATATATTTTCCTATCTGTGCTTTGTAGGGTCAATATAGTTTTGTCAATGTACTGTAAGCTGCAGGGGCATAACAAAACAAAAGTGCCTAGGTACACTGACATGTTAGTGCACTGCTATATTTTAGGATGAATGCAAGACCTATTTTTCTGCATTTTTGCATTTTTCTGGTTTAGGCTCTGCTCAAATTCATGGTTTCTACTTAAGTAGATTTTTTGCTAACCTTAAACACCCTATCTCTGATATAAACTATTTGTGCTGCTATACTCTCTTCTCTGTGGTCTCTTCTCTGTGGTTCTCTGGTGTCCTCCACAGAATTGTCGCTGTGTGATCAGAACTGGCCTTTTCCCAGGTAGATGTCTATCATCATATAACTTTTGTCTTGTGAGCCAAGGATGTCAAGGATTTGTCTTCAGAGGTCTCATTATCTGGCTTTCCTGGACTTGTAGGAGTATACTGCATAGAGTGGTGCCACTCTCTGCAGCATTTAGTACCACTCATCGCCAGAGGGGACTATCACGCTGCTCGACCGAAGACACCTTAAAAAAGTATAAAAACAAAAGGTGCAGTGTGCTGCATAGATGGTGTTGGGTCAAGTTGGGTATAATGAAGTTGTTGAACCATGTATTAAATGTCTAGTGTGTACCCTGATCTATGGTTGCCCTTTAACCCCTGAACGTCTGACGTGACGTCAACGCGTTTCACAAAACCAAGATGTGTAGCTTCATCTGGACGGGGATTGATGTCTGCTCTGTAACCTCAGTCAGCATAGCTGAACACTCCTCATTGTAGTAGGTTGCGCAGACATCAATTGCCTAGGCGTCCGGTCGTTTTGTTTGTTTGTTGGTCAGTCTTTGATTACATGTTTTATGTCCCCCCCTGTCTGGGGGTCCAAGTTACCGATCAATTTTTATTAGGGCTATGTAATTATCGGTTCATGCTCTCATATCTACATGTATTTTATCTGTGTATCACAATAAACACTTGTTTGATTACATATATTCAGTCAAATTGCCTTTCCTTTGAGCCCCACTTTTTATTGGTCCCCCTCCTGTTGGGGACAATTGTTGTTTTATAGATGGTGTTGGGCTTTAAAGTCTAGGTTCAAAAAAAAAAAAAAAAAACCTTTTGGCACCCAAGATCCGTGGCTTAAGGGTGCAATGTCAGGCTCCTACATGCTCTTCCTCAGGCTTTCTACCTGTACATCTGTAAGGTCTTTTTGCTAGAAAGCTGGAGGAAGTATTGATGGATTATAGAAGCGCTGATTACCGCACTCATAGTCGGCAGGTTTTCTAGCTTAATGCATTAAGATAAAAAGCCGCCTGTGTGCAGAAGCCCCTCAGCCCCCCTAATACTTACCTGAGCCCCCTTTAGATCCAGCGATGTTGTAGGAATGTCTCATCTGCCCAGGACTCCCCTCTTCATTGGCTGAGACCGCATCGCTCTGCCATTGGCTCCCATTGATGTCAGTCAGCCAATGAGAATAGAAAGGGGGCCGGGCAGCGGCTCCATGTCTGAATGGACACGGAGCTGGGACCCAGCTCAGGTGCCCCCATAGCAAGCTGCTTGCTGTGGGGTGCATTTAACAGGGAGAGGCCAGGAGCACAGAAGAGGGACAGGAGAAGAGGAGGATCCGGGCTGCTCTGTGCAAATCCACTGCAACAGAGGAAGCAAGTATGACAGGTTTGTTATTTTTAATTTAAAAATACTATGCAATCCCTTTAATTCATTCACAGATCTATGGTGCTCAATTTAAATGTGCCAGTGGCTGCGGAGGAAAGGAACCTCCATACATGGACTAAATACAGGCGCTAAATAGTTCTAGGGAAAAAATTAATGCCTAACTGTAAGCTAATAAAAGCATCGCCTATGGACAATTTCAGGTACCATAGTTTTTTGCAATTCTTTTGTTTACCTGCCTCAATTCAAAGCACCAAGACTGATTTCTCTGCAATCTGCACGAGTCATTTCTAACAGGCTGTGCATCCCCCAAGGGGGGATCTCCAGCACACAGCTTCAGCTGTGCATGTTCCCTATGAGATTGTGTAGAAGGGGTGTGTCCCTCCCCTCAGGTCTCAGATTACACTCAGCTTTTCTGAGCTTCCAGAAGCTCAGCTCAGAGAGCTATGTAAATGCTGGACTTTAAACGGATGTAGAGAATAGGTATATGCAAAATGGCGACCCTTGTGTGCAATTACTATATAGTGCTAATCGACAAGCTGCTGCCATCAATTTTGGTATAGCCCAAAAATGATATATGTATAATCTGTGTGAGGCATTGGCTTAAACCCTAAATACTAGTGAATATGTAAATATTCCAGTGCAATTATATAAAACAAAACAAATCCATGCAACAAAACTAGTAACAAGTAAAAGTCCTGTTATGATAAATTTTCTAGGCAAAAAAATAAATCTATTTCGCCATCTTTCCTTCACCATGTGCAAAATGGTGAAACATGCTCTTCACACTCTATAGTGCTCCACTCTGCTTATGTGCTCCATTACTGACTATGACTGGGTCCAATCACCAGATTTCTTTTTGGGCCACCAGGACCCTCACAGCTTATGTAGTTACAATCCTGTAGATGGTGTGTACGTGGTGTCCACATCCTTTACTCTTCGACCCAGTATCACCAGCTGGAGAGTCCCAGAATGAAAAACAATAGCGCGATTATCGTGTAATACGTTTCATTTTTAATATTAAAAACATATATGCCAATGCACTTGCATCTCTATATGCCATAAAGCGGCACCAGCTGTAAAATGCTTGTAAAGTTACAGTCCTCCCAACTCGTCTCTGAGCCGCCGTGCATTCCACCTGAGTTGGACGTGACATCGGCAAGACCCGGACGTTCTACCACTGCTCAATGCATTTCACCGGAAAGGCATCATCAGGAAGTCCTCTGCGGCGAGGATTGTAACTTTACAGGCATTTTACAGCTGGTGCTGCTTATGGCACATGGAAATGCAAGTGCATTGACATGTTTTTAAGAAGGATATTTTAAATAAAACTTATTACGCTATTTTTCATTCTGGAACTTCCCTGCTGATATTGGATGTAAATAGGGTTGTCCCGATACCGATACTAGTATCGGTATCGGCACCGATGCCGAGCATTTGCCCAAGTACTTGTACTCGGGCAAATGCTCCCGATGCTTCCCCCGATACCTGGACCGTCAGCGGTGATCGGCGTGTGGGGGAGTTACAAGATTCCCCCCCGCGGCTTTCAGCTGCTTTAGTGACATACAGCGGTGATCGGTGCTTGTAACTCCCCCACACACGATCACCGCTGACTGTCGCCTCATCCCCCTTAGTCCCCCTCCGCTGTCCTGCTCCGTTGCTCTGTCCCCCTCCGTTGCATTGTCCCCCTCCGCTGTCCTGCTCCGTTGCATTGTCCCCCTCCGCTGTCCTGCTCCGTTGCATTGTCCCCCTCCGCTGTCCTGCTCCGTTGCATTGTCCCCCTCCGCTGTCCTGCTCCGTTGCATTGTCCCCCTCCGCTGTCCTGCTCCGTTGCATTGTCCCCCTCCGCTGTCCTGCTCCGTTGCATTGTCCTGCTCCGTTGCATTGTCCGCTGTCCTCCTCCGCTGCATTGTCCCCCTCCGCTGTCCTCCGCTGCATTGTCCCCCTCCGCTGTCCTCCGCTGCATTGTCCCCCTCCGCTGTCCTCCGCTGCATTGTCCCCCTCCGCTGTCCTCCTCCGCTGCATTGTCCCCCTCCGCTGTCCTCCGCTGCATTGTCGTCCTCCGCTGCATTGTCGTCCTCCGCTGCATTGTCGTCCTCCGCTGCATTGTCGTCCTCCGCTGCATTGTCCCCCTCCGCTGTCCTCCTCCGCTGCATTGTCCCCCTCCGCTGTCCTCCTCCGCTGCATTGTCCCCCTCCGCTGTCCTCCTCCGCTGCATTGTCCCCCTCCGCTGTCCTCCTCCGCTGCATTGTCCTCCTCCGCTGCATTGTCCCCCTCCGCTGTCCTCCTCCGCTGCATTGTCCCCCTCCGCTGTCCTCCTCCGCTGCATTGTCCCCCTCCGCTGTCCTCCTCCGCTGCATTGTCCCCCTCCGCTGTCCTCCTCCGCTGCATTGTCCCCCTCCGCTGTCCTCCGCTGCATTGTCCCCCTCCGCTGTCCTCCTCCGCTGCATTGTCCCCCTCCGCTGTCCTCCGCTGCATTGTCCCCCTCCGCTGTCCTCCTCCGCTGCATTGTCCCCCTCCGCTGTCCTCCTCCGCTGCATTGTCCCCCTCCGCTGTCCTCCTCCGCTGCATTGTCCCCCTCCGCTGTCCTCCTCCGCTGCATTGTCCCCCTCCGCTGTCCTCCTCCGCTGCATTGTCCCCCTCCGCTGTCCTCCTCCGCTGCATTGTCCCCCTCCGCTGTCCTCCTCCGCTGCATTGTCCTCCTCCGCTGCATTGTCCCCCTCCGCTGTCCTCCTCCGCTGCATTGTCCTCCTCCGCTGTCCCCCTCCGCTGTCCTCCTCCGCTGCATTGTCCCCCTCCGCTGTCCTCCTCCGCTGCATTGTCCCCCTCCGCTGTCCTCCTCCGCTGCATTGTCCCCCTCCGCTGTCCTCCTCCGCTGCATTGTCCCCCTCCGCTGTCCTCCTCCGCTGCATTGTCCCCCTCCGCTGTCCTCCTCCGCTGCATTGTCCCCCTCCGCTGTCCTCCTCCGCTGCATTGTCCCCCTCCGCTGTCCTCCTCCGCTGCATTGTCCCCCTCCGCTGTCCTCCTCCGCTGCATTGTCCCCCTCCGCTGTCCTCCGCTGCATTGTCCCCATCCGTTCCGGCTTTCCGCTGTCCCCCTCTCTCTTCCTCTGTCCCCTCCGTTCTGCTGTCTCTCTCCGCTGTGTGAATGGACAGAGTCAGCTGACTCTGTCCATTCACATAACTGAAACCTTGTAATCTCCTGTGATTACGATGTGTCAGTTTATGAATGGAGAGGAGCCGCTGTCTTCTCTCCATTCATTTTCAGTGCAGCTGACGCTGCAGAGAAAGGGACTGGGGAATCTCTATCCTCGGTCTCTTTCTCTGTCTCAAGGGGGAGATATCAGAGGTCTGTTAAGACCCCTGATATCTCACCAAAGCCCCCCAACAGGGCTGATTAAAAAAAAAACACACACACATAGTGCAATAAAGAATAAAAATAAAAAAATTGTAAAAAATAATGAATGAAAAAAAAAAAAAAAACACACACACAGGCACCATTCACTCCCCCCCCCCCCCCCAAAAAAACAAAAAAAAAAACACTGTCACGTGACATTAACCACCTCAATACAGTGCATTTTCGCCCCCTTCCTGCCCAAGCCATTTTTCAGCTTTCAGCGCTGTCGCACTTTGAATGACAATTGCGCGGTCATACAACACTGTACCCAAATGAAATTATCATTTTTTCCCCCACAAATAGAGCTTTCTTTTAGTGGTATTTGATCACCTCTGCGGTTTTTATTTTTTGCGCTATAAACAAAAGAAGAGTGAGACGATTTAAAAAAAAAAACACAATTTTTATCTTTTGCGATAATAAATATCCAATTTTTTTTTCTTTAAAACAAATTTTTTTCTCAGTTTAGGCCGATTATGTATTCTTGTACATATTTTTGGTAAAAAAAAATCGCAATAAGCGTATATAGATTGGTTTGCGCAAAAGTTATAGCGTCTACAAAATAGGGCATAGATTTTATTTTTTTTTATTTTTTTACTAGTAATGGCGGCGATCTGCGATTTTTATTGTGACTGCGATATTGCGGCGGACACATCGGACACTTTTGACACATATTTGGGACCATTCACATTTATACAGCGAACCGTGCTATAAAAATGCATTGATTACTGTATAAATGTGACAGGCAGGGAAGGGGTTAACACTAGGTGGTGATCGAGGGGTTAACTGTGTTGCTAGGGAGTGATTCTAACTGTAGGGGAGGGGACTCACTAGGGGAGGAGACCGATCGGTGTTCCTCTGTGCTGGGAACACACCATCGGTCTCCTCTCCTCTGACAGGACCGTGGATCTGTGTGTTTACACACACAGATCCACAGTCCTGCTGTGTTACCGGTAATCGCGGGTGCCCGGCGGACATCGCGGCCGCCGGGCACGCGCACCGGGTGCATAGTGACACGGCGGGCGCGCGCCCCCTGGTGGCCTAGGAATGCGAGGCCGTCATATGACGCCCGCCCGCAACGAGAGTTGCGCCGCCTGGCCGTCAATAGACAGCCGGCGGTCAGCTAGCGGTTAAAAAAAGTATCGGGTATCGGTACTTGTACTCGGTCCTAAAAAAGTGGTATCGGGACAACCCTAGATGTAAGAGTAAAGGAGGTGGACACAAAGTACACACCATCCATAGGATTGTAACTACATAAGCTGTAGTCCTGAGTCCTGGTGGCCCCCCCGTCATATTAGGTGAGTGGAGCACTATAGAGTGTGAAGAGCATGTATCACTGGTGAAGGAAAGATGGCAAAATAGAAGGGTTTGTTTTTTGTTTTTTTTTCCCTAGAAATTTATCATAACAGGATTTTTACTTGTTAGTTTTGTTGCACGGATTTGTTTGGGGTTTGTTTTTTTTTTGTTTTTTGTTTTTTTTGGATTTTTTTGGGTTGGCTATCTGTGTCCCATTGCAGAGATTTACCTTCGCTTCCTGTCCTACAGCCAAACAGGAAGTGAGAGGAATTCCTTGGGGACCCCCAGGTCACCGGAACTAGTGTCCCCATTGAAAGATTTCTACTCTATTACTTTACTGGAGACAAACCAAGATTTGGGTTTTCTTTTACTTTCAGTGATGATGGTAAAAGGGGACAAATAGAGGGTGAATCTCAGGGGCAGAGACAGCAATAGAAACGTGTTCTGATCCCTCTCTACTCCATCCAAAAGGAAAAAAATTTTTTGCCTTTAGTCATACTTTAAGCTGGTGGCTCAACGCACAGAGGTATAGAATAGAAGACTGCTAATAAATGGGTACAACTTATGTAGGAGGATTTGTTTCATCTCTGTATTACATGAGGTTAGTCACTTCACTGAGTATGTGTAGGGGGTTTACAATCACTTTAAAGTTTGTAATTTTTTTGTTCAAAATGAAAATGTAAAACTATGCATTTAATATAATATTTTTAATGTTCATTTTCAGGTGAAGATTCATGTGTCAATTGTGACAAGGAAGAAGAAGAAGATGGTGATAGCTGTGTGGAATGTTGGGCCAATTCAGCAGAGGATAGTTTGAAAGGAAAAAATAAAAAGAAGAAAAAGAAATGCAAACCATTTAAATGTGAAAAAGAAAATGTACGATTTTATTTTCTGTTTTTGTGTGTGTGTGTGTGTGTCCGTCCACATTTCAGATTGTGTTTTTTTTTTTCGAAGATGGCATATAAACCCAAGTAAACTTGTCATTGTGAGCAATCCAGGCCCCTTGTCAAGTATTGTATCTGACCTTTTATGCAGATCTGAACTCTTCCCCCTAAATCTCAATTTTAACTGTGCCTCCCTATTGGTCTGGGAGACTTACTATTGTATTATCTGGCGGAACTGTGTGGGATCAAGCTCAAATTGAATCCAGGTACAGAGGAGATTTGTATATAACTTTAGCTGCCTATATCTTAGAATTTTAGACTTTCACAGAAATAAACTTTTGCTCATTTCTAACTTTTTTTTATTTTTTTGTGATGAGCTCTGGTGTGTTTTAGACTAGAATCCAAATTTTAAATGTGCAAGCCACCAGGAACTTGTGGCCTTCTTTGTCCCGCAGCCATACATATACATTGCCCTTGTATATGTGCAGCTGCCGAGTGGGGAATGTTTGAGCTATTTCTTTGGCGATAATGATTGGTCTCTTTATGAAAAGTTTGTCATAATTTTTCATCTGTATTTTAAAATGTTTTTTTTTTTTTTTTTTTTTTTTTTTCTTTTTTTCTTTTCTTCAGCATGCAGCCTGTGCATCAGAAACTGCAAGCAACATACACAACGACCAGTCCAAAGATGGCAAAGCTGACAGCTGCTGTTCTTCCACTAAAATCAATGGACAGTCCTGCATAGATCACCGGAGTGAATTATTAAAATGCACAGGATTAGGACAGCCATCACAAAATTTGGAAGGGGGAAGAGAAACAAAAACCTTAAAAGAACTTCTGGTTAGTTTTTTTTTTTTGCACATTTGTTGGTAGGATAGTATCCTGTAACATTTTGTGAGACTATTCAGACTTCAGCTCTGCATATTCCTGCCTATGTGATGGGGGGTGCGTCTTTCCTCCAATCGACTCTCACACAGTGTAAGCCCTTTCTCCCCAGCCACCCCTATGTGTTGCTGAAAGGTTTTTTTTTTTTATTTATTTTTTTTTTTTTTTAACATGATCTGCACTTTCCAGAGTGTAGAAATGGGAAGACAGCAGATATACAAGTAAAACTTTTGTGTAGGAGGATTTGTTAAGTCTGTTTTGTGTCTGTGTATTATCCGAGTCTATTCACTTTAACCACTTAAATACAGGGCATTCTATGCATTAAGGTAAAAAACCTTTTGTGGTGCAGCACCCCCACAGATCCCCCCCCCCTCTCTTTAGTTACCTGAGCCATTCCAGGGACGAGCAGCTCCAGCTGCCGTCTTGGGTCCTCATTGGATAGATAGCAGCCTTTGGCTCCTGTTGCTGTCATTAAAATCCAGTGACACAGGAGCCGTGGGATGGGGCCAAGTACTGCTGTCTGTCAATGGCAGCAGCAGGACTCAAGAGCGCCTGCACGAGTGCCCCCCTCCGGGGGGGGGGGGGGGGCACTTGAGAAAGGGAGGAGCCAAGTGCGCTGGGGGGGGGGGCAGCAAAGGAGGATCGGGGCTGCTCTGTGTAAAACAGAGGAGGTAAGTATAACATGTTGGTTAAAAAAAAAAGACAAAAAAAAGAACCTTTACAATCACTATAAGCAGTCTGCCATTGTTCCAATCCAGGATGCAGTGCTGGTCCTGGAGCACAAGAGGTGAATCTTCCTGGGAAACTGATCTGTGACTTTTCTGATTAGTTATCATACTGCACTACCCCATGTTGCGTTTTTTTTTTTTTTTTTTTTTTTTTTTTTTTTATATGATAACCCCTTTGGGAGAATTAACATGATCCCATATTTGTGTTCTTGTTTTTAGGACGAATCGGAATGCACTTCAGAAGAGGAAGATGGCCTATCACAAGATGAAATCCAGGCCTTTATGGCAAATAATCAGTCCTTTTACACCAACAGGGAGCAGTTTAGACAGTATCTGAAGGAAAAGTTTACTAAGTACTGTCTCCTACATGATCACCAGAATCCTGTTTGTAGTAGCTGGTTGGCAACAGCTGGAGCAAATTAAACACAATAAACAAATTATGACTTTCATTGAAATCAGAATGATTACCGCACTGTTTTCTGTCTTACAAAATTTTCTGATTTGGTCTCGAATTTTTACCAGATTTTCTTTTTTCCTTTTTTAATTTTATTTTCCCGAGGGAAGAGGTTCAAAGCACATTTTGTTGATTTCTGGGTTATAATTTCTTAAGATGAGAGTAACACCCTGCACCTTTTTTCCCTTTTTCTGCTTTTCGATTGTGTCAACGTTATACACGTACACGTGCACACAACCTTTAGCGTTTAAATGTTGTAATTATAATTTTGTACAAAATGGTAACAAACCAAATATAGAATTTACCAATTTAGACATCCACTTGCTAAATGTTTTGGATGTGATAATGTAAAAGCGCAATGTGCAGAATTGAAAATAAAAAATATTTATTAATATGCTTGGCAAGAGTTGACTTGCAATTTTCTGTATTTTAGAATCTAAAGATGTAGGTTTAAGATGTTACCATGTACAAACCGGAACCATTTGTATTTTTTAACCACTTCAGCCCCGGACCATTTGGCTGCCCAAAAGACCAGAGCGTTTTTTGCGATTCGGCACTGCGTCGCTTTAACAATTGCGCAGTCGTGACTTCCAAACAAAATTGACTTACTTTTTTCCCCACAAATAGAGCTTTCTTTTGGTGGTTTTTGATCACCTCTGCGGTTTTTATTTTTTGCGCTATAAACAAAAAGCAACAATTTTGAAAAAAAGCAATATTTTTTTACTTTTTGCTATAATAAATATCCCCAAAAAATATATATAAAAAAATTATTTTTCTCCTCAGTTTAGGCCGTTACGTATTCTTCTACGTATTTTAAAAGAAAAAATCACAATAAGCATTTATTTGGTTTGCGCAAAAGTTATAGCGTCTACAAAATAGGGGATAGTTTTATGGTATTTTTATTATTTATTTATTTTTTTATTAGTAATGGCGGCAATCTGCGATTTTTTTTTTTTTTTTTTTTTTTTTTTTTTTTTTATCGTGACTGCGACATTATGGTGGACACATCGGACACTTTTGGCATTATTTTGGGATCATTCACATTTATACAGTGATCATTGCGATTAAAAATGATTACACTGATTACTGTGTAAATGTGACTGGCAGTGAAAGGGTTGATCACTAGGGGGCGCTGCAGGGGTTAAGTGTGTCCTAGGGAGTGATTCTAACTGGGGGGGGCTACGTGTGATACGACACTGATCACCGCTCCCGATCACAGGGAGCTGTGATCAGTGTCACTAGGCAGAACGGGGAAATGCTTGTTTAAATCACACTCGCGGCAGGGTCGCGCACCTGATCACACGACTGCAAATTTAAAGGGACGTACCTGTCTGTGCCATTCTGCCGACGGTCAGCAAGCGGTTAATAGCTCTATTTCCGGTATGAAATCCGCTACTTTAGAGGCAGCAAAACAGAACAGAAAGAAAAGCTATCTACACAATTCGTATGTAGTAGCCATTAGTGACGCACTTGACGCCTTGTGCAATTAATTGCTACTGCATGTTGCTGGTGTAGTTTAACATTTTAGTGCTCTGTTCTATCTAACACTTCACTTGGTTACAATTAGTAATTAATAGTTGAAAATTAGTTTGCAGTTGAGCTACTAAACTTGCCTGAATAGCTTAGGTCTTAAATCTTAAAGCCTCATGCACACTGGACGTTTTACAGCAGCTGTTTTTTAGCTTCAGACTTTTTTTTTTTTTTTTTTTTCTAGTCAATAAACTCCCCATCATGTTATCCTATGTCCATGCGCACACAGGCTGCTATCAGCAGTTTTTGGCTAGGGCGTTTTCTGGCTTTAAGGAGGAGTTTTTCAGCTGTAAAAAACGCTCTAAAGTCAAATGCTGATTAACGCTCAAAAACGTGGCTCATCAGTCAGAAAAAAGCTATTGCAAAAACGTTAAACTCACTGCAAAGCTACTGGTGTTTTTATAACTTCCAGTGTGCATGAGGCCTAAATGTTAAGGACAACTGTAAATCATGTTGCCTCAAAGTTAGACCTAGGCGAAGTATGTAAAGAACCCTGTCAGCAGATTGAACTGTTTACCCAGTTCTCTATGCTTGTGAATTAGAAGGGCCCCATCCTGTTCTTTGCTGCAGATCAATCACTTTTTTTCTAGACTTAAAATGTACTTTTTTTAGTGTGTGTCTGAATCTGGTGACTGACTGGTATGAGGTTTAAACAATGTTAGGTCCATTGCATCACCCCTGCATTGAGTAAGCACTGGATAGTTCAAATGCCTGATACCAGCAGTGGTTTTAGTTATTAATGCATTCCAGTTGTCAATGTAAAATGTCAAAATAGTGTGACATAGCATAAAGAAAACACAAATGGTCCATTTTTACCATAAGGCTGAATAAGTCCTGATAGTTTTGTTGGTAGGTACCTGCCAAGAACTAAGGTGTGTGTTTCTGGTCCATTTAGGAAAACAGGAAGTCTTATACTGCTGTCTACAGATAATTTGGACACTTCAAACAAAAAATTTTAAAAAAACTTGCCAGACACAAAATAACACCTAAACCCCCCTCCCCACCATGCCTCCTGATTTTTTTTTTTTGGTTTTTTTTTTCCATTTTGGCTAGTTTCCTAATGAGGTGGACAGCTTTTCTTCAGCTCTGCTGGGAAAAATCTAACCATTTTTGCTAGCTCTTCCTTTATTTTTTTTATTTTTTTCTTCAAGATTCCTTTTACTACATCATTGCTTAAGCTGATCTCTACTTTGTAGTTACTAATGCTGGCCATACACTATACGAAAAATCGGCCAAATTTGGTCATTTAGACAGTTCATTTGTTTCTCGGCCAGTTAATGGGCTCAAAATCGATAATCGTTGGGATGTTTTTGAGCCGAAAAAACGAAGGACAAGTTTGGAAATTTTCTGCCGAATGTTAAATTGAAAGGTTAAAGTAAAGGGTCTCCCTGAAAAAAAAAATTCACCAAAAATCCTAAAAAAAATTTGAAAAAATTTTTTAAACTTGCCTGAACCCTTGTTGCTAGGCAGTCTTCCTAATCTGCCTGTTCCTATTCCGCGGCGTGTTCTGCTCCTAGCTGAGCGGCCCCGTTGCCTTCTAGGAACTGTGTGTGTTCCCAGAAAACCACAGGGCCATTCACAGATCGCCGCTTGTGCATGCGCAGTAGGAAACTGGCAGTGAAGCCGCAAGGCTCCACTGCCTGTTTCACTTACCTAGGATGGCGGTGCCGGGACCCGAGGGACTGGGCGGCTTACATCGCGGGCACCCAGGACAGGTAAGTCTAGTTATTTAAAGTCAGCAGCTACAGTGTTTGTAGCTGCTGACTTGAAAACATTTTTTTAGCTGGCCGGAATCCTGCTTTAATGTTTCCAGTCCGAACTGTCTGCACTAGGTATATGTAAAAAAAACGAACAAAAAATGCATTCATTTATGTCCACTGAATGATTTATCGGTCATTACATGATGGCACTATCGTTTGCGCTCACGGCCGAATGTTCGTTTTTGTAAAATGGGTTTGGCCGCTTTTTCATATAGTGTATGGCCAGCATTAGATTGGCCTTACCTCAGCATGACTGGAGTACTGTACCCAGACCCTGCTGGAGTGTATGTTGAGGGGCTAGTCTGGAAGTGACCTTGGGGCATTTTTCAAACCTAGTGATGGTAAGTTAGTCATGGATGCTTTTCAGTTCCAGCGCATTGGCATTGCTTCAGTGCTTGCCTTGTTCCTGAAGACCAACTTTGTAGGTAGGCCATTTCGGCTGAATACTGGGAGCTACCTCACATTTTGGACTGCTTAATGGCTTCAAATTTCCCACTTCCTGTCTATTTACCATGAAAGGGATTACCTCTAAGGCCCCTTTCATATGGGCACCTCCATGTAGCGTAATCCGGTTCCTCAGCTGAACACGGAGTAGGCGGATGACCGGTCCATGTCTGCTCCGCTGTGGACACAGTCCTTCTTCTCTCCTCTATGGGGCAATCGGATGGAAACAGACCGGTTTCATCCGATGCCAGACGGATATTGAATAGGACCACCATCCGCCTGTTTTTGGCGGATCAGATGGTGGCGAGTGTCAGCAGGCATCCACCGCTTCAGAGATTGGAGGGGTCCAATCGGGTCCGCCTGAAAAAAGACAGCTTGTGAGAAAAGGGCCTTAGGGTTTGAGCCCTGAAGTCATTCACTGAGTCTGTCCTTCTGGACTTCCAGGTTCGAAGTCTTTGGATCCCTGATTGGCCAGACCCATGTGACAAAAATTTCTGCCCATGTGCACAGGAGTTACTTTGCTCTGGCAAAGAATCAAACAAAGATTTGTACACTGATCTGTGCATGCACAGCAGTGTACACAAAGAAAAAAAAATAGCAACCTGTATGACAGAATAGACTTGCGCAGTTGTATAAATGTCGGCCTGCCAGCACTTAAACAGAATTCTGCTATAAAGCTTGGGACAGTTCATCTTTTGCTGAAGGCCAAGACCCTTTCATTATTTCTGTGGCCTCAAACTTCCAAGTCCAGACCCAAGTGTGGGTTCCAGTCTGCCTATAAACTGTAATTCCGAGTCTTTTAAACCCCCAACAAGCCAAGGCAACTTTGACATAAACATGATTGGATTCCTATGATGCCCCAACCTTTGTGCAGGGTGGCTCCCCTGTGAGCACTTCAAAGACTCCCCCTTTAACCTATAAGGTATATTCCCTTTTCCACTCTTACTCGTGGTGGTGTCACCTCTGGTGTTGAACAAGGTGGTGTTGAGGCCCAGAGCTTCCTTACCAAGGTAATTTTGATGTTTCACATCAACCAGCACATCGTTCTTGGTTTCCTCTGTCCAGCACCAGTCCATCAGTAGATCTCTCCCGCTATTGCCTGGATGTAGTTTGGGCTGAGTCCCTTTTTAGGAAGATTGACTTTGTCATTACTGATGGTCCCTGTACAGGTGAGCCAGATACTCTTTCCACCATTTCTTGTTGGTTCTAATGGAGTGATCCAAAGGAAAGAGCAAAACGATGGTCAATTAATAATGAGCAATAGTAAACCATGTGCACTTTAGGTGCAACAGCGATGGTAGACTGTTCATTGCTCAGTCGAGGCCTGAAAAATTAGAGTCCCCATAGGCCAGTGAACGGGTCCCTCCTGGGTTGTTCCTGTCAGATGCCAGCAGAGTCTCCATGTTCTTAATGTAGAATCTGAGCTCATTCTGTGGTGGAGAGGCTGGTAAGGGACAGTCTTAGACTGCTGTTTTTTTTTTTTTTTTGTTTGTTTTTTTTAATATTAACGCATTCCTTGTTTTAAGGTAAGTTTTACAGCTTGCTGTCTTCCCCTAAATACTTAATGGAGTCCTCTATTCATCCAGCACTGTGCACAGCTGGATCTCTTCTCTTCTGCTGCTGTTACACAAATTCTGTGAGGGGGAGCTGGGCCAAGCCACGGTGTGTGTGTGTGTGTGTGTGTGTGTGTGTGTCTGGAACACGGCTCCATAGACATGCACAGCTTGGGAGCAAGCAGAAACCTGTGCTCCCATAGCAAGCGGCTTGCTTTGGGGGCACACAGAAGAGGAGGAACTAAGATTGCTGATGGGGGACCCTAGCAGTGCGTCCATTAAGGGTGCATGGGTGCCACCCCCCTCTATGACCAATAGATAAATGCATTGCATGAATCTGTCCGTGGCCACCCCCTATTTAGGTGTCTGGCCCCTTTTTGGACGCCGGGCGCCTGAATTACAGCGGCAGGGGTGTATTTTTGAAGCACCTGATTAGTCATAGGCTTCAAAAAAGGTGAACTCGGAGCGCAAAGCATTGCGCTTGGAGTCCACCCAGGTGTGTTAGAAAAGCAAATATTCATTTGCTTTTCTAACACTGAACCGCCAATCAGAAAGCGTTGGTCTGTTACTCGTCACCTGATAGGCATCCAATCGCAACGCCTGTCCTTTCAGCTAATCAGGAGGAGACGCATGGAGGACACAGGAGCCACTGTCTGACCCGCTGCAAGGTCCCAGATGGCAGGCGGGTCACAGTGGCAACTTTTAATGGGCACAGTGGCAGCGTTTGAATTTTTATTATTAATTTTATTTTTATTTTATTTTTTAGAATTTTTGTTTTGCGCCCGCCCCCCCCCCCCTCCCCCCCCCCCCCCCCCCCCCCCCCAAAAAAAAAATTTGAGCACCAGCCGCCACTGGACCCTAGTAAAGTACTTTCGGGGCTGCTCTGGGATACCACTGCAGAGTGCAGATGAGTATACCATATTTATTTTAATTTAAAAAATTGCCTTTAGTGACTACCCGAGTTAGTTTAGTTAACTGGTTCCCGAACAGCCGCCGCAGTTTTACTGCGGCAGAATGGCACGGGTGGGTGAAACAACGTTACCTTACTTCGCCTAGGGGACGCGCGCGATAATCGGATTTGTTTTCGAACCGATCAGTCTCCAGGCCCAGGCCAATGATTTCTGGCCTGGACCTGCTGATCAGTTCTGACAAATGAAATGCTTCCTCTGCCTGTAAGTGTATACACAGGCAGGGGAAGTGATGTCATCTCCCTCTCTGGAATTCTTTTCTGTTCCAGAGTGGGGACATCCAAATGTGACTTGCACCAACACCACACTGACACAGTACACATAGGCACACATTGCGCCCCCCCCCCCCCCCCAGTTAACCCCTTCACTCCCTGTCACCCAGTGCAGTGTTCATATTTTTCTTTGCTCACTGTACTGGTGTCATTTGTGACACTAATCAGCGTTGGGGTACTTGGTAGTAGGCCCAGTTAGGTCTTGGGAACCCCCCCACACCAATAAAGGTTTACCCCTTGATCACTCCCTGTCACCGCTTATCACCGTAATAGTGACACAGGTGATGCTGGTTAGTTTTTTTTTTTTTTTAACGTCAGGGCACCCGCCATACATTACCTAATAAGGTTTTACCCCCTGATCACCGAGCAGGTGCTATCAGGGTCTACATCACCCAGGCAGCGTAAGATTAGTGCCGGTAGCGCTAACACCCACTCGCGCACCATACACCTCCCTTAGTATAGTGTCTGAATGGATCGATATCTTTGATCTGATCAGAACTATATTGGCATTCCCCAAAACGTCAGGCCAGCCTAGAAACCTGCTAGCACCTGCATTTAGCCCCCTCAGCCCAGCCCACCCAAGTGCAGTATCAGTCGATCACTGTCACTTACAAAACACTAAATACATAACTGCAGCATTCGCAGAGTCAGGCCTGATCCCTGCGAACGCTAACAGTTTTTTTTTTTGTTTTGTTTTTTTTTTTTTACAGCGTTTGAAGCAGTTGCTGACAGTCGGGTGCTCCTTTTTTTTTTTTTTTCTTCTTGTGAGTCTCACTAGTTGTACCAGTAAATTTAGAGGACAAAATGTCCAATCGAAGTGAAGAGGCCTACACGTTTCTGAGCATGACAGATGAGGGTGAAGAGGAATTCTCCCATCTGTCAGATTCAGGCTCAGAATGCGGACCTGTAGACAGCAGTGGCACCCTGACAAATAGCTCTGACGATGGAGTACTTGTTCCTGCCAAGGTCAGGCGTACCTGACCCTGTTCTTCTGCTGTTAAGATGCAAGAACCGCAGAGCTCTCGTATGGAGCAGAGAGCCAGTACTAGTGCCGCTCATCCTTCGGGTGAACTGGCAAGCACCAGCGGCCTAGTACATCCTGGTTGTACATCCAGCACTGCAGTAACACTTGGTGACGTGGCGAGTCCCATAAGTGCAGTTCAAGCTGGTGAGGTGGCTAGCATAACTAGTGTCTCGCAGTCACCAAGAAGACAAAGACAGGCCCGTCGAGCCCATAATGCCCTTCCTGCTGCATTTGCCAATCTGAATTGGGAGCCCAACATTTCTGCAGCACCTGTATTTCACCCCCATTCACTGGCCAACCCGAAATTCAGGTGGAAACAGTTGAATTTTCGTTACTTGATTTTTATTCCCTGTTTTTCATGGAAGATCTCTATTGTGGACCAAAGCAATTCATTGCCAATAATCCCCAGTTGACCCTTGGCAGAGATTGGAGACCTATTACTGGCCGCTTATCATTCAAATAGTATCTTCCCAGCAAATGTGCCAGATAAGCTGTCAAGATTTATAAGCTCTGTGACAGGGCAACAGGCTATACATATAGTTTTATGGATTACGAAGGAAGAGATAGTTACAGTGACTTGCAAAAGTATTCACCCCTTTGGTTTTTTTGTTACGTTGCAGCATTTAGTTCAGTTTTTTTCTGAATTATATGTGATGAATCAGAACACAATAGTCTAAGTTGGTGAAGTAAAATTAGAAAAATATATACATAAATCTATTTTTCAGAAATAAAAAACTGATAGTTGCCATGTGCGTATGTATTCACCCCCTTTGTTATGAAGCCCATAAAAACCTCTGGTGCAACCAATTACCTTCAGAAGTCACATAATTAGCGAAATGATGTCCACCTCTGTGCAATCTAAGTGTCACATGATCTGTCATTACATAGACACACCTTTCTTTATCGTACATCACGGGACACAGAGCACCATAATAATGACTATGTGGGTTATACGCTTACCTTTAGGTGATTGGACACTGGCAACCAATAGTAAGACAGTTCCTCCCATATAACCCCTTCTATACCGGAGGCACCTCAGTTTTTTCGCCAGTGTCTTGAAGCTGATGGTCATGGCTGTTGAAGCTCTTCAATTTTCTTCAAAGATGTCCCACTGAGGACGTCATAATCGGATCCATTCGGATGGCATAACAAAAGCTAAAGTGAATGGTACCCGAACCTCGGTTCAAGAACGAGGTATTGCTTGTAATGTGTCCTATATAGGCACTGGACCCTTGTTAAGTTGGTATTCCTGGTCAATCTTGCCCAAGGTAAAACCAGAAAGGGTGCTTTACAGGTCCAGGGCTGTGGACCCCAAAATATGGGGGACCTAGTCCCTGAAGGTCTTTAGAGGCGCTACCCGCCGTGATGGGGGAAGATTGGGCCTGGTAAAACAGGCCCTGCTGCTTGGGATGGTGAGTACTCCCTTATTATATATATATGTATGTATTCCCTCTGAAACCTGCTGGTAAACCTTGAAACCTGTGTCTTACAGATGGATGGTATGGCGCGCATTTTGATTGGGCGTGCGTGAATGTGCGCGCCACCGGCGTGTGTGTGCGCCTTCGGTGTGCGCGTGCACCGCTGCTGTGCACGTCACAGATGCGCCGCGTGTGTCAGGACGGCGCATGCACCGTGCGGCGGGCATGCCGCTGATCACGCTGATGCGCGCGCTCACTCTCAAGCTTAAGGCTTTATAGGGATGGAGCTCCTGCGAGTGGACAGCACAGAGCGATATTTGGCCACGTGAGTCTGGAGGTCTTGGACACAGTGGTGACAGGTTGAAGGCTGGTTGTAGTTTGTGGGCAGTACTCCTTTTCTTCCTCGTGTGTAAGCAATGTCTTCCAGAAAACGAGGTATAGGGAACAAGGCTAGCACAGGGGTAAGAGTACCTCCTTTAAAAACAGGAGACCAACCCCATGCTGATGCAGCCTCAGTTTCTCCTGAAAGACCTGCGGCATCTGGCCTGGCTGAGCCATTGCATTTGTCAGGCATAGTGGCCACTACCAATATACCTGCCTCGGCAAAATAGCTGGCATGATTGCCTCTGTAACACAGGGGGGAGGAAGCGTAATAGATCTCCCTCCCCTGAGCCTGGGCCAAGTGGAGAGTCACTGGAGCACCAGGACTCTTATAGCCAGATGGGTCCAGGTGATCTGGAACCAGAATGGGCAGAGGATTTGGAAGAGGTGGTCATAAAAGACCGAGAGGAAGGAGAGGCTGAAGGATCCTCGGCTGAGGACTCTGGCTCTGAAGAGCCAATTTCAGCCTCCCATTCCCAAAAATTGTTTATCCAATCTCTAATTGAGGTACGAATTGAGTTTAAGTTACCCCCGGTTCAGGAGTCTGCACTCTCCTGTTCTACTTTGGGATCTTTGCGACCTCAGCAAATTTCCCAAGCGTTCCCTTTGCATCTGTTACTGGAGCAGGTGGTTTACGCAGACTGGGAGCACCCTGACAGGATATACTTACCCCCAAAAAGGTTTTCTGTCTTATATCCTATGGAGGAGAAGTTCAGGAAGAAATGGGGCACACCTTTTGGTGGACGCTGCCATATCTTCTGTAAATAAAAGTTTAACCTGTTTAGTGGATAATGCCCAGGTATGCAAGGATTCGGCTGATAAAAAGCTAGAGTCCTTATTAAAGGCCTCCTTTTCGGTGGCTGGTGCAGCAGTTCAGCCAGCAGTTGCAGCTATTGGGATTTGCCAATCTCTAAAGGATCGTTTTAAAAGGTTGGTAGAGAACATACCTTGCCAGGAGGAATCTGCCGAGGAGTTATCAGGGATTCCTCATGCCTTATGTTTTGCGGTAGACGCATTGAAGGACTCAATCCAACAGATGTCTCGTTTTGCGTTACTGTCAATCCATATGCGCAGAGTCTTGTGGCTAAAGAACTGGTCTGCTGAGACGCCATGTAAAAGGCTACTCGCAGCTTTTCCATTCCATGGAGAGCGCTTGTTTGGCGAGGATTGGAGGAAAGAGTGCCCTACTCCCTATTAAAAAGAAAGGGAAGCAACCCTCTTATAAAATTCCCAATGCTCCAGGACCTAGTGCTTCTTCCCCTAAGTGGTGTCGACAGCCTCAGCCGTCTGAGTTTAAAAGACCCCAAGGTCAAAAGAAACCCTGGACCCAAAAGACACCCAAGCCCAACTCCAAGTCTAACTTGTGAAGGGGTGCCCCCACTCTCATGGGTGGGGGGCAGGCTGCGGCTGTTTGGGGATGCTTGGGAAGAACTAGTTCGAGACAGATGGGTCATTTCCACTTTAAAATACGGTTACAGAATAGAGTTTCGGGAATTCCCCCCAATTCGGTTTCTGTACTCAAGGGATCCGTCGGATCCAAAGAAAAGAAGTTGCCTATTCCTAGCTTTTCAGCATCTGCTGCTGCAGGGGGTAATTGTAAAGGTTCCGCACGAGGAAAGGTTCAAAGGGTTTTACTCAAACCTATTCACTGTGCCAAAGCCAAATGGGGAAGTAAGGCCCATTTTGGACCTCAAAGCTCTCAACGTCTTTATACATGTTCGATCCTTCCGCATGGAGTCGGTTCGTTCGATAATAAAATCCCTGAGAAAGGGAGACTATTTAGCGTCCATAGATATCAAGGACGCATACCTTCATGTGCCAATTTTGGTCCACATCAAAGGTTCCTAAGCTTCGCTGTAGAAGGCAGTAATTTTCAATTCGTGGCACTACCATTTGTCTGGTCACAGCCCCCAGGGTTTTCACAAAGATTCTGGCCCCGGTGTTGGCTTCCCTAAGGTCTCAGAAGGTCTCCATAGTAGGATACCTGGACGATCTTCTCCTAAGGGATTACTCTTGCTCCATGCTGATTCAAAACGTGTCAAGAACAGTACGGGTTTTACAACGTCTAGGTTGGATTCTAAATTTGGACAAGTCAGCTCTTTGTCCGACCCACGCCTTGGTGTATCTGGGTCTGGTCTTAGACACCACCCAAGAAAAGGTGTTTCTGCCCCCCCTTAAAGGTCGTCTCCATAGTGGAACTCGTTCAGAAGGTGAAAAAAGAACTAACACCTTCTATTCGGCTGTGCATGAGGTTACTGGGCAAGATGGTGTCATCGCTTCAGCGCAGTGCCATATGCATAGTTCCACTCCAGAGTGTTCCAGAACAGTATTCTAAAGGCCTGGGACAAGTTGGCTCGAACCTTGGATCAGCCGATGGTTCTATCTCCACAGGTACTATGAAACCTCTCTTGGTGGTTAGAACCAGCAATTTGAAAAGAGGGAAATCTTTCCAACCAGTAGCCTGGAAAGTCGTAACTACAGACACCAGTCTTCTCGGCTGGGGAGCAGTCCTAGAGGAGGCGTCTGTTCAGGGAGTATGGTCCCAGACAGAAAGGACCCTGCCCATCAATCTATTGGAGATTTGGGCAGCTCGTCTGGCTCTGTGATTCTGGACATCCAGATTGCGGGGTCTTCCTGTCAGAGTCCAGTCCGACAACTCCACAGTGGTGGCATATATCAACCCCGAGGGAGGTACCAGGAGTCGGGCAGCCCAGAGAGAGGTAAACCATATATTGACTTGGGCAGAAAAACATGTGCCGTTCCTTTCGGCAGTGTTTATCCCGGGGTGGACAATTGGCAGGCAGATTTCCTAAGTTGCCAGAAATTGTTGCCAGGGGAATGGTCCCACACCCTGAGGTTTTTCTACAGATCTGCCAATACTGGTGGACCCCAGATGTGGATCTGCTGGCATCCTGATTCAATACCAAGCTGGACAGGTTTGTCTCCAGGACCAAGGATCCGCTTGCTGTCGGGATAGACGCATTAGTAGTTCCTTGGGATCAGTATTCTCTGATATATGCCTTTCCCCCCATCCAAATTCTGCTGCACTTATTACGCAGAATACAGGAGGAGCAAAAAACAGTGATCCTAGTGGCCCCGGAGATCCTGGTACTCGGAGATTGTGAAGTTGGCAGTAGGGGACCCATTGGTCCTTCCATGCCGTCCAGACTTGTTGTCTCAAGGACCCATATTCCATCCTTCTTTACGGTTGCTGAATTTGATGGCTTGGCTACTGAGACCAGACTGTTGAAAGACCGTGGTATTATGGGTTCAGTCTTGTCTACCTTGATAAACGCTATAAAGTCGGTTTCTAGAGCTATTTATTATAGAGTCTGGAAGTCATACATTTCTTGGTGTGAGGAGAGGAAATGGAACCCTCGTAGGTATACGATTGGAAGAGTTCTTGCCTTTCTTCAAGCAGGAGTAGACTTGCAGCTCGCTTTAGGGACAATTAAGGGACAGATTTCGGCCTTATCGTTTTTTTTCCAAAGACCAATTGCATCCCATTCTTTGGTGCGAACCTTTGTCAAGGGAGTAACACACCTGAGGCCACCGATTAAACCACCTTTATGTCCCTGGGACCTAAATTTGGTACTGTCAGCCTTACAGAGTCAACCGTTTGAACCTATTAGGCATATTCCTTTTGTCCTATTGACCAGAAAATTTGTTTTTTTGGTGGCTATAACATCGGCTAGAAGGGTGTCAGAATTGGCCGCCCTTTCTTGCAAAGAATCTTTTATGATTCTTCATCAGGACAGAGTGGTCATGCGCCCTCGTCCGGATTTTTTACCAAAGGTAGTTTCCAAATTTCATTTGAATCAGGATATCATTTTACCTTCCTTTTTTCCAAACCCTAATGCCGCGTACACACGAGCGGACTTTACGGCAGACTTTGCCCGGCGGACTTTTCGACGGACTTTATGATGGACTTTCCGAATGAACGGACTTGCCTACACACAATCCACCAAAGTCAGTCAAATTCGTACGTGATGATGTACGACCGGACTAAAACAAGGAATTCATAGCCAGTAGCCAATAGCTGCCCTAGCGTGGCTTTTTGTCTGTCGAACTAGCATACAGACTCGAGTTTGACGGATAGATTTAAAACATGTTTCAAATCTAAGTCCGTCCAACTTTTGAGAAAACAAAGTCCGCTGGAGCCCACACACGATTGAATTGTCCGACCAAATCCTGTCCGCCGGGCAAAGTCTGCCGTAAAGTCCGCTCGTGTGTACGCGGCATAAGACTAGGGAGGAAAGGTCGCTTTACTCACTGGATGTGGTGAGGGCGATCAAAGTTTACTTGAAAATATCAGCTCCCTTTTGGAAGACTGACTGTTTTTTTGTCTTGCCTGAGGGTCCTAAAAAAGGACAGCCGGCAACAAGTTCAACTATATCCAGGTGGATTCGTCAGACTATTATCCAGGCGTATGGATTAAAGCACAGGGTTCCACCTTGGGATTTAAAAGCACACTCCACTAGAGGAATTAGTGCATCATGCGCAGTACGCCAGCAGGTGTCTATGGCTCAGGTTTGCAAAGCGGCCTCTTGGTCTTCAGTTCATACGTTCACCAGGTTCTACCAGGTGGATGTGAGATCACAAAGGGAAAAGAAAGAAAGGAGGGCGCACCGACCTAGTGCATTACCACTGGTAACATTTATTTAAAAAAAAGTTAAAACAGCAAATGAATACTCACAAACGAGCATGAATTATAGGCATGGACAATAGCAGTAACACACATCAAAAGAACCGGGACCGGACATCAGGTGGATGAGGCAATGGCTGACGCGTTTCAGGGGAGAACCCCTTTCTTCAGAGCCTAAGCGGGTAGTGACTGCTCACAAGTGAGAGCTCCTCTATGTGTGTGCGTGTAACTATGCATGCCAATCACCACCAGCACCAGCCCACAAAGGCCACGCCCACCTACACAGGAATCACAACCCCCTTAGGTGGTAAAGCCCTCCCTAGTGTCACTCAGTCACCATAGTGACACCATGATGATTTTCTGCCGGAATCCCCACACATCCATGGTGATTCTCATTAATAATTTATATCATAAAAAATTATTGTCAATAGAAACGTGAACACAACACATGTGCACATATATGAGAATCACCATGATTTTTATTTTTATTTTTAATTCTATTTTTAATTTCAAATTTCTAAATTTTAATTTCATTTTTTCTTTGACACTGATATAGATTTTCTATGGTTTTATGCATCTAGTCCTATACCTCCAGATGCATGTACGTGATTTTATTTATATATAGTTTTGTATGTATGTAGATTAGGTTCCCATATGTACATGTCCTTCTGAGAAGGTGTGTATTTATATACATATGTACATTCTCCGGATGGGGTCTGTGTAAAGATTTATGATCCACAATGTGGTCCAATACATTTATATGGATTACAATGATCACACTCTTTCCATTATTTTGCACCACCTATTCTATACTGGGGACTTTCTAATGACCAACTTTTATGAGGCTGGTTTCCTCTGTCTGTTGTGTTATGTGGTTTCTGTGCATCCCTGTCACCTTCCAGTATCAGCCTCCCCACTTTGCCCCCCCCCCTTCCCTTTTTGTTCCCTCCTTTATTCCAGTTTACCCATCTTTTTTTTTTTATTTCATTGGGTCAATCCAGGGCGGCGATTTGCATGTAATATACATTGTCTATTGTGGATGCGTGCGCATCCACACACCCACTGCTCTCAGCGAGCGTTGAGGCTACAGCGGTCGGAGGTAGCGGGTGGAACGCATATCCACCCGCACTTCCGGGCCACGTCTTCTGCACACGCGCAAGCAGAAGTGACGTCTGGGCCAGCCGGAATTCGCCGGTGGAGTGCAATTGCATCCGCACTTCCTGGACATCGAAGCAGCGTGCGTTCCACCGGCGACAGATAGCGGCTGAAGGCCCCCCGACGTCCAAACTGGTATGTACTATCCTCACAGCACCCCGCAATACGCGGCATCTGTAGAGGTGGTATAGATAGTACTCCTGCCAGACCACCTCCGCTTGCCAGCCTATGTAGTCTATACCTGTACATTAGGATATGGTCATCTATTAACCCTATCCATTTAATTATTAATTATTGATTTTGGTATAGTTTATCCATGGATGTCTGGGGATTCCAGCAGAAAATCATCATGGTGTCACTATGGTGACTGAGTGACACTAGGGAGGGCTTTACCACCTAAGGGGGTTGTGATTCCTGTGTAGGTGGGCATGGCCTTTGTGGGCTGGTGCTGGTGGTGATTGGCATGCATAGTTACATGCACGCACGTATATAGAGGAGCTCTCACTTGTGAGCAGTCACTACCTGCTTAGGCTCTGAAGAAAGGGGTTCTCCCCCGAAACGCGTCAGCCATTGCCTCATCCACCTGATGTCCGGTCCCGGTTCTTTTGATGTTGGTTACTGCTCACCTGCAGCTATTGTCCATGCCTATAATTCATGCTCGTTTGTGAGTATTCATTTGCTGTTTTAACTTTTTTTTTTTTTTTTTAATAAATGTTACCAGTGGTAATGCACTAGGTCGGTGCACCCTCCTTTCTTTCTTTTCTCTGTAGTCCATGAATACCCATTATTCTGAGGAGGGCTGCAAGACGGCAGATACCACTGAAGCATTCGGTCATACCACATATTGAGGAACTAGATACCCGAGCGCAGGAGAGATTTTTGGTCTAGATCACAAAGGGAGACTTTTTTTTGGCCACAGCTTGTTGCAGGCAGCTTTATAGTGTCATACCGGATACCGTTGCTGAAGACGTCATGTGACGAAGCGCGCACAACGGCATCACGCTCTGTCAGTCAGCTCCAGGGCATACGAGAGAGGAGTACGCTGTTCAGCGGCTGGTGGACATACACCCCCACCTTGTTTTTTATGCTCGTTTGGAGGGACTTTTTAAACTTGCACATTGCCCAGTAACTATTGCTGTCCTATTCCACCTGGACAGAGATATACACAATAGTGCCTGGACTTTTTAGTTTCATTTCATTTAACCTTTATTCTTTATTTATTATTTTTTACTTTTTGAAAATCATCTTTGCTGGTTTAGTTCTGTCTACTTGTATTCATTTTTTATGCCCAATATCCCCGTTTTGTGGGCACATATGTTTTTAAATAAAGTGGTCATACTTTATTACGCCATGGAAGCTCTTTTTTTGTTGAATATATGAGGGGAAACAACACCTCTATGGATTGAAAAGCACAGGAGACATCCAGCACAATACATAGCAGCAAGACGATCCATTTCCCAACACAGGCGCACTACCCCGGCGTGGGGCCTGGGGAGCTGATTACAGCACAAGTATCTACCAGATGAAGCAGCAAGTGAAGTGACCCAGCATACTACACCACAGGCGTTATACCCCTGGTGGGGTTCTGGGAGCTGGTGAGTAGGCAACCAAAAGGGGGAGCACGAGAGTCACCTGACAAATTGATTGCATCACCAAAGTCACCATTGGGAATCTGAATAAGTTATATAACACCAATATATGGACTGTCACAATACATATTGGAGTTCTAACTTCTGGATTTTCTGTGCTACTAGTATCTGTTTTGTTTGTATGCAATTTTAACTTATGTCTAATACGCATATGGTATTAGTTCAGGATAGCACCATCTATATGCACATCACCGCATTGGTATATGGTTTCTAGCAAATGCACACTATGGAATATAGCCTCTGGCTTCTTTTCCAGACGCTGTAGGACCAATTATGCTGTGCGACACCTGATGTTTGTCATATATCTTCCACAGCTTATGATTAGTGGGCACATACTATTAGCTGTGGTACCATTCATACTATAAGGGGGATTTATATATGTTGCATACCTTATAGATTTATAACTACAAGCAGGGGGTGCTATACTTTAGGCTATCCCAGTATATAATTTTTTTTAGGTAGCGCCAATATACCCAAACTCTTTATTCTCATACGCTCTGCAAAGAACCTCACCAGGGACTTTGTGTAAGGGAGGCAGCAACCTGTGGTTTCTGACCCTATAGACGTGTCCTAAAGCGCAGTTTTGTTCCGTATATTCAGCTTTATAGTGTCAGGCCTGTTGGGCTTAGGGATAATGTGTCCCCCCCCCTCAGATGCATTGCTTTAGGACATCCCACATAGTCATTATTATGGTGCTCTGTGTCCCGTGATGTACGATAAAGAAAAATTGATTTTTAAAACAGCTTACCTGTAAAATCCTTTTCTTGGAGTACATCACGGGACACAGAGGTCCCTCCCCTCTTTCTGGGATCATCATTGCTTGCTACAAAACTGAGGTGCTTCCGGTATAGGAGGGGTTATATGGTAGGAACTGTCTTACTATTGGTTGCCAGTGTCCAATCACCTAAAGGTAAGCGTATAACCCACAGTCATTATTATGGTGCTCTGTGTCCCATGATGTACTCAAAGAAAAGGATTTTACAGGTTAGCTGTTTTAAAAATCTTTTTTTTTTAAAGGCCCCAGAGGCTGCAACACCTAAGCAAGAGGTACCTCTAACCAAACGCTGCCATGAAGACCAAGAAACTCTCCAAACAAGTAAGGGACAATGTTGTTTAGAAGTACAAGTCAAGGTTAGGTTATAAAAAAAAAAAATATCCAAATCTTTGATGATCTCAAGGAGCACCATCAAATCTACCATAACCCAATGAAAAGAACATAGCAAACCTGCCAAGAGATGGCCGCACACCAAAACTCACGGACCGGGCAAGGAGGGCATTAATCAGAGAGGCAGCACAAAGACCTAAGGTAACCCTGGAGGAGTTGCAGAGTTCCACAGCAGAGACTGGAGTATCTGTTAATAGGACGACAATAAGCTGTAAGCTCCATAGAGTTGGGATTTATGGCAGAGTGGCCAGAAGAGAGCCATTACTTTCAGCAAAAAACAAAGTGGCATGTTTTGAGTTTGCGAAAAGGCATGTGGGTGACTCCCAAAATGTGGAAGGTGCTCTGGTCTGATGAGGCTAAAAATGAACTTTTTGGCCATCAAAGAAAACGCTATGTCTGGCGCAAACCTATCACATAATGGTGGTGGCAGCATCATGCTGTGGGGATGTTTTCCAGCAGTCGGGACTGGGAAACTGGTCAGAGCTGAGGGAAAGATGGATGGTGCTAAATTGAAGGATATTCTTTTTTTTTTTTGAAAAATTCTTTTTATTAAAATGTTTTCTTTTTTTTTAACAAACAGACATTAAAAACAACAATGCAGTGACCCTGACACACTGCCAGATCACTCCATGACCAACCTGTTCATTTCTAACTCTACATATCAGTCTAGCCTAACATTGGCAACTGACTAAACACATAGCCCCCCACCCCCTCCCCCCAACAACCCGTAACTCAGTTCACCCCCATCTTCGGACATACATTCATACATACAACGGATGTATCCCAATGGCTGAAATAATGCCCGGGTACTGCACAGCTAATTAACCCTCTAAAACTGTTAAACCCAAAGCATATATTTACCATTACAATGCCAACCCCCTTAACAGAAATGGAAGACCGTATGGAATTTCAAACAGTTATGGTTTTAACTTATGATTACAAGGGACGATACATTAAACAGACCTATCCAGCAGTAGTATCTGAATTAAACCATGCTTGCCACACTTTGTTAAATTTTTTCTCACACCTCCTAGAAAGGTAGGTTGCCTTATAGTAAGGGAGCATGGAATTCACCATTCCCTTCCAAAAAGGTATACCTGGAGGCATGGAAGACCTCCATTTCAATAGTATAGCCTTCCTCCCGTAGAAAAATAATATGATCAGTAACATTCTAAGAGCCGTTGAAGGAACCAACTCCTCAACCAGACCTAATAGACAAACCTTAATTGAAATTGGGATAGGGATCTTAAGTAAATCAGAGATGCATGAGATCACCCCCTCCCAGAAGATGTGCTTAGCATCAGTCGGTGAAAAACCACATCTCCAACATTCCGGGGAGATCGAAGGGTAAATTGCTGCAAGTCTGGCAGGAGTGAAATAGATTCTGTGTAAAAATAAACTAAAGTGTATTCGTTTATCTCTAGCCGAGACCAAGTGTTTGAAGGGGTGGTTCCACATATCATTCCAATCCTCCCCATCTATGTCAGGGACCTCCACCTCCCAACGCTGCCTACACTTTGACAATGCCGCTGGACTGTTCTTAAACTTTTTTCTATAGGTAACTGGTAATGTTTTAGGAAGGTCTTCCTAAAGTCAGTGGGGAGAAGCCCCAAGTAGCTCGGACATGCTAATTGTTTCACCTCCTCCCATGCCTTAATAGTAGCTTTCATAGCCAATGTGAGTGGTAAGTCTGATTTGATACCTCTGTGGATGGCCAATCGAAGGGTCTCATATGACCCCAAATGAGCCGCCTCCACAACTGTAGCAGAATCCCCATCATCTGATACCAACCATTTATGAGCAATCACCATATGAACAGCAAGATAATACATCCTCCAGTCCGGTAGGGTCAACCCGCCACTCCCCCAGGGCTCCTGAAGTACTTTGAGCCCTATGCGTGGTGGCTTGGGAGCCCACAGGAACGAGCTAGTGATACTGTCCAGTTGTTAAAAAAAGGACTTAGGAACCCACACCGGGGCGTGTCTCAGGAAGTATAAAATGACTGGAAGAATTTTCATTTTTTAATAAATTTATACTTGCTATGAGTGGCAGTGAGAGCCTCTGCCACGCTTGAGCCTTTTGCTTGAAAAAAGTTAGAAGTGGCACCAAATTAAGGGTCAAGTAGTCAGAACTATCAGCTGTAATCTTTACTCCTAAATGTGTGATGGAAGACACCCATTTTAGTGGCAGACTATGGTCAGCCTTTTCTTTTGTCCCCTCATCTAACAGCAAAATGGAGGATTTACTCCAATTGATTTTTAACCCGGAGAAGGTGGTGATATTATTTAGTATTTTCAGAGCCGCCTGTAGCGAGGACCCAGGGTCCTCCAGAAATAATAACATGTCTTCGGCATATAATGCCAGGCATTCTTTGATCGTACCGACTCTTATGGCTTTGACTTCACTAGATGACCTAAGTGCCACCGCTAAAGGTTCCATCATAAGTGCAAATATAAATGGGGACAAAGGGCACCCCTGTCTAGTGCCTCTGCTCACTGAGAAAAAGGGAGATGTAGATTTACCCAGCCTGACTGCCACTCTAGGATTGCTATACAGCAAGGTAATCCATTGCTGGAACACCTTGCCAAACCCCATTTTTTCCAGCACTTTAAGCATGTACTTCCAGTCAATTGAATCGAATGCTTTTTCTATGTCGATCGACACAATTATTCTAGTGCCAGCCCCACACCCGGAAAGCTGAAGATGAGTAAACAATCTTCTCAGATTAGTATCTGTAGACTTTCCGGGCATGAAACCGGTCTGATCAATGTCGACCAGAGAGGGGATCACCCCAACCAACCTATTTGCCAAGATCTTTGTCAAGATCTTCAGATCCGTGTTTAGAAGGGCAATAGGTCTATAAGATGCACACTCTAATGGATCCTTTCCCGGTTTCGGCAACAGGACCATATACGCATCCAGGATGGATGTTGGAAGCTCATTTAGTTCTAGACACTTGGCCAGAAGTACATCCAGTCTAGGTGCCAATTTCCCAGCATAGATTTTATAAAAGTCTGCGGGGATGCCATCCGGTCCAGGGGCCTTATTAGGGGGAAAATCAAATTGCTGCAACTATCTCCTTATTAGTGATCTCAGCATCCAACACCAACCTTTCTTCATCAGATAACCTCTGGAGGGTAAGATCCTCCAGAAGGGCATCCAATGTATCAGGGTCGTAGTTCGGGATGGGGGCATATAGGTCCTCAAAGAACTCACAAAATTCTCCCAGTATGGCCACAGGATCACTAACCAGCACCCCAGTCTTCCCCCTAATTACGGGGACATAGTTTCCCATTTTTATCTCCTTCCGAGAACACAGAATTCGCCCTATGGGTCGCCTCTGTATGAGCCAGATCCGAGAAATGCAGGGAGAGAAGACGCCTAGCCTCCATCAACGACAAATATGTAGTATCAGAGGGGTCACTGGCATGTCTCTCCGCACATTCCTTTTCTTGGTCTTGTATCCTTAGTATTTCAGAATTGTGGGCCACTCTTTCAGATTTAATGGCGGAAATACACTCACCCCTCACCCCTCAACCCTGCTCTAAAAGCATCCCATACCCCTGGAGGATCAGCCGAGTCCTCGTTGTTCGACCAATAGAAGGCTATTGACCCCCTTAACCGGGAGGACACCTGCACATTTTGTAGCCAACCCGGGGAAAGCCGCCACCCCCCCATCCCCCTCTCTGTATAGAAGTTAAGATTAAGAGACAGGGGGCAATGATCAGATATACTCCCGGACAGGTAATCAATGTTCTTCACAAATGGAAGCAACGATTGGTTCCCAAATGCTAGATCCATCCTGGCCGATGAACGACAGTAAGCCTTGCGATGAGGATTTTTGGCTCTCCACAGTTCTGTTAACCCAGTCACCAAAGCCCAGGAAAGAATATCGGCCGACCCCATCCCCGGGTTGGAGGAGTCCAGGGCATCTAAAATGGCGTTAAAATCTCCCATTAATACAAGGGGGAGGTGGGCAAATGGGGCCAATCTAGTAAACATGTCAAGAAGCACTTGCACATTAATAGGAGGAGGTAAATATACATTAGCCAATATCATCTTGTGTTGAAAAATGTCTAATAAGACAGCCACATATCTCCCCTCCTGGTCAGAGAACACCTGGTGTATTGTACATGGTAAAGCCTTGCTAATAAGAATCGAGACTCCTCTGGCAAAAGTAGAAAAGGTAGCGTGAAAGGCTTTTTGAACCCAGGGTCTGCGTAAAGCCAGGACCCTGCTACCCTCGAGGTGTGTCTCTTGCAAGAAGGTGACATGGGGCTTGGAATGCTTGAGGAATTGAAATATTGATAATCTTTTATGTTTGTTATTCAGTCCTCTCACATTCCAGGACACAATTTTAGCGCATTTAGCCATCAACCTGTACAGGAAATTTTGAGTTCCAGGAGCCAGAGTGCAGTACCCAATACAATCTACAGGTACTGGATGAAACAATAGACCAATGCCATAAACATCCTAAAGCATTTACCCCTTGTGAGTGTTGAACTGAGTTACAACAATCCACCCCCCCCCCCCCCGCCATTATACCAGCCTGAAACAAAACCAAAAGCTAGAACACTTAACCACTGGTATGTGGCTTATTCCCAAAACTCCCAAAAATGGGGAGAACAAAAAATAGACTAGGAAGTCAGCAACCTAGTGACGAACTGTTCGGCAAGTTATTACGTATCCTCTTGTTTTCATGGAGCCCATGGGATAAGGATCAAGGAGCTTTAAATATCATACACCTGGCCGTACATCAAGGCAATCAAATGGTCTCATAGAGCCCTCTGGTGGCCCCTTGCAGGTATAATAATGGAAATAAAAAAGAAAATTGTGAGCAACAGGAGAAAGAGAGTGCTTGTAGACAGAGACAGCTCCTCATATATTTTAAGAGAGGAAAAGGGCACTCCAAGCATCAAAGGAGTAATCCGGAGGTTGATAAATGTGAAGTAAGGGAACAAAAAAAAAAAACAATATCACCACCATGGGAGCCCAATGTGTGCAGCCAATCATAATGTTCTGATCTTCTACGTTCACAGAAAATGCAAAACTGAAACAACCTTGTCGCAGAACCCAGCAGCTTTAGGAATTTCAGTCAAGTCACTCGCTGGCTTCCAACAGATTATCAAAGAATTTAATTGTTCCTTTCTATTGTATCCGCAGCCTGCTAGGGTACAGCATGCTATACTGGATCTCCCTTTTCCTCATTCTCTTACAGTCTTCATTGAAGGATCTTCGTTTCTGTTGGCTTTCCGCAGAAAAATCAGGAAACAGCATTATCTTGGTGTTCTCAAAGCGCAGCTCCTGGTGCTTCCTGGATTCCGTAAGAATCATATCCCGGTCCCAGTAGTTGAGAAATCTTACCAAGAATGGTCGAGGGAACGCACCAGGGGGGGCGCACCCCCGTGGGGACTCTGTGCGCGCGTTCCACAACATATGCATGGGGAGGGTCGCCCAATTGCAGAAGCTGCTTGAAAAATTGCTTAGCAAACATGGCGGTTTTAACACCTTCTGCCCCTTCAGGTAACCCAACCACCCGGACATTATTCCGTCTTTGCCGGTCCTCGGCGTCCTCAGCTCTGTGTTGGAGTGATTTTACTATCTCTTGCAGCTCAGACAACTGCGCGCCTTGTGAGTGTGTCACATCCTCCACTTCAGAAATTCTGTCCTCTGCTGTGGTAAGTCTACCCCTGATTTTATCCAGGTCATGTCTAATGAGTGTACACTCCGTTGCAAGATGGTCAATCCTTACCATCACTGCAGCTTTACTGGCGTCTATGGCCTCCAGGATGGGTCTTGTAATCGCATCCAATGCCGTCTCCTGATCTGGAGATGCTGGCGGGGGATTCTCCGGACCCGCAGCAGCCGCTGCTTTCTCCATCTAAAAAAGAAAAAAAGAATTGCGCTAGGTGCTAGAAATAATGTAAAACAAGTGAATTAAAATAAAATAACCATGAAGGGAGTCCTGCAGCTAAGCACTATAACCCCAATATGAGGGCACAAAGGATAAATATATAGAGAGCAGTGTAGCGCTGGACTATACCAAAATATATATAAATTGCAAATGTTTAAGTAGGAAGTGAACCCAAAGTGAAAAACAGTCAATAAAAAATGACTAATAAAAAATCAAACAATCCAAAAATAAATCAAACAAACAGATATGTAGAAAAAAAGTTAATAAATGCAGTGTGTGAGAACAATAAAGTCCAAAATGTTGTAAAATGTTGAATTCTGGATGACTGATCCACCGCCCGTGCAGCCCACCACCTAGTAATAAAGTAATGAAGGCTTACCAGAAAGCCTGCGACCGCCCTTATTCAGGGGGGTCAAAACAAGCTTAGTAGAGGAAGATGGACTCCAGAGGATATCCCGTGATGGACTCTCAAAGATGACTTGTCAACCTCCTTCCCGGGCAGTTTGTCAGCGATAACAGGGAAATCACAAAGAGTACCGCACAGAAAGAATGGACTTGTGCAGGTGTACACCTGACCAGCCAATCAAGCCTGGAAGGTAATTAATGAGGCACCAATTCAATGTATGGAATACAGCAACTGGATGGATGTTCCGTTGAATTCAGCAGAGTAGACACAGCTTACATGCAGATACGAATCAGCCGAACCATAGATAAAGGAAAGAGATTGGGCACACAGCGTAATACTGTATAGGATATTTATTCCAGATAAAATCATAAGTATTACACTTACATTTGCCAATAGGAATACAAGCGCTTGAAAAAGAGACAATAACTGTGGACCAGCAAGAAATCCCGACGCGTTTCGCCTAAACAGGCATCATCTGGTCCACAGTTATTGTCTCTTTTTCAAGCGCTTGTATTCCTATTGGTAAATGTAAGTGTAATACTTATGATTTTATCTGGAATAAATATCCTATACAGTATTACGCTATGTGCCCTATCTCTTTCCTTTATCTATGGTTCGGCTGATTCGTATCAGCATGTAAGCTGTGTCTACTCTGCTGAATTCAACGGAACATCCATCCAGTTGCTGTATTCCATACATTGAATTGGTGCCTCATTAGTTACCTTCCAGGCTTGATTGGCTTGTCAGGTGTACACCTGCACAAGTCCATTCTTTTTGCGCGGTACTCTTTGTGATTTCCCTGTTATCGCTGACAAACTGCCTGGGAAGGAGGTTGACAAGTCATCTTTGAGAGTCCATCACGGGATAACCTCTGGAGTCCATCTTCCTCTACTAAGCTTGTTTTGACCCCCCTGAATAAGGGCGGTCGCAGGCTTTCTGGTAAGCCTTCATTACTTTATTACTAGGTGGTGGGCTGCACAGGCGGTGGATCAGTCATCCAGAATTCAACATTTTACAACATTTTGGACTTTATTGTTCTCACACACTGCACTTATGAACTTTTTTTCTACATATCTGTTTGTTTGATTTATTTTTGGATTGTTTGATTTTTTATTAGTCATTTTTTATTGACTATTTTTCACTTTGGGTTCACTTCCTACTTAAACGTTTGCAATTTATATATATTTTGGTATAGTCCAGCGCTGCACTGCTCTCTATGCTTTCTCCATTTGCCTGTCTCGTTGCTTAGCTCCTCTAGTGAACTGCCGAGGAGGTAAGATGGCAGCGGAGAATCCTTGTTCCGGGCCTCGTGCGGACCGTGTTTGCCTCTGGGAGCACTGGGATGTCTTGTCCTGCTTGAGCCCGGTCTTTTTCATGACCGGGACTTCCCGATCTCAGCCCGAAAGAGTAACAGCCCAGTATATTAAGCAAAAGGCTCCGAAAATCGGATCAATCTTCAGGATAAACACGGAGCTCCAGAGAAACACTTCTTGCCTCGTTCACATTCGGCCACGGCCCCCTTCAGGGATATTCTTGATCAAAACTTGTACCACTCTGTGTGGGATTTGAGGCTAGGATGGAGGTTCACCTTCCAGCAGGACAATGACCCCAAACACACTGCTAAAGCAACGCTTGAGTGGTGTAAGGGGAAACATGTAAATGTGTTGGAATGGCCTAGTCAAAGCCCAGACCTCAATCCAATAGAAAATCTGGTCAGACTTCAAGATTGCTGTTCACAAGCGCAAACCATCCAACTTGAAGGAGCTGGAGCAGTTTTGCAAAGAGGAATGGGCAAAAATCCCAGTGGTAAGATGTGGCAAGCTTATAGAGACTTATCCAAAGTGACTTGGAGCTGTGATAACTGCAAAAGGTGGCTCTACAAAGTATTGACTTTAGGGGGGTGAATAGTTATGCACATTGACTTTTTCTGTTATTTTGGTCTATTTGTTTGCTTCACAATAAAAAAAAAAAAAAAAATCTTCAAAGTTGTGGCCATGTTCTGTAAATTAAATGATGCAAATCCTCAAACAATCCATGTTAATTCCAGGTTGTGAGGCAACAAAACACGAAAAATGCCAAGGGGATGAATACTTTTGCAAGGCACTGTACGTAGAGCCGGAGAACTGCCCAGACTACATAGGGAGCGCTGGTAAGATTGTGTGGGACTTGGTATCACCCTTATTTAGTAAGGGGTACCACTTGTATGTGGACAATTATTACACAAGTGTGCCACTTTTTAGTCACTTGATCATGGAATTGGCGCATGTGGCACCGTGCGATCTAATCGCTGGGGCTTACCCCAGCAGCTTGTGGATTCCTGTCTTAGGCTGGGGGAGAGAGCCTGCTTGAGTTGTAATAATTTGCTTGCTATGAAGTGGAGGGATAATAAGAATGTATTCGTTCTGTCCTCCCTTCACGCAGACACGACGGTCCAAATTCAAACGGTGACTGGTGTTGTGGAGAAACCCCTCTGTGTCCACGAATACAACCTTAACATGGGAGGGGTGGACCTCAACGACCATTTGTTGGCGCCATACCTAATTGCCAGTAAGGCCAGACGCTGGTATAAAAAAGTGGCTGTATATTTATTTCAATTGGCTCTGCTAAATGCTTATGTGCTATATAAAGCTTCAGGGCGAACTGGATCCTTCCTTAAATTCCAGGAAGAAATCATCACAGCCCTTCTGTTTCCAGACGGTGCTGTGGCCCAACTTCCCATTCCAAATGCAGTGAGCCGGCTGCATGAGAGGCATTTTCTGTATGTCCTCCCTGGTACCCCTACCCAAAGAAATCCCCAAAGATGTTGTGTCTGCAGAAAACACGGATATAGGCGTGACACCCGCTTTTATTATCCCTCCTGTTCTGACCAACCTGGTCTTTGCATTGGTGAATGTTTCAAGCACTACCACACACTAGTGGAGTATTAGCATATGGTACAGCATTGCACAGTCCTAGGGCACACTTACACATGGTCTCGAAAGATGAGAATGCCATCACATTTTGAGAGACCCTAATCTGGAATGTTTACAGTTTAGATAAAAGTGCAAAAAAAACACAAAAGCCAAAAATAGTTGTGGTTTTATTTTTCTTCTCTCTATTGTTCTCTCTCTTATGTTCGCTCTCTATTGTCCGTTCTCTATTGTTACTGTATTTTAGAACTGTAATGTTTTATTTTTACTATGGTTTATTGCATTTGCTTTGCAGGTATGGTATGTCTTACTGTTATACTGTAATGTTACTTTGTTTTATTGTTAACCATCATTTGCTTAGCAGGTACGCCATTCAGGTGCAGCACGGGTTTATTTATTCTGACAGCAACAGTGTTTACTCCCACGATATGTAAAGCCATGACTCCAGCGCTGTAGGAGGTGATTTCACCACCACAGTTAAAAAATAGAGCATGTATGCCGAAGCATGGGGGCAGGGGTGGAGGAGCGATATGCTCCTAACACTAGGAGCGGATTGCCCCCATGCTTCAGCATATATTTTTTAGGCACAGATTGCATTAAAAAATCAAGTTGTTGAGTTAATGTTTTATCGTTACCATTGTTTTCTTTTCAGGTACGCCATTCAGCTGCAGCACTGATTTATTCATCTTGACAGCAGCAGCGTTTGCTCTTACGAAGGAAAATCAGCGACTCCAGCGCTGTAGGAGGTGATTTCACAACCACAGTTAAAAAAAAAATGGTGCATGTATGCCCATCATTAGAAGTGGGGGGATGAAGGGTGGGCATACTCACCGATCAATCTCTTTTTTTTCGTTCAGCCCACAGGCTGCATGAAAAAAAGAACATTACAGTATATGCCCAACAAGGACCAGCAACATACTGGTATGTTGCTGGACTTTGAGTGGTTATACCAGAATGATGTCTACAGGTTTAGGTATCATCTTGGTATCATTCTTTTCAGCCAGTAGTTGGCTTTCATGTAAAAGCAATCTTAGCGGCTAATTAGCTTCTAGACTGCTTTTACAAGAAGTGGGAGGGAAGCTTCCCCCATCCCTCTTCCATGCTTTTCTCAGGCTCTCCTGTCCCAACAGGGAACCCGAGAATGCAGCCGGTGGTTCCGCCAGCTGACCATAGAGCTGATCGGAGACCAGAATGGCTCCAATCATCTCTATGGCCTAAGAAACCGGAGGCTACAAGCATTTCATGACTTAGGTTAGCTGGATATAAACAGCGCCATTGGGAAAGCATTTTATCACACAATCTTGGTGTGGTCGGATGCTTTGAGGGCAGAGGAGAGATCTAGGGTCTAATAGACCCCTATTTTTTCAAAAATGAGTACCTGTCACTACCTATTGCTATCATAGGGGATATTTACATTCCCTGAGATAACAATAAAAATGATAAAAAAATAAGATAAAATGAGAAGAAACAGTTTAAAAATAAAATAAAAAAGCGAAATAAATGATAAAAAAAGCACCCCTGTCCCCCCGTGCTCAGGTGCAAAAGGCGAACGCAAGTGTCGGTCTAGTGTCATATGTAAACAGCAAGTGCACCATGTATGTGAGGTATCACAGTGAAGGTCATATCGAGGGCAGTAATTTTAGCAGTAGACCTCCTCTGTAAATCTAAAGGGGTAACCTATAAATGATTTTAAAGGCTTTTAAAAATGTATATAGTTTGTCACCGCTGCACATTTGTGCGCAATTTTAAAGCATGTCGTGTTTGGTATCCATGTACTCAGCATAAGATCATCTTTTTTATTTCATCAAACATTTGGGCAATATAGTGTGTTTTAGTGCATTAAAATTAAAAAAGTGCGTTTGAAAAATCGCTGCGCAGATACTGTGTGAAAAAAAAAAAAGTTGCAACACCCACCATTTTAATCTGTAGGGCCTTTGCTTTAAAAAAATATATAATGTTTGGGGGTTCAAAACAATTTTCTAGCAAAAAAAAAAATTTTTTTTCATGTAAACATAAAGTGTCAGAGCGTGGCCGAGATGCAAGACTGAGCAGACGTGCTGACTGAGCTCTGCTGGCAAGGCATCCGAATATAGATCCGCATTTGGGTAGATATAATACTTAGGTGGTCCAAAAGACCCTGTATGCCTGCTAGAACTCCCGGGGGCCTGAAAAGGGGCAAAAAACTGAAATTTCCTCCCGAAATTGTGGAAGAAGCGACTCAGGCCTTTGATCGGCAGCACACGCCAGCGCGCCTATGCAATATGGCGTCACAAACTGACCAAGGGGAGCAGTTACAGGCCGCTACACCTGGTATTCCGGAGGTGATGGCGGCTATAACGAATTGCCAAACGGCGCTCACGCCCAAAATAGAAGCTGTACAGCTGGACGTGGGTTTAATGCGTCAAGACCTAGACAAGATCCGGTCCAGAATAACGGTTGCAGAGCAGCATGTGGGTGCAGTCGAGGATGCCGTGACTGACCACGAGGCCTCTATCAGGTCTTTCCAAACGAAAGTGCGGGCGCTTGAATATCGGGCAGAGGACGCCGAAAACCGTAGTCGCAGGAACTACCTCCGTATAGTTGGATTACCGGAGGGAGTGGAGGGGCGCAATCCGACCGGATTCACGGAAGACCTGCTACGATCGGTGCTCCCGGCAGCACGGCTCTCCCCTTACTTCACGGTAGAGAGGGCTCACAAAGTACCCCCGAGGCCGGGGCCGGAGGGTGCCCCCCCCCCGCACGTTTATCCTAAAGTTGATGAACTTTCGGGACAGGGATGAGTTGTTGCGGGCGGCCCGGGAAGCGGGGGATATCCCATACCGCAAAGTTAAACTTATGATGTTCCCGGATTATACATTAGAGACACAATGACAGCGCCGTTCATTTGATGCGGTGAAAGCACGGCTCAGAGTGAAAGGAATTCGCTATAGTATTCTGTTCCCAGCAAAGCTACGAGTCGTGGACGGGGAAACAGTGCGGATCTTCACAAACCCCAAAGATGCTAGCGCCTGGCTGGAGACTCTGCCACCATAATGATTACCTCTCCTAAGTTTACCTAAGTTTGTCTAAAGCTGCGACTTGAAAGTATTACACTGAGGAGGAAAGATGGCTGTTGTTTCGGGTAACCTTGAAATTTTTGAGTTGCTGTTGGGCTCCTGTTATTCCCGGATTGAGTTTTTTATTTATTGTGACCCCCTTGTACTGTATCCTGAACTGTAGACGCAGAACTGCAGGAATTATTTGGGCTCCGTACAATTGTCCTGTTGGACTGCCTTAGAAGATTTTCTTTTATGATATGAAATACCACCTTATCCAGCAACTCTACTCAGCAGATTATAATTTTTCTTTTTTCTCCTTTTTTTTCCCCTTTTTTCTACTGTTTTTTGAACTGCCACCAATGTTGTAATGGCTTAATCGGGCACACCCCTCCCGAGCATTATATATCTGCTACCGGTTACCTTTCGGGATCATGTGCTACTCACAGTTGGAGGTGCACGGGGAGGATGTGGATGGCCATTGCCGACAGAATAGGAAGTGTTTTTTTTTTTTCTATGTTTTATTGTTCTTGGTTGGTCTTTATATCATGTCTACAATATGTGGTGGAGGAGTGTCTGCGGGTGTGTATCAGTCATGCCGTCTAGTTGTAGGGGTGACGAGGGCACGAAGAGTGGCGTGGTGCTGCGCACCCGTAGATGGTTTTGGAATTCAGTGGTACATTGAGATCCTCTATTTATGGCTCTGTAGGAAATGGCTGACTTTACTGTGCTATTGTGGAACGTCAGAGGCTTCAATTCTGCCATCAAAAGATCTCTAGTGCTTAAATATATTCAGCAACATAATCCCAAGATTTGTATTTTACAAGAAACCCACTTGGTGGGAGCTAAGATTCTGGGGTTAAAGAGAGCCTGGGTCTGTGCACATTACCATGCCACGTATTCTAACTATGTCAGGGGGCTGAGTGTGTTGGTGCACAGATCCCTAGCTTTCCAGCTTATAACAGTTAAAACCAATCCCGGGGGGAGGTATGTTATTGTCCATGCACTAATTGGGGGGATACCCTATATAATAGTGGGAATATATCTGCCCCCACCTGCTGATGTTACCTTACTTCATTCTCTTATGCATACTGTTACACAATATGAGGTAGACAAAGTGTTATGTGTAGGTGACTTTAACTCACTCATGTCAAACGAAGTAGATAGACTTCGTGCTGCCTCCCCTGCTCACACTGGACTAGCTCAATGGGCATCCACCTTTGCCCTGACGGATCTCTGGCGTCACTTCCACCCCTCCGATGCCCAGTTTACTTGCCTATCAACTACACAGGGCCGGTCCTAGACGGGGTGCACGGGGTACAGTGCACCCAGGCGCCAGAGAGGTGGGGGCGCTGAAGCGCCAGAGTGCTCCCTTCCCTCCTCCTCCTCCTCTTGATTGTGTCCGGCGGCGGCGCTCTCCGCCGGTGTTAAAAGAAGAAAGTCGCCGCCGCCGCCGCTGTGTGTGCTGCTCAAGCCCCTCCCTCCTCCTGTCCGAGAAAGAGAGATATTGGAGGCAGAGCGGCTGGTCTCTGCATTGAGAGAGACCAGCCGCACAGTGATGTCACGCGGGGGAGCGGAGGAGCGGTCCGTGCATGACACATTCTGCTCTGTGTCTCCCACTCCTGCCTGCTTTAAACTGCTCTGCTCTCCACCCGGGCGGCGCGGCTGGCTGCACACTGTTCTCTCCTCTTCAGCTGCCGCCCGGGTGTATATATGTACCCTAATGGAGGGGGGGCTGTACTAATGTAGGGGGGCTGTACTAATGGAGGGGGCTGTACTAATGGAGGGGGCTGTACTAATGGAGGGGGCTGTACTAATGGGGGGGCTGTACTAATAATGGGAGGGGCTGTACTAATGGGGGGGTCTGTACTAATGGGGTCTGTACTAATGGAGAGGGGGTCTGTACTAATAGGGTCTGTACTAATGGAGGGGAGGTCTGTACTAATGGTGGGGGGTCTGTACTAATGGGGGGGTTCTGTACTAATGGAGGGGGGGTCTGTACTAATGGAGAGGGGGTCTGTTCTAATGGGGGGTCTGTCCTGTGGGGTCTGTACTAATGGGGGGTCTGTACTAATGGAGAGGGGGTCTGTCCTGGGGGGTCTGTACTAATGGAGGAGGGTCTGTCCTGGGGGGTCTGTACTAATGGAGGGGGTCTGTACTAATGGAGGGGGGTCTGTACTAATGGAGGGGGGTCTGTATTAATGGAGGGGGGTCTGTACTAATGGAGGGGGGTCTGTACTAATGGAGGGGGGGTCTCTACTAATGGAGGGGGGGGTCTGTACTAATGGAGGGGGGTCTGTACTAATGGAGGGGGGTCTGTACTAATGGGGTCTGTACTAATGGAGGGGGGGTCTGTACTAATGGAGAGGGGGTCTGTACTAATGGGGTCTGTACTAATGGAGGGGGGTCTGTACTAATGGTGGGGTCTGTACTAATATGGGGGTCTCTACTAATGGAGGGGGGTCTGTCCTGGGGGTTCTGTACTAATGGGGGGGTCTGTACTAATGGAGGTGGGGTCTGTACTAATGGAGAGGGGGTCTGTACTAATGGGGTCTGTACTAATGGAGGGGGGTCTGTACTGGGGGGTCTGTACTAATGGAGAGGGGTCTGTCCTGGGGGTCTGTACTAATGGAGGGGGGTCTGTCCTGGGGGGTCTGTACTAATGGAGGGGGATCTGTACTAATGGAGGGGGGTCTGTACTAATGAAGGGGGGTCTGCCCTGGGGGGTCTGTACTAATGGAGGGGGGTCTGTACTAATGGGGGGGTCTGTCCTGGGGGGGTCTGTACTAATGGAGGGGTAGTTTGTCCTGTGGGGGTCTGTACTAATGGAGAGGGAGATCTGTCCTGGGGGGTCTGTACTAATGGAGGGGGAGTCTGTACTAATGGAGAGGGGGTCTGTACTAATGGGGTCTGTACTAATGGAGGGGGGGTCTGTACTAATGGTGGGGTCTGTACTAATATGGGGGTCTCTACTAATGGAGGGGGGTCTGTTCTGGGGGTTCTGTACTAATGGGGGGGTCTGTACTAATGGAGGTGGGGTCTGTACTAATGGAGAGGGGGTCTGTACTAATGGAGGGGGGGTCTGTACTAATAGGGGGGTCTGTACTGGGGGGGTCTGTACTAATGGAGAGGGGTCTGTCCTGGGGGTCTGTACTAATGGAGGGGGGGTCTGTCCTGGGGGGTCTGTACTAATGGAGGGGGGTCTGTACTAATGGAGGGGGGTCTGTACTAATGGAGGGGGGGTCTGTACTAATGGAGGGGGGGTCTGTCCAGGGGGGTCTGTACTAATGGGGGGGTCTGTACTAATGGAGGGGTAGTTTGTCCTGTATGGGTCTGTACCAATGGAGAGGGAGATCTGTCCTGGGGGGTCTGTACTAATGGAGGGGGGGGGTTACCTGGGGGGGATCTGTACTGAGTAAGGGGTTTATACTTAGTGCGGGTTCTGCACTGATGGAGGGGGGTCTATATGTAGTGGAGGGGGGTCTGTACTGAGGGGCGACTATAGTTGGTGGAAGGGGGGTGACCCCAACCCTAGTGAAGCCAATGCAGCTGCGGGCTCTCCTTTCCCCCCTCCCTCTCCTTTCCCCCTTCCCTCTCCTTTCCCCCTTCCCTCTCCTCCTGCGTGCTGCTGTACTATTGAGCGGTGCTTGCCAGCACAGCTGCCTACTATGTTTCTTCCCCCGCCTTCATATCAACCAGGGAGGAAACAGAATAGAAAAAGGAGCAGAGAAGAGGATTGGGGGACATATAGTCCCGAGAACTGGCAGCCCCACTGTAACACGGAAACTGCAGCCCACACAGCATGCTCAGCTGAATGGGAAAGAGAGAGAGAGACAGGAGCCTGGGAAAGTTTTCAGGGAAGTACACCCAGGACTCCAGAGGGAGAGGACAGTGCTGAGAGAACACCATCAGAGAGAGAACCCCGCTGCCCTGCGCCACCAGAGGGATAGCCACACAGCCTAGCGCCATCGCTGGCATTGAAAGGAATGGAGTCATTGCAGGAATACAGTGGAGTCACCATGGGCAATTCAGAGTGAGCTGACTCCTGATCAGAGGAACCGTTGCTGTATCGCTGGGTCAGGTGAGAGGGCCGATCGGCCAATATGTACTATGTCTGCAGTCTCTGACCATCTTTTGTATTATGTCTGCAGTCTGACCATCTCCTGTAGTATGTCTGCAGTCTCTGACCATCTCTTGTAGTATGTCTGCAGTCTCTGACCATCTCCTGTAGTATGTCTGCAGTCTCTGACCATCTCCTGTACTATGTCTGCAGTCTCTGGGCATCTCCTGTACTATGTCTGCAGTCTCTGACCATCTCCTGTACTATGTCTGCAGTCTCTGACCATCTCCTGTACTATGTCTGCAGTCTCTGACCATCTCCTGTACTATGTCTGCAGTCTCTGGGCATCTCCTGTACAATATCTGCAGTCTCTGATCATCTGCTGTACTATGTCTGCAGTCTCTGACCATCTCCTGTTCTATGATTGCAGTCTCTGATCATCTCCTGTATTATGTCTGCAGTCTCTGATCATCTCCTGTACTATGTCTGCAGTTTGACCATCTCCTGTACTATGTCTGCAGTCTCTGATCATCTCCTGTACTATGTCTGCAGTCTCTGATCATCTCCTGTATTGTGTCTGCAGTCTCTGACCATCTCCTGTATCATGTCTGCAGTCTCTGATCATCTCCTGTACTATGTCTGCAGTCTCTGACCATCTCCTGTATTATGTCTGCAGTCTCTGATCATCTCCTGTATTATGTCTGCAGTCTCTGATCATCTCCTGTATTATGTCTGCAGTCTCTGATCATCTCCTGTATTATGTCTGCAGTCTCTGACCATCTCCTGTATTATGTCTGCAGTCTCTGACCATCTCCTGTACTATGTCTGCAGTCTCTGACCATCTCCTGTACTATGTCTGCAGTCTCTGATCATCTCCTGTACTATGTCTGCAGTCTCTGATCATCTCCTGTATCATGTCTGCAGTCTCTGACCGTCTCCTGTACTATGTCTGCAGTCTCTGATCATCTCCTGTACTATGTCTGCAGTCTCTGATCATCTCCTGTATTATGTCTGCAGTCTCTGACCATCTCCTGTATCATGTCTGCAGTCTCTGACCATCTCCTGTGCTATGTCTGCAGTCTCTGATCATCTCCTGTACTATGTCTGCAGTCTCTGATCATCTCCTGTATCATGTCTGCAGTCTCTGATCATCTCCTGTATTATGTCTGCAGTCTCTGATCATCTCCTGTACTATGTCTGCAGTCTCTGATCATCTCCTGTATCATGTCTGCAGTCTCTGATCATCTCCTGTATTATGTCTGCAGTCTCTGATCATCTCCTGTATTATGTCTGCAGTCTCTGACCATCTCCTGTATTATGTCTGCAGTCTCTGACCATCTCCTGTACTATGTCTGCAGTCTCTGACCATCTCCTGTACTATGTCTGCAGTCTCTGATCATCTCCTGTAGTATGTCTGCAGTCTCTGATCATCTCCTGTATCATGTCTGCAGTCTCTGACCGTCTCCTGTACTATGTCTGCAGTCTCTGATCATCTCCTGTATTATGTCTGCAGTCTCTGACCATCTCCTGTATCATGTCTGCAGTCTCTGACCATCTCCTGTGCTATGTCTGCAGTCTGTGATCATCTCCTGTACTATGTCTGCAGTCTCTGATCATCTCCTGTATCATGTCTGCAGTCTCTGACCATCTCCTGTACTATGTCTGCAGTCTCTGATCATCTCCTGTATTATGTCTGCAGTCTCTGACCATCTCCTGTATTATGTCTGCAGTCTCTGACCATCTCCTGTACTATGTCTGCAGTCTCTGACCATCTCCTGTACCTCTGACCATCTCCTGTACTATGTCTGCAGTCTCTGACCATCTCCTGTACTATGTCTGCAGTCTGTGATCATCTCCTGTATTATGTCTGCAGTCTCTGATCATCTCCTGTACTATGTCTGCAGTCTCTGATCATCTCCTGTACTATGTCTGCAGTCTCTGACCATCTCCTGTACTATGTCTGCAGTCTCTGGGCATCTCCTGTACAATATCTGCAGTCTCTGATCATCTGCTGTACTATGTCTGCAGTCTCTGACCATCTCCTGTTCTATGATTGCAGTCTCTGATCATCTCCTGTATTATGTCTGCAGTCTCTGACCATCTCCTGTACTATGTCTGCAGTCTCTGATCATCTCCTGTACTATGTCTGCAGTCTCTGATCATCTCCTGTATTGTGTCTGCAGTCTCTGACCATCTCCTGTATCATGTCTGCAGTCTCTGATCATCTCCTGTACTATGTCTGCAGTCTCTGACCATCTCCTGTATTATGTCTGCAGTCTCTGATCATCTCCTGTATTATGTCTGCAGTCTCTGATCATCTCCTGTATTATGTCTGCAGTCTCTGATCATCTCCTGTATTATGTCTGCAGTCTCTGACCATCTCCTGTATTATGTCTGCAGTCTCTGACCATCTCCTGTACTATGTCTGCAGTCTCTGACCATCTCCTGTACTATGTCTGCAGTCTCTGATCATCTCCTGTACTATGTCTGCAGTCTCTGATCATCTCCTGTATCATGTCTGCAGTCTCTGACCGTCTCCTGTACTATGTCTGCAGTCTCTGATCATCTCCTGTACTATGTCTGCAGTCTCTGATCATCTCCTGTATTATGTCTGCAGTCTCTGACCATCTCCTGTATCATGTCTGCAGTCTCTGACCATCTCCTGTGCTATGTCTGCAGTCTCTGATCATCTCCTGTATTATGTCTGCAGTCTCTGACCATCTCCTGTATCATGTCTGCAGTCTCTGATCATCTCCTGTATTATGTCTGCAGTCTCTGATCATCTCCTGTACTATGTCTGCAGTCTCTGATCATCTCCTGTATCATGTCTGCAGTCTCTGATCATCTCCTGTATTATGTCTGCAGTCTCTGATCATCTCCTGTATTATGTCTGCAGTCTCTGACCATCTCCTGTATTATGTCTGCAGTCTCTGACCATCTCCTGTACTATGTCTGCAGTCTCTGACCATCTCCTGTACTATGTCTGCAGTCTCTGATCATCTCCTGTAGTATGTCTGCAGTCTCTGATCATCTCCTGTATCATGTCTGCAGTCTCTGACCGTCTCCTGTACTATGTCTGCAGTCTCTGATCATCTCCTGTATTATGTCTGCAGTCTCTGACCATCTCCTGTATCATGTCTGCAGTCTCTGACCATCTCCTGTGCTATGTCTGCAGTCTCTGATCATCTCCTGTACTATGTCTGCAGTCTCTGATCATCTCCTGTATCATGTCTGCAGTCTCTGACCATCTCCTGTACTATGTCTGCAGTCTCTGATCATCTCCTGTATTATGTCTGCAGTCTCTGACCATCTCCTGTATCATGTCTGCAGTCTCTGACCATCTCCTGTACTATGTCTGCACTCTCTGATCATCTCCTGTACTATGTCTGCAGTCTCTGATCATCTCCTGTGCTATGTCTGCAGTCTGTGATCATCTCCTGTATTATGTCTGCAGTCTCTGACCATCTCCTGTATCATGTCTGCAGTCTCTGACCATCTCCTGTGCTATGTCTGCAGTCTGTGATCATCTCCTGTACTATGTCTGCAGTCTCTGATCATCTCCTGTATCATGTCTGCAGTCTCTGACCATCTCCTGTACTATGTCTGCAGTCTCTGATCATCTCCTGTATTATGTCTGCAGTCTCTGACCATCTCCTGTATTATGTCTGCAGTCTCTGACCATCTCCTGTACTATGTCTGCAGTCTCTGACCATCTCCTGTACCTCTGACCATCTCCTGTACTATGTCTGCAGTCTCTGACCATCTCCTGTACTATGTCTGCAGTCTGTGATCATCTCCTGTATTATGTCTGCAGTCTCTGATCATCTCCTGTACTATGTCTGCAGTCTCTGATCATCTCCTGTACTATGTCTGCAGTCTCTGATCATCTCCTGTACTATGTCTGCAGTCTCTGATCATCTCCTGTACTATGTCTGCAGTCTCTGATCATCTCCTGTACTATGTCTGCAGTCTCTGACCATCTCCTGTATTATGTCTGCAGTCTCTGACCATCTCCTGTACTATGTCTGCAGTCTCTGACCATCTCCTGTACCTCTGACCATCTCCTGTACTATGTCTGCAGTCTCTGACCATCTCCTGTACTATGTCTGCAGTCTGTGATCATCTCCTGTATTATGTCTGCAGTCTCTGATCATCTCCTGTACTATGTCTGCAGTCTCTGATCATCTCCTGTACTATGTCTGCAGTCTCTGATCATCTCCTGTACTATGTCTGCAGTCTCTGATCATCTCTCTCTCTTTCTAACAGACTCTCTAACAGAAGCCCTCTTTGTGCGCATCAGAGAGACTCCCCTCCAGGTCTCATTAGTGTATGCTCTTCCTGTATTTTTTTTTATTGTTAAAAGATCATGGGAGGATCCTAGGGTAACAAAGAGTTCTTAGGAGAGCATCTCTGTGTTTGAGTCATTGTCATAGAAACATTTGTAAAGGGGAGGAGTTGGTAAGATGACCACGCCCATGTGGGGGCACCAGAAATATTTCTGCACCCAGGCGCCGGTGACCCTAGGATCGGCCCTGCAACTACATACCAGACGTTGTCCCATATATATTTGGCCTTTGCATCCCATTGCCTATTAAGAGAGGTGGCATCCACTGAGTTTCTTTCTAGAGGAATATCAGATCATGCCCCTCTGCTGATTACGATCCGGGCGGCTTCGCCTGCGGGTCGGAGGGTATGGAGGCTATCCAAGTATTGGATTTGTGACACAGAGATTCAGGAAGAAATACCTGAGGCACTGTATAATTTCTGGATAAACAATGCCGAAACTGCAGACCCACTCACACTTTGGGATGCCTTTAAGGCTTGCACTAGAGGGGAATACATAAATAAAATAGCACACAAAAGGAGGACATTGGTGCAGTCTCTGAGGCAGCTTGAAAACCAGGCTCAGGACACGGAAAACGAGTATATACACACCCCAAGCCCAGAGAAGTATGCTTCCTGGAAATGTGCTCTTAAGAAATTATCTTTACTGCGGGTGGATCTCACCAAAAAATCTATGCTAGCTAGTGCACAGTGGGTGTTCGAGTATGGCGATAAGAATGGTAGGCTCTTGGCTTGGTTGGCCAAGGGTCAGTACACATCCACTCATGTAGGTGGGTTGAGGAGTGGGGATGGTACACTTTTGACCACGCCTGAAATGATTGGGAATAGATTCTTGGAATTTTACCAAGACCTATACTCGTCCACAGTGACCTACATTGACAAAGAGTTGACTGACTACCTAGACCAGATCCCATTTCCTACACTTGACCCAGACAAAAGAACATCTCTGGATAAGGACATAACGCTAGAGGAGGTGCAAAAGGCCATGAGCTGTATGCAATCTGGTAAGGCCCCCGGCCCTGACGGCTTGCCCATAGAATTTTATTCGACTCACCAAGAGCTACTGGCTCCTAAAGTGACTTCTCTCCTCTCACGATTTGCTGAGTTAGGCTCTCTGCTGGACTCTATGTCCGAGGCGATGGTGGTTCTGGTGCCCAAACCCGGTAAGGACCCTGAAGAATGTTCTTCGTATAGGCCCATATCTCTGATAAATGCTGACACCAAGCTTTTGGCTAAAATTCTGGCTCTTTTTTTTTTTTGATTGGGAAAAAACCAACTTTATTAAACTTGTATTCACAGGTAATTAACAAGCATAAGTCTTGTACAGAGGTCAGAAAATATCTATACATCTTACACTTTGAAAATATTGCATTCCGTTTCGTATTAATTTTATAGTTGAGAAAGGATCAGTGATAAACTTGGCAGCCCATTCCCATTCCGCACTAATTCATACTCCCTTTATTTCCCGGCCTGTGCATCGCCCTCCCCCAAGTCGTGTATACTGTTTCATGTAATTTATTGCTAAACCGCTAGGTGCAGGTCTCTCAGTCTTCCAGCCATCTATCCCATATTTTCGAGTACTTTTGTGTGCACCCTCTATGTGTATATATTAACTTTTTATATGGTAGTGCATTGTTTACATCTCTTTTCCATGACGACACTGTAGGGGGAGGAGTCTGCATCCAGGTTTTGGCTATGACTTTTCTGGCTGTAAATAAAGTTTCATATATAAAGGTAGCATGGAACTTGTCTATTTCCACATCAGGTAACAGTCCCAACACACACAACCTTGGGTCTGATACCACCGGGGAACCCATTTTGTCGTGTAGGAATTTTATCACTTGCTCCCAATATACTTGTATACATGGGCATTCCCATATCAGGTGGTAAAAGGTGCCCGGCCCATTTGTGCACATGAGGCATGTCGAGCTCTGTGACGGCTGGAATTTGGCTATCCTTTTTGGTGTCAAGTAAGCTTGGTGAACAATATAGAGCTGTGTCAATCTGTCTGAGAGTTTAGGTGATGTCTGTTTAACGTTGTCTAATATTTCGTCCCAGTCTGAGTCACTGATGTCGCCTATGTCCTTTTCCCAGCTTGATTTGGCCTTTTGAATTACTGTTGCTATTCTAGGGAGACGAATAGTATAATACAAATTTGAAATGAGTTTTTGGGGTTCAGGGCCCATAATTATATCTAGAACCTGGGGGTGAGCTATAGCGTTGGCGATGTCTCTAAATTGGGAGCGCAGAGCATGGCGAAGTTGCAAGTATTTGAATAACAGGTGGTGTGGAACCGAATATTCATCTACAAGGGATTGAAAAGTCCTGAGCCGTGTGTCAGTTAAGACCTGATGAAGATATATTATCCCATATCTGGCCCATATATGCGGATCTGGGAGATTTTTGAGTTCTGGCATGTGGTTATTGAGCCAAAGGGGGGTGTGGGAGTGTATATGCCCCAGTTTGAGTCTCTTTAGAGTTATTCCCCATATTTTCTGGTGATGCGTTAGCATGCCCTCATTATATCGGGGGAGCCTCTTACCTGTTAGTCCCCCTCTAAAAATTGTTTGCAGCGGGGATGACAATGGACTTCTTGGATCGTCGCTTATTAGCATTTTGTAACGCTGCATTTCAGTCTTGTTGAAATAATACATGTGGGATAATTGAGCAGCTATGTAGTATTCCTGTAAGTCAGGTAAAGCCATCCCCCCATGGAAGTAGGGTTTTTAAGAATATGCCAGGCCAGTTTGTGCCTTCCGTGTCCCCATACGAAGGAGTTGAGTATGGCCTCCATCTTTTTAAAGAACTTGAGGGGGATATATAATGGTGCATGCCAGACCATGTATAAGATTTTAGGAAGTAATATCATTTTGATAATGTTTATTCGGCCCGTTACCCCTAGGGGCAATCTAGACCAGGCCTGTGTCTTTAAAATTCTGGCTCTTAGATTGGCTACGGTAATAGAGGACCTGGTTCACCAAGACCAGACGAGGTTCATGCCGGGTAAGGGCACTGATATCAATATTCACAGATTGTATCTGAATCTAGATGCGACCCATGACAACAGCGGTACTAGAGTCATAGCCTCCCATGACGCAGAGAGAGCGTTTGACTCTGTGGAATGGGAGTACCTCTGGGAGGTCCTGCGGCGCTTTGGTTTTGGCCCTAAGTTTCTTCATTGGCTGGGTCTACTTTATAAGTCCCCCAAGGCTAGGATTCGCATAAACGATACAATGTCTGATTATTTTCTCCTTCAGAGGTGCACCAGGCAGGGATGTCCGTTATCACCCAGCCTGTTCGCTCTGGCCCTTGAGCCACTAGCCATTTTGATCCGGGAATCCTGTGCCATCCAGGGTCTCAGGATTGGCCCTCTGGAGGAGAAAATCTCCTTATATGCAGACGACGCCTTATTATATTTACATGATGCTGAGGGCTCACTGCAGGCGGCACTAGAGACTTTCAATGTGTTTGGGCGCTTTTCCGGGGTCAAGATAATTTGGTCCAAGTCGGTCATATTCCCGATAGATCCCCGAGCCCGAGAGGTGGCGTCACAGACTCTGTTGCTCTGGGTTGAGGAGTTTAAGTATTTGGGAATCCGGGTAACTAGGGATCTTCAGGCTTTTAAAGGTCTTAACCTTCAACCTATTGTCAAGAAACTTAAGGAACACTGCCTCAGATGGAGGGATTTACCGCTCAATCTCATGGGCCGTATTAATGTGATAAAAATGCTATACCTACCTCGATTTAACTACATATTTTGCAACTGCCCGGTGTGGCTGCTCGGCTCTTTCTTTAGAGACTTAGACACGTGCATAGGTTCATTTTTATGGCGAGGTTCCTCCCCAAGACTTACCAAGACGACATTACAGCTCCCGGTTCAGTTTGGGGGCCTTGCACTACCTAATTGGCAGGTGTATTACTGGGCAGCGATGTTAGTCACGGTGAGATGGTGGTTCGAGCAATCGCGGACGAATGCGGCCGTGTGCCTGGAAGCTGCGATCCTAGGCTCTTTTAGGGAATTGGGTAATCTGGTTTACAGAGGACCTCGGGCATATCCTTCCCTTCCAGGTTCCACTAAAACGACCCTCAAAGCCTGGTCAGCAGCGAGGAAAAGATTCCTCCAGCCTCACCAACACTCTCCGTTCTGCCCACTGTGGGGTAACCCCTCACTCCCTCATCTTAGGACTATTCCAGACCCGCAGTTATGGGCTCGATATGGGATTAAGGTTCTACAAGACATCATCCAGACGGGGGTATTGCTCTCCTTCCAGGATTTGACTGAAAGATACGGACTTTCCGGAAGAATGCTTTTCAGGTATTATCAATTACGGCATGCCATAAGGGCTTAATTCCCCGGACTTATTAGGATAAAAATAGACCCCGTGGAAGGTATTCTTGCTCAAGAAACCCTTACAAAGACATTATCTACACTATACCTCACAATACTGGGAGTGGACTCACCTAAAATAGATAGGTTGTGGGAACAGTGGCAGGCTGACGTTCCTAGCTTAGACAGGGAAGTGTGGGAGGAGTGCTTTGAGGTGGGATATAAACTAGTGATATCATCTAGAGATAAGTTGCTGCAAACTAAATTTATGCACCGCATATATTATACGCCTCAGAGGCTGCACCGGATCTATCCTCATAGATCGCCGAACTGTCCCCGATGCCAATCCCCAGGAAGTACATACATACACATGTTTTGGACGTGTCCCTTAGTGGTGTCATTTTGGACCAGGGTCTTTGAAAGTATTAATATCCGACTTCAGCTAACACTACCTGTATCGCCGGAATTGGCCCTATTAGGTATTCATGAGGACGACCAGAGACCCAGGTATACGAAGATCCTGGTTTCACTCTTACTTTTCTACGCTAAAAAAGAAGTCCTAAAGAAATGGGCGTCGCCCTTGCCTCCGAGGGTGGAGTCCTGGGACTTTTCTATTAACGCAGTACTTCCTATGTATAAGATGACATATTTAAATAGGGGTTGCCCGCAGAAGTTTGACCGGATCTGCTTGCCTTGGGTTGAGCAATTCTAACTGGTAGCTAAGCAGGATTGGGTAGTGCTCTCTGATACTGAGCTGTGTTTATTGGTTTTCCCATGCCTCCCCTCCCTTCTTGTTCAGTGTGAAAGTATTCATTTAAATTCTGCTACTGAAGAGTTTATGTGAGGAGATACAGGAGAGGAGTGTGGAGGGTATGACAGTCGGCAGTATGTATAGAAGAGGAGTGTGGAGGGTATGATGGGGCAGTATGTACAGGAGAGGAGTGTGGAGGGTATGACAGTGAGCAGTATGTACAGAAGAGGAGTGTGAAGGGTATCACAGTGGAGGGTATGTACAAGTGTGGATGGTATGATAGTAGGCAGTATGCACAGGAAAGGAGTGTGGAGAGTATGACAGCTGGCACTATGTACAGTAGAGGAGTTTATGAAAGTGGGCAGTATGTACAGGAGAGGAGTGTGAAGAGTATGACAGTGGGTAGTATATACAGGAAAGGAGTGTGGAGGGTATGATATTGAGCAGTATGTACAGGAGATGAGTGTGGAGGGTAAGACGGTGAGCAGTATGTACAGGAGACGAGTGTGGGGGGTATGACAGTGGGCAGTATGTACAGGAAAGGAGTGTGGAAGTATGACAGTAGGCAGTATGTACAGGAGAGGAGTGTGGAGAATATGACAGTGGGCAGTATGTACAGGAGAGGAGTGTGGAGGGTATGACAGTGAGCAGTATGTACATGAGAAGAGTGTGGAGGGTATGACAGTGGACAGTATGTACAGGAGAGAAGTGTGGAGGGTAAAACAGTGGGCAGTATGTACAGGAGAGGAGTGTGGAGGATGTAACGGTGGGCAGTATGTACAGGAGAGGAGTGTGGAGAATATGACAGTGGGCAGTATATACAGGAGAGGAGTGTGGAGGGTATGACAGGAGCAGTATGTACAGGAGAGGAGTGTGGAGGGTATGACAGTGGGCGGTATGTATAGGAGAGGAGTGTGGAGGGTATGACAGTGGGCAGCATGTACAGGAGAGGAGTGTGGAGGGTATGACAGTGGGCAGTATGTACAGGAGAGGAGTCTGGAGGGTATGGCAGTGGGCAGTATGTACAGGAGAGGCGTGTAGAGGGTATGACAGTGGGCAGTATGTACAGGAGAGAAGTGGGGAGGGTATGACAGTGTGCAGTATATGCAGGAGAGTAATGTGGAGGGTATGACAGTGAGCAGTATGTACAGGAGAGGAGTGTGGAGGGTATGACAGTGAGCAGTATGTACAGGAGAGGAATGTGGAGGGTATGACAGCGGGCACTATGTACAGGAGAGGATTGTGGGGGGAATGACAGGGGGCAGTATGTATAGGAGAGAAGTGTGGAGGGTATGACTGTGTAGTGGTTAAGCGGGCCATACATGGATTGAAATTAAGCAGAGATCAGCCATAGTTGATCTATGTATGGGCTAGCTGGTTGTACACAAGTCAATCTATTAATCGACTTCAGTACAACCAGTCTTTCAGGTTTTTCCCAAAACAATCAGTGCTGCCAGCTATAGTTACCAACACCGATCATTGTATTCTGTGGGTAGGGAAGGCTCCCCACTGGCAGAACACAATAACACTGCAGAAGTGATTCCCCCATCCACAGGTCAGCAGGTGAGAGGGTGTGTAGGAACAGGCTGGGGAGAGAGGTCTGTCAGCAGGGGGGTGTGAGGTGGTCATGGAGGGATATCAATCAGCGAATGGGGGGAGTAACTGGGAGTGATATCTTTTGGAGTAGAGTCTGTCATCTGCAGGTTGGGAAATGGTCACCTGTGATATAAGTTGAAGGGAGGTGGCTAACATGGGAAGTGGCTGGGGAGTGACCTGGTTGGTGGGGAGTGTGAAATGGATGATGTATTTCAAGTTTCTTTCACATTTGCGGTAATGCTTACTGCCCTCTGATAAGTGATCTGTGGTGGATTGCTTTTCAAAGAGTGGTATGGCAGCAGCTGACAGGCGTTCATGAGGTGCTTGTCATGGTCATGCAGTAATCTTTGTCTGTCAGGCCAATCACTCTCACCTGACTGCTTATATAATCTTCCCTCAGCATTGCTCCACCTCAGCCTCTAATTAGGAACACTATATTAACCTGTGCATTGCAAGCCAACCTTGCTGATCAACCATTGTGTATTCATTGTGTGTTTGGCTTCCTGTTTCCTGCTTGCCGTGTGCTCTTCGTTTGTCTCTGTTACCGACCTTGGCATGTTCCCGACTATTTCTGTCTGCTTGTGACCCTGACCTTTTGGCGTGTCCCCGACTATCCCTGTTTGCCTGTGACCCTGAACCTTTGGCGTGTACTCTGTTGTTCCTGTCTGCTAGTTGCCCTGACCTCTGCCTTATCCCTTTACTATCCTCGTTGTTCCAGCCTGCTGCTTCCTTCTCCTGTAGTCTACCGTGAGTGTGAGCTGTGAGACCCTAGGGGCCGCGACCTGGAGCCAGACTGCAGTGCAGTCCTTCCTCACAACTAGAGGCTCTGGTGAACACCTGCTGGCTCTTAGACTCTGCGCCCTGGGGAATCTATGCTCTAGCTCACACTGGGATCTGTGTTAGTGATCCAGTAGACCTGCTTCCTGAACCTCCCTGGGTACTATCCGCAGCAGTCAGTCCTAGGGTCCACTATCTTAGCGGTGAACTTCCGACTCCTACAGAGTGCATCTGTCACCTGGTCTCAGGTGACCTGACAGTGCTACTGCCGCCTCCTCGTTTTTTTTACATTGCTGAATGGTATTTTTACATTGTTGGACTATGCTACTACTGCAAGCGAGTTTGGCTTGCAGAGTGGACCCATTGAGATCAATAGGCGAATTTGACAGGCGGTGCTGCCTGTCAAACTCTGTAGGCTCCAAGCTGTCCATTGAGTTCAGTGCCTCTAACAAGAAGTAAGGAGAGGCACTGTGAGCTCATCCTCAGTCTGCTGCTCACAGAGTGTGCCAGCTTGTATTTAAACGGGCCGCTCTGTATGTAGCGTCTGACAGGCTGCGCAAGGAGTCACGTATCTCTGGAACCATAGATGATAGGAGCTCCATTTTGACCAGTGGTGGGTTAGGTCTTCAGCTACCTACCCCCCACATTTGGGTTCTCTGTGACCCCTGGTCGCCAAGCCACAACCCTCAAAGTCGATCTTTGTTTTTTTTTTGTAAATAGACCTATCTTAAGGTAAGGGGCCTTGAACTGCAGCTCCAATAGCCCCTATGTTAATCTGGCTCTGCGTATAAGCAGATTGAAATCCAACTTAACAGAAGAGAAATCAAAATCAATATTTGGTGTAAGCACCCTTTGCCTTCAAAACAGCATTGATTCTTCAATTCTTCTAGACATGTTTGCACACATTTTTTGAAAGAACTCGGCAGGTAGTTTGCTCCAAACATCTTGGAGAAATAACAACAGAACCTATGTGGATGCCGGCTGCCTCAAATCCTTCGGTCTTTTCATGTAATCCCAGACAGACTCGATGATGTTGCGATCAGGCTCTGTGGGAACCATCACTTCCACGACTCCTTGTTCTTCTTTATACTAAAGATAGATCTTAATGACATTGGCTTTATGTTTGGGGTCATTGTCCTGTTGCAGAATAAATTTGGGGCCAATCACACGCCTCCCTGATGGTATGGTGATGGTCCGATGGATAAGTATCTGCCTGTATTTCTTAGCATTGAGGACACCATTGATCCTGACCAAAACTCGTACTCCATTTGCAGAAATGTAGCCCCAAAACTTGCACGGAACCTCCACCACCATGCTTCACTGTTGCCTGCAGACACTTTTTATTGTATCGCTCTCCAGCCCTTCCATGAACAACCTGCCTTCTTCTACAGCCAAATATTTCACATTTTGGCTTATCAGTCCAGAGCACCTGCTGCCATTTTTCTGCACCCCAGTTCCTATGTTTTTGTGCATAGGGCATGGAAACAAGTTGACTCATCTATGCACAAAAACATGGGAACTGGGGTGCAGAAATATGGGTTCGGGATAATGGCATCTGCCTTTTAAGTATGCTCTGATTTATAGGAGGACTAAGGTCATTGTTTTAAATCCTCACCATGGCACTACCTGCCTGGAGTTTGCATGTTCTCCCTGTGCCTGTGTGGGTTTCCTCCGGGTACTCCAGTTTCCACCCACACTCCAAAGACATGCTGGTAGGTAATTTGGGTCCTGTCAAAATTGGCCCAAGTATGTGTATGTATGAATGTGAGGTAAGGGATGTTAGATTGTAAGCTCCTTGAGGGCAGGGACTGATGTGAATTTACAATATATATGTAAAGCTGTAAAGCACTGCATGAATTGATACTACTATTTACGTACCTGAAATAAATAAATAACTGTGATATGCTTCTCTTTGTCCATTTGCCCCAATGAAGATTTCTTAGGGGCCATATTGAAATGCATTGGGGCTTTCCTGGCAGGATATACCTTTAGAAGTTATAACAAATTTATGTGAATTATCCTGATTTAAAACGACACTAAAGATAATAAAAAAAAAACATGTCATACTTACCTGCTCTGTGCAAGGTTTTGCACAGAGCAACCCCGATCCTCCTCTTCTTGGGTCCTCAGCGCTCAGTGGTTTAGCTAACACATCTGGCAGCCAGGGCTGGACATTTTTTTGGATTTGTGGCAATATAGCGACGCCAAAACTGTAGGTGTGGTAAGATTGCATCAACATTGGGAAGGGCTTAAAGGGCCATATGCTTTAATGACTATGCCACAAGCGAGTATGTAACAGACAGTACAGACCTCAGTGTACTCATTTTAATAAAATAAAACAGTTCTATTGCATAGCCCTTACTACACACAGCTAACCATAAAGTGATTTTTAAAGTCTTGTTTTTTTTCTAAATAATAAACATGTTATACTTACCTGCTCTGTGTAATGGTTTTGCACAGAGCAGCTTGGATCCTCCTCTTCTTGGGTCACTCATCGGCACCCCTGGCCCTACCCTTTTTCTGGGTGCCCCCACAGCAAGAAGTTTGTGTCCATTCACACACGGAGCCATGGCTTGATTCTGCTCCCTCCGTCTTCTGATTGGCTCACTGGCTGTGATTGACAGCAGTGTGAACCAATGGCTCCCGCTGCTGCCAAGAGCCAATCAGGAGTGCGAGTCTCCAGACAGCCAAGGCTTTCGTTGACATCGCTGGATCAAGAGGGGGCTCAGGTAAGAAATAGGTGGGGCTGGGGGGGCTGCTGCACACAGAAGGTTTTTTTCCCTTCATACATAGAATGTTGTACCTTTACAACCACTTTAACAAAGAATGTGCTGAACTTAGAATGCAGTAGTCAAGAGTAAGAAATGTAAAACACAGTGAGGGGAATTTATCAAAACTGGGGCAGTCAGAATTTGGAACAGTTGTGCATGGCAACCAATCAGCTTCTATCTTCAGCTTGTTCAGCTTTAAAAATGAAAGCTATGAGCTGATTGGTTGCCATGCACAGCTATTCCAAATTCTGTCTGCTCTAGTTTTGATAAATTCCCCTAAGGGCTAAGCAGACAGGTCCAGTATGCTGAGCCACTTTTTGCTGCATCTGCATCCACTGCATGAGAGGCTAGAGGAGAGATTTGGACCCCAGATCTGTCCATAAAGAGGACCTGTCATGGCCCATGCTGTCACAAGGGATGTTGTTCATCCCTGATAGCAATAAAAGTAATCCAAAAAAAAAAAAAAAGTGTAAAAAAATATATATTTTGTATATAATTAATAATGGAATTTTTTTTTTAAAGCACCCCCATCCCACCGTGCTAATGCAAACACATATGTTACTACCGCGCACATATGTAAACAGTGATCACACCACACATGTGAGGTATTGTCGTGAATGTCAGAGTGAGGGCAGGGTGCCAGACCTCCCGTGCAACTCTAAACTGGTAACCCGTAAAGGATGTACAGGAGAGGAGTGTAGAGGGTATGATGGGGCAGTATGTACAGGAGAGGAGTGGAGGGTATGACATTGAGCAGTATGTACAGGAGAGGAGTGTGGAGGGTATCACAGTGTGGGGTATGTACAGAAGAGAAGTGTGGACGGTATGATAGTATGCACCTGTAAAGGCGTTTAAAGCGCCGCCTATGGGCAATTTTAAGCACCGTAGTTTGCCGCCATTCCACGGGCAGACACAATTTTAAAGCTTGACATGCTAGGTATCTATTTACTAGGCGTAACATCATCTTTCATATTATACAAAAAAATTGGGCTAACTTTAGTTTTTTTTTTTTTTAATTATTTATAAAAGTGTTTATTCTCTTTAAATAAAAATTGCATTTGAAAAACCGCTGCACAAATACCGTGTGACATAAAAAATTACAACACCCACCATTTTATTCTTTAGGGCTTCTTCTAAAAAATATATAATGTTTGGGGGTTCTAAGTCATTTTCTAGCAAAAAAAATTGATTTTTACATGTAGGAGCAAAGTGTAAGAATTGGCCCGGATGGCAAGTAGTTAAGCATGGAGAATAAAATAGGTAAAGTAGTGTGTGTTTACGTTAGGGTTAAGAGCTAATCATCATTGAACATACTTATTTAACTTCCCTGGCGGTATGATTATTTGAGATTTTTGATGCTGAAAGCTGTTCAATTATTTTGCATGGAAATTTGGCGTTTTATATTGTAGGCCTGTAATTCTTAGGAATAACTCACTTAAATCTGTCCAAACAAGAGTCTAGTAGACATCCCGGGTATGATAAAGTTTGAAACACGAAATCATAAATTATATTATAATAAATAACTATAAATATTTATACCAAATAATAATATAATAATAATAAAAATTATTTAATAAATGTAATCAAATCAAAAACACTGAAATGTGCTCAGTTGCAGAATTGTCGCTGTCATTACTTTTCAGTGTTTGATGACGGATCTCCCCACAAATCACTATCGCTCAATTCTGCAAGTGATTCTAATTTATTATCGCTGTTTTCTAGCTGGTCTAAAACCACTTTTGATGTAAATGGACGGTTTTGGTTGCTATGGACAATCTCCAGTTTCCAGACAGAAAGAACAGTTTTTACAATATGAAACTGCATGCAGGGCACTGGAGAAACCACTAGGGCCAAAAGGGATGTGAAATAATTTCATACAGTAATGTAATCTGTAAGATTACTTTGTACTGTATGTATAGTGTGTGTTTCACTTCTTGAATTTGGCGCCGTTTTCCGTCCCCGTGCGTCGCAACGCTCACAGGGAATGTAGCTTGGCTCTGTGATGAATCGAGTGGAGGACGAGCCGCTCACACTGTGGGGAGACATCGCAGGATCCAGGGGACAAGGTAAGTAAGCTCTTCCTGGATCCTGCGATGCGATGCCGAGCCTGGCTCAGGGTTACCGCTTTTGGTTCTGAAATTCCACCCCGAGCCAGACTTGGGAATACCGCCAGGGAGGTTAAATTCATTGGGGCCCTAGAATGGCCGGAATATCAGGGTTAGATCTTATGAGCAGGGCCCAGCCCTCCTGTACTGGGCCCGGGTCCCATCTGTTCAAACGAGGGGCCCGCTGTACTGTCTTAATGCAGATACCAATCCTCTTCTGCCTGCTCCTGCAGTGCTGCCAGCTTCTCCTCCTCTTTCTCCCTCCTGTGTGTGAGAAATAACCTGTTATTAGGACAATTTTGTGAAAAAAAAAATCTTAATTTTGCAAAGAATTTTGGGAAAATTACAATGTCAAAAAACTCACCATGCCTCTTACTAAATACCTTGGAATATCTACTTTCCAAAAAAGGGTAATTTGGGGGGTATTTGTACTTTCCTGGCTTGTTAGAGTCTCAAGAAATGAGATAGGCCACCATAGTTTGTAGACTCCATAATATTCACAAAGACCAAATAATATACACTTATTTTGGTTATTTTTACCAAAGATATATAGCAGCATAAATTTTGGCCAAAATGTATGAAGAAACATGACTAATTTGCAAAATTTTATAACCGAAACAAAGAAAAATGCATTTTTTAAACAAAATTTTCGGTCTTTTTTGATTTATAGCACACAAAATAATAATAATAAATACCACCTAAAGAAAGCTCTATTTGTGTGAAAAAAAGGATAAACGTTTCATATGGGTACAATGTTGCATGACTGAGTAATTGTCATTCAGTGTGAGAGTACTAAAAAGCTGAAAATTGGTCTGGTTAGGAAGTGGGCAAGTGGTTAACATGGGCCCGTGACATGGGTGCGTCTTATGCCTACATATTTTTGCTAATAGGTGTCCCTCATTCCTATTTCAGAAAGTTGAGAGGTATGGACACTGGGATAGGAGTGACAGATGGCTGGCTGCACTGTTTATGCACACTACATTGGTGGGCTAGTGATCAGGGACACTGTAAGCTGACTGACACTGGTGTGTGTGTGTTCAAAACAGTGTAACAGCCACTGAAGGCACTAATGCTTTCTTTCTCTTTTCTTTGTTTACATATATGATTGGACACAGCAATCACATGGTACAGGACCAATTTCTGGTTTGATATAGGGTGGATAAGACCGATGTAAATTTGTTGACTATTGTGGATGGGTTGGCTGTGATTGTGTTGTAATAGGTGTGATATAGAGGGTGTGGGCGTTAAGTAGATTAGCTAACTTAGAGCCTGGTTTATTGGTTCATGCATAACGTTTTCCCCAGGACCATTATAGTTGTTTTTCTGCTTTGTAAGTTCCACTGTGGTCATGTCAATTTGTTTCCTTAATGGGATTTTCTGCTACAATTTAAATTGAACCTCAAGCTGTGTGAGTTGAGAGTGAAACGATTTTCGAGTCTTGCTCTCTCTTCTTGTGTGCAGCAAGTAGGAAATGGGAGTCATGAGGGCTTCCCAGACAATCGTTGGTGAAAAGGCTGAGCCTGTGTTTTTGTAAGTAGATAGAGAAGTGTAGATGGAGCTAATTGTACTGCTAAAAGATCGCAAGGAGTAATTTAAGCACCAAGTATTGTGTTTCGGCAAATGTGTAAAATTTTTATTCATCACTGTTATATAATTATAAATAATACTAGTAGTTATTTTAATATTAATAAATACTAATAGTGTTTATAAAGCAAGTTACAAATAATAAAAGGCTTTGCAGTCATATCGTTTGCAATAAACAATATATAAAACTAAGGAGAAATGCCTTTGGAAGAGTGTTTTCAATCACATTAATCACACTGTGATGACAACAGAAATGTAGATCTCTGCCAGGTCAAGAAATGTGCTTTTTTACACAGAAATGTGCATTTAAATTTGACATACAGCTTTAAATTTGACATACAGCTGTGTTAAAGTGGAACTTTAGGCTATAAAATGAAATTTTTTAATGCAGAAGAGACATGCTTTGTCTCTTCTGCATTAAAGCTACTTATCTGCCTTTCCGCCCTTGTACAGTAAAGTTCGCAAGTGCAGCCCACTGCACAAATTTGGAAATACCAAATCTGACGGAACCTGTGCATGCGCGGGATTGACGTCATCTTGGCCCGGCCCGTGATCGAGTCCCGGTAGCTGGCTGCCCGAAGGTGTCAGCGGCCAGCAGGGAGTTCCGCTGGCCGCTGGATTCAAGGTGAGTATAGTCTTGCTTTAAATATGTTGCACAATTAGTTATGTTTCACTTTGCGGAGAAGCTGCCACTTCTGCATATGAAAAATTATGATGAATAGGTGCCAGCCAGTGTGCCCATGTTTCCTGCACCAGAATTCTGATGCAAATACAATGATAAATTCCTCCCTCTGTTTGTTACCACCTCAGCCCAATATGAATCCTAATAACCCTCAGTTTGTGTTCAAGTTAGTGGTGTCAAAAAGCAGAGACTGGTCTATGTGTATTTAGATCACATGGTACAGGACCAATTTCTGGTTTGATATAGGGTGGATAAGATCAATGTAAATTTGTTGACATGACGGGACTTCCCTGTGGCATTCCCCGTGACGTCACAGGGAAGTCCCGTCAAGTCGCCGTGCATCAGAGGGGGCGGGGTCACCAGGTGGCCCCGCCCCCCGTTATTTAAGAACCGTCAGACGAGGAGATGCCGTCACACAGCGGGAGCCTCCCTCCATGCCAGCATGGGTGCGGAGCGGCCCGGAGAAGAAAATGAAGAAGAGAAGGAAGAAGAGAAGAAGATGAAGAGAAGAGCGGGAGCCTCCCCCCATGCCATGGGTGCGGAGCGGCCCGAGGAGAAGAAGATAGAAGACGCCGCGGAGGAGATGCTGGACGAGAACGGCGGAGGAAGAACCAGAAGAGCCAGAAGAACCAGAAGAAGAAGATGAAGGAAAATAGAAGAAAGAAAAAGCATTTAAATAAAGAAATTGTCAAAAACTGTCTCTTGTCATTTTTAACAGTTTTTTAGTGAAATGGTAGGGGTAAGTACCCACCTTACCATTTCACACAGGGGCGGGGACGGGATCTGGGGGTCCCCTTGTTAAAGGGGGCTTCCAGATTCCGATAAGCCCCCCGCCCGCAGACCCCCACAACCACCAGCCAGGGTTGTGGGGATGAGGCCCTTGTCCTCATCAACATGGGGACAAGGTGTTTTGGGGGGCTACCCCAAAGCACCTTCCCGATGTTGAGGGCATGAGGCCTGGTACGGTTCAGGAGGGGGGGCCCCTCTTTTCCTGCGGCCTGCCAGGTTGCGTGCTCGGATAAGGGTCTGGTATGGATTTTTGGGGGGACGACCCCACACCGTTTTTTTGTTTTTTTTTTGGCGCGGGGTTCCCCTTAAAATCCATACCAGACCTGAAAGGTCTGGTATGGAGTTTAGGGGGAATCCCACGTCATTTTTTTTAAATTTTGGCTGGGGTTCCCCTTAATATCCATACCAGACCTGAAGGGCCTGGTATGGAATTTAGGTGGACTCCCACGTCATTTTTTTAAAAAAATTTTGGTTCGGGGTTTCCCTGTGGGAAATTCCCATGCCGTTTTTATCAATGAACTTCTATGTGTATTGTCGGCAATGCAATAGCCGCGAGTAGTTTTAAATGGGTTTTTTTCCTTCGAAATGTCATTTTGCTGTCAGACTGTTCTAAACACAGGAAACATGCGCCCCTTTACAGGCATACTATAGACACCCCCCAGCTATGAAATTTAAAGGAATATTACACTTTTATTGTTTGACTTTAAGCATTATTAAAATCACTGCTCCTGAAAAAACGGCCGTTTTTAAAACTTTTTTTTTGCATTGATCCATATCCCCTGGGGCAGGACCCAGGTCCCCAAACACTTTTTATGACAATAACTTGCATATAAGCCTTTAAAATTAGCACTTTTGATTTCTCCCATAGACTTTTAAAGGGTGTTCCACGGCATTCGAATTTGCCGCGAACACCCCAAATTGTTCGCTGTTCGGCGAACTTGCGAACAGCCAATGTTCGAGTCGAACATGAGTTCGACTCAAACTCGAAGCTCATCCCTACTGAGGGCAAGTTTAACCTTGTTTTTTAATTTTTAATGTACACTCCAGCATCCAGAGGTACGCCATCTGAGCTACAATACGCCTAAAATGAAAATGAGATTTTCTTTTGATTTGTTTTGATTGTCTTAAACTGTTGTTACCATTTTAAGTGTGCATGGTAATCATTAAAGAAAATGTAAAAAAAATAAAATAAAAGTCTAGTGAACCATACGTCATAGGTGTTGCTAGAGTTGGGTGCCCGGGGAACAAGGTTGTGATGTCATTTTTTTAAGAGTTTGATGCTGAGCGAGGCTTTTCTAATCTCCTTCTTGGCTCTGACGTGTCATGTGAACAGGAAGCAAAGGGAACTTTCTTTGGCTCTCTCCTGTACTATATCTGAGGTCTGATAAATATATACAGTTTATGTTTATAAAGAAGGGACAGTTGTCTCTGGTAAAAGGGGTATGGGTTTTTTCTTGTGGGGGTAACTCTACGTTTGGGAGGCTTTTGCTTCCTGGAGGGGAGGAAGGGGGAAATGTTGCCCAAATGCCAGCTCTCTTTGTTGTTTAAGTACTCCTGACTTCTATAATGTTACGCTGGGCTATATGTTTAATACTTCTGACACCTGCATTATATACAATATGTTGTAAATTGTTACTCTTGACCCCTGAACTCTATTTGCTATATTATAATTACATACTCCTGACCAAAGCATTGATTGTCTCAGCAGTTACTGGTTGATTTAAAGTCCCCGACTGTTTTAAATAAAGTGGTAATAAAGCCTAATGCCGCGTACACACGAGTGGACATTACGCGGACTTTGCCCGGCGGACTTTTCGACGTACTTTCCGACGGACTTTGTGAATGAACGGACTTGCCTACACACAATCCACCAAAGTCCGTCGAATTCGTACGTGATGACGTACGACCGGACTAAAACAAGGAAGTTCATAGCCAGTAGCCAATAGCTGCCCTAGCGTGGCTTTTTGTCCGTCGAACTAGCATACAGACGGCGGACTTTTCGACCGGACTCGATGTCAACGGATAAATTTAAAACAAGTTTTAAATCTAATTCCGTCCAACTTTTGAGAAAACAAAGTCCGCTGGAGCCCACACACATCGAATTGTCCGACGAAATCCAGTCCGCCGGGCAAAGTCCGCCGTAATGTCCGCTCGTGTGTACGCGGCATAAATGTTTTTTACCTTAATGCAATCCTTGCATTAGGGTAAAACATTTTTTAGTTATTGGTATCTCCCCCACACCCCTCTTTACAATTATCTGAGCCCTCATTCGACCCAGCGCCGGGCATCTCTGCAGCTCTTCTCTCTCCTCACTTCCTGGTCTCACAGGCATTGTCGAGGCATTGGCTCCTGCTGCTGTCAATCAAAACCGATGAGGACTGACAGGGAGGCTCGGGAGTGCCCCCGTAAGAAGGGGCTATCTATGGGGGGCAGAAGTGCAGGTGGGGGATCTGAGAAGAGGAGGTCCAGGGCCACTCTGTGCAACTGCATTGCACAGAGTAGGTAAGTATAAACCTGTTTTTTTTTTTACTTACATTTGCAATCACGTTAAGTTTTCATTTAAAGTAGGCTCACTATATATATTCTGTGTGCAAAAAGCATATATTTTTTTTTAAAGTGCTTGTGCTGAAGTGTAGAACTGTTTGTGCAACTGTCATCCTTATTTCCTGTTTTGGTAACAACTGTAAAATTTTTGATTTCCCATCACTTTGTCTTTTTGAAAATGGCCATCAGGACACATTCACATAAGTAATATACACAGTAGGAACACAGACAGCAAAAAAAAAAAAAAAAAGCTGATGGGGGTTCTAATCCATCCCTACACTTTCCCAAATTAAAAAACAAACAACCTGCAAGCACTAGCTGGCATACAACATTTCACATGCTGATGCTTGAAATTCCAATGATAAATGTCTGTACATATGCTGCCTCTTTTCTCACAACAGCAAAGAATACAGGTTTTGGGTGTTTTGGTGCATGTGGATTTCATTGATTAGTGAACCAGTCACATTCATCTTCTTTTATTTTTACTTATTCAAAGGTAAGATGTAGCACATGTGATAGGAACAGAAGGCATAAAGGCAGCATTAGTTGTATGTTGAACATGTACAACATACTAGGATCACGCCATACACATTCAACATCAGTGTACAATCAGATAGAGATATCCATTGCAATGTACACAAATGTCTGTAATGCCAACATACGTTAAAGTGGTTGTAAACCCTTACATATACCCAGTGAAGTGGCTAGCCTCAGCTGGTAAACAGAGATTAAACAAATCCTCCTACATAACTTGTACCTGTTTATCTGCAGCCCTCTCTTTTCTACATCTGTTTTAAGTGCTGAATTGTAAAGCTAGTGTGAGAGTTCAGAAAAAAGGGGGTGGAGAGCTGAAGGTATACTCTCAGTGAGGTAATCTCTGAGAGCTGATTGGAGAGAAGAGACACCCCCCCCCCCCTGCACACAGGAAGGGCACTGAGACTGTCAATCTGCTTGACCTCCCTCCTTTGTCATCATTTTTCTCTTGGTGTCAGGAAAACTTGTCAGAAGTGACTCATGCTGATAGCAGAGGAACAAAGCAGCAGACAGAAGTGACACTTAGTGCTCTGGATTGAGACAAGTACACACTATAGAAGAAAATGCATGTACATATTTTATGTCTGATGTTTACAACCACTTTAAGGTCTCTGTTTGCAGACACCAGATTCATTTATTCATTTACATATCATAACACATGGTGGGGATAGAATTTTAGGGACTGATTTGTAAGAACTTCCCAGCCTACAGGTAACTCAAGGGTACAGCAACAGACTTGTCAAATTGATAATTAGATCTATAATTAATTTAGCTATTCAGTATCCATACTGCTGCACTGCTTTGTATGATATCTTCAATGATCTACTGAATGTACACCCAACACATTCTAATCCTGATTGTAGATCTTTATTTTTGTTTAAATACAAGACAACATATTTAGCTCCTGGCTCAGAGACTAGAATGGACAGACACCTCATTAAAGCAAGAGATACCATACAAAGAGCATAAATACAGCACAGAGTCCAATATCACAGTCCAGTACAGAAAATAAATAATCAAGTTGATTTGATTTAATCAAGTATATATGCCGTGGCTGACCACACAGAGATGGTTTTAGATCTTAGAAGAACACAAAAGCTAGTTGAATTCCAGGATGCAGCTAGAGAGAGAAAAAAAAATGTTTTAGGGAACCATAAACATAGAAAATGCTTTCATGTCTTGACTGGTATATGTCCTTACTATTCATACATGGCTTCTCTATTGGGGAGAAAAGAAGGCAACTATACTATAATCTTTTTCTCTTTTCAGGAAGACTGTAGGAAACACTAGGTCCCATAGACTTGAATAGGATGTGCCCATGCTGCAGGAGCAACCTCCCATCCAAGTCTATGGGACATTAGTGTGCAGACGGACAGCCCACCACTAGATTTTATTTGCTAGGCAGCAGATGGCATAGAGGCCATTGGAGGAGGTAAATACAAACCTGCTTGCGTAGTTTGTGTGTAACATAGCGGATTGTATTGATGAGGGAAATAGGGGGGAGGGCTGGGGGAATTTGATGAAATATAAACTTGTACTAAAGTCCTATTGGTAGGGGTCCTTCCACTCAATTATTTAGAACAGTGAAAAAAAGTGAGGGAAAGTCCCTATAAGTTGCCACCAGAACAGGTGTCCCCATTTGAAAAATTCCTTTCATGTTCTCATTTGGTTACAGCCAAAGGCAAATCAATGTGTTTCCAAGAACAGATCTCTATTACATAAAATCCAAGGATTTCTCAGTATCCACCATTCCCCAAACAGTCTTCAAATCAGCCAATTGGGAAGGTGCAGACACTGCTGCTGGTAATAATAATTACTTGTACTTCTATGAAAGGACATTGACAATGAATGAAAAATAAAAACAGCCAATGCCTCCCTCCGAATGAAAATGCTAGTTTCTGGCTGCCCTCCTGATCCTCTGGTTTTATTACTGGGTTGGAACATACTTATTCTGGCTCACTGACTCAGTCAGCAGAAGCCAGAGGGTCAGCATGGCAGCCAGGAAACTAAAATTTTCAGGAGGTTACCAATAGACTACAACATTTCTCTCTGGTTTTATTTTGAGTTTTTTTTTTTTTTTCAATTGAGCAAATTGGAAATATTTTTAAATGAATTCAAAAATGACTGGACATTGCTGTTTTATGAAAAATAACTCTCTCTTGAATATAAGCTGTATTGTTGCACTGCTTTCTGCTTTGCTATAAAGACCAACTCTGGGCACCAAAAAAAATAAAATCCTTGCAGTTGGGCCTCCCTGCTCTCTTAATTACTGGTTAAGTCTAGGGCTAATCTGTGATACTTATTCCTTCCTCCAGCAGCCTTCCTCCATGCTGTGTGAACAGCCCTCCAAAGCCTCCTTTCTATAGTGCTCTGGGCAGCGGTCACAGCTAATGCCATTACATACAATACAGAAACAAAAGTTTTGCACTGTATATGAGACCAGCGAGTGCCCGTCCACAATCCAGATTGTTGGAGAAAAGAGAAGAGTGCCAAGGGGGAAAAGGAATATTGAAATATTACAGCCTTTTCCTCTACCCCCAGACTTGAAAATCATTAAGCCAATGTAGCACCAATATTTAAAAAGGGCCGAAAATACATCCCTCTGAATTACAGACCAGTTAGCCTAACATCATTAGTATGTAAACTCTTGGAGGGGATGATAAGGGACTATATACAAGATTTTAGTAATGAGAACGGTATTGTCAGGGTATCACCGGCACCAGACATGGGCGTCAGCGCGCGCCTATGCGCCGGCGCGCTCCATTACACACTTCCCAGCAAAATCGTGGTGTTCCCGGGCGTCAGCGCGGCGCTAGGGCGCGCGCGGGTACGCGGCTCTCGGGCGCGCGCGCGTGTGCGCGTACGGGCGTGCGCGCGTTCGCGATAGCGCCGGTTTGGCGCCTAAGTGCACATAAAATCCCCCTGTGCCTCTGGCACATTGCTGCTTCGTCTCAGCTTGTGATTTGTGTAAACCTGAACCTGATTGCTGTTACCCATCTGACCCGGCTTGTTTGACTATCCGTCCTGCTCCTATCCGACCCGGCTTGCCTGACTACTCTTCTGCTACCTGCCTGATACCGTTGCCAATTCTCTGCCTGCCTACCGACTCTGCCTCTGCCTGCTGTTTTGCCTGTCGTCATACCCGTGCTGACCCGGACCGTCTGACCCTGCTTGTGCCTGCTGTTGTCCTTGCTGTTGCACCTTCAGCTCCAGCTCCAGCGATCTCTGCATCTACAAGTGTTCCAGTGTGCTGCCTCCAGTGTCTACCCGATCTGCAGTCCAGCCATCCCTGTGGGATCTCTCATCACTTCAGCTCCAGAGACTCCGCTCTACAGGCACTCCTACCCCACTGTGCTCAAGAGACCACTGTTCCCACTCCAGTGGCTCCTGAACCAGCGTTGTATGAGAGGTCTTCTCCTACAAGTCAGGCTCTACTACCAGGTACCTAACAGTACGAAGCAGCCTTGTCTGAGCCTGCAGGAGATACCTCTCCAATGAAGGAGATATGCACACACCTGGCCGCCCTCACCCAAGCAGTACAAGCCCTTCAGGATAATTATAACAGACTGGAAGGACAAGTTCAGAATCTGGCAGGGTCTAACCCTCCTGCCTCTTCTTCAGCTGCTGCTCCAACACAGACTGCTTCAGGGCCCGCAGTTGTGATGCTTCCGCCTGAACCACGGGTCCCCATTCCAGAAAGATTCTCTGGAGACCGGGCTAAGTTTCGGACCTTCCGCAATGCTTGCCAGCTCTTTTTTGCCTTACAGCCCAGAACTTTTTCACTGGAAGCCACTAAGGTTGGATTTGTCATTTCCCTTCTGCAAGGGGAACCTCAGACCTGGGCCCATCGTTTACTTGAAGGGGACTCTGCTCTAACTCAATCCTTATCCGCCTTCTTCCAAGCCATGGCACAATTATATGAGGACCCTCAACAGACTGCCTCAGCTGAATCTGCCCTGTTCGCGCTCCAACAAGGCCGCAGACCCGCGGAGGACTATGTTACTGAATTTAGACGTTGGAGCGCGGACACACAGTGGAATGACGCGGCCCTGCGTCACCAGTTCCGCATTGGACTGTCTGAAAGCTTGAAAGACGAACTTGCTCGTGTAGGTGTTCCAAATACTATAGAGGCCTTGATCACCCTAACCATTCAGATCGATCGTCGCCTCCGAGAACGACGATCTGAACGATCAGTTCAACCAAACCGCCCGACCTGGATGACAGCCCGAGCTCCAATGCCTGCAACACGCTATTCCCCTGCATCCAGTCCTAATTCAGTCAATACCACACCAGATACCTCCGATCCAATGCAACTGGGTATGATGCGACCTGCTCTGTCTTCTGAAGAACGTGCCCGACGTTGGCAATTAAATCTGTGCCTTTACTGTGGTGGAACCGGGCATTTTGTCCATAATTGCCCAGTTAGAATGAGTAAGTGTCCATCTCCTATACCTACCAGTTTTTCTGCTATATCTACCAATTCTACCCATCTTGCCATTCTTCTCTCGTTACAGCTTCAAGAAAGGACACTCCAAGTCAACGCAATTATTGACTCCGGGGCTTGCAGCTGCTTTATAGACTTAAACTTTGCTAAGCAGCATAACATCCCTTTGCAGACCAAAACCCATGGACTTTTTGTCTTTCTTGCCGACGGCTCTCGTATCAGATCTGGACAAGTGACGCAAGAAACTCTGCCATTACCCACTACAATTGACTCTCAACATAAGGAATTGCTGATCCTGGACGCCATTACCTCCCCTATGTTCCCCATTATCCTGGGCATTCCCTGGCTCCGGGCTCACAACCCACACATCCATTGGGCCTCTGGAGAGGTGAAATTCCTGTCATCTTACTGCCAGGATCACTGTCTGGCGAAAGACCTGGATTCCCAAGCTACCTTGCTTTGCCTGGACTCCGACCAGAAAAATGGTCAGGTCATTCCCAAACAGTATCATGACTACATTGATGTCTTTAGCAAGAAGGGGGCAGATTCTCTTCCACCTCATCGCCCCTACGATTGCCCCATCGAATTGCTGCCAGGATCCGAAATTCCCTTCGGACGCATCTTTCCTCTATCCGAGAAAGAACAAGAAGTGCTGAAGTCTTACATAGATGAAAACTTGGCCAAGGGATTCATTCGCCATTCCACTTCTCCAGCAGGTGCGGGAATATTCTTTGTTGCTAAAAAAGACAAATCTCTCCGCCCGTGTATTGACTACCGAGAACTGAATAAGATCACGGTCAAGAATCGGTATCCCCTACCTTTGATACCCGAACTGTTTCAGAAATTAAGGACTGCCGTCATTTTCACTAAGCTTGATCTAAGAGGGGCCTATAATCTGATCCGCATTCGGGCTGGGCATGAGTGGAAAACAGCTTTTCGGACCCGATTCGGGCATTATGAATATTTACTCATGCCTTTTGGACTCTGCAATGCCCCTGCGACTTTTCAACACCTGATTAATGACGTGCTTAGAGACTTCCTAGACCTGTTTGTGATTGCATATCTAGATGATATTTTGATCTTTTCAGAATCCCTGGATCTCCATCGGAAACATGTTTGCCAAGTGTTGGGGCGTCTCCGCTTACACAGACTTTATGCAAAAGCGGAGAAATGCGAGTTTGAGCAAGAAAGCATTCAGTTCTTGGGCTTGATAATCTCCTCAACTGGCATCAGGATGGATCCACAGAAGGTTTCTGCTGTTCTGGACTGGCCGGTACCCCTAGACAAGAAGGGGGTTCAACGATTCATCGGGTTTGCAAATTTCTACAGAAAATTTATCAGGGGTTTTTCTGCAATAATCGCACCAATCACACAACTAACCAAACAGAATACCCGTTTTTCCTGGAACCACCTAGCCCAAGAGGCTTTTGAGAACCTCAAGAGACTATTCACCTCAGCACCTATCCTCAGTCATCCTGAACCATCCTTGCCATTTATTTTGGAAGTGGACGCTTCTGAAATAGCGGTCGGAGTGATACTCTCACAACGAAGGGGCAGTAAAGACGATATGCATCCTGTGGGGTTTTTCTCCCGAAAACTTTCCTCCGCGGAGAGGAACTATGATGTTGGAGACCGGGAGCTTCTTGCCATCAAAACTGCATTAGAGGAGTGGAGGTACCTGCTGGAGGGGGCTATGCATCCAGTACTAATTTATACTGATCACAAAAATCTAGAATATTTACGATCTGCTAAAAGGCTAACACCCCGACAAGCCCGCTGGGCGCTGTTTTTCTCACGCTTTTCCTTCCACATTACTTATCGGCCAGGTTCAAAAAATGTCAAACCAGACGCATTATCACGTATGCATGACAACCCCAAGGACTCATCTGCTCCGGATACCATTCTACCTGCAAACAATTTTCTGCTCATTCAAACCGATCTTCTCTCCCAGATTAAGGAAGCATCCTCTGAATCAGCCAGACCCACAGGGATTACCTTAAGTAACAAGGACGGACTATTCTGGAAAGGGAGCCAAATTTTTGTTCCTGAGGAGGTTCGGGTCAAGGTCTTAGCACTTCTTCACGATCACCCGCTGGCAGGTCACTTTGGGGTTCGTAAAACCCTGGAATTGGTACAGCGTACCTTCTGGTGGCCCAATTTAAAGGACTTTTGCGAGAAATATGTTAGCTCTTGTCCTATCTGTACCCAGAATAAAACTTCCAGGAGTCGAGCTTGGGGCCTGTTAAAACCCTTACCGGTACCCGATAGGCCTTGGAAAATGATATCCATGGACTTTATTGTAGAGCTTCCATGTTCTGAGGGATGTTCTGCAATTTTTGTGGTAGTTGACCGTTTTACCAAAATGGCCCATTTTCTTCCATTAAGAGGAACTCCGTCAGCTATTGAAACAGCTCACGTCTTCATCAAGGAGATCGTTAGACTCCACGGAATCCCCGTAAACATAACCTCTGACAGAGGGGTACAATTTACCTCACGCTTCTGGAGAGCCCTGTGTGAGTCTTTAAAAATCAAGCTGGCCTTGTCATCGGCCTATCACCCTCAGACCAACGGTCAGACAGAGAGGACCAATCAGACTCTTGAACAGTATATCAGATGTTTTACTTCCTTCTCACAAGATGATTGGGTATCCTTGCTGCCCTTGGCAGAATTTGCCTACAATAACGCCAAACATTCAGCCACCGGTCAATCTCCCTTCTTCGCTAATTATGGTTTCCATCTAACCTTTTTACCCGATTTCCTTCCAGAGTCCTCAGTTCCAGCAGTACAGAGTACGGTAGACTTCATCAATCATAACAACCAGATGTTGCAGGAAGCAGTGACCAAGGCTCAGGCGGACAGCAAGAAGATCTTTGACCGAAGGAGAAGAGGGAAATTGAAGCTTCAGCTGGGCGATCAGGTATGGCTTTCTACAAATAATATCAAACTGGCTTGTCCTTCTAAAAAGTTGGCACCTAGGTTTATGGGACCTTTTCCGGTTAGGAGGAAGATTAATGAAGTCTCGTATGAACTGACTTTGCCTGACTCTCTTAAAATTCATCCCGTGTTTCATGTGTCTTTGCTCAAACCTGCTGTACCTGATCCCTTTCCTGGTAGAGGAACTAGACCTCCTGAACCTATTGTGATTGATGGTAACGAGGAATTTGAAGTTGAGGCTATCCTCGATTGCAGGAAAAGACAAGGGCAGATCCAGTTCCTAATCAAATGGAAGGGCTACGGCCCAGAAAATAATTCATGGGAACCTGATAGCAATGTGCATGCTAGGCGTTTAGTTCGAGCCTATTTTGCTAACCATCCTGAAAAAAGGCTTTTGGGCACCCGGAGGTTGCCCCTTGGGGGGGGCAATGTCAGGGTATCACCGGCACCAGACATGGGCGTCAGCGCGCGCCTATGCGCCGGCGCGCTCCATTACACACTTCCCAGCAAAATCGTGGTGTTCCCGGGCGTCAGCGCGGCGCTAGGGCGCGCGCGGGTACGCGGCGCTCGGGCGCGCGCGTGTGCACGTGCGCGCGTACGGGCGTGCGCGCGTTCGCGATAGCGCCGGTTTGGCGCCAAAGTGCACATAAAATCCCCCTGTGCCTCTGGCACATTGCTGCTTCGTCTCAGCTTGTGATTTGTGTAAACCTGAACCTGATTGCTGTTACCCATCTGACCCGGCTTGTTTGACTATCCGTCCTGCTCCTATCCGACCCGGCTCGCCTGACTACTCTTCTGCTACCTGCCTGATACCGTTGCCAATTCTCTGCCTGCCTACCGACTCTGCCTCTGCCTGCTGTTTTGCCTGTCTTCATACCCGTGCTGACCCGGACCGTCTGACCCTGCTTGTGCCTGCTGTTGTCCTTGCTGTTGCACCTTCAGCTCCAGCGATCTCTGCATCTACAAGTGTTCCAGTGTGCTGCCTCCAGTGTCTACCCGATCTGCAGTCCAGCCATCCCTGTGGGATCTCTCATCACTTCAGCTCCAGAGACTCCGCTCTACAGGCACTCCTACCCCACTGTGCTCAAGAGACCACTGTTCCCACTCCAGTGGCTCCTGAACCAGCGTTGTATGAGAGGTCTTCTCCTACAAGTCAGGCTCTACTACCAGGTACCTAACAGGTATCATTAGCAGTAATCAGCATGGATTCATGAAGAATCTTTCTTGCCAAACCAATCTATTAACCTTCTATGAGGAGGTGAGTTGCCATCTAGATAAAGGAAGGGCCGTAGACGTGGTGTATCTGGATTTTGCAAAAGCATTTGAAACAGTTCCCCATAAATGTTTACGGTACAAAATAAGGTCCGTTAGCATGGACCATAGGGTGAGTACATGGATTGAAAACTGGCTACAAAGGCGAGTTCAGAGGGTGGTGATAAATGGGGAGTAGTCGGAATGGTCAGGGGTGGGTAGTGGGGTCCCACAGGGTTCTGTGCTGGGGCCAATCCTATTTAATTTGTTCATAAACAACCTGAAGGATGGGGTAAACAGTTCAATCTCTGTATTTGCGGACGATACTAAGCTAAGCAGGGCAATAACTTCTCCACAGAATGTGGAAACCTTGCAGAAAGATCTGAACAAATTTTTGGGGTGGGCAACTACATGGCAAATGAGGTTCAATGCAGAAAAATGTAAAATAATGCATTTGGGTGGCAAAAATATGAATGCAATCTATACACTGGGGGGAGAACCACTGGGGGAATGCAGAATGGAAAAGAACCTGGGGGTCCTAGTAGATGAAAGGCTCAGCAATGGCATGCAATGCCAAGCTGCTGCTAACAAAGCAAACAGAATATTGGCATGCATTAAAAAGGGGATCAACTCCAGAGATAAAACGATAATTCTCCCGCTCTACAAGACTCTGATCCAGCCGCACCTAGAGTATGCTGTCCAGTTCTGGGCACCAGTCCTCAGGAAGGATGTACTGGAAATGGAGCGAGTACAAAGAAGGGCAACAAAACCCTGGAGAATATTAGTTATGAGGAAAGGTTGTGAGCACTGAACTTATTCTCTCTGGAGAAGAAATGCTTGAGAGGGGATATGATTTCAAAATACAAATACCATACTGGTGACCCTACAATAGGGATACAACTTTTTTGCAGAAGGGAGTTTAACAAGACTCGTGGCCCGTCATTAAAATTAGAAGAAAAGAGGTTTGACCTTAATCTACCTAGAGGGTTCTTTACTGTAAGAGTGGAATTCCCGTCCACAGGCGGTGGTCTCAGCGGGGGGCATTGATAGTTTCAAGAAACTATTAGATAAGCACCTTAACGACTGCAACATACAGGGATATACACTGTAATACTGACATATAATCACGCACATGAATTGGACTTGATGGACTTGTGTCTTTTTTCAACCTCACCTATTATGTATTTAACCCTTGCAGTGCAGGGGGGTCCATTGCAGTGGTATTTATTTTTTTTGTAAACTCAGAGTTCATCTTTAATGAACTGAGCTACACAATTTTCTCTATAATGGTTCAAGCAGTTAAAGCAAGAAATCTACCTTTCATTTATTTTATTTTTAGCTTTTTTTTTCTAGTTTGCCAAACAGTTTAGCTTCCTCGGCCAGTATAAATGCTAGAGAATAAAATTATTTTTCTGATTCTTCCTGACCAAACATCAAGGGGAAGCAAAGACCTAGCCAATGCATAATGACTTACAGTGTTGAGCAACTATTTTTCTGTAGGTTAATTTTGTATGAGATAACAAGCTATGTCATGTTAAAATAACTGAAATGCAAGGGCTGATATAGAATTACTGGAATAAAAGTAGATCCCAGCAATATCCCTTCTATCATTTTCTCTAAAGCCTCGTACACACAATCGGATTTTCCGCAGACAAAATCTTGGACTTTTGTCTGAAGGCGTGTGCCTGGATTTTGTCTTGCATATAAACGGCAAGGAATTGTCGGCCAAAAAACACGAACATACTGACGTACTACATGGTTTTTCAGCTCTTTAGCGCCACCCTTTGGGCTCCTTCTGCTAATTTCGTGTTAGTAGAAGTTTGGTGAGTGTTGATTCGCGCTTTTCATTTTGCGCTTTTCATTTAGCGCTTTTCGGTTTGTTTCTGAACGGCAGTTCGTCAACCAGACATGTTGCGGAATCGGAGGAGATAACGTGTTATTTTTTTATTGGCCTTGGAGTTATTGCGTTGACCCAAGTCCAGTCCAAGATCAGGAGGAGGAGGAGTTCTTGGACCAAAAATTGGTTGCTTTATTAATCGTGACCAATTATGTCATATAAAAGATGCGGCGCTAAAAATTATTATGAAACAAAAGCAAAGGGAACAAGAACTAATACAGGTCTGATCCCCATCCAAACCAATATAAAGTGAAGTGAATATGCACACAGAAATAAATAGTGCTACAATGAAATGACAATTGAATATATATGAATGAACACTGATATCCAAATGAATAATATATAACAATACACAAAAAAAAAAAAATTATTAATATATATATATTGAGGAAAGAAGGAAAAAACCCCATATGGCTTTGCTGCGGGAGCTCCAGGAGAATAATCCAGATGATTTTTGGAATTATCTCCGGATGACGGACCCCTGCTTTCACCTGCTTTCACCAACTCTTGGCATTGTTGACTCCCTGTACTCCTCTGTAGCTTAAAGAAAGGACATCTACAGACCATCTTGTGATTGCGTACGTGTCTTTATGGTGGCTTCCCTGACATTGATTTATATTCTTTGTTTTTGGGGTTCCTACCATTATGTTTGACAACTTTTGGGATTTTTATGCCGTGATCTAGGATGATCATAGCATTAGATTTATGTTCAAAATGTTGAGCTCTATTAAATTCCTTTGCTATTGGGAAGTGAATTTATATGTATCCATTCACTTTGTCATGCTCAAAACTTTATTAATTAATATATACCTTGGATAATCAATTTTATTTATCCATAATAATTAATACATACCTTGGATAGTCAATTTTATTTATTTTGTTCTTTTACTATTTGTACCTTTGTTATTATAACCACCAGATGGCACTAATCTGGCAAACACGCTATGTATTATATATGCTCTGAGAGTGTTTTCCCAGCAATGGATTTATATTAGATCTTTTACCCATATATGTTTTTCTTTGTAACCATTGAAATGTCCACTGGATGGACAGATAATCAGGCTTGTTTCATTCTGCCCTTATGATAAGGTTTTTTGACCAATTGGGATGTCCAGCTTAGAAGAAACTAGCCAATGACGGTGCATTCCAAAGCGCCGTCTGGCTATTTAATGCGCATGTGGGTGCGCGATTGCGTACCCCTGATGACGTCAGTTGTGACGAAACGGCCGTAGGGTCACAACGTGAACACGCATCGCGCATGCGCGGTTTTCATTTAAACAGCGACGGAGCTTTTTTTACATTGTTTTCGTTTGGGCATTGTATATGCCTTTTTAATGCAGTGTGCCTGCTATTGTATTTACCTTTCTGGAATAAACGGAACTTGATTATATACACTATGGGAGTTCCTTTTTCTTTTACATGACATACCCTTGTTGGACTGTTCGCTGAGTTTACCATCCTGTCACCTATTGTTCCTGAGTGCTTTTGGCCATCACCCATAAGCCATCGTGAAGGGAGGTCTGAGGAGCCATAGACCGTATTCGGGCAGGACATCTATGGTGATCTACTAAGCCTGTTTTGACCACCCTGAATAAGGGCGGTCGCAGGCTTTCTGGTAAGCCTCCATTTTTCTCTTTTGGTGGTGGGCGTCACTCGCAAGTGGATTACTGGATTCTGGAGTTCACATTCTTAACTCTACAGTTTTTTTGGGATCTTCTTCTCCTTGAACTTTATTATTATTATATCAGAACATTCTCTGCTATGAACACTTATATTGTTCTCACTAATTGTCTTTTTATATTGATGGTTAATTATTTTGAATATTTTGATTGCTCACAGTATTTTATTAGCACATTGCTTCTCACAATTTTTGCAATAATATTCTTTATTTTCATTTGTTGGTATAACTATTAATTTATGTCCAGCGCTGCACTTTTTATTATCTATACTATCTTGGTTATAGTGTTCAGCAGCAGGACTCCTATCACGGAATTTCTTTTGTTTTTTAATCAGTATTTGATTCACTAACTGTTTTGATTCACTAACTGTTCAAATGTGTATTCCAGAAAGTTTAACAATCAGCAGATAAAGATACTCCAAACACCTGGTGTTAGCACTTCAATCATCCCGACACCATGGTTGTTATGGTGTCGGGATGATTGAAGTGCATTATTTCTATTATTACATTGTAATATAAAATGAAATCATTCAACTCACCATAATGCCGAGTCAGTGGGATCCCTGAGCGTGTCGCCTGCCACGTCGGCTACCACCAGCCGTCCTTCCTTGCATCAGGTGCCCCCAGCAGAGTCCGTCCTTGCATCAGGTGTTCCAGCAGAGTCCGTCCTTGCATCAGGTGTCCCAGCAGAGTCCGTCCTTGCATCAGGTGTCCCCAGCGGTGCTCCCCCTTACATCAGGTTTCCCCAGCGGAGCCCCCCCTTACATCAGGTGTCCCCAGCAGAGCCCCCCTTACATCAGATGTGCCCATCGGTGCCCCCCCTTACATACGGTTTCCCCAGCGGAGCCCCCCTTACATCAGGTTTCCCCAGCGGAGCCCCCCCTTACATGAGGTTTCCCCAGCGGAGCCCCCCCTTACATCAGGTTTTCCCAGCGGTGCCCCCCTTACATCAGGTTTCCCCAGCGGAGCCCCCCTCTTACATCAGGATTCCTAGTCTCCGCCGGCCGTGTGGGGGGTGGAACGGGGCGGAGTGGGGCTGGGGGTGTGGGAGCGAAGCGGGGCTGGGGGGGTAGGCGGGGCGGTGACACAGGAGCTCAGTCTAGCTGCCCAGCCGTGTTCCTGGTCTTCTAAAAAATGGCGGCCGGCGGAGACAATGTCTCCGCTAGCTGCGGACCTCTAGCGGCAGCGGCGGAAAATCGTGGAAAAACCGAATTTCTCGAGACATTTCCCGGGAAGCAATAAGTTCGGGAAAATAGTGTAAATCCCGGAAATGTCCCGGGAAATTCGGGACAGTTGGTAAGTATGCAATTAGAGCCTCAGGCTCTAATTATGTGCTTCAAAAAAAAAAAAACACCATTGAAACCTGCATGTAGATTAGGGGCCGGGCACAAGGATCAGGGGGGTAGCACCCCTGCGCCCATAATTTTGCAGCTGCCACTGACTGAGTTTATAATAAAGTATGTAATGAACATGAAAAGTTTTATTTTAAAATGTCATTATCATGTTGAGCAGTTGGGAATGGTGGAAAGGAAAGTGAAAAATTTGCAGATTAAACTACAACTTTAACCTCTAAATATGCAGCCTCTTGACGGGTGGGCCTTGGCAGCCAAGCAGCCGCATATTTGCTTGCATTAGCGCAAGTACACCTGTGCGCTCCCGAGACAGTTACCGGCAGCCATTCTGCTGAGACAGCCATTCACGTTGGTCACATCATCATAAACTCCACCTCCTGGCATCCTAAACCCCCTAAAGGGCCAGGAGGTGCCAGATCCAAGGGGTTAAAGTAATTGTAAAGGCTAATCATAGCCTAGATGGGATTTTTTAACGGTGCCCCAATAAACAAAAATTCTTCAAAATATTTTTTATTTTATATCCATTAAAAGGCAATATACAGCAATAATACGGTTACTTATTTATTTCCACCAAGGTTACACCGTTCATTCCTCTACGTGTTTCACCGAAGTTGGCTTCTTCAGGAGGACTGTTACCAGGAGTTAATTAGCTGTACATAAAAAAAACATACATAAAAAATCATATTTACATTAATCACAATTTTACCATAAGCAAACTTTTGTCATCAATTTATGCTCACCTATCTCCATATCTTAGCGAAGAATTTTAATTCTAGTCAATGCTATTCCTAGAAGTGGTTTTATGGCTAGATCAATAGAGTGGCACCAATAATGACAATAGGGGGGATAACAGCTCAGCGAGAAAAGTGTCTCTGTCTTTCTAGAAATTACACTTTGCTACAATGTAAAGTAGTGAGTGTACAGCTTGTATAACAGTGTAAATTTGCTGTCCCCTCAAAATAACTCAACACACCAGCCATTATTGTTTAAACCGCTGGCAAAAAAACTGTTGCTCTACATAAAGATGGCCTAGGCTATAAGAACTTTGCCAAGACCCTGAAACTGAGTTGCAGCACGGTGGCCAAGCCCATTCAGCGGTTTAACAGGACAGGTTCCACTCAGAACAGGCCTTGCCATGGTCGACCAAAGAAGTTGAGTGAACGTGCTCAGCGTCATATTCAGAGGTTGAATTTGGGAAACAGATGTATGAGTGCTGCCAGCATTGCTGCAGAAGTTGAAGGGGTGGGGGGGTCAGCCTGTCAGTGCTAAGACCATATGCCGCACACTACATCAAATTGGTCTGCATGCTGTCGTCTCAGAAGGAAGCCTCTTCTAAAGATGATGCACACGAAAGCCAGCAAACAGTTTGCTGAAGACAAGCAGACTAAGGACATGGATTACTGGAACCATGTCCTGTGGTCTGATGGGACCAAGATAAACTTATTTGGTTCAGATGATGTCAAGCGTGTGTGGCGGCAACCAGGTGAGGAGTACAAAGACAAGTGTGTCTTCCCTACAGTCAAGCATGGTGGTGGGAGTTTCATGGTCTGGTGCTGCATGAGTGCTGCCGGCACTGGGGAGCTACAGTTCATTGAGGGAACCATGAATGCCAACATGTACTGTGACATACTGAAGCAGAGCATGATCCCTTCCCTTTGGAGACTGGGCTGCAGAGCAGTATTCAAACATGATAACGACCCCAAAAACACCTGCAAGACGACCACTGCCTTGCTAAAGAAGCTGAGGGTGGATGGAGGAGGATGGACTGGCCAAGCATGTCTCCAGACCTAAACCCTATTGAGCATCTGTGGGGCATCCTCAAATGGAAGGTGGAAGAGTGCAAGGTCTCTAACATCCACCAGATCCGTGATATCGTCATGAAGGAGTGGAAGAGGACTCCAGTGGCAACCTGTGAAGCTCTGGTGAACTCCATGTGTAAGAGGGTTAAGGCAGTGCTGGAAAATAATGGTGGCCACACAAAATATTGACACTTTGGGCCCAATTTGGACATTTTCATTTAGGGGGTGTACTCACTTTTGTTGCCAGCTGTTTAGACATTAATGGCTGTGTGTTAAGTTATTTTGAGGGGACAGCAAATTTACACTGTTATACAAGCTGTACACTCACTACTTTACAATGTAGCAAAGTGTCATTTCTTCAGTGTTGTCACATAAATAGATTTCATACATTTTTCACAAAAATGTGAGGGGTGTACTGACTTTTGTGAGATACTGTGTATATATCTCAAATCATCACTAGAAAGCAGTTTTGGGAATGATTAAGGTAGTACTTACTATCTTCTGTATGATTGCTCAGTTCTAAAATAGTTTTAGATAGGGGACAGAAAAGGAGCCTAAAGTCCATTGTAATAACGAGTAAACAGGTAGGCTGCTAAATAAACTGATCACATTCAAAGGACTCTTCGCTAAAGTCTCACTAGGTTCGTGCTTGGGCTGCATTAATGGTGTCTCCATGGCTACCAGCAAGATGGACCGCTAAACCACCGGCTAGATACAGTCAGGTTCATAAATATTGGGACATCGACACAATTAGAATCTTTTTGGCTCTATACACCACCACAATGGATTTGAAATGAAGAAAACAAGATGTGCAGTCAATTACAGCCTGAAGTCTGTAACGCATAGACATCACCAGACACTGGGTTTCATCCCTGGTGGTGCTCTGCCAGGCCTCTACTGCAACTGTCTTCAGTTCCTGCTTGTTCTTGGGGCATTTTCCCTTCAGTTTTGTCTTCAGCAAGTGAAATGCATGCTCAATCGGATTCAGGTCAGGTGATTGACTTGGCCATTGCATAACATTCCACTTCTTTCCCTTAAACTCTTTGGTTGCTTTCGCAGTATGCTTCGTGTCATTGTCCATCTGCACTGTGAAGCGCCGTCCAATAAGTTCTGAAGCATTTTGCTGAATATGAGCAGATAATATTGCCTGAAACACTTCAGAATTCATCCTGCTGCTTTTGTCAGCAGTCACATCATCAATAAATACAAGAGAACTAGTTCCATTGGCAGCCATACATGCCCATGCCATGACACTACCACCACCATGCTTCACTGATGAGGTGGTATGCTTTGGATCATGAGCAGTTCCTTTCCTTCTCCATACTCTTCTCTTCCTATCACTCTGGTACAAGTTGATCTTGGTCTCATCTGTCCATAGGATGTCGTTCCAGAACTGTGAAGGCTTTTTTAGATGTTGTTTGACAAACTCTAATCTGGTCTTCCTGTTTTTGAGGCTCACCAATGGTTTACATCTTGTGGTGAACCCTCTGTATTCACTCTGGTGAAGTCTTCTCTTGATTGTTGACGTTGACACACATACACCTACCTCCTGGAGAGTGTTCTTGATCTGGCCAACTGTTGTGAAGGGTGTTTTCTTCACCGGGGAAAAAATTCTTTGGTCATCCACCACAGTTGTTTTCCAGGAAATTCCGGGTCTTTTGGTGTTGCTGAGCTCACCGGTGTGTTCTTTCTTTTTAAGGATGTTCCAAACAGTTGATTTGGCCACACCTAATGTTTTTGCGATCTCTCTGATGGGTTTGTTTTGTTTTTTCAGCCTAATGATGGTTTGCTTCACTGATAGTGACAGCTCTTTGGATCTCATATTGAGAGTTGACAGCAACAGATTCCAAATGCAAATAGCACACTTGAAATGAACTCTGGACCTTTTATCTGCTCCTTGTAAATAGGATAATGAGGAAATAACACACACCTGGCCATGGAACAGCTGAGTAGCCAATTTTCCCATTACTTTTGGTCCCTTAAAAAGTGAGAGGCACATATACAAACTGTTGTAATTCCTACTCCGTTCACCTGATTTGGATGTAAATACCCTCAAATTAAAGCTGAAAGTCTGCAGTTAAATCACATCTTGTTCGTTTCATTTCAAATCCATTGTGGCAGTGTATAGAGCCAAAAAAATTAGAATTGAGTCAATGTCCCAATATTTATGGACCTGACTGTATACCCCCTTCACCTTGCCTGTGTGTAGCGTCACCGGCGGGGCGCGGATACAAGGATAATCCACAGCGCATGCGCCAACCCCCCGACGCCATCTTCCCTACGTCAGCGGTCTCTAAGTAACTGGATGCGCCCATCGCAGGGCGATCAGCTAAGCATCCATGCTGCAGATGACATAGCGCCACCCCAAGGGCCGCTAATAGTAAAATGGGACTGATCCCATTACTATTGTAGAGGCCCTAACAAACGTGGGGGAGTGAATCGCAGGGATTGGAGGCAAGCCAGTGGATAAAATGGCATGGATGTGATCCCATGATAGGGACCCAATACACATGCCCCGGGCGTATGATCATAAATAACAGCACCTGACTCTACTGACAGCAACAATTCACCACTTATCATATAAGGTAAAAAGGAAAAAAGAAATATTGAAAATGAAAGGAAAACATTTTTTCGACTAAGGTAGCATAATTAGTGACATTACTTTGAATTTATACCAACTTTGATTTTTACAATTTAGACACAAACCAAAACAAAAAAGCAAAATAAATACAACAATAATGAAATCTCAAGAAAGTGACTACTTTAAGCAGAGCTATAAAAATGGCTTATAGCTTATGGATTCATTGAGTCCAGGGTATTTAGTAGCATTAAGGGAATAAATCCACCTAGTTTCTCTCTGAAGGATCAATTTGTCTACACTACCTCCCCATTCATGTTTTGGTATATACTCCAATGCGAAGAATTTCATCACATTTAGTTCAAAACAATGATAAAGGCCAATGTGGTGGCCAATAGGGGTCTCCATTTTTCACTTAGCAACTAAGGATATATATCACAGGATTTGGCTGACAACAGCAGGAGCCAATAGCTCCCACTGCTGCCTGAGTCTCATTTGAGAAGAGGAAATGAAAAGCTGCAGATGTGCCAGAGCTGCATCATGAGAGGAGGCAGGTAAGTGTTCAGGGTTGGGGGGGGGGGCAGTTAGTGGGGAGGTTTTTTACCTTAAAGCGGAGTTCCACCCAAAACTGGAACTTCTGCTTTAACCACTTCAATACCGGCGTATAGTCATATGACGTCCACAGATGGGATCTTCCATTCTGGGTGGACGTCATATGACGTCCTGGGATTCCCGGCCGCCTAGGGGGCGCGCGCGCGCTCGCCGCGTTGCTCGGGACCCGGTGCGTGTGCCCGGCGGCCGCGATGTCCGCCGGGCACCCACGATTGCCCGTTAACCGGGCCGGACCGTGAATGTGTGTGTGTAAACACACACATCCACGTCCTGTCAGCTCAGAGGAAAGCGATCTGTGTTCCCAGAACGGAGGAACACTGATCGGTCTCCTCCCCTTGTGCGTCCCCGCCCCCTTCAGTTAGAATCATTCCCTAGGAAACATATTAACCCCTCCCCGCCCCCTAGTGGTTAACCCCTTCACTGCCTGTCACATTTACACAGTAATCAATGCAATTTTATAGCATTGATCGCTGTATAAATGTGAATGGTCCAAAAAATGTGTCAAAAGTGTCCGATGTGTCCGCCATAATGTCGCAGTCACGAAAAAAAATCGCGATCGCCGCTGAAAAAATAAATATTTTTTTTTTTAAAAGCGCCATAAATCTATCCCGTATTTTGTAGACGCTATAACTTTTGCGCAAACCAATCAATATACGCTTATTGCGATTTTTTTTTACCAAAAATATGTAGAAGAATACGTATCGGCCGAAACTGAGGAAAAAATTAGTTTTTTAAAAAAAAAAATTGGGATATTTATTATAGCAAAAAGTAAAAAATATTGTGTTTTTTTCAAAATTGTCGCTCTTCTTTTGTTTATAGCGCAAAAAATAAAAACCGCAGAGGCGATCAAATACCACCAAAAGAAAGCTCTATTTGTGGGGAAAAAATTTTTTTGGGGTACAACGTTGCACAACCGCGCAATTGACGTTTAAAGTGCGACAGCGCTGAAAACTAAAAATTGGCCTGGGAAGGAAGGGGGTGAAATTGCCCTGTATTGAACCGGTTAAGCACTCCTCTCCCCCTTACGAGCCACATTTGGCACGGAATTTTTTTTGGGGGGGGGGGGGGGACTTCCTGTCCCACTTCCTCCTTCCACTTCTCGGCCGCCTAGGTGACTCCTCCTCTCCCCCTAGGTGGCCCCTCTCTCCCTGCAATCTTCTGGGACACGTCACAGGTCCCAGAAGATTGCCTGGCCAATAGCAGAGCACAGCGCGACAAGCACATTCGCAGTGCGTGCCCAGCCGTGAAGCTGTAAGCTGTCACGGCCGCGTGTCCACAGTTGCTATGGCAGCGCCACGGATAGGTGGGGAGGGAGAGGAGAGAGGCTATGGATGGCCGCATCACTGGATCGTGGGACAGGTGAGTGTCTTTTTATTAAAAGTCAGCAGCTACACTTTTTGTAGCTGCTGACTTTTAATGAACTAAAAAATGGGCGGAACTCCGCTTTAACCGCAATATACTGTGGCAGGTTGGCTCTCCTGGGCGAATCGCCGTAGGTGTATGTCGGCCACAGAGAGCCAAAACAGGGATCTGTGTATGTGAACAAACAGATCCCCATTCTTATAGGGAAGTAGAGAGAGCTCTGCTGTTCCTAGTGATCAGGAACAGCGATCTCTCTCCTCCTCTAGTCAGTACACTGCCCCCACAGTTAGAAACACCTCCCTAGGGAACACTTAACCCCTTGATCGCCCCCTAGTGTTAACCCCTTGCCTGCCAGTGACATTTATACAGAAATCAGTGGCTCTTTTTAGCTCTGATCACTGTATAAATGTCAAAAAGTGTTACCACCCTTGCCACATAATTGGGTGTATGCACAAAACATAGGTTTATGTCATCAAAAGCAAAAAATTCTTATTTAGAATTGTTTCACATCTAAATCGCACAGGAACACAGACTGCATACCTGTGCAGCTCAGTTCAGTGGGATTTTCAGCCCATTAATTTGAATTAGATGAAATTGCACGGGATTGCAAAAAAAGCACTGCATGCACTAGACTGGCCAAAGTTGGAGCAGTTTTCTTTCCTGCAACCATTAGTGGCAGGAAAAAATATCCCTCGATTCCCCTACCATGGAGCCATTGTGTTCTCCAGTCGGGGGGGGAGAGAACAGTGATTACTGTTAGTGGTCTTAATAGCCGCTAGCAATAATTGTATGTCAAATCCAACAGACTTATTGTACCCAATATGATTGATCGATCAACTTCGTTACATTCAACCTGCCCATACATGGTCTATGTACAGCTTAAGTGGATTTATTTTTCTACAGGCTTAAACATGTTCAAATCTTTTTCTTCTTATTCTGATAGATAGTTGAAGCAAAGTTAATAGAGTTCCTAATAAGAACTCATGTTATTTTCAATCTTGCTGACAAACACACATATATATGTGCAGGGAATATAAAACATAGGAACAAATTATGACCAATGACATAAGACTGTCTTATGATAAAATTATGACAAATAAAACACATTTCTGTGCATATATAAATGATAGTTATTGTGACATACCACCAAGGGTTAGGCCTATCTTGACTTCATTAGTAGCTGTGTTGAAGGATTTAGCACGGGTGCACTGTGAAGAACAAGCAAAAAAAATCATAAGCTGTTAGACTGGTTTACATGTCTGATATTTTAATTGTAAATAGCAAATTATGAGTTTCTAGATTTTTATTATTTTATTATAGCACATGTAATTGCCAGCAGCATCTATTCACACATGCATAGAATTCTGTAAAAAAAAAAAAAAAAAAAAAAAATTTGTTTTTCAAACTCATAATTCTGTATTTTTTTTTATGATGGCCCCAGGGCTCTTCCATACATATAGGCATGATTTTCAAACCTAAAATTTTAAGATTACAAAATACATCCAAACGTGTGTGCGGCTGTGCGCACGGCATTTTCTGTTTTGCATTTCTGTAGGCAAAATTACACTGCAGCTGTGGCTCTTGAGCACCACAACAATAGATGTATTTTACACTGTACACCTATATGCTGTACTTAATTGCTACTGTATGCCACAAGAGGCCTTAAAATAATACAGTTTTGTGTTGGCTTACTGTATAGGCTCCATTTTTGCTGACTAGGAGCAGACCCCTGCTTATTGAACCCAGATTTCCTCATGTGCAAAAATAGGATCCTCATTCTGTATTTTGGGTCAGTCCTTCCATTCATATATATTTACACACATCATAGGTCATTATAAAATACTGTATGGCTATACAAACTAGAAGAACAAGTTTTTTTGTCATATCAACAAAATGAAAGGAAACTCTGACTGTCATCTGCATGAAAATACCTGTCAACCAAGCAATAAAAGGTAATAATTTTTCATTCATTTTTTTAATTCAATAATTATATATATACTTATATCGATATCAATATCGATATATAGATATATATATAGAGATAGATATCTATCTATATCTAGATCTATCTATCTATCTATCTATCTATCTATCTATCTATCTATCTATCTATCTATCTATCTCCTTTTTTTTGCTTTTTTTATCCACTCACAACTCCCCTTTTTTTCAAATTTTTTCCACATTTTTGCAGAACAGTGTGTATGAATAATGCACATACATCACACACAGCGAATGTGTCGCAAGGCGACCTGGCCCGCCTTTCAGCTGCTTTTTCCCGCCTCAACCCCGCCTCAGACATTTTATCTGAGGCCCCTCCCCCCGTTATTTCCCATTTAGAAGTTGGGCAAAGCCTGGGAGCTGATTTGTAAGTAATAGATGAGTTGCTTTTTCTCGAGAATTTTTTCCTCTAGAGGGTATTACATACTAATAGATATTTTATCTACTTATTTTTGAAGTGCAATCTTGCATCATACTCCTGATGAGTGGCTGACAGCCACGAAACGTGTAGAGTTTCAAACTAATGGTGCCAAGACAAGTCTGGTTTAATTATGTATTTTAATTGTGTAATTCATTAATTTGTCTTGTCAATCATGTTTATATGATGATCTGTATTACATATATTATACCAATCATGTTTTTGATTATTTGTATTATACACTACATTATTGCAGTCAATATTTAAGTCTCATTGATTACATTTATACTATTACCAATTGATTAACATGTTTTTTAGATCATGGAATGTCTAATGTGATTGTGTTAAAAATAAATGTTACAATGTTATATACATACTCCATATGTCATCATTCGCAATGATATGCCTCATTCAAAGTCCTACTTCTTTTCTCTCTTTTTTTGTACAAATACATTAGGGATGGAGGCGTGCCATTGCTGGTTGTGTCAGGTCACATTTTCTTCTTATTTGCCCAAGGAATAAAAGGATCTGAATAATAAGTCGTGAATGCTTACATTTTCCATAGGCCCTAATGGTAAATGAATTGCCCTGCAGGCTCCCAAGTAAATGGTTTCTCCATAAATCCTATGAAGATACGGTTGCACATGCACATTTCCCAGCCAGCTTTTAAGAAGGACCACAGCACTACACAACATAGGCCACGGCTCCAAATCTAGGTGACCTGCTAATCTGAGGTATGTAGAGAATGTCTAGTAGCAAAAGGAGAAGAAAAGGAGCTTTTAGAGTTAAAAGAGAAGTATGGCTTTTTATTTTTTTTCAGATTCATACTAGGTGGATGCAGCATAGGTCCGATGCTGCATCTGTCCCCCGGCGCCTCTTCACTAAGAACCGAGCGATCGAACATCACCAATGGCTCGGTTCTCACAGATACCGAGCCGAGAGATGCCGCCTTTCAGTCAGCAGCTCTCCTGCTCTGCTCCTCCATGCCCACTGGAGCACTAAGATGTGGAGGGGCGGGGAGCGGCCGTCTCAAGCTCTCAGCGGCTTGCTGAGAGGCTAAGACGGCTATCAGTCCAGGCACCAGGCGGATCCAGACTCCCAGAGTCGGGATGACGTGGTGCCTAGACTGATCTGTGTGATGTCAGAAGAGAGCGGACTTTAGTCCGCTCTCTGCTGAAAACGGGTCATAGGAGTGCAAAAAGAATTGCACTCCCATGACCAATAGGAGAAGCCCAGCCAAGCGAACTCAGGCTGGACTTTTCCTTTAAAGCCCAACTCCAGGCTGCTGTTAAAGTGGTTGTAAAGTCAGAAGTTTTTTTACCTTACTGCGTTATAACTTTCTGCATGCAGCTCCTCCCGCAGTCCCCCTAAATGCATACCTGAGCCTGATCTCGATCCAGCGATGTGCATGAGAGCCAAGGCTCTCTCACTGCTCATTGGCTCAGACACAGTAGCAGGAGCCATTGGCTCCTACTGCTGTCAATCAAAGCGAATGAGGGAGCAGGGGTGGAGTCAAGCCGGACTCATGAGTGCCCCCATTGCAAGCGGCTTGCTGTGGAGGTACTCAGTGTAGGGGAGGAGCCAGGAGAACCAGCAGGGGACCTAAGAAGAGGAGGATTGGGCTGCTTTGTGCAAAATGTACACATGCAGGGTCCCCCATGTTTTTTATGGGTAAATGCTCATTTAGCTGGGGGGGAGGGGGGTACAAATACTTTATTCCTCTATCCCTGGCAACCAGTGCTTTCTTCCGCTGTCTGACACTCCTAAATGTGGGTGGGCCTTCGTCTTCCTCCCATACAATGCAGGACTGCTGGTTCTGCATTATACATGATCATGTCAGAAAGCTGCAACTGGCCAGGCAGCAAAGTGAAACAGCTTTGGATGGAGAGAAGGAAGCTTGTGGAAGCAAGGAATAAGGTAAGTATTCAAAGTAGTCAAACGAGCATTTAACCCATACAGTGTGTGGGGGACCCCACTGCGTGGGTAAATTTAACATCAGCCCGGCGTGGGGCTTTAGGTTATATAAGAGTAATGTACTGTACTTTAAAAGAAATCTTTCATGACAGATTATAAGGCTGCTATTGCAAAAATTTCTGTTTGAGAATACTAGTCCCCTGGCTCTCATCCTGATGCTTTGGCTTCAATGCTTTCTGAGTCGCTAACCTGCAACAAGTTTTGACACTTTTTTGACACTCATTTACAGCATGTATGTTAATTTAACCACTTCAATACCAGGCACTTATACACCTTCCTGCCCGGGCCAATTTTCACCTTTCAGCGCTGTCGCAATTTGAATGACAATTGCTATTGCAACATGCTACACTGTACCCAAACAAATTTCTTATCATTTTGTTCCCACAAATAGAGCTTTCTTTTGGAGGCATTTGATCACCTCTGTGATTTTTATTTTTTGCGTAACAAATAAAAAAAGTTTTTCTTTGTTTCTGTAAAATGTTTTTGTAAATAAGTACGCTTTCTTCTTCAATGACGGGCACTGATAGACGGCACTGATGGGCAATGATAGGTGGCACTGATGGGCACTGATAGGTGGCACTGGTATGCGGCTCTGATGGGCACTCATAGGTGTCACTGATGGGCACTAAAAAGCGGCACTGATGGGCACTCATAGGCGGCACTGATAGGTGGGCACTGATACATGGCACTGATGGGTGGCATTGCTGGGCATCACTGAATTTTTTTGTTTTTAGAATGCTGCCAGTCAGTGACCATTTGTCAGTGCATTGATTGGGCATATGTTGGCACATGTGGATGGCCGCGGAGTACATACCTGGCCATCCACATATTATGTGCTTCCCTGGTGGTCCTGGGCTGGCAGCTTCCCTGGTGGTCAGAAGTGGGCATCCGAGGGGGGGCTGTGCTGATAAACAATCAGCACAGACCTACCCTGTCAGGAGAGCCGCGGATCGGCTCTCCTCTACTCGCGTCTGTCAGGCGCGAGTGAGGAAAAGCCGATCAACGGCTCTTCCTATTTACATCGTGATCAGCTGTGATTGGACACGGCTGATTACGTGGTAATGAGCCTCCGCAGGAGGCTCTTTACCGAGATCGGTGTAGCGGTGTGTCAGACTGACACACCGCACCACCGATCACTGTGATGCGCGCCCCCACGGGGGCGCGGCGGCTGTTATCCTGCAGGGCGTCATATGACGCCCAGTCAGGATAACTAAACCACCGCCCGGCCATCATTCTGCTATAGGCCGGTGGGAGGTAGTTAAAAGTACTTAAAGCGAAGTTCCGCCTTCCCCTCAGAAAATTAAAAGTCAGCAGCTGCACATACTGTAGCTGCTGACTTTTATATTAGGAAACTTGCCTGTCCTGGAATCCAGCAATGTCGGCACCGCAGACGATGTTTCCATTGGCTGTCGGGTGCTGCCGCTGCCATTGCCGGTAAGGGAAACCAGCAGTGAAGCCTTCCAGCTTCACGGTCGGGTCCTACTGCGCATGTGCAAAGCGCGCTGCACTCTCCTACTGGCCCGACAGTAGGGGAAGGAGGAGGGAGGAGGAGGGGGCCAGACTTCTGACTACCTCGCCACGGCGGCAAATGTAGCCCCAAGTGGGGGGGGGGAGACAGATAAGAGGAAGTACCACTTTTGGGTGGAACTCTGCTTTAAAGCAGTATTAAACCCAAAAGTAAACCTTTATTATATTGCAGCTTACCAGTTCTAAGGTGTGGTGTCTGCCTTCGTTTTTCTTATGCCCCGTACACACGGTCGGACTTTGTTCGGACATTCCGACAACAAAATCCTAGGATTTTTTCCGACGGATGTTGGCTCAAACTTGTCTGCATACACACGGTCACACAAAGTTGTCGGAAAATCCGATGATTGTGAATGCGGTGACGCAAAACACGTACGTCGGGACTATAAACGGGGCAGTGGCCAATAGCTTTCATCTCTTCATTTATTCTGAGCATGCGTGGCACTTTTTCCGTCGGATTTGTGTACACACGATCGGAATTTCCGACAACGGATTTTGTTGTCGGAAAATTTTATATCCTGCTCTCAAACTTTGTGTGTCGGAAAATCCGATGGAAAATGTGTGATGGAGCCCACACACGGTCGGAATTTCCGACAACAAGGTCCTATCACACATTTTCCATCGGAAAATCCGTCCGTGTGTACGGGGCATTAGGCTTGCTTTCTTTCATTTTCATCTGAAGATCTGGCCAGTAAGTCTGTTGTTTTTCAAAAGAACAAGCTCTCCCACAGATGCAGTTACAGGGATGAGACAAACCATTTACCACTGTCAGGGGTGCTTACAATTATCAGCTTTTATTTTTTCATTCAAAACCTTTATTTCAAAAGGGAAAAAAAATCTGTTTGCTGTAACAGCTGACAAAATATTAGCTCGAGTTTGGCTTCTTCTTGGCTTTTTTTACTTTTTAGGAGGGAATAATAGCTGTGTTTCCCATAATGATTATCAGCCATACTGTATGCATGTTGCTCCTAGCCAGTAGACAATCTAGACTGTCATCTAATGCCCATGGGCACCTTGAGTAATGCTTCATTGCTGCCAAACAACGTCAGCCTCAGTGGCAGCCCGTCCATTAGGGGCGCCTGGGCGCTGCCCCCTCTCTCCACTCCACCCCTATATGCATAATGGATAGATTCATGCATAGCATGAATCTATCCATGGCCGCCACGGCCACCCCCTCTTCATGCGTCCGGCCCCTTCCAGGGCACTGGGCGCATGAATTACAGCGGCAGGGGATTTTTTTTTTTTGAAGCACCTGATTAGAGCCATAGGCTTTAATAGGCTTCACAATAGGGTGGGCTCGGGTCACAGAGCATGTGTCCGGAGCCCATCCAGGTGTGTTACAACAGCGAATGAATATTCGCTGTTGAAACACTGATTCTCAATCCTGCCAATCAGAAGCGGGTGTGAGACCCATTTTCCCATTGACCGAAAAGAGAAGACTCCCGATTGGCCGCCGAGCAGGAGGGAGGAAACGGAAGCCGCCACCGTGGAGAGAAGGAGAATGGGAGGCCGCCGAGCAGGGGAAGCCGCCGCCGTGGAGAGCAAGAAAACGGGAGGCCACCGGTGATGGAGAGCAGAAGATCGGGAGGTCACCGGTGATGGGGTAAGTGCTACTGACCGATCGACGGGGTTGTGGATGGGAGGGGGTGTCATACTGTTTGCGACCCCCGCAAAAAAAATTCCACCAGCTGCCACTGGTCAGCCTCTTATCAGAGAAAATGTATTTATCACTTACCCCAGAACATGTCTCAGTGGTGTTGTCACACAAACGTACTTCACAGAAAAGGTTTACATTGTCCTGATTTTGAAACTGAAATGAGCTTATGCTGAAACCGGCTTCTAATGCTTTGCCATTATCTAACACAGTTGTGGCAACAGTTCCCTGGATACAGCTGTAAATAAGAAAAAAAAAATATATAAGAATATTTTGGTTACACTGCTGACCAAACTGGCAGGTTTTAGCATGACTTAGGAAAATGAAATATTACTTTTCATATTTAAGCTTTTATTTTTGCTTTGCTTTTAAATCAGCAATGATCTTAGTGAGCCATTTAATTTCTTTACCTTTGATAGAGTTTGCCACATTTAACTTTATAAGAAATATACAACCATGGAGCACTTTATTAGTGTGCCTTGTATACAGCACACAGGCTCAGGTCCTATTTACCTATACCCCTTTAAATCCTTCCCTCTGTTAGTGCAATGTGGCCACACCATCAGTTCCTTGCAAAGCACTATGTACACCACACCTTGCTTCTAGTGTCACTGTCCAGGGGCAAAGCTCCCAATTGTCCCTGATTTCAAGGGACTGTCCCTGATTTGGAACAAAGTCCCTCTGTCCCCTTTTCCTCCTCATTTGTCCCTCATTTTGGTCTGATCTATATAATTGTATATAAAATACACTATAGATCTTTTAAAAAGTGTTTCCCAGTGCTAAACCATTCATCCAATTTCTAAATTTCTGCATTGGTAAATTTCAAAAGCCAGTATAAAGGAATGTGGTGTTAAAAAAACAAAAAAAAAAAAAACACACTTGTGCGTTTAACTAACCATTTGTTTTTATAACTCTCCTTTTAGGAGTGTGGCAGGGGATGTGTTAAATGTAAGGATGAGCTCCAGGGTGTTCGCACAGCCCACATGCAGAGCCCGCCAGGAAGTCGGCACGGCGCTGCGCTAATCACAGGCAGTGAGACATTTCCTGATCTCTGCAGCTGCACATCTGGGCAATGTCTCACTCTCTGTGATTAGCGCAGAGCAGTGCCGACTTCCTGGCGGGCTCTGCACGTGGGCTGTGCGAACATGCCGGAGCTCATCCTTAGTTAAATGCATACATACTTTTGCTAATAGGTGCCCCTTGTTCCTGTCGCAAAAAGTTGGGAGGTATGCAGGGTCCCTCAGGTTTTTCACAATCCTAGCAACACAACCGGTCACTTGGCTTGCGTTTTACCTCCTATTGGTCTGACATTATTCACAATCAGCACGAGGAGACCTTTAGAGAGCACACAGTAGGTCCCACAGTGCACTTCCAGGCCCATATTGAGGTAGCAGAATAGTGGTAATGACTGATGGGCAATGAACTTCTGGTATGCGAGGTTTTTTATTCCATTCTTCTAGCTAGTAAGAATGGACACTCCTGGCCCGACTAATGTCTACACGCCAAGAAGTGCCCGATACAGACAATTCAGTGTACATATAACTCTATCACATTACGTCACAAGCGATTTCCGTTACCAGAAATTCTAACCCTTTAAACAGTTAACCTCCTCTTATTGATGCAAATCAGTTTAACAAAGCATATTCTTTCACAAGCATTGCACAAGCCTTGCCCTTTGCGGTTACCTTCTTAATCTGCTGACTAGCTTGACACATCCTGGACAGGAAAAGTGTGCCAAGCTAAGCACAGATGGCTGTGCTAAGGGGGGGGAAATGGGAGAATTCAGTGTCCCAATCCACAGCCTGTCAGGTTCTACAGACAAAATATTCTTAACATAGTTAATAGGAATGGCTTCTTAGCTGGAATTCTAAATCAGCCCTACTACACACATAACCATGGCCATATAATCTGATCCCCATTCCTACTTCATTCCCCCCTTTGATCATAATCATAGCGATTAATATGAGTGAGATTAAGCATCACTAAATAGCATACAGGTCTGCTTTCTAATGGATCAGAGCCCAATGTGACTGAGATTTTTTTTTTTTAATTTAGTCTTGGGGGGTTAATGGCTGGTATTTCCACATAGCCATAATATGGGTCGCAGCCTTTCTTTCTACGGTGGCCTCAATGAAACTCTGGATCATTCTAGTCCCAAGGGGAATCAGACAGGGCAGCAGCAGACATGCTACGAGTATTATTACAACGATCCCCAATATAGCCTTTACCCCATATACACTGGGAAAACCCCAATCTCCGAACCAGCTACCAGCATTGAGACCATCCCATGTCTGGACTGGCACATGAGCTAACTTTTTCATTCTACCAGTGATTTCCTCAACTACTTTTCCTGTGTTGTCCACTTCTAAGCAACAATTACTCAGATTAAATTTTCCACAGACACCACCCTCAGTAGCTAACAGATAGTCTGAGGCAAGTCTATTCTGATACACATGAGCACGTAAATTAGTTCCTCCACACACATAGCAATCTGTTACTTGTAAATTGTCAGCCACACTTCCTGCCAGTTTAATGAACAGGTTCTTTGTGCTAGGGGGTATTTCCATACCAGTGGCTATCTCTTCATATAAGGAATGAAATAGCTGATGATTAACACTCTTTGTTAGTTCAGTTTCTAGTGAGACATACACAATTGTACCGGGGTCTGATCCTTTACCATAAATTTGAACTCCAAACTTATTTCCCCATTGTGCTAAAAACTGGACAGGGTTATGTCTGGTGAAATTCACAGATGTGCAACTTCCCACTGTGCAGCTGGATGAACCAGCTAAAGATTGTAGAATGGCATCCTGATTTTTCATTCCCCATGTTCCCCAGGCAGCACACCTCCAGTTGGGGCAGTAATTCCATTCCTCATTTGCACAGCTAGGTCCCAGTTTCCCTGAACAGATGTACCTATCATTTCTCAAATACTCTCTCTCCCATTCCAATCCCCCACACCCTCCCCTTGGGAAGTGGTTGAGGTTGATGGCAGCACACACATCAAAGATTAGGCTTGCTGCAGTGCTGGGGTCAGTGATCAGTGTACGGTTTATCAGCTTACCGGTGGAACTAAAGCTCCGAACGGTTAGCCAGGTTTTATAGGGTGCATAAGTGGGGTCATAACAGGTTATCTGATTTTCAAAGGAGCACATTGAATGGGTAGTCCCATTATGTATGCAAGTACCAGTCTCTGTGCCCTTGCATTGATAATGGGAGTGCCACAATAACATCTTGGTAGTTACGGATCCTACTCTGGTAGTCTTTATACAAGGGTCACATGAGATACTCTCCCCCCCTGTTAACCTGGTCAGTATCACTATTATGACTATCAACAGTCTCATTATAACGATTTTAGTAAACATTACACCGATGAATATCCTCAAGCTTCAGCTTGTGCGTAGACCAACCAGCGTCCGGGCTGTGGTTGGAGCAGAGCTTAGTAGATATCCTTTATCTTCCGCCGTGCGTTGAGCCAGCAGCTTCCAGGGGTGTGCTGGCCGCAGGGCTGCAGTCTGTCTATCTTCTGCCGTGCGTAAATTCAGCAGCTTCCAGGGGTGTGCTGAACACAGGGCTGGAGTTCTTCCTTCTGATTTCTCTGGTCAATCTCAGTCTCAAAGGATCTTGGGGGTCTACTGTACTGTGCCAGGAGTCTGTGAGGTCAGCAGCTCGCTTTACCCTGGAGTGGTGTATCCAGGGTGTCACCTCGGCTACCTTAATGGCTGTTGGGGTAGATAGCAGAACAGTGTAAGGACCTCTCCATTTTGGCCCTAGTGGGGTTATGTTCCACTCCTTTACCCACACTGTATCTCCTGGTTTAAAGGGGTGTTTCTAGTGAGACATACACAATTGTACCGGGGTCTGATCCTTTACCATAAATTTGAACTCCAAACTTATTTCCCCATTGTGCTAAAAACTGGACAGGGTTATGTCTGGTGAAATTCACAGATGTGCAACTTCCCACTGTGCAGCTGGATGAACCAGCTAAAGATTGTAGAATGGCATCCTGATTTTTCATTCCCCATGTTCCCCAGGCAGCACACCTCCAGTTGGGGCAGTAATTCCATTCCTCATTTGCACAGCTAGGTCCCAGTTTCCCTGAACAGATGTACCTATCATTTCTCAAATACTCTCTCTCCCATTCCAATCCCCCACACCCTCCCCTTGGGAAGTGGTTGAGGTTGATGGCAGCACACACATCAAAGATTAGGCTTGCTGCAGTGCTGGGGTCAGTGATCAGTGTACGGTTTATCAGCTTACCGGTGGAACTAAAGCTCCGAACGGTTAGCCAGGTTTTATAGGGTGCATAAGTGGGGTCATAACAGGTTATCTGATTTTCAAAGGAGCACATTGAATGGGTAGTCCCATTATGTATGCAAGTACCAGTCTCTGTGCCCTTGCATTGATAATGGGAGTGCCACAATAACATCTTGGTAGTTACGGATCCTACTCTGGTAGTCTTTATACAAGGGTCACATGAGATACTCTCCCCCCCTGTTAACCTGGTCAGTATCACTATTATGACTATCAACAGTCTCATTATAACGATTTTAGTAAACATTACACCGATGAATATCCTCAAGCTTCAGCTTGTGCGTAGACCAACCAGCGTCCGGGCTGTGGTTGGAGCAGAGCTTAGTAGATATCCTTTATCTTCCGCCGTGCGTTGAGCCAGCAGCTTCCAGGGGTGTGCTGGCCGCAGGGCTGCAGTCTGTCTATCTTCTGCCGTGCGTAAATTCAGCAGCTTCCAGGGGTGTGCTGAACACAGGGCTGGAGTTCTTCCTTCTGATTTCTCTGGTCAATCTCAGTCTCAAAGGATCTTGGGGGTCTACTGTACTGTGCCAGGAGTCTGTGAGGTCAGCAGCTCGCTTTACCCTGGAGTGGTGTATCCAGGGTGTCACCTCGGCTACCTTAATGGCTGTTGGGGTAGATAGCAGAACAGTGTAAGGACCTCTCCATTTTGGCCCTAGTGGGGTTATGTTCCACTCCTTTACCCACACTGTATCTCCTGGTTTAAAGGGGTGTACTGGGTTCGACAAGCTTATGGGAAGTTTCTCTTGAACCCATTTCCCTATGTCCTGCATACTTTCCCCAAGCTTCTGTATCAGTTCACGGTTAACTACCCCTCCTATCTGATGCAAGTCTCCTCTTATCCCTCTAATGATGGGTGGGGGCCTACCATACAGTACCTCAAAAGGGGACAGATTTGTCCTCTTTGTTGGGGCACTCCGAATTCTCAGTAAAGCAATGGGCAACATCAAGGTCCACTCCATTTGGGTTTCCTGACGGAGCTTAGCCAGTTGTGACTTGAGTGTGCGGTTCATCCGTTCAACTTTTCCAGAGCTTTGGGGCCTATATGCGGTGTGTAATTTCCAAGTAATCTTAGGTGCCGTTGCTAATTCCTGGAGGCACTTGTGGACAAAGTCAGGGCCATTGTCTGGGCCTATATCTGGAGATAAACATCTTTTACAAAACTGCTTCCGTCAGTAAAGTACTCAACGTTTGGATTTTTTTCAAGGGGCTGTCTTTCAAGTCTGGTCGGCTTGCATATCCATTACCTGGAGACTGTCATGAGATAGGGGTTCTTGTGAGGTGGGGAGCAGAGTGGCTGGGTTTAAAGTGTTTACAGTCTCTAAGTGGATACGAGGATTTTCCCACAGCATAGCTTGATATTTAACCATTTGACTGTTCGTGAACCAGTGATTCCCCTTGTAATCCATTAATGCCTGTACCTGGTGAGGGACTCGGACATAAGTCTCCTGACCTAATGACAACTTGTCAGCTTCGACCACAAGGAGGGCTGTTGCTGCGATGGCCAGCTGCAGGATGGCCATCCCTGAACTACAGTGTCCAGTTGTTTTGAAAGGTATGCTACAGGGCGCTGCCAAGACCCAGAGTGTTGTGTCAGGACTCCTACTACTATTACTTGTTTTTCACTGACATACAAATAGAAGACTTTTTGGCTATCTGGTAAGCCTAGCGCAAGAGTCTGCATTAGGGAGACCTTAATGTCTTAATGCTCTGTTTTGCTGTTCTCCCCATTGGAAGGGTTCCTTTTCTCCCCCCTTTGTGGATTCATAGAGGGGTCTGGCTTTTATGGCAAAGTCCGGTATCCAGATTCAGCAGAATCCTGCCACCCCCAGGAATTCACGTACTTGCCGTCTGGTAGTCAGGGTGGGAATCTGACAAACAACTTCTTTCCTGCCTTCTCCCAATTGTCTCTGTCCTTGTGATACTCTGAATCCCAGGTACTTTACAGTCCCTTGTCAAAATTGCACCTTTCTCCGGGACACCTTATAACCTGCCTCCCACAGTAATTGTAACAGTTCATTAGTGACCGCATGGTCATTACAGCCTGATTGACCGCTCTGAGGTCTTGAACAGGATGACAGTGAGCTGTTTCAGGTTTCTGCACTGGGAGTAGAGGTGTATTCCAGGGAGACTGACAAGGTTTTAATATTCCATAGTGTAGGAATTTGTTTAAGTACTTTTGTTTTCCTACTAGGGCTTTTAGAGGGACTGGGTACTGTTTCAGGCTGACTGGAGTGGCTCCTGATTTTAATACAATAAGGATTGGAGGAACGTGTGTGGTTAATCCTGGTAAGTTGTCTTCTGCCCACAGTCCCGGGATGTCTTGCAGTATGCGGGCTTCAAAAGGGATGCGGGGCAAGGGTCCGGCTATTTGCATCAGGATTTCTCGGAGTGGAAGTGGACACTTGATTGGGGAGCCCATGGACTACTACTGAGTTCCCTATTTCTGTCCTGCCTATACCCAGAGTGCTACGGTCAGGAGTATATTTACTGAGATTTGGCATTGACAAACTTGCTGAATCTGATGTAGGTGAACAACAACTTGAGTCCCCTTGTCTACTGGGTAGGGCGTTCGGACATGGTTCAGACTTGTCTCTATCTGAGGTCCGTTCCTCTACATATGGGGGGGTTGATCTGTCTCTTCGGGTTGAGAATATATGTGTTTTGTTTGTTTTGTCAGTGGTACTACTCTTGTCATAACTATAATTCTATACTGTTCCTCTTTCTGTGGCTTCTATCCACTGCAGGTCTTTATCTCCCATTTGTCCAAAGGATGCACAATCATCCAGACGGACGTTTTCTCCTAGCTGACTGACTGACTGACTGGCTGAGGATTTATCCGAGAGATGCACAATCATCTGGACGGATATTCCTCCTGACTGGCTGGCTGAGGATTTATTCGAGGGATGCACAATCACCCGAACGAACAGTCCTCCTGGAAGGTGCGTCTTGGTCATGTTTCTGTAATTCTGACATAATATTCTCAAATAATCAGTCAATGGTCTCCAAGTCAAGGGTTCCCTGTGGGGGCCACCGCGCTCCATAGCAGGGCCAATCTTTCTCACACAATGTTATCAATTTCTCAGGGCTAAGTTTTAAATTACAGTTCTTAGAAAATCCCTTCTTAAAGTTGGAGATCATGGTTTGTAGAGGAGATTCAACACTATGTTTCCCACCCATTCTTATAACCTAACAGAGACCAAGACAGACACAGAGGGTAGGGTAAATTATGAGAATTCAGTAAGGGGTCTGAATCCTCGACACAGGTAGGGACAATAGACAACGCTTCCCTCGGTCAGTGGCCTGGATGTGGTCTCCCAGCCAGAAAACGCACTTAAAAGAGGACACGGTCACTTCACCACAAAGTGATGTCTCATACACACATCTATCATACCAGACATTCCCACCCAAAATTACTGACTGACTGAGGATTCGTCCGAAAGATGCACAATCATCTGAACGGACGTCTCTCTCGGAAGGTGATCAGGCTTCCCTTCTCTCGATCCGTCGAGAGGCTGGCTGGCTGTCTTGACTGTTATCCAAAAACAAAAGTAAAAAGGCTCTCACCTGTTCCCGTTGGAACTCCAGCTATCTACTTCTCGGATTCCCAGGTCCTTTTGACGCTACGAAGGTCGTCCACAGCAGGCCACCAAATGGGACACAGCGCAGTCTCCTAGATAACCGTTCTAGAAGGCACCTTTTGAGACTACGATATAGCCCACAGGGCTGGCCTCTCGGACCATTCCTTGTAGGTCTGGTGGAAAACAGTGCCACCTGCCTCAACAGGTCACACCGATATTCCCCCCTTACGGCCAATGCACCAAATGAGGTAGCAGAATAGTGGTAATGACTGATGGGCAATGAACTTCTGGTATGCGAGGTTTTTTATTCCATTCTTCTAGCTAGTAAGAATGGACACTCCTGGCCCGACTAATGTCTACACGCCAAGAAGTGCCCGATACAGACAATTCAGTGTACATATAACTCTATCACATTACGTCACAAGCGATTTCCGTTACCAGAAATTCTAACCCTTTAAACAGTTAACCTCCTCTTATTGATGCAAATCAGTTTAACAAAGCATATTCTTTCACAAGCATTGCACAAGCCTTGCCCTTTGCGGTTACCTTCTTAATCTGCTGACTAGCTTGACACATCCTGGACAGGAAAAGTGTGCCAAGCTAAGCACAGATGGCTGTGCTAAGGGGGGGAAATGGGTGAATTCAGTGTCCCAATCCACAGCCTGTCAGGTTCTACAGACAAAATATTCTTAACATAGTTAATAGGAATGGCTTGTTAGCTGGAATTCTAAATCAGCCCTACTACACACATAACCATGGCCATATAATCTGATCCCCATTCCTACTTCAATATGAAATCTCATTAGCAGACCGGGAACTACAAATGGCTGGTAAGGCAAGTGCAGTGGTAGCTAAGAGTGGGATCCTAGCTGAAGAAGGCGATGGAGTGCGCATGTCAGGTGAGAATTGGTCACAGTTTGTCATCTTGACCCTGGATGACCCAGCACTGGTTACTACACATGTATTAAGGCAGCCCATTTGTTTTCAATATGCAGCCAACGCACCTCAGCACTCAGAAAATTGAACCCGGGCTTTGTTTTGGCAACACAATACAGGTTCGTTGCCTCAGTGCTTTAGGGTGTTATTCAGAATGGATGGCACCATACCGCACTAATCTGGACATGAAGCATTTTATTTTTGGCAATCCAAACCAGTTCTGCAGTCAAGGGCAAAAATGATTGATTTTTTGAATGGCTATCTTTCTAAAGCTGCAATGTAGAGTAGGTACATTGAGATTCCACCAAGATTTTCTGTATAATGTTGCTTCTACAAGTGGAGGAGTGTGTCTAGGACACTTGGGTCACTTTTACTGATTTCAGCTAAATCAGGAAGATATTTATACGGTTAGTTTTAACTTCTTCTTTTGTATTTAGCACTCTTTGCTGTATGAAGTTCTAGGTCTTTACATTTTCATTCACCTCTATGGTTGCATAAGAAATGCAGACTTACCCATCTTTTATAAGATAAAAAGCATTTACATCACTACGATTGTCTGTAGGACTTGCAACACATGTCTCTATCCGGACAACATATTGATTTCCATCAGCGCCTGTCACAAATATTCCCACATAGATGATTGATCCAACAACCACATTTTCATTATTTTGATATGGGTCTGTAAATGATGAATCTTTATATGCAGCCATGGTAACGGGATATGATCCAGTCCCATTCACTCCAGACAGGAATACCCTCCTGAGAAAACAAATACATGTTCAGGTAACAAAACCAATAACAATTTAAATCACAATTTATTTCCTGAGAGGTGGCAATAGGTGTCAAATACCAATGTCCACCTAAAATGCTAAAATAGGCAATGCTAAAAAAGTTACATTTTATTGCATAAAGAAAAGCAAGAGAAAGCTTTAACCACTTCAGCCCTGGAAGGTTTTACCCCCTTCCTGACCAGGCCATTTTTTTGCAAAACGGCACTGCGTTATTTTAACTGACAATTGTGTGGTCGTGTGATGCTGTATCCAAATAAAATTGATGTCTTTTTTTTTCCCATAAATAGAGCTTTCTTTTGGTGGTATTTGATCACCTCTGCGGTTTTTATTTTTTGCTCTATATACAAAAAAAGAACGACAATTTTGAAAAAAAAAAACAATATTTTTTACTGTCTGCTATAAAACATATCTAATAAAAAAATGTAAAGAATCTAATTTCTTCATCAGTTTAGGCCAATATGTATTCTGCTACATATTTTTGGTAAAAAAAAATCCCAAAAAGTGTATATTGATTGGTTTGCGCAAAAGTTATAGTGTCTACAAAATAGGGGATATATTTATGGCATTTATTTTTTATTTTTTTACTTGTAATGGCAGTGATTAGCGATTTTTAGCGGGACTGCGATATTGCGGCGGACAGATCGGATCACCTAACTGACAATTTTGACACGTTTTTATTTATAGGGGGCGATCAAAGGGTTACGTGTGTTCCCTGTTTGTGCTTTCTTACTGTGGGGGGGGGGGGGGGGGGGGGGTGGATCACTGCATGGACACTGATCTGTGTTCCTGATTAGCAGGAACACTAGATCAGTGTCCATGCCTAAAAGCACGGCGGTCTGCCTTGTTTACATCGGCAGGCCGTTCTATCTCTATGGGGAGCGATTGTGGGTGGCCAGCGGACATAGCGTCTGCCGGGCCTGCTGATTGGCTCCCCCATGACCAATCAGCTCGCGATCACGCCTCTGGCGGTGTACACCCCCCCCCCCCGTGGCTATTGAACCAAATCAAATACAGGTATGTGATTTTACGCAATAGAGCCAAACTGCCGCAGTATATATACAGGAGGTGGTTGGCAACTGGTTAAAAGAGAAGTGTGGGATTTCAAAATAACAAACAATCATACTCACCTAGGTGTCCCCTGCCACCTTGAAGACCGAGAACTGACCAATAAAAGACCACTGATCACTCAGTTCTTGGTCTTCAGTGAGCAAAGAGCAGTGACTGTCAGTCACCACTCTCTGCTCTGCCCCTCCAGCGCTCACAGGAGTGCTTGCTGGGCTTGGAAGGGACGGGACGGGAGCGACTGGCTCAGGCTCTCAACAGTGCACTGAAAGGCTGAGCCAGCTGCCGCTCAGGCATCTGGGTAGATTCCCACATTAAAGGCGGGATCCCTCCAGAGTCTGGATCAGCTAAGTGACGTCAGCCAACAGTGGACTTGAGCCTGCTGATGGCTGAATCTGGGTCACAGGAGTACAGGAATAAGAAGACCCATCGAAGAAGTAGGGCCAAAAGAGCTTTGGCTATACTTCTCCTTTAATTTGCCGTAGAATAATTTGGGTCGAGAGTATTTTGTGTGTGTGTGTATATATATATATATATATATATATATATATATATATATATATATATATATATATATATATATATATATATATACACAGTACCTAAAGGTAAAAATAGTTATCTGTGCACATAATCAGATGTGTCTAAAAAAACCTAGACAAGAAGTGAGGCTAGAGGTGTAACTGGGACAAAATGCAGTGAGCACAACTTGTTGTGAGATTTCGCCTCGCTTTCTGTCACTCTGATACCTAGACAAGAAGTGAGGATTGAGGTGTAATTGGGACATACAGCAATAAAACCTGGCAGAGGTCCTAACCTTCCCCAGAATATTTTTGTTCCTGTCGGTTTCAGTGGCTTTAAAGTGTAAATTCACATTTACAGAAAAAATGAAAAGGTGATCCAATCCTACACCCTCCCCACTGCCCACGTTCTTGCTGCACTTACATCTGTGACTGATATAGATTCACTGTCCACATAGCCCAGTGCAGCAATCCTGGGGTTTGAAAAATGCTCTGTTCTACCTCTTCTTTCCTTAGGGAAGTTGGCACAGAGCGGTTCTGATTGGTTAGTGTTGAAGAGGAACAGAGCATTTGTTCAAACCACAGTACCGCTGCATCGGGCTGTGTGGGTGGTGAAGCTTTATCCCTCATGGGGGTGAGTGCAGAGGGGATGCAGGCAGTGGGGAGGGTGTAGGGTGTTAGTTTACCTTTTCATTTTTTCTGTAAACATGAACTTACACATCAACTTCTGTTGAACAGGGATGGCCACACACTGATCAAAACTGAGCTGGTCCCTGCTGAACCAGCCAAATTTTGGTCATTGTTTGGCCAGCTTAATGTGTCTGACCTTCTGCTTTGATTATCCTTTAGCTTTCAATTATAATCATGTCTTTATTTTCTGTTGATCCTGCACTAGGAGTGGTGAAGCCCCCTAACCCCAACCAGAAGTCTTGTGCTTATTATGACACAATTATCATTTTTCAGTAAAGTTGTATGATCCCAGAGCTAGCATGTCAGTGCAAGAAGTGCAAGTGCTGACCCTGGGTGATGCCTGAACAGAGGTGTGCCGGCATTCTGGAGAGAAAAGCAGATGAAAGCATTGTCAGAGTGAAAACTGTGATCTCTGTGGTGGATCCATTGATAAATTACACTTACTGATTACTTGGCATGCACTTGAACATGACTAAAAAAATCTAAGATTAGGTCTGCTTTAACACTTAGGTAGGTACAAAATATGGATATGGAGGACATCTTAGATTCACAAAATTCAGTGCTGCGTGTACATAGCATTTATGTTTAATTACTATAATCATCATAAACTGGTTAATGGAAATGAGAGGTTAGTGAAGGAGAAAGAACAAATATGATTGTATATTACACGAGAAAATCTCTATGTCTTTATATTTTTTCTTACTGTTTGATAATATTTCCAGACAGTTTTAGACTTGTTTGCATATTCCGATTATACACACAGATAAAGTTAAAGCTGATATTATTTGTTGTGATGACGGGTTTATTCAGGATTCCAATGAAAATGGTGTTGGAAATATAGATATTGAAGTCATCGTCCTGTGGATAGAGGCCAATAATTAGCAGTGGAAAAACAGTTCACACTGCCGCAACTTCATAATTGTGCAAATTTGAAACTGATACCCCTTTAAGACTTCATCGCGGCTTGTATACAACTTCTTTAACAGGAGTCAATGCAAGTCATGCTGAAGTCACAGCAAAAGTAATGCAGGAAACTTTATCTAAGTCGAAACGACTTGAGTTGCACAGATTAGAACGGTTTCATTGCCGTTAATGGAGTGCAACTTGTCATACAACTTTGAACTCTCAAGCTGTAGGTCAAGTTGTGGCAGTGTAAACCAGGGCTGAATCTCGTGGAAATGAAGCCTGTCAATCAATGAGCCTAACAATCAACAAGCTTCCCATAGCTATAAGGATGCAGCCTGCATCCAGGGTCATTCACTTACATGTGAAGCACCGGGTTAGTATTGCCTCTGAAACATTGCATTGCATTTTCTGGCTAAACTGATAGCAGGAGATGAGACTCCATTGGTGCAGGATTGAAGGCAGTTTGGTTACTGCTGTAGCTAAGAAGAAAGCCCACCTCTAACAACAAAAAACAAGGAAGGACAGGATTGGATAGCAGCCCAGGAGAGCTATGCTTGGGGAGAGAAAGGAGGACACAGGAGGAGAGACAGACTGGCATTGTGGCAGCCAGACAGAAAAAAGTGTCCCATGTGCCTGTCTCCTGAGCACTTCCAGAGCCTGTGATGCTGTCCGTGACTCTCCTAAAGGGAGGTGCACACTTGAGAGGGGAGTTTGCAGTGGGTTATTTTGTCTTTCTTTGCCCGATTACTGAAGATGTGCTAACAGTGCAGTGAAATCTAGAGACGAATTTCAGTACTGCAGCAATTATTATCCTGTTTGGAGAATTCTGTGGCTTGTGTTGCTCCCATCGCCATCCAGTCAACTGAGACAGCGATCAATCTACCAATTGCTGGAAGGAAGATATATGAAATGCATCTAATGGTGAGAGATCTTCTGCCATCCTTGTGTGAGTGAATCTTGCTTAATCCTGCCAGGTCCTATTTACCGCTAATGCAGCTCTATCTGAAGATGGATCACCACATCTGTTAATCTTTGTGACACTTTGCGAAGATATCGCTTTCCATTCTGTGGATTACAAATATTACTTCACAAATTCTGACTACTCAAATACAGGATTTAGAGGGCCTCAATGCTGGCAGACTCTGTGTGTGTGTGTGTGTGTGTGTGTGTGTATAGAATTCCCACTGGCCAATGGTTAGCTAAAACCTACAAGACCTAGATAGGCTTTTATAGTCAGTAATATCACTTTTGGGTAATTGTTGAACATTATTTTTGTATTGTGCAACTGACAGTTTCTTTCAGCACTCGTTCAGTGCATTTCAGGCAAGGCCTCCCACTTGCGGTTAAAGTGAAGGAACACTAATCCTGTTTTAATTTGCTGAGCGGTTGTACTATATCATTGCATTTAATATTGGTATTCTGTTAATCAGTTTATCTCTTTTCAGGGCTTATTGCTAGTTCTAATAAAGCCCAGATAAACGTTTAAATGGTGTATTGGTGTTACTTGGATCCAGGTGAAGGTGAGCCATCACTGGTGTGGGACAGAAGACCTGTATATTGCAGCGGCCCTTGCTGGGGTAATGCTACACATGCATAGATTTAAACCTAGCCTTAGTGAGTTCTTGGCAGAGTTTTCTGTATAAAATCCAACCTTCTCCAACTGCATCAGCATGAAAAGATGCATCAAAAATGCACAATGCCATACTAAAACAACGCATTGAAATCGCATCATGCTGCAGCAACACTATTGTTAACCTTGACTAGACGGAAAGTCTACTGCGTATGCATGGCCCGGGAGAGTTTTTGTAAAGAACCGTGTAGCGCCCAGTGGCCCCAAAGATAAGATCTCAATGGATCATAGATTGGTAAGTGGAAAACTTAGGGGGCTTTCTCGGGGAGAGGGGACTTGCATTTCAGGGATAACTGTACAAAAAGTGAAATTATCCCTTAAAGCCTACCACAGTGACCCAATGAGAAGGTCTTCTCTAACTGCCTACCGCTATGATGTCTATAAAAGAAATGTGGTTGTCACCTTGACAGGAAGGTAAACATTGATAAAGATTTTTTTCAAAAGTTCCATATTTTTACCAATCTGCATTTCTGTTTTAATTCCTGACAAGAGGTGACAACAAAAAAAAAAAAATCTCTAAAAAACAAAGCTGTCAAGGTTCCCCTAATTTTTCCCCAATCTATCCTAAATGAAAAGAAAAGTTTTCGTCTGGAGTTAGGCTATCTCTTGAAAAAAGTGAAAACAGATTGCCGAGTGTTGATTTTTCCAGAAATGTAAGAAATACACACAAATCTAACACAGGAGTTGCTAAAACGAATGAATAAATAAATCAATAGTGTGCTACCGTCACTGTGTTTCCACACCAATTGGATGCTGCTGAGGCCTGGAGAGAAGTCACTGTCTGGCCATTGATATATTGTTGATATGGGGAATTGCATTCTATTGATGAGTTCCCCAGATGAATTGTGGAAGAGTCGAGACCAAGTGCTTGTAGCTCACATTTACTGACTGTGACTGTCATTGTGGTGTTTTTACAGATGACCGTAGGGTGGAAATCAGAAAGTTCTGGGAAAGTTCAGTAAAAGAAGAAATATAAATCAATCAGTGGGCAATGTATACAAAACTGTTCTTTTATAGATCTACATTGATCCTCATCTTACTAGTCACTACTACTTACAGACACTTTCAGCCATATGGCCCAGTGCCCTAATAAACAGAAATAAGCCCAACTGAACCCTTGTAATTTGTTACTGTGATGCAGCCAGGCTGTATATACAATAATAGATATGGGGATCTCTCTCTCCTTTATTTATATTTCAATACATTTTTTAATTAAACAAGCAATGTATTATCCGTGTATGAAAACATATAATAATTTCAATGGTCCCAGAGTACACATCTTGACATATGGTGTAAATGGAAAGTACAGATATGAGTACAGAAAATAGTCATGTAGAAGTATTTACTATATAACCCCAGCTGCCTCAAATATGATGAGCGATCCGATCAGACGGGGCTCCTTTTTTTTTTTTTAATTGTTACAGCGAGGGGTAAATATCGTGTACTGGCCGCACCTAGGAGAGTCAGACCTCAGTTCTCTCACACAATACACGGCTCTCCAGTGTCCGTCCCCCCCCTCCACTGCTCCAATCAACTGCATTCCGTCTCCCCGAGTGGCACTGTTTATATAAACCATGTTCTGGGGGAAGGGCTGCTGGACCCCTGGAGAGAGAACACTGCTTTGTGTGAGAGAGCCGCGTTCCAACTCTCCTATAAACTGGCAGAACAGGGACTTTTAACCTTTCCTGCAGCATTTAGCTGCTAAAAAAATAAAAAAATAAAAAATAAAAGAGCCCCATGTTTATTACTGTATAAGCAGACTGACTGCATTACAGTAATAAATAGCGCAAGTTCAATTGACTCAATGCCAACTTTCAACACTGGTAAAATATTCAACCCATTTTGATTTAACCCGATTTCGAATAAATGCAAGCTCATCCCTACTGTCCATCCAGTTTTGAGATTTACACAGCTCTGTCACACAGTGCAGACCCGTCTGGCAGAGCAGGAGACCCAATTTTTCTCTACTGTAGTTCACTTAAAAGGTCCTCTGTTTGTCTTATAGCTGCACCATCTTTAATGTTATGCATTTTTAGGGTGTGCCCCCCAAGTCTGTTTGTCTATTGTAAGGGTCCTGATCAGATCCCTTGGGCGGGATCACCCCATCACCCCCACCATTATCTCTTATTAGTGTCCACCTGTGAATCCTTTTTAGTTCTCCCACATAAAGGAGTGTATTTCTCCCATGGTTATGAGAAGTGGGATCTTTCATTCTATGAATAGTGTAGGACCCACTGATAATGAGGTACTTTGACGCAGTAGTGGGCTTAAGCACTATGTGGCCATATGGTGTGACCAAATCCCCATATATTTTGCTTATTTGCTGAATATGTTCAGGTGTTTTAAATAGCCTCGCAGGATCTAAATGTCATTTTAGCCTACGTGCGCTGTAATCTTTTCCCCAATTACAGGTCCTGTCTTTCCACCAATTTGTGACTGGACAACGAAAGAAAAAGCAGCCTGATGAGGTCAGTTCTCTGTCACTCTGCTCTCTACTCCATTTAACATGTTCCTTTCCCTGCAACACAGCTGATTAGTTCCTCGTGCTGCATTTCCCTCTCCTCCTCTCTGCGCATGCGCCGTAGGGAACCAGGCTGTGAAGCCGCAAGGCTTCACTTCCTGATTCCCTTACCGAAGATGGCGGCGCCTCCACCCGAGAGCTGAGGGAGAGATCGGCTTCAGGTGAGGACATCGCAGGCGCCCTGGACAGGTAAGTGTCTATATATTTTAAAAGTCAGCAGCTGCAGTATTTGGCAGTATTAAATTTTGGCTCAACTCCGCTTTAAACAATACATGTAAGCATAGGCGTCCTTAAGGGGGGGCTATTGAGGCTTGAGCCCCGAATGTGGGGCCAATAGCCCCGAGTGTCTAAGCACCGGGTCCTGCAGTAGGTTTGCCACCTGTCCGGTTTGGACACATGTGACCGGTTTTCAAGCCGCCTGAAACACGTTCAGCCGTCCTGTGATCAGTGGCCCCAGCTGCAAGATCTAGAGCAGCGCATTCCTATTCCCGTGCCCGCCGCCATGAGTCATATACAGCCTGTACGAGCGCTGGGCAGCGGGCACTCTGTCAATGGCTGTGCAGGCGGCAGACATAAGGGTCTGTGATTGGCCCGGTGGAGCTGCTGACTAGTCACATGTGGAGGCGGGGAGGGGCTGGACTGTGGGTGATCGCGGCCGCCCGGAGCCCCGCCTCCCTGCCTGGCGCGCGCTGTGTCTCCTCCTGACTGAGGTCTGTTATCTGCCCTTCCACCAGCCTGTCTGTGTGCCACTCTCTGTAAGCCCACCCCTCTGTCATCCCGCCCCTTTCTGTAAGCCCACCTCTTTCTGTCACCACCCCTCCTCTCTCAGCCCACTCTCCTCTGACAGCCCACTCTCCTCTGACAGCACCCGCCCTCTGTCAGCACCAGCCCCCTCTGTCAGCCCACTCTCTTCTGTCAGCACCCCTCCTGTCAGCCCACCCCCCTCTGTCAGCACCACCCCCCTCTGTCAGCACCACCCCCCTCTGTCAGCACCACCCCCCTCTGTCAGCAGTGCACCCCCCTCTGTAAGAACCCCCCTGTCAGCACCCGCCTCTCTGTCAGCACCCCCTCTCTCTGTCAGCACCCCCTCTCTCTGTCAGCACCCCCTCTCTCTGTCAGCACCCCCTCTCTGTCAGCCCACCCCAATCTGTCAGCCCACCCCAATCTGTCAGCACCACCTCTCTGTCAGCAGTGCACCCCTCTGTCAGCAACCCCCCCTCTGTCAGCGCCCCCCTCTGTCAGCCCACACCGCCTCTGTCAGTGTACCCCTCTCTGTCAGCCCACCCCCCCTCTGTCAGCAGTGCACCCCTTCTCTGTCAGCACCCCCCTCTCTGTCAGCACCCCCCTCTCTGTCAGCAACCCCCCTCTCTGTCAGCAACCCCCCTCTCTGTCAGCAACCCCCCTCTCTGTCAGCAACCAACCTCTCTGTCAGCAACCAACCTCTCTGTCAGCAACCCACCTCTCTGTCAGCCCACACCCTCTCTGTCAGCACCCCCCTCTGTCAGCCCACACCCTCTCTGTCAGCACCCCCCTCTCTGTCAGCACCCCCCCCTCTGTCAGCACTCCCCCCTCTGTCAGCCCATCCCACTCTGTCAGCCCATCCCTCTCTCTCAGCACCCCCCTCTCTCTCAGCACCCCCCTCTCTCTCAGCACCCCCCTCTCTCTCAGCACCACCTCCCCCCACTGTCAGCACCCCCCCCCACTGTCAGCACCCCCCCTCTCTGTCAGCCCACCCCCCCTCTGTCAGCAATGCACCCCCTCTCTGTCAGCACCTCCTCTCTGTCAGCACACCCCCTCTGTCAGCCCACCCCCCCTCTGTCAGCCCACACCATCTATGTCAGCACCCCCCCCTCTGTCAGAACCACCCCCCCCCCCCTTGAGCACCACCCCCTCTCTGTCAGCACTCCCCCTGTCAGCACCCCCCTCTCTGTCAGCAGTGCACCCCCCCTGTCAGCACCCCTTCTCTGTCAGCAGTGCACCCCTCTCTGTCAGCACACCCCCTCTGTCAGCCCACCCCCCCTCTGTCAGCCCACACCATCTATGTCAGCACCCCCCCCCTGTCAGAACCACCCCCCCCCCCTTGAGCACCACCCCCTCTCTGTCAGCACTCCCCCTGTCAGCACCCCCCTCTCTGTCAGCAGTGCACCCCCCCTGTCAGCACCCCTTCTCTGTCAGCAGTGCACCCCTCTCTGTCAGCACCCCCTCTCTGTCAGCCCACACTATCTATGTCAGCACCCCCCCCTCTGTCAGCACCACCCCCTCTCAGCACCCCCCTCTCTGTCAGCAGTGCACCCCCCTCTGTCAGCCCACACCCTCTGTCAGCCTCCCCCCTCTCTCTCAGCGTCCCCCTGTCTCTCAGCATCCCCCTGTCTCTCAGCATCCCCCCCCATCAGCTCACAACCTCTCTGTCAGCCCACACCCTCTCTGTCAGCCCACCCCCCTCTGTCAGCACCCCCCCTCTGTCAGCACCCCCCCCCCCTCTGTCAGCACCCCCCCCCCTCTGTCAGCACCCCCCCCCCTCTGTCAGCACCCCCCCCTCTGTCAGCACCCCCCCCTCTGTCAGCACCCCCCCTCTGTCAGCCCCTCCCCTCTGTGTCAGCAGTGCACCCCCCCCTCTGTCAACACCCCCCCTCTGTCAGCACCCCCCCTCTCTGTGTCAGCCACCCCCTCTCTCTCCTGCCTCCTCCCCCCTTTCACTCACCCCCCTTACCTCCTCTTCTCTCACCTCCTGTTTCTCACCTCCCTCCCCCCACCTCTTTTCCCCCCTCAGGGGGTGGAGGCCCCATGATTCCCAACAGCGGCCCTGTGAGTGAGTGTACCAGTTCAAATGCGTCTTGCCAACACAGTGGGCACAGCGACGCAGCATCTGCCTTTACTTTGCCTTCTCCCCAAGCCCCCCCATACAATGGAAGGAAGGGAGGAAAATGGCACTACAGAAGAGCAGCTTTGCTCCGCCCCCAAACTCCGGCTCCCACACTTCCTGACTCTAAATGGCTCTCGGTAAGGCAGTCTAATGGGGGTCTTTAGGGGCAGGGGACACTGATGGGGGGGGGGGACACTGATCTATTAGAGATATCTAAGGGGGGTGCTGATGTAAGGGGACTCTGAGCTAATGTAGAGGGGGTGCTGACTACTGGTGACCCATTAGATCAGCAGTCAGTGTGTGTCAGGTAGGTCAGTGTATGTCAGCCAGGTAGGTCAGTGTGGGTCAGGTAGGTCAGTGTGCGTCAGGTAGGTAACACCCCCCCTCCATACAACCCCGCCGCCCCATCATCCCCCTCTATTGATAAAAAGCAGGAGTAGAGATGGCGCTGCCCTGGTGGAGCCTGGCACCAGGGGGGGTGTTAGGGGGGGATGGAAAAAGTGTGGGGTTAATCCGCGCAGTGGTTTAGATGTTACTAGGATATAGGGCTGTTGCCTCTACAGGTACGATTCCACCTAGGTGGAGTGTGTTAGAAATTGATAAAAAGCAGGAGTAGAGATGGCGCTGCCCTGGTGGTTTATTTCCCATGGTGAACAATTCTTCTGTGTATTGCGTGATATACATATAAAACTTGAACTTTACTTCTGAATGGTAAACTTTAAAAGGTAAATGAAAAATTTTCTATGTATGTCAAAATAATGACGTGAAATTTTGGGTTAAACCCTGTGTCTTGTGCTAGATTATTTAAATACCTCTTTATAATAAAAGTGAAGTGCTTCAATTATTTCAACAAAGTGCATTAGTGCGGAAAATCATGCAGTATCAGAGTATAAAGAGCCAGCACCTGGATAAGAAGTTTTCCTACAGAAATTTGTTCCTAGAGATTGAACATTTTAAAATCACTTCTAAAAGAAAAATTTTTTCACAACCAATGGAATTTTTCCTATCCAATAACACTGGTTAAAAACACACCAGTCACCTTTTATGTTAGATATCCTGTATGATTTTTTGTATAATTAAGCACCAGTCACTTTATTGCATTAACAGCATGATTTTCCGCACTAATGCACTTCGTTGAAATAATTGAAGCACTTTATTTTATAACTTCACTTTTATTATAAAGAGGTATTTAAATAATCTAGCACAAGTCACAGGGTTTAACCCAAAATTTCACGTCATTATTTTGACATACATAGAAATTTTTTCTATATACATAGGACAATAAAATATAAATCAATGGTGCCAAGTCTCTGATTCCTTATTGCAGCAGCGCTGCTTTATTTTACTACACTTGATCTCAGGAGTAGTCCTAGGCGCAGAGCAATGTGAGGTAGAGGCGGTATTTTCCACACATTTTTGCATATAGAAAATTTCTCATTTAAGGTTTAAAGTTTACCATTCAGAAGTAAAGTTCAAGTTTTATATGTATATCACGCAAACCTTTTAACTCCACCAGGGCAGCACCATCTCTATTCCTGCTTTTTATCAATTTCTAATACACTCCACCTAGGTGGAATCGTACCTGTAGAGGCAGCAACCCTATATCCTAGTAACATCTAAACCACTGCGCGGATTAACCCCACACTTTTTCCATCCCCCACGGTGCCAGGCTATGACCTCGGGCTGAAGCCCCTGGTCTTTTTGCCACCTAGCAACGCCCCTGCATGTAAGAATGTATTTACCTCTTGTAGACTGGTCACTAAATATTTATGGCTGGCCCGTTCCCCTATTGTTCAGAGAGGACTTAAGCAGGCCATAGATGGAGCAAATTTTTTTCCTGCAAAAGTAATTTGCTTGATTCTCCCATCGACACAGTGCTGACAGGGAAATCCCTCCTGCTGAGCCATCAAATTCTCCCCAGAAGGGGAAAGCTGGGAGAAGACAGTGATTATTTCTAGCGGCTATAACAGCCACTTGCACTCAACCCATGTATTTGACACAGACAGGCAGGGCTTTTTTTCAGCGGGAACGCGGGGGAACACAGTTCTGGTATCTCCACAACTGAATGTATTTTTTGGCAAGAATGGCTGGGGTGTGCTGGAGGGTCTATTGATGCTGGCTGCTGGGGATCTGTTGTCATTGTTGGGAGTCTATTTTTGTGTGGGGGGGTCTATTGTTATTGGGCAGGTCTATTGTTGCTGGCAGAGGGTCTACTGTTGCTGGGAAAGATCTACTATTGAGGAAGAGGTCTACTGTTGCTGGCTGCTGGAGGATCTGTTGCTGGTGGGGTCTATTGTTGTTGGGGTGGTATTTTGTTGTGGGAGGGCCCATTGTTGCTGGGGGGGGGGTCTGTTCTTGTGTGGGGATCTATTGTTGCTGGAGGGTCTGCTGTTGCTGGGGTGGGGTCTATCAAATTCCATACAAATTACTTAGTAGCACAAAATGATACTTGGTTTTGTATTCTCTAAAAGGGACGATTTTGGGAAGTGGGTAGGGGTTGGAGCCAAGAGACAGTGCTCAGAGGTGGGTAGGGGGCAGAGACGAAGAGTGACTCAGGAGGAGGGAGTTCCTGCACCTATTTTCTGAGAAAAAAAGCCCTGCAGACAGGTACATGAATCCGTCAATGTCCTCCCTCCTCCCCCCATCACACTGACAGGCATGGCTGAGAAGTTTTGTAGTAGAGGTGGGTGAAGCCTGATGGGGAACTGAAAAGCTACTTCCTCAGGTTCTGCCCACCCAGTGACAATTCATTTCACAAATATTTGGTTAATGACATCCCCCATATTGCCGTTTACATTTAGCTTTTAGCTGGGGAATCTCCTGCTTGACAGCTAAATGAGACTGGGGATATAGCTCTGTGCAGGAAGCTGTCACATACAGTGCCTTGAAAAAGTATTCACACCCCTTGACATTTTCTACATTTTGTCATGTTACAACCAAAAATCTAAATGTAATTTATTGAGATTTTATGCGATAGACCAACACAAAGTGACACATAATTGTGAAGAGTGAGGAAAACGATAAATGATTTTCAACATTTTACAAATAAATATGTGAAAATTGTGGCGTGCATTTGTATTCAGCCCCCCCCCCCCCCCCCGGTTAATACTTTGTAGAACCACTTTTCACTGCAATTATAGTTAAAAGTCCTTTTGGTTATGTCTCTACTAGCTTAGCACATCTAGAGAGTGAAATTTTCCCCATTCTTTTTTGCGAAATATCTCAAGCTCTGTCAGATATGATGGAGAGCGTCTGTGAACAGCAATTTTCAAGTCTTGCCACAGATTCCCCACTGGATTTAGGTCTGGACTTGGACTGGGCAATTCAAACACATGAATATGCTTTGATCTAAACCATTCCCTTGTAGCTCCGGCTGTAGTTTAGGGTCGTTGTCCTGCTGGAAGGTGAACCTCCGCCCCAGTCTGAAGTCTTTTGCAGACGCTAACAGGTTTTCTTCTGCAAGATTGCCCTGTATTTGGCTCCATCCATCTTCCCATCAACTCTGACCAGTTTCCCTGTCCCTGCTGAAGAAAAGCATCCCCACAACATGATGCTGTCACCACCATGTTTCACAGTGGGGATGGTGTGTTCAGGGTAATGTGCAGTGTTAGTTTTCCTCCACACATAGTGTTTTGCTTTTAGGCCAAAAAGTTCAATTTTGGTCTTATCTGACCAGAGCACCTTCTTCCACATGTATGCTGTGTCTCCTACATAGCTTCTCGCAGACTGCAAACTGGACTTTATGCCTTTCTTTCAACAATGGCTTTCTTCTTGCCACTGTTCCATAAAGGCCAGATTTGTGGAGTGCACGACTAATAGTTGTCCTGTGGACAGATTCTCCCACCTCCAGCTGTGGATCTCTGCAGCTCCTCCAGAGTTACCATGGGCCTCTTGGCTGCTTCTCTGATTAATGCTCTCCTTACCTGACCTGTCAGTTTAGGTGGACGGCCATGTCTTGGCAGGCTTGCAGTTGTGCCATACTCTTTACATTTTTAAATGATGGATTGAATAGTGCTCCGTGAGATGTTCAAACCTTGGCATACTTTTTTATAACCTAACCCCGCTTTAAACTTCTCCACAAATTTATCCCTGACCTGTCTGGTGTTGTGTGTTCCTTGGACTTCATGATGCAGTTTGTTCGCTAAGGTTCTCTAACAAACCTCTGAGAATTTCACATTACAGCTGTATTCATACTAAATTACACACAGGTGGACTCAATTTACTAATTAGGTGACTTCTGAAGACAATTGGTTCCACTAGATTTTACCGGTAGTTAGGGGTATCAGAGTAAAGGGGGCTGAATACAAATGCACACCTCACTTTTCAGATATTTATTTGTAAAAAATTTTGAAAACCATTTATAAAATTTTCCTTCCACTTCACAATTATGTGCCACTTTGTGTTGTTCTAATGCCGCGTACACACGGTCGTACTTTTCGTCTACAAAAGTCAGACAGCCTGTCCGACAGACTTCCGGCAGACTTTCGGTGGACTTGCGGCGGACTTGCGGCCTACTTTCTAACGAACGGACTTGCCTACACACGACCACACAAAAGTCTAACGGATTCGTACGTGATGACGTACACCGGACTAAAATAAGGAAGTTCATAGCCAGTAGCCAATAGGTGCCCTAGCGTGGCTTTTTGTCCGTCGGACTAGCACACAGACGAGCGGATTTCGGGGTCCGTCGTAGTTACGAAGTAAAGTTTTGAAGCATGTTTCAAATCTAAAGTACGTCGGATTTGAGGCTAAAAAAGTCAGTTGAAAGTCCGGAGAAGCCCACACACGATCGGATTACCAGCCAGCTTTAGTCCGTCAGCGTCCGTTGGACTTTTGTAGACGAAAAGTACGACCGTGTGTACGCGGCATAACACATAAATTCCCAATAAAATATATTCACGTTTTTGGTTGTAACATGATAAAATGTGGAAAATTTCAAGGGGTATGTATACTTGTTCAAGGCACTGTACATGACAGTTTCATAGCAAAGGCACCACCGACTATGGTACTGGTATGCCTCTGTAGAGTTGGTCCTAATTACCGCCAGTTTCCTCACTTTAGAACTGGCGGTCATTCTATAGGAATTGGTCACTGCCATAGCAACAAGTTCTTAAAATGGCGATAGTGAGAACTACCTGAATTTGCAACAGGAATTGGTAATGTTACCGACACCAACGCAAATACTTACCTGAATTTGCCAGGTACTGCCAGAAATGTGTCATTAGGGCTATCTTGAATCTCCCAGTATCGGTCTCAAAAATATGATATGAAAATGAATTTGGGTACAGTGTTGCATAACTGAGTAATTGTCAGTCAAAGTATCACAGTGCCGAAAACTGAAAAATGGGCAGGTAATAAACACGCCAGTCCTGAAATGGTTAAACATTATTGGCTTGATATTGTGTGTATTTTACATCTGCATGGAGTTTAGCTTTAAAGTGGATGCAAACCCAATTACTAAAATTTCATGTAATTTCAAAAGCCATTTTTAATATACTCATATCTGCAGCTTTTATTTAAAAAACACCTCCTGCTCCTGCCATAAAAGTCCTGGTTCAGGTACTGCTGGTCATAGAGTGACAACAGCATAGTTGCCAACATTGCAAAAAAAAAATTTGGGACACTTTTTTGCATGTAGGCGGAGCCTTGCTATAATTAGGGGGCATGGCATTCTTTTGTAGGCGGGGCATACCGTAACAGAAAAATGCGGCGCGCAAAGCGCCGCAGTGAAAAATGGGCGTGGTTTGAGCGGAATAGTGGGTGTGTCTAAATTGGGCATGGCTTGGAAGGGGTATGGTATGAGATGAATGAGGGATGGAGGGAGAAAGAAAGAAAGAGGGAGAGAAAGAAAGAGAGAAAGAGAAAGAAAGAGGGATGGAGTGACAGCAGGCCCAGATCCTACACAACAGTAGAAATATGTGTATTCCAGAAAGTTTAACAAATCAGCAGAAGAAGATACTCCAAACACCTGGTGTTGGCGCTTCAATCATCCCGGCACCAAGGTTGTTATGGTGTCAGAATGAAATTATTTAACTCACTATAATGCAGAATCAGTGGAAGCCCTGAGCGTGTCACCTGCCACGTCGTCTGCCACCAGATGCCATCAGGTGTCCCCAGCGGAGCCCCCCCTTACATCAGGCATTTCCAGCGGAGTCCTCCCTTACATCAGGCATTGCCAGCTGAGTCCCCCTTACGTCAGGCATTGCCAGAAAAGTCCCCCCTTACATCAGGGATTGCCAGCAGAGTCCCCCCTTACATCAGGCATTGCCAGCAGAGTCCCCCCTTACATCAGGCATTGCCAGCAGAGTCCCCCCTTACATCAGGCATTGCCAGCAGAGTCCCCCCTTACATCAGACATTGCCAGCGGAGTCCCCCCTTACATCAGACATTGCCAGCGGAGTCCCCCCTTACATCAGACATTGCCAGCGGAGTCCCCCCTTACATCAGACATTACCAGCGGAGTCCCCCCTTACATCAGACATTGCCAGCGGAGTTCCCCTTACATCAGACATTGCCAGCGGAGTCCCCCCTTACATCAGACATTGCCAGCGGAGTCCCCCCTTACATCAGACATTGCCAGCGGAGTCCCCCCTTACATCAGACATTGCCAGGGGAGTCCCCCTTACATCAGACATTGCCAGGGGAGTCCCCCCTTACATCAGACATTGCCAGCGGAGTCCCCCCTTACATCAGACATTGCCAGCGGAGTCCCCCCTTACATCAGACATTGCCAGCGGAGTCCCCCCTTACATCAGACATTGCCAGGGGAGTCCCCCTTACATCAGACATTGCCAGGGGAGTCCCCCCTTACATCAGACATTGCCAGCGGAGTCCCCCCTTACATCAGACATTGCCAGCGGAGTCCCCCCTTACATCAGACATTGCCAGCGGAGTCCCCCCTTACATCAGGCATTGCCAGCAGAGTCCTGTCCGTACACCAGGCATCCCCCAATGGAGCCCCCCCTTTCCTTACATTAGGCATTCCCAGCAGTGGAGACTCTCTCCGCCGCCATTACTAAATAGAATGGGACAAAATAGCCGGGTGGCTGTCAATAGCAATTGAGCTGCGGCGCCGCCCATCCTGCCCCTTCCCACATCAGGTCACAGACAGACGGCAGCGGGGCGGGGCTCAAATTCTATTGGCAGCCACCCGGCCATTGCTAAACAGCAATTTGGTCTTCAGGAAAATGGCGGCCAGTGGAGACATTGTCTCCGTCGGCCACAGACCTCTAGCGGCGGTGGCGGGAAAAAAAAAAAATTCGGTAAAATAAGAATTTCCGGGGACATTTCCTGGGAATGGCTAAATCCCGGGAATGTCCCGGGAAATTTGTGACAGTTGGTAAGTATGCAACAGTAGTGATGCTGCATTGTCACCCTGTCACATGGGCTTCTGATAGAAACTACAAGGGGCGTTTCAACACGCATTATGAAGGCACAGACCACTGTTGTCACCATAAGGAATATTAATCTGTGTTAGGGACCTTAGGTTGTAAGCTCCTTGAGGGTAGGGACTGATGTGAATGTATATGTAAAGTGCGGCGTAAATTGACAGCGCTATATAAGTACCTGAAATAAAATAATAAGGAAAGCCACCCTGTAAAATGCTGTCATCCCTGGAGTACATGCATATAGAAATAAAGTGGCTGCAAAGAGACTGCAGAAGATCAGCATCACTGAGATCCAACAAGGATGAAAAAAGGTGAAAATAAATATTTTTTGTTAAAATGCCAATTACCAAGGATGCACCGGGGTTGATTTACTAAAACTGGAGAGTGCAAAATCTGGTGTAGCTGTGCAGGGTAGCCAATCAGCTTCTAACTTCAGCTTGTTCAATTAGGCTTTGACAATTTAACATGGAAGTTGATTGGCTTCTATGCACAACTACACCAGAATTTACACTCTCCAGTTTTAGTAAGTCAACCGCAGTGCATCCTTAATAATTGGCATTTTAACAAAAAATATTTGTTTTCACCTTTTTTCATCCTTGTTGCATCTCAGTGATGCAAACTAAATTTCATTGTTAGGGATGTCATTAACTTAATTGGGATGTTCTATTTTTTTAATGTTAAATAGAACAGCCTGATGTAAATATTTCTACCAATACGTAATAGTGTTTTAATGTATGCCCAGCCATATTTTCTCATGGCATAAACTGATTCTACTTTATTATTTGCAGCGCCACAAAATAGTTGTGCTTTCCTGGTCCTTCTCACATTACAAGTCCATGACTTGTTGAAAACAATGCTCTCCCTGTGTGGCTGATATCCTAATCCACAGTTAAGGGTTATGTTGGCGGCCATTGCTGACCTAGTCTGCTTAAAATGCCGGTTTCCTGGCTGTCATGTTGATGATTTGGCTTCAGTCAGTAACTAGGAACAGATATAGATATCAGGATCTCTGACTTTTCTCTAGTTGTAATTTCCTGCATGCTTGTTCCAGGTCAGAGATTCAGAAACCAGCACTTTGAAAATGATCACCAGTGTCAGTCCCCATAATATTCTCATGGCTGGTGTACTTTAATCAGCAAATAAAACTACTGATCCACTAAGAGCGCCATCTAATGACAAATCTACACATTTATCTACATATAATAAAATAACAAAAACATGACAGAGCAAAGCATACACTGACAAAAACCCATAATATATCATAGTTGCCAACAGTCCCGATTTTCCCGGGACAATCCCGATTTTGGGACCCTCGTCCCGATTGGAGAGTGTCCCGAATTCGGGATTTCCCATAAGGAAAATTGGTAATGTTTTTTTTTTTGTATTTTTGGAGCAGCGGGCTCCAGCAAAATGGCGGCCGGCGCCGCCGCTCTCTCTTCCTCTAGTGTTCAATGGAGAGGGGAAGGGGGCTCGATCCGTGCAGCCAATGAAGCGCCTTCTTTAGCTGCACGGCCCCTCCCCTCTCCACTGAAGCGAGCAGAAGACACAGCGTCGTCGCCGTGTTATGCTGAAAGCTCCCAGCCCCCTACTGCGCAAGCGCTGCACCTGCGCAGTACAGGGGGTCCTCCATTGCCGAGTGGAACTTACTCGGCAGAACACCGGCCGCTCCTGCACTGAGCGGGGGCCGGGCTGCATTGAGGGGGGCTTCACTAACAGTGGGGGCTGCACTAACTGAGAGGGGGCTGCACTAACTGAGAGGGGGCTGCACTAATAGAGGGGGGCTGCACTGAGGGGGGGCTGCAATAATAGAGGGGGGGTCTGCACTGATGGAGGGGGTCTATACAGACTCTGACGGGGGCACCTGATGCAAGGACAGACTCTGGCGGGGGCACCTGATGCGAGGACAGACTCTGGCGGGGGCACCTGATGCGAGGACAGACTCTGGCGGGGGCACCTGATGCGAGGACAGACTCTGGCGGGGGCACCTGATGCGAGGACAGACTCTGGCGGGGGCACCTGATGCAAGGACAGACTCTGGCGGGGGCACCTGATGCAAGGACAGACTCTGCTGGTGGCACCTGATGCAAGGACAGACTCTGCTGGTGGCAGGCGACGTGGCTAGTGACACTCTCAGGGATCCCACTGATTCGGCATTATGGTGAGTTGAATGATTTAATTTTATATTACAATGTAATAATAGAAATAATGCGCTTCAATCATCCTGACACCATAACAACCATGGTGCCGGGATGATTAAAGCGTTAACACCAGGCGTTTGGAGTATCTTTATCTGCTGATTGTTAAACTTTCTAGAATACACATATTTCTATTGTGTAGGATCTGGAGCTGTTGTCCCGTCATTTCCCTCTCCATCCCTCATTCATCTCAGACTCTAACCACACCCTCTTGAGCCACGCTCATTTAAGCCACGTCCACTGTTCACACAAGCCACGCCCACTTTCATGCAAGCCACGCCCATTTTCATACAAGCCACGCCCACTTTTCGCATAATCCACGCCCATTTTTCGTCGCGACGCGCCCCGCACTTGGGCATTTTTGTAAGCCACGCCTACAAACAAATGCCCCACCCCCTAATTATTGTACAGCTCCGCCTACAGCCAAAAAAGTGTCCCACATATTTTTTTTTCAATGTTGGCAACTATGAATATATGCCCACCAATCACATACTGTACATTCTCTCTAATGACCAAATTGGCATTGCAAAGGAAAGAAAATAAAGAAAGTCTTACTCAGATTTCTGTACACGGTGGTATTACATTCACATATTCCTAATGAGTTACAAACTTCATCTGTAGCACATTTTGTCTCACAGAAAGGAAAAGCTGCAGAAGACAAAGCAGAAAAATATCTCATAAATGACAAATCCTAAATGGTCAGACTCAGAAAGTTCACTCCGAACTGATATGAAAATACTTACTTGAGCAACAGGACTGATTTTTATTGTGAAATAGGCCTTTTGGACAGCAGGAGCTCAACTCAGAGTTAGTGCAATCAATACCTGGAGTTGGGACACAGGTCACAGAGCGATTACTACTACAGGAACATCCATTGTCAGGAGGACAGTCCCCAGAACACGAGGAAGAGTTACAAAATGTCAGATCCGCGTACGTAGCTGGGAAGAGAAGAAAAAGATGTCAGAAACCAGGAACTTTTGCAGTTAGTCAGTTTTCAGATCAAGTCACATGACTAAAAAAACATCTGTAATATCTTTTGAATTGCAAAAATTACAGTATTTGTAAAACTGGCCATAAACTTTTGAAAACAGTAAAAAACAAAACAAAAAAAAACAACTAATCAAAATGTGTATTATTTCCTTGGTGACGGCAATGACTTTATAGTCCTAATGTAAAATGCCCATTTACTATGAGAATGAAAGGAAAAGGAGGGGAAAAACAGCCAGAACCCCCTTTTCCTCATGGGATTGTGGCAGCGGGGGTTGCTAGGATCACCTCAGATTGGAAAAATGCGGGAAAGGGGGTTCCGAGCCCCAGATTTCAGTCGTCTAAGTAGCAGCAAGCTGTGGTGTTCCCTCCCCTCCTCCCTCAGTCGCAGCTATTCTATTATTGTGGCAGTGTCGCAGACATCTCAAGTCTCCCGCATTTCAGGAGCGGCTCCCGGACATCCTCAGTGAGGGTGGGGGCAGTATCAGGCTGTCTAATGTAGTATAATCTTCCAATCCTGGTTGGTTCCTCTGCCTTCAATCGAGACCACTCCTCCCTCATTGGCTCTGGAGAAGCTCTGAATTTTCGGCGCAAAGAGAGGAAAGGAGCTGGAGCCGAGGATGTGAAATGTCAGCACAGCACTTAAAACTAGTGCGGACTGGACACTGAGCCTGTCACCCGGCTGAGAGAGGGAGAGAGGAGGAGAACGTCACACCACGAGCCTGGACATGCCACTGTTCAGGTAACACACCCCATCCCCTCGGGTCCATGGATAAGGCTTGAGAGCATTGCAGAGTAATGTCCAGAAAGGAGAAGCTTGATCTCTGCTTGTCTTGTGTTCCTGTCAGCACCCTCCTCCCCAGGGAGGACAGAGCAAGCAGAAGAACACACTCACCAGAGCTCTCCCAAGGCAAGATAACAGGCTGGATAACAGATGACATTCTTCTCCTGTGAGTCCCAATTGTTCTGCCTTCCACACTATAAATCTGTGCTGAAAACTTGTCCTGTACCTCAGCAGGACATGTATGGTGAAAGTGAAAGTAAAATTCCTGAATGTGTTAGGAATATAATGGGACTTTTCAGGTGGATGCATTTCACAAAATCATTCTGTTTAATATATGTGTAATATATCTGTAGCACCTGAAAAGTCCCAGTATATTCCTAACATATTCAGGAATTTGAGCAATAACAGCAAAGTAGGGCTGAAACAACTAATCGATTAATCGTCAACTAATCGATTATGAAATTAATCAATTACTATTTTCATAATCGATTAATCGGCCAGTAACATAATGGGGTTAAAAAAAAATAAAATGAGCCCTTTATAGTACAAAAAGAGCAAATAATCACTACTGTAAATATTACTTTCACAGTTTTACAGTAAAAAATGAACCCCTTACAGTAGTGATTATCTGCTTTTTTTTTGTACTATAAAGGGCTAATTTTAGTTTTTTTAACCCCATTATGTTACTAAACGTCTTAGACCTGGTTCACATCTATGTTTTTTGCAGAAACGCACTACAGTTCATTTACATGGTTTCCTATGGAACAATATACTTCAATGGAGAATCTGCAGAAAAGCATGTAATGTGTTTTTGCAGCAATTTGTGTTCTTTAATCTGCCCAACAACAAATTGGCCAAAAAAAAATGCAAACACACAAAATCGCAGCAAAATCATGTGCGCAAAAATCAAAAAGCACTGCAGAAACAGATCAAAAGCAAACTGCATAGGTGTGTACCGAGCCTTATGCTGGCCACACCGATCAATTTTCAGATGAGAATATTCAGACGAAAAATCTTTGTACATTCACTGAATGAAAGAATTTTGTTTGAAATGTTCACTTGTTTTTAACATTCTGTTTTTAAAATGAATGTAATTTCTGATTGAAAACCACATACACTGTCTGAAAATTCCTATGACCAAGAAGTTTTCTATTATTTCCAAATTTTCCTGTCACTGTGGTTGAAAATGAACGTCGATTTGACCCCCACTAACGATTAGAAAAACAAACGAACGTTCTTAAAATGACATTTTTTTTTAAGGAAGACATTGTTTGTTTTTAATAAAAAAAAATTGATCTCTGAGTCTGATATTTACCAGATTCACCCTCTAATAGTATATACAGTATATCTCTCCTCTAATAGTTTATACAGTATATCTCCTCTAATAGTATATATCTCCTCTCATAGTATATACAGTATATATCTCCTCTCATAGTATATACAGTATATATCTCCTCTCATAGTATATACAGTATATATCTCCTCTCATAGTATATACAGTATATATCTCCTCTCATAGTATATACATTACATCTCTTCTGTCTGTTATTCTCAGAGTGGATTAGATATTTTGCTCCCTAACCATATAGTTGGTTATTTATATTTACCACTGCATAGAGATATTTAAGAATAAATTACCTTTTTTTTTTTTTTTTTTTTTTTTTTTTTTTAAACTTTACATATTAACTAAATTATACACCACACTTTTTTTTTTTAAAGGTTATTAACCGATTAATCGAAACAATAATCGGCCAACTAATCGATTATGAAAATAATCGTTAGTTGCAGCCCTACAGCAAAGGATGTGGTTCCATAATACAGCTCAACTCCAGGATTAAAATTTTTTAAAAAATCCAATCTTGAGAGGTGTGTGTGTGTGTGTGTGGGGGGGGGGGGGGGAGAAGAATAGAGTCTTTCACTTAGCGGTTTCCAGGAACAGGTTAGTGAAAGACTGTTGTAAAACATACACAGGTGCTGCGGGGAACCAGTCAGCGCTGGAAGAAGCCAGCTGAAGCGAGGAATTCGGTAAAGTTAGGTACACACACATCAAAATTCAGTTTAGCAGGGAACAGACAAATTTTGATCTCTGTGAACCCCTAGTGTAGACGGAAGCCAATCATTAGACCACCTTAGTATATTCATGCCATCCCACATACTGACTCCTATCACCTTGAATACTTCAAATAACTGAAGTGGTCATGGTGGTTAGAGTGTTCTTTAATATCTCGAAGAAGTAAACCTGCGTATACTGATTCCATTTAATTCGATCATCCTCTAGATGTATAAAAGGAAAAAAGAGGGGCAAATGGGACTTTAAATGAAGCATGTCAATTGAAAGTATAATAATGAATACATGTGAGTAGGTAAAATGATTGGATTTAATTTAAAGTCAATAACCCCTAAGGGTAGTCCATGATTTTGATGCATACAGTACCAATAAAGTAGTATAGATACAGACATAGTCGCATGACTTGATATAGAAGCATATTTGGCAGTAACAATCATTAAAGACTCAGTAGTGCAAACAAATTAATGGACATACATAAATGCAGTTCATAACAGAAATACATGAATTAAAATCACCAATCAAGATCACAAAATTGCATGAAATGAGAAAAAACTTGATAAAACAATTAATGAATATCAGGAATAAAATTCGGCTTGATGGGCATCCTTAGTTTGAGACCCCGACGCGATTCTTGGCTTCTTGCCAGTCATCAGTGTTGTAATATGTTGTAATGTTCACCGATTTATGTGGGACATTATTATATGTATATACACATACAGTCAATATTAACAAGGCCAGAATTGAGTTGACGATGGTCTATTTGTCCAAGCCAACTCAATTTTAATATAACAGCTGAAAACCCTTTGATGTGTTAATCTCATGCAAGTCTACCTAGGGGTGTGAGGTATGGGCTGTTAACCTAATTGAACATTTCAAAGGGTACATTGTTTAAAGGACCATAGAAGAAATATTTATTGATGGTAATTAGACTTGAGGGGGTAACAATGGGATCAAGGAGTGTTTTGGGTTGGCCTAGCGGAGGCTCCCTCCTGTGGGGCTAATTTATCAGGGGGGCTTGTTTATATGCAGGAATGTAGGTATTCCAAGGGCTCAAAAGGGTGTTAAGGTGGTATCTGTTAATCTAATTACACATATCTAAAGGGGACTTGTTGATGTTGACATGCGGGAGTGCAAATTGGGGTGGTTCATGGCTGTTCACGGCTGGGGGTTGTTGTCTGTTTGAAAGACTAAAGCTAATCAAAGTCCTAAATTGAAACGGCCAATCAAATTGCTCAGCCATTCAATATTTAGTGAATATAACACGGCATTCAGTCTATAGGTTGGTAGGGAGGCTTGTCTGTGTATCGAGACACAGACCTATGAACATGGGGTTCTGAATTATATCTACTCTGTCGGATTTTTCTGTCATCTGTGGACTTTGGACTTTGTTCTGTGTTGGAAGTCAATAAAGGGCATCTCTCTGGAAGAATTGGGTTGCTGCGGAAGAGTACTTACTAATTCATCATCATAACCATGATACTATCCACCTAATACATATATTCGATCACTACAATCAGGGGTGGGATGCATAATTTAACTGAGAAAAACAAAGGAATATCATAAATATTGATACATGTGGAACCTCAGGCTAATAGAGAAAATTATATCAAAATTGTCCAAATTGTCTACTTTAAATTAAAGTCCCATTTGCCCCTCTTTTTTCCTTTTATATATTAACCCGGAATGGAAGCATGCCATTGATATTCAGTTATGCGACTAGTCTTCTTTTTATACATCCTCTAGATGTGTTAAACTGGGGAGGGGGGTATGTTTTGTCAGGTTGGGATGTATGGTGTCCCCTTATTTAAGGGGGACAGTTTACATATTTAAAAAAATGTGATATATTTATTATTAAAAGTGTTGATAATATTTGAAGTGAATATTTGAGTTATGGGGTGATTCCCCTCTGGATAGCTCCTTCCATCAAATATCTGCCGGATTGTTGAATCCAAACACCTGATTGACCTACCGCCGTATGGTGAGTGTGTCCACTTCTCATGGTAAGCGTACCCATTCCTTCAATATTTCCATCTTGATGCGGCAAATATCTTATGAAGAGGTTATTCCTGTCTCATATAGTGGTTGATTTACTATCATCTATAGGCATCATCTACACATGGGACTTTATTTCATTTTACTGAAGAATCCCCTTTTTTTTGGTTTATCACAGACAGTTTTAGTTGCAGTTTTTTTTAATTTTTTTGCTGTCTCACATGGACATTTTCACCTACCTGTGACAAACTTTCCTGATTTGTTTGTCCTTTGTTGTTGTATATTGTTTACGTTAATATCTGACCTGCAAGTTAGTGCCGGTTCACACTAGACGCGGCACGACTTGCAGGTCACCTCACCGAGGCGACCTGCACACGACTGCCGGGGCGACTTGCAAGACGACTTCTGTATAGAAGTCTATGCAAGTCGCCCCCAAAGTAGTACAGGAACCTTTCTTCTAAGTCGGAGCGACTTGCGTCGCTCCGATTAGAACGGTTCCATTGTACAGAACGGGAGGCGACTTGTCAGGCGACTAGGTCGCCTGACAAGTCGCCCCAGTGTGAACCGGCTCTTACTATCAGCTTTATATTTGCACGTGAGGTGATACTTCACTTTCACACTTTGTTACACACTAGCGCTGCATTTTTTATCTTTTCACTTGTTTGTGCAGTTTACTATACTGTATACTGTTACTATACTGTTTATGCTAGCTGCTTTACTATTTTTTTACCTACTTTTAAGTTTTATCACTAGTAGCACAACATTGTTTCATACTTATTGCTTTCACACTGGAGACACGGGTACGTTACTTTGCGCAGCCGTGCCATTCTGCCGACTTAAATGTACAGGAGCCGGTCGGGAACCGGTTATACAAGTACATAGAAGGGAGTGGACAGAAACACTCAGCTGTCAAGCCCTGTTCACATCTCTGCATAGTGGGAACTCACATTCCCACATGCGTTTTTTTTTTTTTAGTGAGGTGGGAGGTGTTTTGGAGCATTTTCACTCATCACACATAGGGCAGCCCCTACACCTGAATGGACTGCCCAAAGAAGCTTCAGGACTTTTTTTAAGCGCGGAGCTCGGTGCATTTTTTACTGTTATTTTTGGTGCAGCGCATTTCTGAAATGCAAGGAAACACACAGATGTGAATGGAGCCTCATTGTTCTCGTGTTATCGCACCAATTTCACTTTCAGGCCCCATTCACATCTAGCATAGTGGGAGTGAATGTTTTGTGTCTCGTTTTTCCTGTGACACGCATAGGGCAGCCCATTGATTTAAATGGGTTGTGCTATATGTGGCTTATGGGACATGTTGGGGTTTTGTGGGCTGCGTGTTTGCAGCATTTGTCCCTCGTTTTTTCACATGGCAAAATGTGTGTTTGCTTCTGTGTTTGGTGTGCCGTTACCAATTAATGGCACTGAAAGCGCAACTAGTAATTTTAGGTGTATAAAAGGTGGCCATACACTATACAATATGATTGTACAATCTTCTTTAGATTTACCAAATTTATATAATAGGAGGAAACACCTATCTAGCCAATTACTCTGTATCCAATCAGGCAGGCCCTTGCACTACATAATTGATGACAGATCCAAAGGAGATTGTACAATCAGATTGTATAGTGTATGGCCACCTTTTATACACCTAAAATTACTAGTTGCGCTTTCAGTGCCATTAACTGTTAACACCACACCAAACACGGAAGCAACAGCAAACACACATTTTGGCATGCTAAAGTGGAGGTCCGACCACCGCTGCAAAAATTAAAAGCCAGCAGCTACACATACTGCAGCTGCCTACTTTTAATAGGACACTTACCTGTCCTGGAGTCCAGCGATGTTGGCACCGCAGCTGATGTTTCTATCGGCTGTCGGCTGCTGCCACCTCCTCCATTGTGAGAAAGGGAACCCAGCAGTGTAGCCTTACGGCTTCACGCTGGGAACCCTACTGCGCATGCGCGAGGCTCCGCCCCTCTCTCCTACTGGCCCGGCGGCCGGGGAAGGAGGAGGGAAGAGGGAGGAGGAGGGAGCCCCAACGATTATGCAAATACCCGCGGCTGAGGCTCCCGGAAGTGGGGACAAGATACCTGTAAAAGACAAGTATCCTGTCCCCCCTCCCCCTCGAAAGGTGCCAAATCTGGCACCGGAGGGGGGAAGGAATACAACGAGTGGAAGTTCTGATTTTGGGTGGAACTCCACATTAAAAAAGTAATGGCAAATGCTGCAAAATGTACAGTAAAAAACACGCAACCCACAAACCGCCAACATGTCCCATAAGCCACATATAGCACAACCCATTGAAATCAGCAGGCTGCCCTATGCGTGTCACAGGAAAAACGTGCCACAAAACGTTTGCTCCCACTATGCTAGATGTGAAATTGGTGCGATAACACAAGAACAATGAGGCTCCATTCACATCTGTGCATTTCCTTGCATTTCAGAAATGCGCTGCACCAAAAATCGCAGTAAAAAACGCACCAAGCTCCACTCTAAAAAAATTTCTGAAGCTTCTTTTGATCGATTGCTGTGTGTAGGGCAGTCCATTCAGGTGGATGGGCTGCCCCATGTGTGATGAGTGAAAATGCTCCAAAACACCTCCCCGCCTCGCTAAAAAGCTAAAAAAAACGAATGTGGGAATGCGAGTTCCCGCTATGCAGAGATGTGAACGGGGCTTGACAGCTGAGTGTTTCTGTCCACTCCCTTCTATGTACTTCGATAAAGATGGCCATACACTATGCAATCTGATTGTGTATTTAGTGAGAAGGGTAATCACTGATTGATTGCATTTCATTTAAAAAACGTGCAGCTGGGAGTGTGGATGATGCAGGGTGTGTGCTAATGAGATCAGCTGGTCAACTCCTTCCTGTGTCATGACCTAAAGTCTGTAAGGACGTAAGACAGAAGCAATAGATATGTTTGGAATGATGGATGGAGGACAGTAAGGTACGTGTCTGTAGATTTTATGGAAAGCTTTGATATTTTTGCAAAAAAAAGTACACGAATGCTATACTGGTGCATAGGGGGGGCTGGAATTTAGAAAAAAAAAAAGTGAACTTAGACTTTAAAGTGGAACTTCACCTAAAAAGGGTAGTTCCACTTTTTGTGTGTCCCCCCCCCCCCTTTTGGGAGGTATTTTACTTTTAATTTTTATTTTTTTTAGAGAGCAGGTACCTAGTTTTGACAGGTACATGCTTCCACTTCTACTGGAACTGCCTAAGCAATCCCAGCAGAAGTTATATAACCCCCTCCCCCCACAACCTCATGGGACACATAACAGGTCCCGGGAGCAGGTCATCCATTCACAAAGCTCAGCGTGTATGTGCAGTGGGGAACTGGCTGTTAAGCTGCAAAGAGTCACAGCCGGCTTCCCACAGTAAACATGCCGGCACCGGGGTCCCGAAGACCCGGCCTGGGTAAGTGCAGATCCTTCAACAGATAAGTGTCCTTCTATTTAGACCTCATGCACACTGGACGTTTTTGGACATTTTTTACAGCTGCTGTTTTTGGCTTCAGACTTTCTTTGTACAGTCAATAAACTCTCCAGCATGTTATCCTATGTGTCCATGCACACATAGGCTGTTATCAACTGTTTCTGGCTGGGGTGTTTTTTGGGCGTAAAAAAAAATCCAACCCGGAGTTCTTCAGCTGTAAAAACGCTCGAACGTCAAGAAACAAGGAAGAACACAGATAAACGCTCAAAATATGGTTCACCAACGCTTTTGATCCCATTAAAAAAAAAAAAGATTAAAAGCGCTAATGCTAAATGCTAAAAAACTTTTTTGCAAAAATATTGAAAAACTCACTGCAAAGCTACTGCCATTTTTATAACGTTATTTTAATGTCCAGTGTGCATGAGGCCTAAAAGTCAGTAGCTACAGCATTTGTACTGTAGCTGCTGATTTTTCATTTTTTTTTCAGACTGAAGAACCTCTTTAAAGTGGAGTTTTACCCAAAAATGGAACTTCCGCTTTAAGGGAAGGTGACCCCCTGACATGCCACGTTTGGCATGTCATTTTTTTGGAGGGGAAGCGGAAACCCTCTTTTTAGAGGGTTCCAGCTCCCACTTCCTCCCAGGGCTCCACGGCGCTGGAAGGGAGATCACCTCTCCCCCCTCCCTCTCGGAAATCATCTGGGACACGTCACAGGACCCAGATGATTGCCCGGCCAGTCAGAGCGCGCAGCGCGGCTCACGCGTGCCTGGCTGTGACAATGCCGGTGCCGCAGAGAGGAGGGGAATACGAGCGGGGCTTTGTTCCCCCGCATCGCTGGACCCTGGGACAGGTAAGTGTCTGATTATTAAAAGTCAGCAGCTGCCGTATTTGCAGCTGCTGACTTTTATTTTTTATTTTTTATTGGAACTCCGCTTTAAAGCGGAGGTCCACCCTAAAGGAAAAAAAATACATAAAAACGCTCCTTTTTTTGGAAAAAAACATTTTTACTTACCAGAAATGCCTGTTGCTATGCAGATTGTCCTAATCTGCCACTGCCTATTCCGCGATGATCTTCATTCTTCTCCTCCTCGTGTTGTTTTCTAGGATATTTGGGCGTGGTGTCTTCTGGGACCTGTGTGTGTCACAGAAGACAGCCGCCCATTCACAAATCGCCGGGGGACTCGCGCATGCGCAGTAGGAAACTGGCAGTGAAGCCTGTTGTGGATTCATGGAGGAATACATTTTATATTTACTGGCAAAAATATGAAAGTTTCTTAGGCCTCAAAAAGTAGATGAACCATGGTTATTGCAGTTATTGAACTGTTGCCCTTTTGGAGACCTTTAGGACAAAATAGACGTTCTCATGTTTTTCCAAGTTTTTCTACTACATCAAATATTGAAGACTTTTACAAGCATGTATTGTGAAGAAAAACTCGATGGAACAATGGCTGCTCTCGTCACAGAACAAGGAGATATTTACATGGTATTAGTGAATAAACGAAAACTTTCCTTACAGCCATAGGAGACAAGGTTATACAGACTATTCTCACATAGAAATAACCTCACCTGGCCTAAACCTATTGTGTTCAAGTGAGGGACTGTTTAACCACTTGCCGACCGCCTCACGCCTATATACGTGAGCAGAGCGGCACGGGCAGGCAAAATCACGTACCTGAAACGTGATTGCCTTCCCGCGGGTGGGGGGTCCGATCGGACCCCCCCCCGGTGCCAGCTGCGGTCGGCATTTGGTTGGAAGCGATGGGAGACGAGGGGGAGGCCATCCGATCGTGGCCCCCCCCTCGCGATCGCTCCCAGCCAATGACAAACATCCCCTGCCTCTGTATAGTACACAGAGGCAGAGGATGTGATGTCATCTCTCCTCGGCTCGGGAGTTTCCGTTCCAGCGCCGAGGGGAGATGACATGTAAGTGCACCAACACTCACACACACACAGTAGAACATGCCAGGCATACATTACACCCCCGATCGCCCCCCGATCCCCCCCCAATCACCCCCCCCTGTCACAAACTGACACCAAGCAGGTTTTTTTTTTTTTTGTTTTTTTTTTCCTGATTACTGCATAGTGTCAGTTTGTGACAGTTAGCAGTTAGGGTAGTGACTGTTACCCCCCTGTAGGTCTAGGGTACCCCCCTTACCCCCCTAATAAAGTTTTAACCCCTTGATCACCCCCCGTCACCAGTGTCGCTAAGCGATCATTTTTCTGATCGCTGTATTAGTGTCGCTGGTGACGCTAGTTAGGGACGTAAATATTTAGGTTCGCCGTCAGTGTTTTATAGCGACAGGGACCCCCATATACTACCGAATAAATGTTTTAACCCCTTGATTGCCCCCTAGTTAACCCTTTCACCACTGATCACCGTATAACCGTTACGGGTGACGCTGGTTAGTTTGTTTATTTTTTATAGTGTCAGGGCACCCGCCGTTTATTACCAAATAAAAGTTTAGCCCCCTGTAGGTCTAGGGTACCCCCCTTACCCCCCCTAATAAAGTTTTAACCCCTTGATCACCCCCTGTCGCCAGTGTCGCTAAGCGATCATTTTTCTGATCGCTGTATTAGTGTCGCTGGTGACGCTAGTTAGGGACGTAAATATTTAGGTTCGCCGTCAGTGTTTTATAGCGACAGGGACCCCCATATACTATCTAATAAATGTTTTAACCCCTTGATGGCCCCCTAGTTAACCCTTTTACCACTGATCACCGTATAACCGTTACGGGTGACGCTGGTTAGTTTGTTTATTTTTTATAGTGTCAGGGCACCCGCCGTTTATTACCGAAAAAAGGTTTAGCCCCCTGATCGCCCGGCGGTGATATGCGTCGCCCTAGGCAGCGTCAGATTAGCACCAGTACCGCGAACACCCATGCACGCACCGTACACGCACCGTACACCTCCCTTAGTGGTATAGTATCTGAACGCATCAATATCTGATCCGATCAGATCTATACTGGCGTCCCCAGCAGTTTAGGGTTCCCAAAAACGCAGTGTTAGCGGGATCAGCCCAGATACCTGCTAGCACCTGCGTTTTGCCCCTCCGCCCGGCCCAGCCCAGTCCAGCCCACCCAAGTGCAGTATCGATCGATCACTGTCACTTTTTTTTGTAGCGTTTTGGTGAACTGGCAAGCACCAGCGCCCTAGTACACCCCGGTCGTAGTCAAACCAGCACTGCAGTAACACTTGGTGACGTGGCGAGTCCCATAAGTGCAGTTCAAGCTGGTGAGGTGGCAAGCACAAGTAGTGTCCCGCTGCCACCAAAAAGACAAACACAGGCCCGTCGTGCCCATAGTGCCCTTCCTGCTGCATTCGCCAATCCTAATTGGGAACCCACCGCTTCTGCAGCGCCCGTACTTCCCCCATTCACATCCCCAACCAAATGCAGTCGGCTGCATGAGAGGCATTTTCTTTATGTCCTCCCGAGTACCCCTACCCAACGAACCCCCCCAAAAAAGATGTTGTGTCTGCAGCAAGCGCGGATATAGGCGTGACACTCACTATTATTGTCCCTCCTGTCCTGACAATCCTGGTCTTTGCATTGGTGAATGTTTTGAACGCTACCATTCACTAGTTGAGTATTAGCGTAGGGTGCAGCATTGCACAGACTAGGCACACTTTCACAGGGTCTCCCAAGATGCCATCGCATTTTGAGAGACCCGAACCTGGAAGCGGTTACAGTTATAAAAGTTACAGTTACAAAAAAAAAGTGTAAAAAAAAAAAAAAAACACAAACAAAAATAAAAAAAAATAGTTGTCGTTTTATTGTTCTCTCTCTCTATTCTCTCTCTCTATTGTTCTGCTCTTTTTTACTGTATTCTATTCTGCAATGTTTTATTGTTATTATGTTTTATCATGTTTGCTTTTCAGGTATGCAATTTTTTATACTTTACCGTTTACTGTGCTTTATTGTTAACCATTTTTTTGTCTTCAGGTACGCCATTCACGACTTTGAGTGGTTATACCAGAATGATGCCTGCAGGTTTAGGTATCATCTTGGTATCATTCTTTTTAGCCAGCGGTCGGCTTTCATGTAAAAGCAATCCTAGCGGCTAATTAGCCTCTAGACTGCTTTTACAAGCCGTGGGAGGGAATGCCCCCCCCCCCACCGTCTTCCGTGTTTTTCTCTGGCTCTCCTGTCTCAACAGGGAACCTGAGAATGCAGCCGGTGATTCAGCCAGCTGACCATAGAGCTGATCAGAGACCAGAGTGGCTCCAAACATCTCTATGGCCTAAGAAACCGGAAGCTACGAGCATTTTATGACTTAGATTTTGCCGGATGTAAATAGCGCCATTGGGAAATTGGGGGAGCATTTTATCACACCGATCTTGGTGTGGTCAGATGCTTTGAGGGCAGAGGAGAGATATAGGGTCTAATAGACCACAATTTTTTCAAAAAAGAGTACCTGTCACTACCTATTGCTATCATAGGGGATATTTACATTCCCTGAGATAACAATAAAAATGATTTAAAAAAAAAAAAAATGAAAGGAACAGTTTAAAAATAAGATAAAAAAGCAAAAAAATAATAAAGAAAAAAAATAAATAAATAAAAAGCACCCCTGTCCCCCCTGCTCTCGCGCTAAGGCGAACGCAAGCGGCGGTCTGGCGTCAAATGTAAACAGCAATTGCACCATGCATGTGAGGTATCACCGCGAAGGTCAGATCGAGGGCAGTAATTTTAGCAGTAGACCTCCTCTGTAAATCTAAAGTGGTAACCTGTAAAGGCTTTTAAAGGCTTTTAAAAATGTATTAATTTTGTTGCCACTGCACGTTTGTGCGCAATTTTAAAGCATGTCATGTTTGGTATCCATGTACTCGGCCTAAGATCATCTTTTTTATTTCATCAAACATTTGGGCAATATAGTGTGTTTTAGTGCATTAAAATTTAAAAAAGTGTGTTTTTTCCCCAAAAAATGCGTTTGAAAATCGCTGCGCAAATACTGTGTGAAAAAAAAAAAATGAAACACCCACCATTTTAATCTGTAGGGCATTTGCTTTAAAATAATATATAATGTTTGGGGGTTCAAAGTAATTTTCTTGCAAAAAAAAATAATTTTTTCATGTAATCAAAAAGTGTCAGAAGGGGCTTTGTCTTCAAGTGGTTAGAAGAGTGGGTGATGTGTGACATAAGCTTCTAAATGTTGTGCATAAAATGCCAGGACAGTTCAAAACCCCTCCAAATGACCCCATTTTGGAAAGTAGACACCCCAAGCTATTTGCTGAGAGGCATGTCGAGTCCATGGAATATTTTATATTGTGACACAAGTAGCGGGAAAGAGACAAATTTTTTTTTTTTTTTTTTTTTTTTGCACAAAGTTGTCACTAAATGTTATATTGCTCAAACATGCCATGGGAATATGTGAAATTACACCCCAAAATAAATTCTGTTGCTTCTCCTGAGTACGGGGATACCACATGTGTGGGACTTTTTGGGAGCCTAGCCGCGCACGGGACCCCGAAAACCAAGCACCGCCTTCAGGCTTTCTAAGGCCGTAAATTTTTGATTTCACTCTTCACTGCCTATCACAGTTTCGGAGGCCATGGAATGCCCAGGTGGCACAAACCCCCCCCAAATTACCCCATTTTGGAAAGTAGACACCCCAAGCTATTTGCTGAGAGGTATAGTGAGTATTTTGCAGACCTCACTTTTTGTCACAAAGTTTTGAAAATTGAAAAAAGAAAAAAAAAATTTTTTTTTCTGGTCTTTCTTCATTTTCAAAAACAAATGAGAGCTGCAAAATACTCACCATGCCTCTCAGCAAATAGCTTGGGGTGTCTACTTTCCAAAATGGGGTAATTTGGGGGGGGTTTGTGCCATCTTGGCATTTTATGGCCTTCAAAACTGTGATAGGTAGTGAGGAGTAAAATCAAAAATGTATGCCCTTAGAAATCCTGAAGGTGGTGCTGGGTTTTCGGGGCCCCGTACGCGGCTAGGCTCCCAAAAAGTGCCACACATGTGGTATCCCCGTACTCAGGAGAAGCAGCTGAATGTATTTTGGGGTGCAATTCCACATATGCCCATGGCCTGTGTGAGCAATATATCATTTAGTGACAACTTTTTGTAAATTTTTTTTTTTTTTTTTTTTTTTTGTCATTATTCAATCACTTGGGACAAAAAAAAAAAATATTCAATGGGTTCAACATGCCTCTCAGCAATTTCCTTGGGGTGTCTACTTTCCAAAATGGGGTCATTTGGGGGGGTTTTGTACTGCCCTGCCATTTTAGCACCTCAAGAAATGACATAGTCAGTCATAAACTAAAAGCTGTGTAAATTCCAGAAAATGTACCCTAGTTTGTAGACGCTATAACTTTTGCGCAAACCAATAAATATACGCTTATTGACATTTTTTTTACCAAAGACATGTGGCCGAATACATTTTGGCCTAAATGTATGACTAAAATTTAGTTTATTGGATTTTTTTTATAACAAAAAGTAGAAAATATCATTTTTTTTCAAAATTTTCAGTCTTTTTCCGTTTATAGCGCAAAAAATAAAAACGGCAGAGGTGATCAAATACCATCAAAAGAAAGCTCTATTTGTGGGAAGAAAAGGACGCAAATTTCGTTTGGGTAGAGCATTGCATGACCGCGCAATTAGCAGTTAAAGCGACGCAGTGCCGAATTGTAAAAAGTGCTCTGGTCAGGAAGGGGGTAAATCCTTCCGGGGCTGAAGTGGTTAAGTAGCTAACACCTTGGCTAACAAAACCCATTGTGTGAATTTTAGGAACTGTTTAGACAAACAAGTCATTTCTAAACATCCAGTGGGAAAGATTTGAAGTTGGTGCAAGTCAAAAATATTTTAAAAGTATCTATAAGGTTATTATAAGTCATTTCAAACTATCTATGACATTGTAGGTCACAGAGACATATTATAATTTTGGCATCTGCGAACCCAACAACTTTGGTATGAAGAAAATATATATGAAAGTGTGATTTTCTAAGTAGGAGTGTTTTAAGAAACTAATTAGTATTAGGAAAAACATATAATTATGATTATAACTATATAAGACTGTAGCCCTTGCTTAGATAAACAAATATTCAGTGGAGATACCAGAAGTTATACAGGTATCCATATAGATAATCATTTTTATGTAGTATTGATGAATATATATATAACAACGTGTGTCTTTCATAGATAGACCAGTTTTTATAGACATACATTTATAGAGACACATATATATGTAACCAATTTATGTAATAGTGATTAATCAAGATTATACTGAGTGTATTTTATATTAGACCGATTACCAGAATATTTAAAGGTATATACTCTTATCACCATTATACACATTATGAAAATAGAACGTATTAACTTAAAAAGATAACCTCAGAACACATGTGAGACGACTGGTGGTTGAAGGTGGTATTATTTGAACTCACTAAATTTACGAGAAAGGTAAATGATTACGGTAAGTTTATAACCAATAGGAAAGAAGGCCACGTCCTTTTGGGCAGAGCCATTATAATTTTATGGTCTTATTATCTGAAATGGTATTTAGAGGCAAGTAAGATGCCAGAGAAGGGGAGGAGAAAGGGAAAGAAAAAGATGGAGAGGAAGTGAGCTCAGGGGGAGAGTTCAGAAGGAAGCTCAGGGATCCACCCTGAGGGGGGACACTGGGAGATACACACACTCCCAGACTGACACTCATGCACCATGCATGAATACATATCTTTACATTCATGAAGATTCTTAACACCTAATACTAAGAACTCGGAGGTCACAAGAAGTAAATCCTCTTTAAGAGTATCCATTTTGAAACTACGGCAGCCATCTTAACTCTGGTAACCAGCCAATAGGAACAGTAGCCATCCTGGAATGGGTAATTATGTCATGTTGATTTTTATCTTGTATGTTCTCTCAAATATTGATGTGTTGAATATTTATACAATTGATAATCATTCTCCCGAATCAATAACTGCCTTGTAGATTTTTCTCTAAAGATTCAAATTTTCATTATATTTTTCTTTTTGCATAGTTGCCACATTTATTGACAAAACAAACATCTAATTTATTTCACATTTTTAACCACTTACTTACCTGCAGTATAGTAATGGTTGTACGTGTGAAATACATTTGTTCTGTTTAATTGTCAAGTTCACAAGGTTATTGATTCTACCGAGAAGTGACGGTACACCCATTTTTGCAAGTGTTTTTATTGATTTTCAAGACGTTCCCCCTCCCCCTGTGTCACCACCATACCTGCTTCCCCCCTCCCCCCATGTCACCACCATACCTGCTTCCCCCCTCCCCCCTATGTCACCACCATAACCTGCAACCCCCTCCCCCCATATCACCACCATACCTGCATCCCCCTCCCCCCATATCACCACCATACCTGCCCCCCCATGTCATCACCATACCTGTTCCCCCCCATGTCACCATTATACATGCACCTCCTCCCCCCATATCACCACAACACCTGCAGCCCCCTCCCCCATGTCACCACTATACCTGTTCCCCCCATGTCACCATTATACCCGCACCCCTCCCCCCATATCACCACCATACCTGCAGCCCCCTCCCCCCATGTCACTACTATACCTGCCCCCCTCCCTCATGTCATCACCATACCTGTTCCTCCCCCATGTCACCACCATCCCTGCACCCCCTCCCCCATGTCAACACCATGCCTGCACCCGTCTCCCTCCTATGACAACACCATGCCTGCATTCCCCTCCCCGCATGCCTGCACCCCCTCTGGCCTAGTCATCACCATGCCTGCACCCCCTCTGGCCTAGTCATCACCATGCCTGCACCCCCTCTGGCCTAGTCATCACCATGCCTGCACCCCCTCTGGCCTAGTCATCACCATGCCTGCACCCCCTCTGGCCTAGTCATCACCATGCCTGCACCCCCTCTGGCCTAGTCACCACCATGCCTGCACCCCCTCTGGCCTAGTCACCACCATGCCTGCACCCCCCCTGGCCTAGTCACCACCATGCCTGCACCCCCTCTGGCCTAGTCACCACCATGCCTGCACCCCCTCTGGCCTAGTCACCCCCATGCCTGCACCCCCTCTGGCCTAGTCACCCCCATGCCTGCACCCCCTCTGGCCTAGTCACCCCCATGCCTGCACCCCCTCTGGCCTAGTCACCCCCATGCCTGCACCCCCTCTGGCCTAGTCACCCCCATGCCTGCACCCCCTCTTGCCTAGTCACCACCATGCCTGCACCCCCTCTGGCCTAGTCACCACCATGCCTGCACCCCCTCTGGCCTAGTCACCCCCATGCCTGCACCCCCTCTGGCCTAGTCACCACCATGCCTGCACCCCCTGATGTAAGGACGGACTCTGCTGGGCGCACCTGATGTAAGGACGGACTCTGCTGAGGGCACCTGATGTAAGGACGGACTCTGCTGGGGGAACCTGGTGGCAGGCGACGTGGCAGGTGACACGCTCTGTGGTCCCACTGATTCTGCATTATGGTGAGTTGAATGATTTCATTTTATATTACAATGTAATAAAATGCGCTTCAATCATCCTGACACCATAACAACCATGTGCCGGGATGATTGAAGCGCCAACACCAGGTGTTTGGAGTATCTTTATCTGCTGATTGTTAAACTCTGGAATACACATTGCTATTGTGGTGTAGGATCTGGGTCTGCTGTCCCTCCATCCCTCTCCCTCTACCCCCCCTTTCCCCCTTTCCCTCTCCATCCCTCATTCATCTCAGACTCTAACCACACCCCATTTGAGCCACGCCCACTATTTCACGTAAACCACACCCACGCGCCTTATTTTTCTTTCCCCTATACCACGCCTACAAACGCATGCCCCACCCCCTAATTATAGTGTGACTCCGCCTACAGCCAAAAAAGTGTCCAGAATTTTTTTTTTTTTTTACAATGTTGGCAACTATGCACGAGGGAGAGAGAGCTACCTGCTAGCAGCTGCATGGGCTTCCCCCCCTTCCTCTCCTCTCACACACATAGATACACAGAACTGTGTACTTTGTAGCCTCCCTATTGGAAGACACTGAGAGCCAATCATCAGGGAACAGCAGCAAAGAACTGTGGAATATGAAGTCCCAACACAAGGCAGCCTGACTGACTGTGTGAGGATGCAGGACTGCAAATCCCAGGCTGCACTGCAGAGTCAAGAGGATTGTTGGAGAGACTATAAAAAGCACAGGGCGGACCAGGCCGAGAGGCCTTGTTTCCTGGATCCCATCGGGGGTGCTGTGTGAGGGGATTGCAGCCTACCAAGGGGCACACAGTCTGCAGCTCCAGCCTAGAGGAACAGAACCCGCATGCTTCCAGAAGGACGCTCTGCAGCAGTGCAGAATGTCACAGAATCGGCCGACACATCTGCAGCCAGGAGAATAAGTTGATCACACTTTGAAGCACTGCTGAATGTGTATAGGATTGGTGAGGGGGCTTTGCCCAGGAATCTTATTGCCTTACATAAAACACCACACCTGAATACTGTGCACAGACACCTTTTATCCTAATCACATAGAGGAGTGCTATATCACAGCACCAGCTTTTTTACATTCCTTCTCATTACCCTGTTACATTGAGGGATCCTTGTCCACAGATCTCCTACATGCCGGTGAAAAGAACAAACGCAAAGCTTTGCTCCTAGAACATTATTGTTGTTGCTCTTAAAGGAGACACACCACTGGTGTTTGTATCACTTCATTGTGTGTGTATTGGAGGTAATATAGGCCAGCCTGGGGTTCCCCTTTAACCATAGTATTCTACATCAATCAATAGCTTGTTTAGGGAGTCCATTTATTCTGTGTATGTTATTATTCTTTTATTGTTGCATAGTGTTATTGACTGTTTTCAAAACTGTTTCAACCAAGTCCTGCTACTTATACAGGACTTGGCTGACTAATATTACTTTAAACTTTTCCCTGGCCCAAGTAAACTTGAGAGAGCAGAACTTGTGTGTTTTTACTGGGTTATTCCATTAATCACATTGCTAGGTGTGCCAGAGGGGCTGGAACAGTTCTTTGGGTTTGAGAGGCAGAATAATGGGCTGAACAAAAGCAGCTCCTTCTGGGGTATCGCTATACATGTATAAAAGGTAGTAATTTATTGAAAATAGTTAAAAACCAAGTAAAAACCTCAACGGTAATCACCCAAACTGCTGTGTGAGCATACCCACCCCCTAATCCAGGTAGGGAGCCTCCAAAGTACTAACATTGGCAAATATGCAACATAATCAACAAAGTCACTAAATGTCGGTAGAAAGCAGGGGGCTATAAGGGGTGCGTAGCTTTACACTAGATGAACAAAGAGGTGCTCAACATGTTTCTTCAGGAGCATAAAGGATTAATTACAATTTAAAACCCTGTTCAAAAACAAGCACAGTTTTAATAATAACATTTTCACGAAAATACTAACATATTGTATTCAAAATCAGTAAACCTGAATACTTACAAGCAACATATGTGGATCACGGAGAGCGAGGAACAGAGCCAGTGGCAAATATGGCCCCCCATGGGTAGGTAGATATGGGGATACACCTAGGTAGCTTATAGATTAGGTGTATTACTCAACATATATATATATATATATATATATATATATATATATATATATATATATATAGCCTAGAGTATACATATACTCTCTGCACTACATAATTGTATAAAACACTTACAGCAAGAAGTTGTTTTATGTAGTTTTATGTCGTTTTGGGGGATATATTGGAGCCCTGGTCATTCAAGTTGGACTGTCCCAGAAGAGTGCATATGCTGTCTATAATCCTCCCTCTGGAGGATTTTTTTTGTCCCAATCACCTCCTCTTGGGTCTTTGGGGACCCTTTCGAGGGCTATAAATGTAACAATTTCACAAAAATACTAACATATTGTTTTCAAAATCAGTAAACCTGAATACTTACAAGCAACATATGTGGATTAGCCACATATCTGCCCCCCCCCCCAAAAAAAAACGAAATAAGGGGGAGAATGACGGGGGGACCAACGAGCCACTCAGTAGTCCCAATACTCCTCCATGGTCCACACCTGGTACCAAAAGACAGAAAAACAACATAGAAAGCAGTTTAATACATTTTTTTACATAAAGGTTGAATATATTATGAACAACAGCTAGAGTGATGGATAGCTAACAAATTAGGGAAAAAACACAGGATCATTAGAGGAATAGTTTATAGGAACAGACTTCATTTAAGCCAGGGGGCTGGGTAGCATTGAGTCTCTCATTCCAGAGTGTCTCCCTCTGGAGGATTTCTTTGTCCCAATCACCCCCTCTTAGGTCTTTGGGGACCCTTTGGAGGGCTATAAATGTAACCAGCGAGGTGTCAAAGCCATGGTACAAGTCAAGATTAGGGATGAGCTTCGAGTCGAACAACGAACAATTTGGGGTGTTCGCGGCAAACAATAAAAGTGTAATATCCCTTTAAATTTCGTAGCTGGGGGGTGTTTATAGTATGCCTGTAAAGGGGCGCATGTTTCCTGTGTTTAGAACAGTCTGACAGCAAAATGGCATTTCAAAGGAAAAAAAAGTTATTTAAAACTACTCGCAGCTATTAATGCATTGCCGGTACGACAATACACATAAAAGTTCATTGATAAAAACGGCATGGGAATTCCCCACAGGGGAACCCCGAACCAAAATTAAAAAAAAAACGATGTGGGGGGTCCCCCTAAATTCCATACCAGGCCCTTCAGGTCTGGTATGGATATTAAGGAAAACCCTGCGCCAAAATTTAAAAAAAAAACGGCGTGGGGTTCCCCAAAAATCCATCCCTTATCTGAGCACGCAACCTGGCAGGCCGCAGGAAAAGAGGGGGGGATGAGAGAGCGCCCCCCCCCCTGAACCGTACCAGGCCACATTCCCTCAACATTGGGAGAGTGCTTTGGGGTAGCCCCCCAAAGCACCTTGTCCCCATGTTGATGAGGACAAGGGCCTCATCCCCACAACCCTGGCCGGTGGTTGTGGGGGTCTGCGGGCGGGGGGCTTATCGGAATCTGGAAGCCCCCTTTAACAAGGGGACCCCCAGATCCCGGCCCTCCCCCCTGTGTGAAATGGTAAGGGCCTACCATTTCACTAAAAAACTTTCAAAAATGTTAAAAATGACAAGACAGTTTTTGACAATTCCTTTTTATTTAAATGCTTCTTCTTTCTTCTATCTTCTATCTTCCTTCTTCTTCTGGTTCTTCCTCCGGTGTTCTCGTCCAGCATCTCCTCCGCGGCGTCTTCTTCCCTTCTTCTCCTCGGGCCGCTCCGCATCCATGGCATGGAGGGAGGCTCCCGCTCTTCTCTTCATCTTCTTCTCTTCATCTTCTTTTCGGGCCACTCCGCATCCATGCTGGCATGGAGGGAGGCTACCGCTGCGTGACGCTTCTCCTCTTCTGACGGTTCTTGCGGATGCGGAGCGGCCCGAAAAGAAGATGAAGAGAAGAAGAAGATGAAGAGAAGAGCGGGAGCCTCCCTCAATGCCATGGATGCAGAGTGGCCCGAGGAGAAGGGAAGAAGACGCCGCGGAGGAGATGCTGGACGAGAACACCGGAGGAAGAACCAGAAGATCCAGAAGAACCAGAAGAAGATGAAGGAAGATAGAAGAAAGAAGAAGCATTTAAATAAAGGAATTGTCAAAAACTGTCTCTTGTCATTTTTAACATTTTTGACAGTTTTTTAGTGAAATGGTAGGGTACTTTTGTACCCCCTTACCATTTCACACAGGGGGGAGGGCCGGGATCTGGGGGTCCCCTTGTTAACGGGGGCTTCCAAATTCCGATAAGCCCCCCGCCCGCAGACCCCCACAACCACCGGCCAGGGTTGTGGGGATGAGGCCCTTGTCCTCATCAACATGGGGACAAGGTGTTTTGGGGGGCTGCCCCAAAGCACCCTCCCAATGTTGAGGGCATATGGCCTGGTACGGTCCAGGAGGGGGCGCTCTCTCGTCCCCATCTCTTTTCCTGCGGCCTGCCAGGTTGCGTGCTCGGATAAGGGTCTGGTATGGAATTTAGGGGGACCCCCACGTCATTTTTTTTTTATTTTTTTTTTCATTTTGGTTCGGAGTTCCCCTGTGGGGAATTCCCATGCCGTTTTTATCAATGAACTTCTATGTGTATTGTCGGACCGGCAATGTATTAATAGCCGCGAGTAGTTTTAAATGACCTTTTTTTCTTTGAAATTTCATTTTGCTGTCACACTGTTCTAAACATGGGAAACATGCGCCCCTTTACAGGCATACTATTGACTCGGTTAAATTGATGATAGGCAACTCCTATCCTCATATTGATTAGTGGTTCCAAATTAATAACTACTGCAGTAGGGAACAGACACAAAAGATACGCTCAGCATCTTTCCAAATTACTGTTCTGCTTTATTATGACGCAATTGAAGGTTTTTATGCACATGATTACGTAGGTATCACATTAATATAATATTACAATTGTACGTTTATGGTAACAAGGGGCGTTACATAGGCAGGCTAATTCTAATCAGGACTCAAAAGAATGTAAACATGTACTGAAAACATTATTAGTGCTGTGTGCACAGTGAGGGCAGTGTGCAATACATATACAATACAATTATATACAGAACTTACAAATTTCCATCACACTATAAACACCCCCCAGGTACGAAATTTAAAGGGATATTACACTTTTATTGTTTCACTTTAAGCATTATTAAAATCACTGCTCCCGAAAAAGTCACCTGACAAGGGAGGGAGGAAGAAGAACATGTTTCCCGGTGTGTCTCTGGCTTAGCTGGTGATCCCCATCCTGGATATCGTATGAGGTGGTAATCCGGAATTCCTGGGAGAGAGGCCATTCCATCGCAGCAACCACGGGATACCGGACAAGAGGACGGCTTTGGGATCCTAGATTGCCTGTCACCCCTGCAGGGGTAGTGGAAGCTGGTGAGTGGGGAGCCAAAGGGGAGCACAGAAGTCACGGATTTACCTCTGTGGGCACCAAAAGTCACTAAGCTGTTGGAACTTTTCTGCTGCCATTCAAAATTGGGATGCACTATTTGAGAACAGACTCTCTCTTTTTTTGCCTTTTTTTTGAATTTTTGACGCCATTTAGAGTCTTGTTGGACTTGATTGCACTATATTGCACTTTATTGCAGATTTATAAGTTGGACTGCATGGTCATATATATGTATGTGCTGGATTGCACTGTCATATTATATACATACACTGCACTGTCATATACTTGTATTTGCACTGGCCATTTAGAGTCTTGTTGGACTCGATTGCACTATATTGCACTTTATTGCACATTTATAGGTTGGATTGCACGGTCATATACATACGTATGTGCAGGATTGCACTGTCATATTATATACATTGCACTGTCATCTATTTGTTTTTGCACTGGTACATGCATATGCCACTAATTTTGTATACATATAAGTTGGTATCACAATAGCTGCTCAGTAGCAGCACCTAGCTGTAATATAGAGGTATGTGCATTATGATAGGGGTTGCATATACATATGCCTATGTTTCCACTAGGTTTTTGTGATATAATATGAGTTCACCCAGTAAGAATTTCACAGTCTTCACCGTTTGTGTTTGGAGTACTATTTAATTTAATTTAGCATAGTCACTGTCTATGTATATTTAATTTTCCACAGCCCACAAGGGAGCGCCACACCCCCATTAACCATTCACATTACGTTAGCTCTCTTTGAGGGCTTAACCTGGGGAGGCAGCATACCTTACAATCTTCTTCTTTTCTTCTTTTCTCCCCTCCCTCCCCCCCCCCCCCATCCACCTTATCATCCTCCTCTTCCCCCACCCTCCCCCCCCCCACTTTTTCTGCTATATGTCCTAAGCGCATAGTTTTTGTGGTTTGATTGTGCACTTTATACTGTAATTTTAGAATTTTCTTTGGAATTTTCTGGGGATACGCTTTTATTGATAAACAGTAATTGTCTCTTTGCCCCTGTGCATGTGGGAGCACAATAGATAACTTAAGACCCTTCAAAGCCAAAAGTGATATCAATCTATTGCACTTCCGGTATTATGACACTCCCAGTGGGGGTCATTATTTGTTTATAAAGCAGTGAGGTGGGGGGGGGCTCCACACCCCAGACGACGGCTCCTTAGCTGAAACATGTCGGGTGGACCCCTCACGATTGCCGCCATATGATGTTTGAGCTGTTTTTTATCTTCTTCTAATATGTGAGTCTATTTTTAACTATTTTAATAAACCAGTGTTTAAACTAGGGTTGTCCCCATACCACTTTTTTAGGACCGAGTACAAGTACCGATACTTTTTTTCAAGTACTCGCCGATACCGATTACCGATACTTTTTTTTTTTTATGTCACGTGACAGTGTTTTTTTTTTTTTTAAGTGTTTTCTTTTTTTTGGGGGGGGTGGGGGTGAACGGTGTATGTGTGTTTTTTTTTTTTTTATTTACAATTTTTATTTTTTACAATAATCTTTTTTTTATTCTTTATTGCAATATGTGTTTTTTTTTTTTTTAATCAGCCCTGTTGGGGGGCTTTGGTGAGATATCAGGGGTCCTAACAGACCTCTGAAATCTCCCCCTTGAGACAGAGAAAGAGACAGAGGATAGAGATTCCCCAGTCCCTTTCTCTGCAGCCTCAGCTGCACTGAGAATGAATGGAGAGAAGACAGCGGCTCCTCTCCATTCATAAACTGAGACATCGTAATCACAGGAGATTACAATGTTTCAGTTTTGTGAATGGACAGAGTCAGCTGACTCTATCCATACACAAAGGAAGGAGGAGGGGGACAGCGGAATGGAGGGGGAGAACGGAGGGGGACAGAGAAGGAGAGGGGAACGAAGGGGACAGCGGAGAGGCACAGACAGAAAAGGAGAGAGGAACGGAGGGGACAGCGGAGAGGCACAGGGAAGGAGAGAGGAACGGAGGGGACAGCGGAGAGGCACAGAGAAGGAGAGAGGAACGGAGGGGGACAGCGGAGGGGGACAGAGGAAAGGAGGGGGCATGGAGGAGGATGCAGTGACAGTCAGCGGTGAGCGATCACCGCTGTATGTCACTAAAGCCGCTGAAAGCCGGCGGGGGGGGAGAATCTTGTAACTCCCCCACGCGCCGATCATAGCTGACTTCCAGGTATCGGGGGAAACATCGGGAGCATTTGCCCGAGTACAAGTACTTGGGCAAATGCTCAGTATCGGTGCCGATACCAATACTAGTATCGGTATCGGGGCATCCCTAGTTTAAACGTTATCACGCTATGTAAGTTTTTTTTACTCCTCGCATGGCATATGAATACTCGTTTGGCCTATGTCGGATTGCCTATGGATGTGGAAGTTGTGCTGATACCCCCCTTCCAACTGTATGCTGACGACATTTGACAAGACATATTGTCCAGACCGGTTGGTCAATAAGCCTTTTTGACTTGTATGACGTATGTCCTTTCAAGTCATTAAGTTCCGGTAAGCCTCTTGATGTTTCCGGTGATGGCCCCGGCACCAATCTAGACCCTCTGTTCACTTGTGGTTCCTTCATTGTCTACTTACCTGCCAGATTTGGTGAATTTCATCTACTCGTGAACCTGGGATTTACATTTCCACCATTTTCAGCGTGTAACCTCCATAGACTTTTTTAGTGGTGGTTTCTTTTTTCACAATTTTTCTACAAGTTTATATTATGGACTGTTACGTTTCAGGACTTTTCTTTGCATAAATTTAGGTGGTAGATTTGCTGAACCTTTACGGTTTTTCAAACATAAGTTATTGTTTATAATTGTCAATTAAGGTTTAGCATTTACGGTTTCACCCTAACTGTTTTGCTGAGCAACACAGTGTCACTTTATTGTGCAATCCATATTTATGGTCATACAAGGTGTGATGGGGTTTTTACTTACTGTTTGTATGCACTTATGGGTTGGGGTTTTTTGATTTATATGTCTGTATAATATATATAGCGCTACACTTTTATTTTCGTTGTTATCTCCTACATTGAGTCTATAGGTGTGTTAGCTGCTATCTTAGTGTTTTTTTTCTGGTTTTAGCGCAGCGCTGTACTTATCTCCCTAGAGGTCCGACAACTTACCTGGGCGAAACCCTGCAAAAGCTATGGGAGTTCAAAGAAGGAAGAGTTGTGATTGCTGGTGACCTGAATTTTTGTTTGAACCCGGAACATGATAGTACGTCCCATGCACAGGGTACAAGGAATACCCAACTTAAAGCAATAAAGCATCAATTGCACCAACTTCGGTTAGTGGATGCATGGAGAATACAACATCCTAAAACACGAGATTTTACATTCCATTCCCCTGTGCATGGGACGTACACGAGGATTGATTACTGGCTGATCGAGCATAGGTCGCTTGATTTGGTAACATCTACAAATATAGAAATATCTTCATTGTCAGACCATGCCCCGTGTCTATGATAGTTATTATTCCAGGCGTCCAGAAACAACCGTACTCACTTAATAAGGACCTCCTAGATAATCAGGAGGAAGAGATAATAAAAAAGGAGTTGGAGCAATTTTTTCTCCATAATGAAACAGATGGGATGGTAGAGAATACCCTGTGGGAGGCCTATAAAGCCTACATTAGGGGGATCCTGATTTCATTAGGAACAAGAAGGAAGAGGGAAAGGATACGGAAGAGGGAGGAGTTAATAGGGGAAATTTAAAATCTACAACAAGGCCTAAAAAAGAACAACAAGAATAGAAGGCAGGAGGCTGGCTGGTTGCAAGAACTGGTAGTAAAAAGGGATGAGTTAAAAGAACTACTTGAGTTGTAGATGAGGAAAACCTTTAACAGAATTGCAAAAGAAAGGTATCAATGGGGGAATAAAAACAGTAAGTGCCTAGCAAGGATGTTAAGGAAAAAAAGATCTATTAATTACATAGAGAAGATTCAAAATAAAGGAGGAGAAATGGTACACAACACAAAAGACATAGCGAGGGCGTTTAAGGATTTCTATGAACAGCTTTATTCGGCCAAGCAGAAACAGGAAGGGCAACCATAGGTTTGTATAAAAGGAAAAATAAAACAATACGTAAAAAATTCTAAAATTCCCAGGTTATCAGAAGAAATTGCTCATGCATTAGAAAGACCAATAACAGAAGAGGAGATCAGTCAGATAATAAAAGAAGCCCCACACGGGAAAAGCCCAGGACCTGATGGTTTTACGGTGGAATATCTAAAAAAATTTAGAGAAATACTAACCCCTAGGTTGTGTTAGTACTTTAACGGGTTGGGGGTGAAGTACGGGATGAGTGCTGAAGCCTTGTCGGCCACAATAACAATTATCCCGAAGGAAGGTAATGAGAGCACATTGTGCTCAAATTACAGACCGATATCATTGCTGAACATAGACACCAAGGTCTTTGCAAAGGTACTCGCTACAAGGCTGAAAAAGTTAATGCCTGAGTTGGTTCATTCTGATCAGGTGGGCTTTATACCAGGAAGGGAAGGTAAGGACAATGGACTCTCTTGCTTGTGCAGAAAATCAGAAGTAGTGGAGTCCCCAGTCTACTCCTGTCGATTGATGCCGAGAAGGCTTTCGACAGGGTGGACTGGGGTTTCATGATGGGGACCTTAGAAGGAATGGGGATAGGTACTAGGATGATGGATTGGATACAAGTGCTCTACGAGAGACCCACCGCATCCATAAGGGTTAATGGTGTATTATCTGTCCCTTTTAGGATGCACAGGGGAAGGAGACAAGGATGTCCGTTGTTACCGCTTTTATTTGTACTGGTACTGGAACCACTATTTTCAACAGTGAGGGGTAACGTCGATATAGGGGGCGTGGAGGTGGGAGGGGAGACTCATAAGTTGGCTGTGTTTGCAGGTGATATTTTGTTTTATGTCTCTAACCCTCGTATTTCCATGCCCAGCCTATTAAAAACACTTAAGGACTAAGGGGACTTATCCAATTTTAAGATCAATCCGAGCAAATCGGAGGTCTTGAATATAAATATAAACTCAAAAGAAGAACAGAGTTTACAGCAGGAATTCCAGTTCCCATGGAAGAAAACGGAAATTAAGTACCTAGGGATAAAATTGACACCATCGCTTGGGAAAATTTTATCAGGCAAACTATATTCCTTTGTTGGAGGAACTAAAAATAAAAATAAGGCGAATACCAGCAGGACCCCTCTCTTGGATTGGGAGGATCAATGCACTAAAAATGGTTATTTTACCCAAAATATTGTATAAGTTTCAGATGCTCCCTGTTTATATACCCCCAGCGTACTTTAGAATTATTAAAACTTTAATGACGAGATTAATCTGGCATAATAGGAAACCCAGAATAGCCATCTCTACTCTTCAGAAAGCGAAAGCACAGGGCGGATTAGATGTGCCAGATTTCAAAAAGTATTACGAAGCTGTCCTTTTATCACGCTTGGTTAAATGGGTCAAGAGGAAGAGTGAGAAAAGGTGGGTAAAAATAGAGCACATAATGGGGGACACAAACTTGGGGAGGAATATTTGGACACCACCAAGTTATAGAGCACTAGGGGGTAATACACATAAATTGACACATCATGTATTAAGGGTATGGGATATGTTGCACAAACAAAATAAATGGGTATATAATTCCCCACTAATATCGCTAAAAAATACTAACTATTTTGAACCAGGCAAGAAATAAAAAAAAAGATTTATTTGAAATTAATGAATGGCGGTACTTCCAGCCTAAACACTTCGTATCATCCCTTCCACAGCCGGTGAGGGGAGGAGAAGATTTGATAGCTCTGGAGCGTTTGTGTGATATGGAAACAGTATGGGGAGGTATTTCAAGCTTATATAAAATCCTTAATGAAGGAAAAGAGGGGGAGGTCCCGCCATTCATTAAAAGTTGGGAGAGGGAACTAGGACAGAAGGGAACATGAGTCGTCGGTAAACATCAGAGTAGTGGAAATGAATTATAAGTGCTTAACTAGGTGGTACAGAACCCCGGATAGAATAGCAAAATACCAAAAGGGGGAATCAATGTAATGTTGGAGGGGTTGTAAACAAACTGGGATCATAGCCCATATTTAGTGGAGTTGCCCTAAAATCAAAGCATATTGGCAGGAAATAATAAAATATATTAAGGAGATCACTGGGATAGAGGTGCCCGATGATCCCTTGGTAGGTCTATTCCATGGGGTAGATATCTCAATAAAAGAATATAGAAAATCAATGGTGATACACCTGATTAACGCTGCTAAAAGCTTGATCCTGAAAAAATGGAAGGAAGTGGACAGCCCAAGAATAAGAGATTGGTTTGAGAAAGTCGAGGAGATATATGGGTTGGAAGGGCTTAGGCACAGTGAAGAAGGGAGGTAGGGAGGACTTCAACAAGAGGTGGGAAAAGTGGAAAAAGTTCAAACAAACGAGGGAGTATAGCCAAGTGAAAAGGTTGTAGAGAGGAGGGTAGTGGGGTCCGGGGTAGGGTGGGCGGGGGGAAAAGGGGTAGGGTTTTGTAGGGGTGGAGAGGGAGGAGACGAGGGAGTTCTCAGTATGACAGTTTTATAGTAACGGATACTCTCATAATGTAGGATGAGGGTGTATGATGTTTGTAACATTTTATAACTCCTTTTGTTTTCTGTTTTTCTGAGTTTGTTCTTTTAATTAATTAAGTAATTAATTACCTGGTGTATGAAAACTTTGAAAAAAAAAAAAAAAAGCCATGATACAAGTCAAGATGTCTACTGACATCAAGCAGTAAAATGATCACAGCAGTCAGTAGACATCTTGACTTGTACCATGGCTTTGACACCTCGCTGGTTACATTTATAGCCCTCGAAAGGGTCCCCAAAGATCCAAGAGTGTTTGATTGGGACAAAAAAATCCTCCAGAGGGAGGATTATAGACAGCATATGCACACTTCTGGGACAATCCAACTGGGATGACCAGGACCACGTTGAAAGTCAGTCAGGCTTCCAATATACCCCGCAAAACTACATAAAACAACTTCTTGCTGTAAGTGTTATATACAATTAAATTATGGGTTCCATTATGTAGTGCAGAGCGTATATGTATACTCTAGGTTATATATGTGTTATATATGTTGAGTAATACACCTAAACTATAGGCTACCTAGGTGTATCCCCATATCTACCTACCCATGGGGGGCCAAATTTTCCATCTGGCTCTGTTCCTCACTCTCCGTGATCCACATATGTTGCTTGTAAGTATTTAGGTTTACTGATTTTGAATACAATATGTTAGTATTTTCGGGAAATTGTTATAATTAAAACTCTGCTTGTTTTGAACAGAATTTGAAATTGTAATTAACCCTTTATGCTCCTGAAGAAGCGTTAGTTGTCAACGCGAAAAATGTTGAGCACCTCTTTGTTCATCTAGTGTGAAGCTACGCACCCCTCATAGCCCCCTGCTTTCTACTGACATTTGGTGACTTTGTTGATTATGTTGCATATTTGCCAATGTTAATATTTTGGAGGCTCCCTATCTGGATTAGGGGCTGGGTATGTTCACACAGCAGTTTGGTTGATCAATGTGTCCATTAGACTTTTGATGAATAGGGACAGCCACACACTCATTGATAATCGGCTGGTCCTGCTGAACAGGCCAAATTTTGATCAGTGTAGGGCTAGCTTAAGAATTGAGCATTGATTTATGGTTGTTAATTTTCTAGGATATGAGATTGCTTGATTTGGCTGTCTAAACCTTGACGGCCCTTAATTGTTGGAATCAAAATTGGAATTGTGATAAACATTGATTGTTTCGCGAGAATGGGGGTGATCGCTGATGTAAAAGTGGTGTTTTGTTTTCATATACATGTTTGAGACATTTGGGAAGAAGATGTAACTATCTAACGATTCCCAGAGTGGATTTGCTGCGCTTTTTTAGCAGAGAAATTCTGTTGTGTTTGTGTTGAGTATTTGTACTTTAAGCCGGCCATAAATGGTTCGATGGTCCCTTCTGAACCAGCTGAGACTCAAACCATTTATGGGAAGTCTGAATGTACCCATCCATCGATCGACTTGGGTACAACCAGCATGTCGGATTCTTAGCATGCGATTATTGTCAGCCACTAGCAATAATCACTGTGTTCTTCCGGTAGGGGGAATTGACTGTGGTTACAGGAAAGAAGTTTGCTCCATCTATAGCCTGCCTAAGTGCAGGGCCGGATTTCTCACAAGGCCACTTAGGCAAGGCCTCGGGGCGGCAGTGCTGCAGGGGCGGCGCCGCACTTGCGGCGACTTCTCGGCTTTCGCGGCCGCCCACCCCTTTCGGGCTGCCCGTGCCCATAAAGATGGCCGCGAGCCGACCACGCAACTGCGCATGCGTCGTTCCGAAGCCGGGCTCGGGAAAGCTCGTACGCGCTCGGCCGGGCGGTGCATGCACAGTAACGTAATGGCACCGCCTGGCGCCATTTTCGAATAGACGATCGGGACACTATGGCGGTCGGTGGCTCGTGCAGTGCACTCGCCATAGGCAGAGAGGTCCAGAGGAGCCGAGCAGGGGTAAGGAGGAGGAGAGTACTGTGGGGGGATATCAGAGTGAGAGGAGGACATCGTTGGGAGCCCGGAGGTTTAAGCCGTGGCATGCAGGGGAGGCCAGGACAGAGAGTCTCTGTGCTCTGTCCAGTGTCCACCATAATATTACTTCTCCACATCATCAGTGTACTGTGTCCTCCTTTCACCTCTGCACAGGTCAGGGCAGCCCTGACCTGTGGAGAGGTGAAAGGGGCACAGGAGGAGGACACAGCACACTGATGATGTGGAGAAGTAATATGATGGTGGACAGAGAAGCTACTGTGAGGGGGTGAGGAGGACACTATCATGTCCACCTCCTGTGGTATGTCCGCAGCCTCTGTCCACCTCCTGTGGTATGTCCGCAGCCTCTGTCCATCTCCTGTGGTATGTCCGCAGCCTCTGTCCACCTCCTGTGGTATGTCCGCAGCCTCTGTCCACCTCCTGTGGTATGTCCGCAGTCTCTGTCCACCTCCTGTGGTATGTCCGCAGCCTCTGTCCACCTCCTGTGGTATGTCCACAGCCTTTACTTGCCATTGAGTCAGAACTTTTAAATACTTTGTCCTACGAAGATATTATTGATGAGTTTGCCAAAAGAAAAGTTAGAACTAAAAAACTGAAGGGAGTTTCTTACTGCTATAATCTTTAAAAGGCATTATCTGCATTACAGAGTATTTTCAGTCTATACAATTAAAGCCAGTTATTTTCAGTGTTCTCGTGTGTGGAGATATGTTTTTAATTGGTCTATTGTAGCAGTCATCGATAAAGGACTGGTGGTGTGTGTGTGTGTGTGTGTGTGTGTGTGGGGGGGGGGTGTGGCATTGAAGGACCCGGCCTTGGGGCGGCAGAGGGAGTAAATCCAGGCCTGCCTAAGTGATTGAGTTGATGAATAAGTGCTGATGCTGATTATTATTAACAGTCTGGCTATGAACAGTCAAACATCATCATCTAAAAATCTGTGTCTAATTTGTAATATTTAATGTTAAGTCTTATCATGCAGTTTTCCTGTATTTTTAAAACATGGAGTGTACTTACGGTCTGAAGGATCTATGCACTGAGCACCTAGAAATGGGCAAAAAAAAGGAAAAGTCAAGGCTGTATTTTAAAGTCATATATACAATAAACTATATATAAATAAGTGTGTGTGTGTGTGTATGTGTGTGTATGTATATATATATATATATATATATATATATATATATATATATGTGTGTGTGTGTACAGAATATACATAACACACACACATTTTGTAAATTTGTAGCTGTATATGCTAACTGTAAAATATTGGAATAAATAACAACTGGCATTGTTTGTTTTTTTGTTTTTTTTCCTGTGATCTACATATTGTCAATCACAGTTCATTTAGAATTGGTATGTAATCTGTAAAATCTGCCTTTCAGGTCTTTTGCATGTACATAATTCAATAAAATATCTCCCACACTTTCTTCTATACTCTAAAGCCGACTTGCAGTCTGAACAAACAGATTTCTCCATCCACACATGAATGAAGCTCCAGCGGCTGCCATAGTATTTTGACAGCCAATTCCACCAGCTGTCAAAATATCTGGACAGCAGCTACATCTTTTTGGATGCAGTTTCTGTTCCACTGACAATTTTCCGACCAGCTTCTAAAATTTTTCAGTTGAGGGATGTCAGGCAAGAGGCAGCTGGCAGGGCCAAACATTGATTGAATTTTGCCGCTTTATCGGGAACCAGCTGAAATCAGTGTATGGACAGCTTAAAGTGGAGGTCAAGTCAAACACTAACTATATGGTGCCCTACTATTGTCAAAACAAACAGACTGAGGGAACTCCCTTAGCCTGGGTGTGTATATGAGTTATATCTTCGAGCAATAATAATAATAAGTAACAAATAAATAAATGTTGGATGTTGTGCCTTCCAGTGAGGTAATATGTGAATGGTTACAATATGGCAAAAGTCCACTGAGGGAATAGATGGTTGAAGGAAGGCAATTAAAAAAGTCCTGAAACACAAATATATACTTTCTTGGATAAGATAATCCTTTCCTCTGCGAACCAGGATCTTGTGATAAATTGAGAAAAGGCGGCCGCTTACCAGATCCATGGGACCCCTATCATGGGGGTCTTGCGGGCTCAAATGTATCAACTCCCGCAGGCAGGAACAGCCAATGAGATACTCTTATTCAATCATCTATCCACCTAAGATCCTCCACTAGCTTCGGGGTAGCGGTGTGATGAGGTCCCATAGACTGGAATAGCTGATCGGGTGGAACAGCTGATCTGGTTACATAGACTCACTCCTTCACATGCGCTGTTGGTTCTATATAGCCAGACTGACTTTGGTTGTATCACTTGCCATATGTGGATTACAAAAACAGGAAAATCTCCATAGTGTAATGGATAAAAACTTCTTTATTAAAACAAAAACATGGCCGGCATCAAGGTGTTAGCAGAAAATCAAAAATACAAAAGGTTAGCGGCACTGCTGCATTGAAGCTAGTCAGCTGCTATGTGGTGACATCAGGTTTCGTGGCTCTGCCCTACGCTGCGTTTCTCCGTAAGAGGCATCGACTGGGAAAGGAGGCTGAGCCTCCTTTCCCAGTGCCTCTAACCTTTCGTATTTTTGATTTTCTGCTAACACCTTGATGCCTACCATGTTTTTGTTTTAATAAAGAAGTTTTTATCTATTACACTATGGAGATTTTCCTGCTTTTGTAATTCACATATGGCAAGTGATACAACCGAAGTCAGTCTGGCTATATAGAACCAACAGCGCATGTGAAGGAGTGAGTCTATGTAACCAGATCAGCTGTTCCACCCGATCAGCTGTTCCAGTCTATGGGACCTCATCACACCGCTACCCCGATGCCAGTGGAGGATCTTAGGCGGATAAATGATTGAATAAGAGGATCTCATCGGCTGTTCCTGCCTGCGGGAGTTGATACATTTGAGCCCGTAAGACCCCCATGATAGGGGTCCCACGGATCTGGTAAGCGGCCGCCTTTTCTCAATTTATCACAAGATCCTGGTTCGCAGAGAAAGGATTATCTTATCCAAGAAAGTATATATTTGTGTTGCAGGACTTTTTTAATTGCCTTCCTTCAACCATCTATTCCCTCAGTGGACTTTTGCCATATTGTAACCATTCACATATTACCTCACTGGAAGGCACAACAGCCAACATTTATATGTTACTTATTATTATTGATATTATTATTGCTCAAATGTATAACTCATATACACACCCAGGCTAAGGGAGTTCCCTCAGTCTGATTGTTTTGACAATAGTAGGGCACCTAAGTGTAGTTACCATATCGATAAAACTGAAAATTCAGTTTTTTTAAGGTTGCAGCACTATCAGTCATTTGTCTCAATTTCCTTTTTTCATTTTATTCACTGGATAGTTTATTATTTCGTATTCAAAACTTTACTTTATATGTGTAGAATTGTGTGGAAATATTTTGTTGCTCACTTTTGAACCCACACCACGCTATAAATAAGATAGAAGTCGGGATTAGCGCAGATTACTTGCGATATACCAAAACTAACCTATACTTAATTCTAATTCCACCCTCATTCTAAGCCTATTCTGTGTATCCTGTAAAGCAGGGGTTATCAACCCGCGGGCCGTCGCCCACTACCGGGCCATGGCTTGTTTGCAGCCGTGGCGCGAAGGCTGCGCTGTCTGACGTGCGGCGGCGGAGCGAGCAGAGAGATGACATCTTTCACTGCCCATCCGCATCACCACTGTTCCGCCCTCACAGCGGGGCCGTTACACTGTTAGAGATGAGGCAAGCGAGCAGATAGATGAGATCATCTCTCACCACCCGCCTGCATTGACGCTCTTCCGTGCTCACAGCGGGGCTGCTATACTACTGGAGGTGAGGCTGGGGAGCAGAGAGATGAGATCATCTCTCACCACCCGCATCACTGCTCTTCTGCCCACACAGTGTGACAGAACACCACTGCACTGCTGGAGGTGAGGCAGGGGAGCAGAGAGATGAGATCATCTCTCACTGCCCGCCCATCACCGCTGTTCTCCCTCACTACCCACTACTTCAGGCTTGCCTCTGAACTAATGCACATGCCTGAGCTGCCACCACTGCAGTGACAATATTCATGTGGTGGCAGGTGACAAACCACATCTGGTGCCAGGTGACAATCCACATCTATTGGCAGGCATCGTGGCAAATGGCAAGTATATTAGAAAAGACAGTTCCCCTGGGTGGACTTTACCGGCACTTGCTAACAGATATCAAGTAGTGAGTAGGTGTAACGAGATATATAGAGTAAAATTTTTTATTTTAACATAGCATAGATTAAAAACATATTACAACATAAATTCAACGGAACATAGTACAGAAGCAATAAATAACAATATTGTTACAGAACAATAAATTGTACGAGGGCTCTTGTTCACACCCAATGCGTTTCGGAGTAAGTACTATTTTTGTCCTTCAGGGATGTAGCAAAAAAGAGCACTTTAAGTGCTCTTTTTTGCTACATCCCTGAAGGACAAAAATAGTACTTACTCCGAAACGCATTGGGTGTGAACAAGAGCCCTCGTACAATTTATTGTTCTGTAACAATATTGTTATTTATTGCTTCTGTACTATGTTCCGTTGAATTTATGTTGTAATATGTTTTTAATCTATGCTATGTTAAAATAAAATTTTTTACTCTATATATCTCGTTACACCTACTCACTACTTGATATCTGTTAGCAAGTGCTGGTAAAGTCCACCCAGGGGAACTGTCTTTTCTCATATATATGTAATTATTAGATGTGGCACGGCTCTCTTTGGGCCTAGGGAAGCTAATCACCCTATTTAGTGGCAAATGGCAAGCTGCATCTGATGGCAGGCGATGTGGCAAGTGACAATCCGCATCTGGTGGCAGGCAACGTGGCAAGTGACAATCAGCATCTGGTAGCATACGATGTGGCAAGGGACAAAACGCATCTGGTGGCAAGCGACGTTTCAAGTGACAAGCTGCATCTGAAGGCAGGCGACGTGGCAAGTGACAATCCGCATCTGGTGGCAGGTGACATGGCAAGTGACAATCCGCATCTGGTGGCAGACAACAAGGCAAGCTGCATCTGATGGCAGGCGACGTGGCAAGTGAAAATTTGCATCTGCTGGCAGGAGACGTGGCAAGTGACATTCCGCATCTGGTGGCAGGCGAGGTGGCAAGGGACAAAACGCATCTGGTGGCAGGCGACATGGCAAGGGACAAAACACATCTGGTAGCAAGCAATGTTTCAAGTGATAAGCTACATCTGAAGGTAGGCAACGTGGCAAGTGACAATCCGCAACTGGTGGCAGATGACGTGGCAAGTGACAATCCGCATCTGGTGGCAGGTGACGTGGCAAGGGACAAAACGCATCTGGGGCAGGCGACATGTGGCAAGTGACAAGCTGCATCTGAAGGCAGGCAACGTGGCAAGCGACAATCCGCATCTAGTGGCAGGCAACGTGGCAAGTGACAATCCGCACCTGGTGGCAGACGACATGGCAAGTGACACTCTGCATCTGGTGGCAGGTGACAAGCTCAGGGTTCCCACTGATTCTGCATTAGGGTGAGTTGAAGTATTTCATTCTATATTACAATGTAATAATAGAAATAATGAGCTTCAATCATTTTGACACCATATGAACCATGGTGCCGTGATGATTGAAGCGCCAACACCAGCTATTGCCCCGATAAATTGCCTGCGAAAAGCCGCATATACCCCCCTGGGCCTTGGCACAATTTTCTTCCACAAGGCCAGTCCCCGATGCCAAAAAGGTTGGGGACCACTGCTGTAAAGGATGGATCTGTATACTTACCTATGCTGATTGGGTCCCAGTGCCAACTTTAGTGAAGAAGCGAGATCGCCCACAACGGCTGCAGAGCCTGGGCAATGACATCACCCATCGGCTTACTATGGGGCATCCGTAGTCAGCTGTCCCTTCTCTACACTGAGGCCGGCTTTGGCACCCGATCACGTGACTGCACTGGAGTGCTCTCAGAATAGGTAAGTATTCAGATCTTTTTTTTTTAGATAGAATAGTCTAAGAATAAAGGGTGGGAGTAGATTTACAGTAAGTATAGTTAGTGTTTGACTGATCTTCCACTTTCAGCGTCTCCTCATGGTCTAAGTGATAGAGTTTAAAAAATCTTAATGTTTTCAGTGCTGGCCTTGTACTGAAAGGCAAAAATGAACAAAACATGAAGAACATCTAAGAAACCTGAAAGATCCAGACTAGTGCTTGTTCACTGGAGGACTAAAACTCCCTTTATACCAGAAATAGCTCTTTTGTGGTAATTTACTAAAGTAAAGACAATGTCTATTTTAAAGAAGTGATGTTCATTTAGCTTAGTGAATAAAGCAAACTTTGCATACTCTATCATGTGTAAAGGGAGTAAAATAAAGGAAAATTTATTATCAAATACTTACCGTAATTTTCCTTTCCTGATGGACTCCATGGCAGCCTACGTGTGGGTTAACCCCGCCTTCTCTCCAATGCTATAGGACCCCATTCCCATAAATGAGTACTCACCACTAGCTACTGCGTTCCGTAACTAGCCTACTCTATGACCAATGGGTGGGAACTCCGTCTGCCATGGAGTCCATCAGGAAAGGAAAATTACGGTAAGTATTTGATAATAAATTTTCCTTTTTCCTGACAGACTCCATGGCAGCCTACGTGTGGGAAATAACTAGCCGACCACACGGGTGGGTATGTTAAATCAAACCAAATTTTAATTTGTCCTATCAACCGATAGGATTCTCAAAGCAAAGTTTACAGAGGACAATGAAGCAGGCTCAATACAGTAGTGAGACATGAAAGTATTGATAGAGGCCCACGAGGCCGCTTTGCATATGGTGTCTGGGGCCACGTGTCAAGCTGCCGCCCATGAAGCCGCTATTCCCCTGGTGGAGTGAGCTGTCACCGCCTGTGGAGGAGCCAAGCCCTTCGCCCTGTACGCTTGTTGAATAGTCTGTACAATCCAAGTAGTGAGTGTCCTAATCGAAGCTTTCTTCCCTTTTATTGCTTCCTAAATGTGTAAAATAAATAAATGGTCAGAACGTCTGAAGGGAGAAGTTACTCTCAGGTATTCTTTGATTGCTTCCCCTACATCCAGAGGATGAATTTCGGAGGACCCCGGAGACCTAAACGTGGGAAGGACTATCTCCTGATTATCATGGAACACCGAGGACACTTTTGGGTTCGAACCCAGCATAGGCATGAGGACTACCCGGTCCGGGAAGAACGTCAGGAAGGGTTCTTCACAACCCAGAGAGCCAATCTCAGAGACTCTTTTCGCCGATGTGACGGCTACTAAAAAGACCACTTTTGCTGAGAAGTCCTTAATAGAGAGCGGGGAAGGCCCGGTAGTACTGAGTCCCGAGATTGAATCTAGAACAAGTGGCAGGTCCCATTTGGGGAACCTGGATTTCCTTTGGGGCTTGAGCCTTGAAGCACCACGAAAGAATTGCCGGATTAACAGATTAGTTGCCCAAGAGGACCCAGAGAAGGCAGACAGTGCAGATACCTGAACTCTAAACGAGCTGACGGATAATGGTAGATCTAAACCTGTTTGAAGGAAGCTGAGAACGTCTTGCATCTCCGGGTGTCTAAAAGACCTGCCGTTAGAAGAGCAAAAATCCACAAACTTGGACCAGATCCTACTGTAGACTCTATTTGTGCTAGGTCTTCTTGAGCTCATGAGAGTTGAGATCACTGTGGGAGTGCAACCAAGCGAGGTCAGCCTCTCCCTCTCAAGAACCAGACCATCAGTCTCAGTACTGCCGAACATGGGTGCAGAACTGACCCCTGAGAAAGAAGGTCCGGCCTGAGAGGGAGAGGCACCGGGTCCCTGAAGCTGAGTTGGACAAGGAGAGGGAACCACGGCCTGTTCGGCCAGTATGGAGCTATCGTCAACACTTCGGCCGTTTCCGAACGGAGCCTCTGCAGGAATCTCAGGATGACTGGAAGCGGCGGAAAGGCATAAGCCTTGTTGAATCTCCAAAGATCCGTCAGTGCGTCCGACCCGAGAGCCTGGCTGCAATGACCTCTGGCATAATATTTCTCCAACTTGTAGTTGTGGCGGGAGGCGAATAGATCCACCTCGGGATTGATCCCTAGTGATGAGACCCATCTGAATGTCTCCATATGCAGGGACCACTCGTTGTTGTCCAGCTCGGTGCGTGAAAGGAAGTCTGCTTGGGTATTCTGGACTCCTGGGATAAACACCGCCGAGATATTGCACAGGTTCTTCTGTGCCCAAGAAAGGATGGGCTCGACCTCCCGAAGGAGATTGGGACTCCGGGTACCCCCTTGCCTCTTCACGTAGGCGACTGCCGTTGTGTTGTCCATTCTTAACAGTACTGAGTTCCCTTTTCAATAGGTGAGAGAAGGATTGCAGTGCACACCAGGCCGCTCTGAGTTCCAGGACGTTTGAACCCGGGACTGGGAGGCATGGATCCCATTTGCCCTGGGCAAGGTTCGAACCGCAGAGGGCTCCCCAACCTGTCCCGCTGGCATCGGTCGTGACCGTGATCCAGGAGATGGGGGCAATGGAGTGACATGTCAGGAGGTTCTTGCGTTGAAGCCACCAGAAGAGGCTGTTCCTCATTGATGATGTCACCCGGATGACTTGATTCTTGTCCCCTGTTCTCCACTGCTGCAGGAACCCTGACTGGAAGGGACGTAATCTCCACAAGGCCCACTTGACCATGGGAGTCGTAGAGACCATCGTACCAATGATTTCTAGACACTGAGAGGCTTTCAGGTGTGTGGTATGTAGAGCCCGAAAAATTCTGTCCCGGACCACCGGAATTTTCTGTAGTGGAAGGGAAATAGTGCTTCTTACAGTGTCGAACTGTGCTCCCAGATATATTAGACGTTGAGCCGGAATTAGGGGGCTTTTTGCTAGATTCAGGAGCCACCCGAAGCTGGATAGGGCGGAGATCACCTGCTCCCGGTCGGCCAGCAGCTGGTCCCTGCTTTGAGACAGAACCAGTAGGTCGTTGAGGTAGTGGTAGAGCCGCACCCCCTTTAACCTTATGAGAGCTACCGTGGCTAAGAGGATTTTTGAAAAGACCCGGGGGGAAGTTGTCAACCCGAAGGGGAGGCAAATAAACTGCAAATGATCCTGCCCTACTTGGAAACGTAGGTACTTGTGAAGCCCCTCTTCTACTGGGACGTGGAAGTAAGCGTCCTTCAAATCGATGGAAATCATCCAATCGCCTGGCTGAATAGCTTGCTGAATGGTCGACAGAGTTTCCATCTTGAACTTTCCTTGCTCTATAAACTTGTTCAGGTAGGTCAGGTCTCTTTTTTTGAACTAAGAAAAGAGGGGAGTATACCCCCTGAAACCATTCGTCCCTGGGGACGTGTACAACTGTTCCTTGAGACTTCAGAAGGTCCACATAGGACAGTAGGGCTTGTCTTTGTTCTTCCGACTGGGGTAGAAGAGTGGAGACAAATCTGGGAGGAGGAATTTTGGAGAAGGTCCATCTGTGACCTGTCAAGACTGTTCTTATTACCCAAAAATCCGAGATCGAGGCCACCCAGACGTGCCGGAAGAGGCTCAGCCGTGCCCCTACCCGACCCGCCTGGGCGGGCGCAATCTCAAAAGGACTTTGCCTGCTCACGACCACTGGATGTCTGGCCTTTAGCGGACTTGCGAAAGGAAGCTTGACCTCTGTTCCAGTTCTTCCTAAAGTCCCTGCCGGGCTTGTAAGAGCGAGCTTCCCTGGAGCGCTCTGGAGAACGTCTTCTAAACTGAGGTTTCTTCCGACCAAGAAGGCGTCTATCCTGGGGAAGGAAGCCCGACTTGCCACCTGTGGCACGCGATATGGCATCGTCGAGTTTGTTGCCAAACAGTGAGGACCCCTCGAAGGGACTCTTACACCAGGCCTGTTTGGAAATAGGGTCAGCAAGCCAAGGACGTAACCATAAGGCCCGCTTGTCCGTGACTGACGACAGCATAATTCGCGCCAAAAGGCGTATCAAATCAATGGATGCCTCCCCCAAGAAGACTGCCGCTAGCTTTAATTCTGCAGCTGCTGAACTTCCTGCTAGCTCCTCCGAAATTCCCTTAAGGAAGGAATCCACATTCTCCGTCCAAGCCTCCATGGCTTTTGACATGGCTGCCAGGGCCAAAGCCGGTTTACAGGCCGTGCCTGTAAATAGATTGATAGATAGATCCTCTTCAGATCCTGGTCAATCCTTCTCTCGAGACCATCCTTGAAGGATACCGTATCCTCTAGGGGAAGTGTGACATGTTTAGCCAGTCGCATTAGGGCAGCGTCTACAAGGGGAGCATTCTCTAGGTACTTCACCTCTTCCGACTTGAAGGGGTACAATCTGGAGGCTTTATTAACCATAGAGGACTTCCTGTCCGTCTTACTCCATTCCTCATCTATAATATCTTTCAGCTCTGAAAGGAGCGGGAAACTTGAACGTTCTTTTCCAAGGTGTTTGAAGAATTTTTTCTGTTTAGCTGGAGGAGTAGCGGGATCCTCCCCATTTAAGGGCCTCCTTGATTGCTTTAATTAAAGGTGACACCATGTTGAAGTCAAAGCCTCCGATTTCCTCTTCTTCCTGAGGATCGTCATCTGAGGAATCAAGAGAGGCCGCATAAGGCTGGGAAGTGCCTGGGTCTTCACGGGCCTCATCAGCTGGGGGGCCAGACAGCGAAGTAGACTGGCTCAGCGTGTGGGGAGAATCCAGCTCTTTCAGGGATTGCTGTACCACACGTTTAACTAGAGATTCCAAGTGTTGGTTCTCTGTTTCCTTTTCCCTGACCGCCCGGGCATAGCACCGATCACATAGTGACTTGCCCTCCGGAACTCTTGTTCCACATCCCCAGCAGGCTCTTCGATCAGAGCGGCTGTCATGGCGGTGGGAGCGGTGTCTGGAGGAGGAATGAGATTGTCTCCCCTGGTGGTGGTCTCCAGATGCAGAGTCTCGTCTGGATCTTGAAGGAGACTGGCGTTGTGGCCTGGCAAGGTCTTTATCATTCTGGACCGAAATCTGAGGGTCCGATCTAGAAGGGCTGGAAGAAAAAACACAGTAGGGAAGGGGAAATGATGGGACCAACATCAGATAACGCAAATACCATGCGGCTGACTTTCCACCCCTCCCCTCTTAAGCACATACCTTGTGCGAGAGGGCTGGCCACTTAAAGGCGGTGAATTATCCATGATTTGCAGAAGAAGTGCGACACAATGCAGCTGGTCTGCAAAAAGAAAAAATGGCCTGAATGGGCCAACAAACCAGTAAGGAGGAGTCCTTCGCGCCAAAGCAATTACAACATATCATCATAAATCAAAGGAGAAAAATTTTCCTCCGCCCTTCTCTTTTTTTTTTTTTTTTTGAACACGAATTGCACTTAGTAAAATATATACACATTTTTATTTTTTTTTTAACATGAATTGAATTTAATAATTTATTATATTATTCTTCTCTTTTTTTTTTTTTTTTTTTAAATTTTCAACATACACAGAGTATACCTATGTACTGCAAACACTCACCTAGTGTTGACCAGAGCTGGGCATGGGGAAGACCGCTCCACTCCCGTTCACTGTGAGGGAAATCCCACTGTGAGGGAGTTTCAGAGCGGTATTTGAAGCTCCAGGCCCATGACGTCACCGCCCACGACGCGCCTGCGCCGTAGGTCGGCGATTGTACCGCGCATGCGCGGTTCCAGAGCATTACGCCGTACTACGCATGCGCGAGCCAAGCCTCGGTCTCAAAGAGGCTACTGCGCATGTGCGAACGGCGCGGACGCCGTACCCGGAAGTGCTGAGGCGAGCTGGAACGCACCAGCGATCCAGCCACCATGAGGGGAGGAAAAGGACCCAAAAGCGACCGGTCTCATTGTAATAGAAGCCGGAGATACCTGGGGGAAGACAGGATACACAGAGAAACACTGCCATGGAGACACAAACAATACTTCCGACCTTGCCAACCGTTGATGCGTCCAGAAGTTTTCGGCATACAGAGTCAACCATCCGTCCACGATAAGGGGAAAACCTTCAGCCTCAGACGCTACTCGCCCGCCCATGGCTGGGCCCTGAGCTGCACCGCAAGAGGTATGCCATAATCCTGGATCCGTCTGACCGGACGCGAACATCTTGAGTAGGTCCATTGGAGGAGGACAAAAAAGGAACGCAGTAGCTAGTGGTGAGTACTCATTTATGGGAATGGAGTCCTATAGCATTGGAGAGGAGGCGGGGTTAACCCACCTAGGCTGCCATGGAGTCTGTCAGGAAACGGGGTTTTCCTTACAAAGGGAGGTTGATTTACTAAAGACAAATATACTGTGCTCTACTAGTGCAGTTGCTCTAAATCTGTGGGGAAGCTCTGAAATAAGGGGAAGCCCTGCTGATTTCTATCATCCAATCATTCCTTGCATGTTCCCTTTAGATCTAGAGCAACTGCACTTGCAATGCACAGACTATTTGCCTTTAGTAAATCAACCCCATAGCAGGATGGCTGGAGTAAATGCAGTTTCCATTTATTCACAAAGCTAAGGGAACATCTACTTTGCTGGGTTCTCTTTTAGTAAAACAACCCCATTGACTGGAGTTTGAGCATCGAGGTATTGAGCAAATGTTGGAAATGTAAAATGTGAGTGGGAATATCACTGGTCATTTGCATAACCACATAACCATTACATTGGAGTCTGTAGGTATAGGGATATTTTAGCTTGCTGTCCTTTATTTTAGCTATAAAAATGTGTATCCATTTTAGAATAATATGTATATGTGACGTCTATCAAAAGTTAGTCTCAAATTCTTGTAAATGGTATGATTTCCCCGAAAATACGCATGAAGTTTTTTTTCTTGTTGACAGTTTCTGTATGAGGAAATCATGTTCTATTTTTTGTTAGTTTCAAACATCTTGTACGTCTGTATGTCTGTAATTTTAGCATATATTAATGAAAGGGTTGGATTTTTTTGTGATGTCATTTTGGTTATATAAGGGAAGTGATACGGAAGTAAAAGAACATTCCATGCATTGACTGTTGTGTCATTATTTTCTTATTGGAATGATCTCCGGGCCTGATTGGGTTTGAAAGAACACTCTAGTCAGGATATTTCAGACGAGGGTTCACTTGCTCCTAGAACATCTTTACCCCCCATTAGTAGGCACACAACCTTAGGTGTCCAAAGCAACATCCCTCTGCTAGGATCTTTTTTACACAGAATATTTTTTGTAAATGACTGATCCTAACCTGTCTTAGAATATTGTTACAATGATAAATAGTATAAATCCATGTGAAATTAGCTTTAGTTAAAAGACTGCATTTTCCTCTGGTAATAGACAAATTTTGCTTGATAATTTTACAGGGAAAGGCCCCTCTTTACTTTGCCACCTATAATACTGGCGCAATGTGCCTATTGCATCCAGTTCTTGCACCCAATTTACATAAAGAAGAGACCCACTGCTGTAACTACTGAATTAAATCATAGACACAGGAAGAGTGCCAGTTAGTTCTAGATTCTATAACTTTAGTGGTGCTTTAATAGGGCGAAATTCAATACATTCTGCAGTTTCAGCAAAGCTGGAAATACACAAGTTTATATTAAAAGTTAAATAGATTCTGTATGAGTGAGGGATATACTGTAACTAAATTATCTGTACAAATACTGAGGGTTAAGCTGTAATATTCAAATATAAAGTACTAGTTTAGGAATTATTTAGCATAGACTTAGACTTATAAATTGCAATCTGCAGCAACTTACCTGCATACTTGACAAGAACAGCCAATGCAATAAAAAAGAGTAGCTTCATTTGTGCTGGTATATCTGGTCCTGAATATGAGCCGAATACCTTATCAGACCAAAGACCAAAAATGCAGAAATCTTCACTTACAGCTGACCTTATAGATAAGGGGGTGGGAGCAAACCATAAAGTAGGCCGAATAATCAGAAATTGCAAAAAGTAATATGATGCCAAAACCCCAGGGCTGTCCTAATTGGCCAAGGCTGACTTACCTTTTTAACTTGTTTGGTGCTCACTTCCTGTCAGTCAGGTTCTAATTTCACAACAGTCTTCAGTTCATGAGAATGTACACGGCCTGCAATTTTTAACATAGGAATGGGACTGATCAGACCAAGTGTCCCTGTTCACATGTGAAAGAGAGACCTAACTTACCCCCGGGTCACACTTCTAGCAAAACCCGCACACAACAATGTGCGTCTCTGGAAATTTTCTATATTTTTTAACAAGCCTTTAAAAAAAAATATTACATTTTTAAATCATATTTAGCTGTGTATGACACTAGAAGGCTTGTTTAACAAAGCAGTGCAGAATGCAATAAGCTACATTACCAAACAATCACAACACATTTTCCTATTATTCTGACTGCAATAACCTGAGTGTGAGCGGTTCAATTATATCTAAACCCCAAAACATTGTTACTGTATATACTCGAGTATAAGTCGAGTTTTTCAGCACATTTTTTTGTGCTGAAAGTGCCCCCCTCGACTTATACTCGAGTCAAGCACTTTTCTGTAGCAAAAAATTTCATTTTCCGAACCGATTTTGGGGCCCCGTATCTCAGGGCCACTTTGTGCTAGGAACCCCAAATTTGGTGTGCAAATCCAGTGGAACTGGTACCACAACATATCCAAAGCTGGGGTTCCTAGCACTAGGTGGCCCCGAGATACATGGCCCCAAATTTGGTTTGGAAAATGTCATTCTCTGCTGCAGAAAAGTGCTTGACATTTTCTGAACCGAATTTGGGGCCTCGTATCTCAGGGCCACTTTGTGCTAGGAACCCCAAATTTGGTATGCTAACCCAGTGGAACTGGTACCATAACATATCCAAAGCTGGGGTTCTTAGGACCAAGTGACTCCGAGATACGGGGCCCCAAACCCGGTTCGGAAAATGTCATTCTCTGCTGCAGAAAAGTGCTTGACATTTTCTGAAGCGATTTTTGGGGCCCTGTATCTCGGGGACACTTAGTGCTAGAAACCCCAGCTATTTTATGGTGCTAGTTCCACTGGGTTTGCACACCAAATTTGGGGTTCCTAACACTAAGTGACCCCAAGATATGGGGCCCCAAAGTCGGTCAACTGTGTCCATCTGCAGCAATGTCCTTTTGGGACCCTTTGGGTTCAGAGACCCCAAATTTTGGCTGCAGCTAGGGGGCATCTAGGAACCCTTAACTACCGAGTTTGAAGTTCAGGGGACCTATGGCTGCAAATGGGCACAGTGAGGCTTCAAATGGGCATTGTTGACCCTCTTTTCCACTTACAGTAGCTGTGCATTTCTCACCCTGGTCTTATACTCGGGTCACTAAGTTTTTCCCATTTTTTTGTGGTAAATTAGGGCCTCGACTTATACTCGGAACGACTTATACTCGAGTATATACGGTATATTGCAGCTTACCAGTTCTTAGTGGTGCTGGGTGCATTGGTTTTCTTTTTTTCTAAGAACATTTTCAGCAGGTTCAGAAGATACTTGTTGATCTTGTAGGGCCATTGTAACTTTCTGGGAGCTAAAACACAGCACAAACATCCTTATATTCCTTGCAAAACTACTAGTCTCATCAATCCCCAATATGCTGGAAATGAACAAAGGCGGATGTTTGAAGTCCAGCCTGTGTGACAACCACTATCATGGATACTGTGGAGAAACTATTGTAACAACAAACGCACAGGAAGCCTGTTATTTGCAGGATTACCAGGTGAAACAAGCCTGAAAAAAATGAAACCAATTACAGCTCATCTGAGGACTGGCATTTTGCAACACATAAAAACAAATTGTGTATTTGGGTTAATACAAGGCAGTCTTTAAGGCAGGGCAAAAGGGGCAGCTGCCCTGGGCCCTGTCATTGTTGTGGGGCCCAAGGCAGCTGCCTCATACTTGCCAACTATCCCAGTTTAAATTCCCTTGTCCCTTGAAGTTTTAGTCCCTTGCTGTGTCCTGCTATCTCAGTGTGAAGTGCTGCTACTAATGCTGCCCAGCTCTGCCCTATTGTGTACAGATGACTCACCTGCAAACCCTGTGTTTACATGTAAATAACCGGGGCGCCCTGAGGAAGTCATGTGACATGACGTAACACGTAGGACGTGACCGGATACACAACACAGCGGGGATGGAAACCACGCTGTTTTTCACTGCTGCCCAGCGCTATTATTCGTTTTTAATGTAAGCAGATATATTTTTTAATAAAATCTTTGGCTATACGGTATTATACTATTGGAGTCCCCTCCTTTTTGATTATTCCCCATGTGGAGCCCATTCATTGGAGGGAACACCGCCTACCTATAGGCACATCAGAACGCCAGTACTGATCCAAACGGAAAGAGCACAACATCCAACGGATTCATACAGGCACTTTTATTGTGTCATCAAGGTGAGAGTTCTGGGAGCCCCGAGTGGGGATCCAACACCACGAAAGTCACCAGATCTCCTATCAACACACTTGCACTTTGTTTAGTCACTTCACCTTATGTACCAGCACTGAAGTCACTTTAGATGTTTGTATGATTTAATATACTAGAGTATTATCTTTTCTAGATTCACATATTGATTATACTTATTGCTCGCTATTTTATTAGTGGAGAGGTTTTGCGCAGAATCACAGACACATTCATTTTTTGTGCAATTTGTAGATCTCCAGACAGTAGTTGGTGTGTTCCTGTATCTAATTCAGGATCTGGAATGGAAGAAAACACCTGGACATGCATTGAGGACATGCATTCAGGTTAATTCTTGTGATAAAGTGGTTACATAATTAGTCACCACATCAGACTGCAACTGTAACTGTTGTGGAAAGTAACAACCAAGTCTGGGAGCTGAACCAAACAAAATTTCATAAGGGGATAGGGCATGTTTCCCTCGGGGGTGTGTCTGACACTGAACAGGGCAATGGGCAAACTGTCTGGCCAACTCATGGTAGTCTCTTGGGCCATCTTTAACATCCTGTTTTTTTTTTTAGTGTCCCATTCATCCTTTCTACCTTCCCGCTACTTGGAGGGTGGTATGGGGTGTGTAGTGCCAACTGAACCCCCAGTGCTGCCCAAATCTCTTTTGTAAGGGTTGCTGTTAAGGCTTGGTCCTGATCTCTCAATATCACATCTGGGACCCCAAATCTACATACTATCTCACTCAGTAGTTTCTTAGCTGTGGTCCTGGCAGTTGTGACCACTAGAGCGTGTTCGAATCTGCTACTTCTTGGCACTTGAGAATGATCAATTTGCATCCTCTGGAATGGGGTATAGGGCTTTTACCAGGTGCTTCTTCTGTGCCTTTTCTGTGCATCCTGGGTTACATTTGGTGCAGATAATTCATGATCTGCAGAAGTTGTCGGTCAGTGGAGTAACTCTTGGTGCAACACTTGTTGATAAGAGAGTTCATAAAAGTCTTTGTCAAGTGGGCAGCTCCATGTGCCCATTGCACCTCGGCTGGGTACATACTCCTGGGTAGACAAGGCTTCTTGTTGCGCTCGAATAGTCCATTTCCGAGAGTTGCTCCTCTCCGTTTCCAGCTTTCCTTCTCATCCGGACTTGCTATTTCCTGTAATTCTTTTAGATAAACTCTGTCCACTGGGAGAGTCTGTAAGGTAAGCACGGGGTGGTCTTCTTCTACCACCCTGTTGTCCACTTCCCGGGGACCACTAGCTGTCTGTTTGGCAGCTGAATCGGCTAGATGATTGCCTCGAGCTTTCTTTGAGTTCAGTTTGTCATGTACTTTTACTCAGAATAGTCACTTGGGTTGGGAGAAGCAAGGCATCCATCAAGTTTTCACAGGTGTTCCTGCAGCCATCAGGAATCCTCTGTCCTTCCAGATAACACCATAATTATGGGCAATGCTGAAAGCATATCTTGAGTACATATGAATGTTGGCTCTTTTTCCCTCTGCCCATTTACATGTTGTAGTGAGTGCTTGCAGCTCTGCCTCCTGTGCAGACATCACCGGTGGTAAGGCTTCAGCTTGTAGAACTGTGTTTTCAGTGGTGACCGCGTGTCCTGTGTGGTATTTGCCACGTTCATCAGCAAACAAAAATTGTTAGGTCTGAATTCTGCAGAGGTATTTCACTCACAGGGGGAGATGCGTGGTTTCCAGCCGTATTAGTTCGATGCAGTCATGGGGTAACAAGTCAAGACTCTCCTCCTTTCCCCCCTCGAGAAGTGGAAGAAGGGTGGTAGGGTTCAGTGTTTGACAACTTAATAGAGTAATGCTGTCCAGTAGGAGGGAACACAGGAGTCTTAAGTGTCTGGTAGTGGACAAGTGTTTCGGCTGGATCTTGGTTGAATATGGCAATAACGTCATGGGGAGCAAGCAGAATGAGGCAGTGTCCGAGGATCAAGTTCAAAGTTTTGTCAAGCGAGGCTTGTGCAGCAAAGCCAGCTCGCAGACACAATAGGCCTCCTCTTGCTACCGCATCCAGCCTACAGGAATAATATCCTATGGGGCGTAGGCTGATGCCGTGTGATTGGGTGAGTATACCTGCAGCATGTCCAAGTCGTTTGGATACAAAGAGCTTGAGCGTTTTGTCGTAGTCTGGGAGCCCTAGCGCCGGGGATGGCGCACTTGATGAGGGCCTCAAAGTTAGTGTCAGGTCACCAAGAGGCTGGGTGACAGATGCACACCGTTGGGATCAGGAGTGCACCGCAAGGTAGTGGACCCTACGACTGACTGCTGCGGATTGAACCCTGGGAGGTTCAGGAAGCAGGTCTACTGGATCACTGACACAGATCCCACTGGGAGCTAGAGCATAGATTCCCCAGGGCGCGGAGTCTAAGAGCCAGCAGGTGTTCACCAGAGCCTTTAATGGTAAGGATGGACTGAGCTGCAGTCTGGCTCCAGGTCGCGGCCCCCAGGGTCTCACAGCTCACGGTAGACTGCAGGAGAAGAGGAAGGAGGCAGCAGGCTGGAACAACAAGGAAAGTAAGGGACATGCCAAGGTCGGGGCCACAAGCAGACAAGGACAACAGAGTACACGCCAAGGTTCAGGGTCACAGGCAAACAGGGATGGTCGGGAACACGCCAAAGGTCAGGGTCACGAGCAGACAGGAATAGTTAAGAACAGGCCAAAGTCGGTAACAGGAATCAGATGTAGGAAACACAGCAAGTACACACAGAGGCTAACACACAATGGTTGATCAGCACTGCTGGCTTGCAGTGCACAGGTTAATATGGGGTTCCCTGATAGGGCCTGGGGTGGGGCCATGCTTAGAGGAGAGGTTACAAAAGCAGTCAGGTGAGGGTCAGCTGGTCTCTAGAGATGAACACATGGAGACAGGTATGCTGATCGACAAATTCTATTGCATAACCATGACAGTTAGATATTTCTTCAGGAGACATCTGGAAGGGGTCTGATTGCAGAGCATCAGTAAGAAGGCTTCTGGAATCCATGCTCCGCACTAGGAAATTAGTCCAAGGAAGGCATGAAGGGATTTCTGGCCTTGTGGCAGTGGGATGTCAGAGATTACTTTCACCCTGTCTTCAGTGAGGTGTCTTGTCCCATGGGACAAACAGTGTCCAAGGAAAATGACAGATGTTGAGCACCACTGCAATTTGGGCTTTGAGGCTTTGCACCACTGGTTGGCAAGATAGCACAACAGGCTTTCTGAGGTGACTTCAACAGGGGGTAAGTCAGCTGCACAAAGGAGAAGGTCATCAACATGTTGGAAGAGAATCACTTTCGGGTGTTCCTCTTGTCATGTGTCAAGGATGATAGCTTTTGCAAACTGGCTTGGAAAGTTCTGTGCCCCTTGTGGCACAACTGTTTAGGTATGTTGCCGTTTCTTTCTGTGAATGAATGCAAAAAGGTACCATCAGGAGGGGTGAGGGTGGACACTGAAGAAAGCGTTTGTAAGGTCCACCACTGTGAGGTACTTTGCAGTCAAAGGCATCCACCGCAGGTACCTGGTTCTCTTTTAGGGGTTCTCTTCTTTTTTCTAGAGAACAGAGGTGTATTGCATGGAGATGTACAGGCTATCAGGGCTCCATTTGACACGAGGGCAGCCTGCAGCGTGGGCTAACTTTAGGGGGGGTATTGTGGTTTCCGGGGCAATGATACGCCCTCTTTTAGCTTGACTGAAACTAGTGGCACCTTTAAGTGACCGTTGTCTTCCGGTCCTGTGGACCTTAGGCACGCAGGGTTTCTGTCAAGTACCTCCTGCAGTATTGAACTTGGAGTTATTGCTTCATGAAGTGTCATCAGGAGAGGCAGAGAACACAAAGCAGATGAGTCTTCTAAAGATAGGGGAGTATGTAACTTCCTCCCCCCTTCAGGCGTGTACATGATTGAGGGCTGTAGTCTGGACAACACATCAGCTCCTAGTAGATTCAAGGGACATGTAAAGGACACCACGAATCTGGCAAGCAAATCAGGAAATGTCCCCCTTGGAGTGGCTCAACAAATGGACTGGAGCGGGGCACCCCATCCACTCCCACGCAGGAAACGTGTGTGTCTTTTCATAGTGGGAGAAACTCAGATCATCAAAGGCCTGTACGAGTCTAGCATGATACTTCTTCAGACTCTCCTTTTATCTTGGGTAATATCTTGGATTGCGGTCTGATCCGTCAATTTTTCCTTTGCCCAGTCGTGGAGTTGTGCACAGAACTTCACGCCTGAGGTTTAGGAAGTGGCACTTGTCAGGCTGGCATCATTGAAGGCCGTCTGCATGACCAGCCAAAAGACATGCCCTGCTTTGATTTGGCATAGGCTGATCAAGTCTCTCCAGGCAGCTAAGTAAGTTTCTTGTATCTGCACTATCCTGTGGTAGAAGGGAATTGGCTGCTTCTCTGGGTCAGGCAGACTTATCACTAAGGCTGCTGCTTTTGATGGTGTAAAAGCGTCATACATCATTGGTGCCCCTTCTGGTAATAGAGACTGTTGTTGGGGCGGGGGGCTGGCAAGGGGCACTGTTCCTTACGGTTGCCAGCATGTGTTTGAGATCCTCTCGGAACTGTGAGTCCGGAGCCGGATTGGGGGTTAAATCAGCGGGTGGCCTTGCTGCCTGTTGTTGGTCTTCCCACTCAGATGCTTCTTCATCATTAACATATCTGGCCTGTGAATTTGGTGCTTCCGTATTGGGGAAGACAGGTGTGTGGTATGAACCATCCTGGTTTAAAACAGGGAGGACTGGGTAAAGGCTGTGTTTGAGCCTACTGGGTGTACCAAGATGGCCGCCGGCAGGAAGTGCACTGGGCTGGGTAAGAAGTGAAGGCATGGGTGCACTAAGATGGCCGCCAGGCGGAGTTGTCACAGTGGGTTGTGTTTGGGCTGGGGTGGTGAGAAGGGAGTGGTTGTTAGGCGGAGGGCAGTGCTGTCCCTCCCCTCCTTTTGTTTCAAGTTCTAACATAGCGCGGTGGTTCACATATCATCAACTCTGTGATACACATACATAATACAATTGCCAGCTTTCTTAACTTCCTTTATCCAATTTTCTTTATCACACAGGATTTTTCTCCCTGTTTCTTTAGCAACATAACTTTCGCCACTTCGTTCAACTTTAACTATTTCAACATCTTCTCTCCTCTTCACAATGTCACATTCTTCACAATATCACATTCTTCACATTCCTTTCTCTCTCTCTTCTATTACTCGGCTAACGGCTGAAGAGGAGAATACGAACAATTAATGGGTTAATATTCTTTCTCACTGCTCTTTATCCACAAATTCCTTGGGTGGGGGCACATAAGGCTGCACGCCTAGCTGCTACTGTCTGCTATATCCCTGTAATGTACAGTTAATCTCAGAACAAGAACAAACACATCAGGGGTAATGGGGAGCAACGGCCCGCGACCCAATAGATCCCCCGGCAGCCCCCCTTCCGACCTTAACCAGTCCCCAACCCCTCTCGTGTATAGCAAACAGTAGGGATGAGCCGAACACCCCCCCGGTTCGGTTCGCACCAGAACCTGCGAACGGACCGAAAGTTCGCACGAACGTTAGAACCCCATTGACGTCTATGGGACTCGAACGTTCGAAATCAAAAGTGCTCATTTTAAAAGCTAATTTGCATGGTATTGTCCTAAAAAGGGTTTGGGGACCCGGGTCCTACCCCAGGGGACATGTATCAATGCAAAAAAAACTTTTAAAAACGGCCGTTTTTTCGGGAGCAGTGATTTTAATGATGCTTAAAGTAAAAAAAAAAAAGTGAAATATTCCTTTAAATATCGTACCTGGGGGGTGTCTATGCCTGTAAAGTGACGCGTGTTTCCCGTGTTTAGAACAGTCCCTGCACCAAATGTCATTTTTAAAGGAAAAAATCTCATTTAAAACTGCTTGCGGGTTTAATGTCATGTCGGGTCATGGCAATATGGATGAAAATCAGTGAGACAAACGGCATGGGTACCCCCCAGTCCATTACCAGGCCCTTTGGGTCTTGTAGAGATATTAAGGGGAACCCCGCACCCAAATTAAAATAAGGAAAGGCCCTATATACTCTGAACAGCAGTATACAGGCGGTGCAAACAAGACAGGGACTGTAGGTTTGTTGTTAAGTAGAATCTCTTTGTAATTTTGAACGGGTACATTTTTAACGTGTTTAGCTCCAGCCAAAAAATCTTTTTTAAGCTTTTTGGAAAACATAGGGAAGGGTTATCACCCCTGTGACATTTGTTTTGCTGTCTTTCCTCCTCTTCAGAAGATTTCACCTCACTTTTTGTCCCAATGAAAAATGTTTTTTGAAAATTTGCGTTTTTTTGTGGAACAAGGATTGGAAAGCATCAGTGGAAAGGAGAAATTGTTTTCCCATATTAACTCTTACAGGAGAGAATTTGCCTTCCTAGGGGTAGATTTCATCTCACTTCCTGTTGTCTCCTTCCGTTTGCAAGTAGGAGTCGTTTGTAAGTTAGATGTTTGAAAGTAGGGTCCTGCCCTATATACTCAGCAGAAATTTGGGCCTTAGGTGTTGCTGTGGCCACAACACTGTAAGCCCTCACAGGGCCCTGCTGTGAAATATTAGATCAAGAATTGTAATTACATGCCCCTGTTGAACAGGAGCTGAAAAATTAGGCCTTAGGCACTGGTGCTGGTGCCACAACACTGCAACCCCTCACAGACACTCTAGTTGGAACGCAGGAACGAGCCCTGCTGCAAAGTATTGCATCAAAAATTGTAATTACACGCCCCTGTTAAACAGGGGCTGAAAAATTGTGCCTTAGGCACTGGTGGTGGCGCCCAGAACCAAAAATGTTCTTACAAGCTATCAGCGTGATGATTGAGGAGGAAGAGGATAATTACTCAGGGATAGTCACTCAGCATCAGCATAGGCAGTCTTTGAAGGGATCTGAGATTTCAAAAAAAATTATTCGGTTACATCAGCATCAGGTGCTTGGTAGCTGGTGGTGATCCAAGACTGATTCCTTTTTTTTGAAGGTCAGTCGATCGACCGAGTCGGTGGACAGACGCACCCTGTGATCGGTTACCACGCCTCCAGCAGCACTGAATGTGCGTTCCGAAAGAACGCTGGATGCAGGACAGGCCAGTAGCTCAATTGCATACTGTGCAAGCTCTGGCCAGTGATCCATCCTCAAGACCCAGTAACCCAGAGGATTTTCGGTGGGAAAGGTGTCCAAGTCTGATCTTACCCCTAGGTATTCCTGCACCATGTAAAACAGACGCTGGCGATGGTTGCTGGAACCGATCATACCTTGGGGCTGCGGACCAAAAAATTGTCTGAACGCATCGGTCAGACGGCCACCTTCTCCACCGCTCCTTCTTTGACTGACCGAAGCCTCAGCAACACGTTGTCCAGAAACAGGAGTTTGTAACCTCCCAGTCTCTGGGAACCCGTTGCACAGACCTTTCTGCAAGGCCTCCCGAAGATGTTTCATCCTCTGCGATGGCAAGATAAGGTCCACAACCTTACCCTTGTAACGTGGATCAAGGAGGGTTGCCAGCCAGTATTGGTCCTTCTCCTTGATACCACGAATACGAGGATCCTTACGCAGGCTTTGCAGGATCAGGGAGGCCATGCAGCGTAGGTTTGCTGAGGCATTCGGTCCGGAGTCCTCTGGGTCACTAAGGACGACAACGTCCGCAGCCACCTCCTCCCAGCCACGTACAAGTCCATGTGTTTCTTGGGACTGATCCCTTAAAGACTGCTGCTGATGCTGAGTGCCAGGCTCCACCTCCATACTGACACAATCTTCCTCCTCCTCCTCGTCCTCTTCCTGTGTGATTGGCGGGCACGCAGGAACACTGTCTGGATAAAGGGGGCCTCGAGAGCTAAGGAAGTCCTCCTCTTCCTGCCTCTGTTCTGCCTCAAGTGCCCTGTCCATTATTCCACGCAGCGTGTGCTCCAACAGGTGGACAAGGGGGACAGTGTCACTGATGCATGCACTGTCACTGCTCACCATCCTCGTGGCCTCCTCGAATGGTGACAGGACAGTGCATGCATCCCTGATCATGGCCCACTGGCGTGGGGAAAAAAAACCAAGCTCCCCTGACCCTGTCCTGGTGCCATAGTCGCACAGGTACTCATTGATGGCCCTCTGTTGCGTGTGCAGCCGCTGCAGCATGGCCAACGTTGAGTTCCACCTGGTGTGCATGTCACAGATTAGGCGGTTCTTGGGCAGGTTAAACTCCTTTTGGAGGTCCGTCAGCCGAGCACTGGCATTATATGACCGGCGGAAATGCACACAGACTTTCCTGGCCTGCCTCAGGACATCCTGTAAGCCCGGGTACCTGCCCAAGAACCGCTGCACCACCAAGTTAAGGACGTGAGCCAAACAGGGCACATGGGTCATTTGTCCCTGTCGGAGGGCAGAGAGGAGGTTGGTGCCATTGTCGCAAACCACCATTCCTGCCTTAAGTTGGCGTGGCGTCAACCACCTCTGAACCTGCCCCTGCAGAGCTGACAGAACCTCTGCCCCAGTGTGGCTCCTGTCCCCCAAGCACACCAGCTCAAGCACCGCATGGCATCTTTTGGCCTGCGTACTTGCGTAGCCCCTTGAACGACTACGGAGCACCGCTGGTTCCGAGGAAGAGGCCATGGAGGAAGAAGAAGAGGAGGGGGTGGAGGAGAGAGGTGTGTCACAATCATTAGCATTTTGGAGGCGTGGTGGCGAAACAACCTCCAACACTACTGCACCTTGTCCTGCATCCTTCCCAGCTGCCAGCAGAGTCACCCAATGCACCGTGAAACTTAGGTAACGTCCCTGTCCATGCCTGCTGGACCATGAGTCAGCGGTAATATGCACCTTACCGCTGACCGCCCTGTCCAGCGAGGCGTGGACATTGCCTTCCACATGCCGGTAGAGAGCTGGAATCGCCTTCCGTGAGAAAAAGTGGCGTTTGGGTACCTGCCACTGAGGAACCGCACATTCCACAAACTCACGGAAGGGGGCAGAGTCTACCAACTGAAAAGGCAGCAGTTGAAGTGCTAGCAATTTTGCCAAGCTAGCATTCAACCGCTGGGCATGTGGATGGCTGGGAGCAAACTTCTTTCGGCGGTGCAGCAGCTGGGGCAGGGAAATTTGCCTGGTACAATCTGACGTCGGTGTACCAAAAGCAGATTGCCCACAAGTACTTGGCTGTGACACACCTAATTCTACACCTTCATTCCTCTCACTGCAGGTCTCAGAGAGGACTGGAGGTCTAGTGGGGTTGGAAATCTCAGCTGATGAGGAGCAAGGAGAGATCCTCTTTGTTCTTTGGTGTGGGTCTTTTAGATATGCTTGCCAACGAACTGCATGGCAGGTCAACATATGTCTGGTCAAGCATGTGGTACCCAAGCGGGAGATGTTTTGGCCACGTGAGATACGCTTGAGACATATGTTGCAAATAGCAGCGGTGCGATCTGATGCACTCGTCTCAAAAAAGGCCCACACCAACGAACTTTTTGAATAACGCGCAGAGACTGCAGCGCCCTGCACATGTGGAGCTTTGGGGTGTGATGCAGTCAATGTGCTGCCCTTAGGCTGGCCCCTGGAGGGCATCCTGCCTCGTTGGTGATGTGCCGCCTCCTCCTCCTACTCCTCCTCCTCCTCTCTCCTATCAGGCACCCACGTTGAGTCAGTGACCTCATCATCCCCTCCCTCCTCATCACTGGAGCAAACCTGGCAGTATGCTGCAGCAGGGGGAGCATGACTGCCAGATTGCTGTCCTTCTTGGGCACCCCCTGTGTCCGTGCTCATGTTACTGCCTTCATCGAGCTCAGTATCCTCATCAGAGCCTTCCAAATGCTGGGCATCCTCCTGGAGCATGTACCCAACACTGTGGTCAAACAGTTCGAGGGAATCCTCAGGAGGACATGGTGGAGCTAGGGAAGGAGTCACTGATGACATTGAGCCGAGGGAAGAGGCCGCTGCTTTGCCAGACAAAGCACCCTGGGCATGGGTGAGAGAGGATGAGGAGGATGAGGACGGCTTGGTCATCCACTCAACCAAGTCTTCCGCATGTTGCAGCTCAACACGGCCAGCTGCCGAAAAAAAGGCCAAGCGTGTCCCATGGCCACGTGCTGATGAGGATGCACCCACTCCACGACCAGCACTAGACACAGAGCCTGCTTGCCCTCTCTTATTGGCTTGTGACTGTCTGCCTCTCCTTCTTGGCCTTCCAGACATACTAATGGCCTGTAGCTGCACTAAGCTGGGATATATATATCTATATATATATATATATATATACAGTGCCTTGCGAAAGTATTCGGCCCCCTTGAACTTTTCAACCTTTTGCCACATTTCAGGCTTCAAACATAAAGATATAAAATTTTTATTTTTTGTGAAGAATCACCAACAAGTGGGACACAATTGTGAAGTGGAACGAAATCTTTTGGATTGTTGAAACTTTTTTAACTAATAAAAAAATGAAAAGTGGGGCGTGCAAAATTATTCGACCCCCTTGCGTTAATAGTTTGTAGAGCCACCTTTTGCTGCGATTACAGCTGCAAGTCGCTTGGGGTATGTCTCTATCAGTTTTGCACATCGAGAGACTGAAATTCTTGCCCATTCTTCCTTGCAAAACAGCTTGAGCTCAGTGAGGTTGGATGGAGAGCGTTTGTGAACAGCAGTTTTCAGCTCTTTCCACAGATTCTCGATTGGATTCAGGTCTGGACTTTGACTTGGCCATTCTAACACCTGGATACGTTTATTTGTGAACCATTCCTTTGTAGATTTTGCTGTATGTTTGGGATCATTGTCTTGTTGGAAGATAAATCTCCGTCCCAGTTTCAGGTCTTTTGCAGACTCCAACAGGTTTTCATCCAGAATGGTCCTGTATTTGGCTGCATCCATCTTCCCCTCAATTTTAACCATCTTCCCTGTCCCTTCTGAAGAAAAGCAGGCCCAAACCATGATGCTGCCACCACCATGTTTGACAGTGGGGATGGTGTGTCGAGTGTGATGAGCTGTGTTGCTTTTACGCCAAACATATCATTTTGCATTGTGGCCAAAAAGTTTGATTTTGGTTTCATCGGACCAGAGCACCTTCTTCCACATGTTTCGTGTGTCTCCCAGGTGGCTTGTGGCAAACTTTAGACAAGACTTTTTATGGATATCTTTGAGAAATGGCTTTCTTCTTGCCACTCTTCCATAAAGGCCAGATTTGTGCAGTGTACGACTGATTGTTGTCCTATGGACAGACTCTCCCACCTCAGCTGTAGTTCTCTGCAGTTCATCCAGAGTGATCATGGGCCTCTTGGCTGCATCTCTGATCAGTCTTCTCCTTGTCTGAGCTGAAAGTTTAGAGGGACAGCCAGGTCTTGGTAGATTTGCAGTGGTCTGATACTCCTTCCATTTCAAAATGATCGCTTGCACAGTGCTCCTTGGGATGTTTAAAGCTTGGGAAATCTTTTTGTATCCAAATCCGGCTTTAAACTTCTCCACAACAGTATTACGGACCTGCCTGGTGTGTTCCTTGGTCTTCATAATGCTCTCTGCGCTTTCAACAGAACCCTGAGACTATCACAGAGCAGGTGCATTTATACAGAGACTTGATTACACACAGGTGGATTCTATTTATCACCATCAGTCATTTAGGACAACATTGGATCATTCAGAGATCCTCGCTGAACTTCTGGAGTGAGTTTGCTGCACTGAAAGTAAAGGGGCCGAATAATTTTGCACGCACCACTTTTCAGTTTTTTATTTGCTAAAAAAGTTTAAAATATCCAATAGATTTCGTTCCACTTCACAATTGTGTCCCACTTGTTGGTGATTCTTCACAAAAAATTAAAATTTTATATCTTTGTTTGAAGCCTGAAATGTGGCAAAAGGTTGAAAAGTTCAAGGGGGCCGAATACTTTTGCAAGGCACTGTATGTACTGATACTGCAGCTAGCAAAATCAACTGCTTGCCTGTAGTATGAGAACACCACCAACCTTTTACAGGTAGCTTTAGCTGAACATTGTGAGGTGGACGCACCCCACTAACTTGTAGGTTTAGCTGAACACTGAGCAGGACGCACTGCACTAAATGTAAATAGTCTAGCTGCCTGACCGTGGTACTAATAGGATCAAAAGAACACCAGTAATTTTCTTCAGGTAGCTTTATATACTGTAACAAGACAAGCCTGCCTGTCAGTAGGAAGATAACAGGAACGGATCTAGCTGAACACTGTGAGCAGGACGCACTGTACTAAATGTAAATAGTCTAGCTGCCTGACCGTGGTACTAATAGGAGCAAAAGAACACCAGTAATTTTCTTCAGGTAGCTTTATATACTGTAACAAGACAAGCCTGCCTGTCAGTAGGAAGATAACAGGAACGGATCTAGCTGACCACTGTGAGCAGGACGCACTGTACTAAATGTAAATAGTCTAGCTGCCTGACCGTGGTACTAATAGGATCAAAAGAACACCAGTAATTTTCTTTAGGTAGCTGTTAATACTGTAACAAGACAAGCCTGCCTGTCAGTAGGAAGATAACAGGAACGGATCTAGCTGAACACTGTGAGCAGGACGCACTGCACTAAATGTAAATAGTCTAGAAGATAACAGGAACGGATCTAGCTGAACACTGTGAGCAGGACGCACTGTACTAAATGTAAATAGTCTAGCTGCCTGACCGTGGTACTAATAGGATCAAAAGAACACCAGTAATTTTCTTTAGGTAGCTGTTAATACTGTAACAAGACAAGCCTGCCTGTCAGTAGGAAGATAACAGGAACGGATCTAGCTGAACACTGTGAGCAGGACGCACTGCACTAAATGTAAATAGTGTAGAAGATAACAGGAACGGATCTAGCTGAACACTGTGAGCAGGACGCACTGCACTAAATGTAAATAGTCTAGAAGATAACAGGAACGGATCTAGCTGAACACTGTGAGCAGGACGCACTGCACTAAATGTAAATAGTCTAGAATTTAACAGGAACGGATCTAGCTGAACACTGTGAGCAGGACGCACTGCACTAAATGTAAATAGTCTAGAAGATAACAGGAACGGATCTAGCTAAACTGAATACAGTGTATATATATATATATATGCAACACCTGGGATGCATATATATACACAATACACTGTAAGTGCAGCTAACTGACTGACTGTTCTGCCTAATCTATCTAACTCAAATCAAATGACACTGTCTCTCTGTCTATCTTTCAACGCCGGAACACACACTACACAGGGCCGCCGTGCAGGCGGCCTTATATAGTGTGGGGCGTGTACTAAATCCCCTGAGCCATAATTGGCCAAAGCCTCCTTGGCTTTGGCCAATTACGGCTCTCTGTTCAGGCAGCGCTGTGATTGGCCAAGCATGCGGGTCATAGTGCATGCTTGGCCAATCATCAGCAAGCAATGCACTGCGATGCCGCAGTGAATTATGGGCCGTGACGCGCCACACGAATTTGGCGCGAACGGCCCATATCGTTCGCAATTCGGCGAACGGGCGAACAGCCGATGTTCGAGTCGAACATGGGTTCGACTCGAACACGAAGCTCATCCCTAGCAAACAGTAAACCACAAATACACTCAGGACAGGACATTACACCTGCCACTCTCTGAACCGCAAAGTTTCAGCAGGCTAAGATAAACCACAAGGGCAGACAACCCTGAAAAAAAACCCTGTTTATAGGCGTCTGTTACACCTCCCCCCAGAGGCCGACAGCTCGTCTGGGGGTGAGACTTCTGTAACACTTTCAGACTGCGGGGACTCCAGCAGCTGACATAACCCTCAGAGGTCTTGTAAACCTCGAGTAACACGTCTATAACCGTCTGCTACAAGGTAACATCTCATCTCAGAGGCCGACAGCTCGTCTGGAGATGAGAACACACATACGCACATGTAGCACTTTCAGCCTGCTAAGTTTCGTAGCCCAAAGAATGGCAGACAGTAAACCAATACCGACAGCAGAAACCCATCAGCAGGTTCGTTAAAACAGCCTCAGGCGAGGAAATACCTGCCTCTAAAACAGTCTCGGCATACCGACAGAATCCAGCGGTCAACCAAAAGATAAGAAAGTCGTACAGTGGCAAGACTATAAAAAAAACTTACCGTACTTGGTAGGGCTGCGCAAACCCCCTCTTATCTATCAGTTTAGCCGCTCGAATCCTTATCGCGGTCTGGCTTCGACTGTAGCCTGAAGCTCCCGGGTTTCACCACCAGCTGTTAACGTTATGATTAAGAGCTTCAATCGAGCTCAAGGTTATCTGCTGCTGTCTCTAATTGTATAGTGTGGATATGCATGCATATTAAAGTAAACACTCTGAGACACGCTCAGCACCGTTACTTCTTACACTTCTGATTTATTCAAGGCGGTGCTAATGTTTTATACACAAAGATACGTCATTGCTATGTTAGTCTAATAGGTACATCTCATTGGTTAAGATAGAAATGAAGATGGAGAATCTTCATAACGAGGTTTGGCTGTCCTTGGTTTTATCTTCAGTTCCGCGTTCTTCTGATGTGTGGAATATAGGGGGTACCCGGCATTTTGAGAAGATAAAGAAACAGAGCAAACCTGTAATACTTATATAATGAGTAAGGAGAAAAATATGTATACACATAAGGAAATAGACATTTTCAGATTATTATTATCTACATCACATTCCTTCACATATATATATATATATATATATATATATATATAATATATAATATAAGTCCCAAAACCAGTGTAGATATCGTGAAGCTCCAAACGTTATTTACCAACATTAGGGACTCTAGGTCCACCTTGCCATTTAAGTGTAAACATTGTGAATCTGGAAACACGTAGTCTTGCATTAGACCAAATTAATCAGATGATATGGTTATGGAAAGGTTTTAAGGCATAGGACAGGATCAGGAGAGAGAGTGCTTATGGCTATAGTTGGTGGCACTGATTCTGGCTGTACAGAATTCAATCAGTAAATTGACCCCTGTACAACCAGCCTGTCCATACATGGATCACAATTTGCACGGTTCTGGCTGAACCAACCAAATTTTGATCCATATATGGCCGCCGTTAGACTGTCATTTTGGTTGCATTCATTTTCCCTAACCAAGATAAGGCAAGGCGGGACCAGGAGGAGATAAGTGTTTTAAGTTGTTGGAATGTTGGGATGTAATTAGCTGCATTGAGGGTATCTTGTGTATGGGTGAGGTGGATTCCCAAATAATCTAGGTGGGAAGTAGACAAAGTGAATGTTTTGTCTTAAAAAGTCCACAATCGCACCTACAGGCAACATTTTGATATGTATGTTTTCCGCCAGCGATTCCCTAACATGCAGAAGTGATCCTGTCAGGAAAAGCCTTCTTGCAAACATTCCAGCAAACTAAAGTTCAAAAGAGTGCCTGTGCTCAGAAGCGCCATCCGGCGCTCGCGGGCGTATGCGCATGCGCGATAGCGCCAATAGCGGCGCGCAGGTGCGCGCGCACGCCCCCTGTGACAACACTTGACACCAAGATAGGCTATTTAAAGAGAACTGCTCCATTGCTGCCTTGCTGTCCGGTCTACAGCGTTCCTGAAGACCCCTACTGCTCTGTTACCTTGTACTCTGCATTTGCTGCCTGATACCCGCAAAGTGAACGCCAGCGATTTCCTAACATGCAGAAGTGATCCGAGGGGTTAATTAGCCACTCGATTACTTCTGCAGGTGGCGGAAGGGGTCCCACCCCTCTCCCGCCGCTGCCTCTACTGGATGATCACGGTGCCCAAGAGCTCTGCGGCCAGCCGCAATGGCTACCCTGAACAGAAAGAGAGGAACTGATGTCGTTCGCACTCTCTCTGTAACTCCAGAAAGCGGGACCAACGAGTTATGTCGTCACTTCTGGTTCTGCCACCAGCGGCCAGGAAAGCATGGGAGGCTAGAGGAGAGATTTGGACCCCAGATCTGTCAATAAAGAGGACCTGTCACGGCCCATGCTGTCAAAAGGGATGTTGTTCATACCTCGTGATAGCAATAAAGGTAATCCCAAAAAAAAGTGTAAAAAATATATACATATTTTGTATATAATAAATAATAGATTTTTTTTTTTAAAGCGCCTCATCCCACCGTGCAAATGCAAACACATACGTTACTCCTACGCACATATGTAAACAGTGATCACACAACACATGTGAGCTATTGTCGTGAACGTCAGAGTGAGAGCAATATTTCTAGCAGCAGACCTCCTGTGCAACTCTAAACTGGTAACTTGTAAAGGCGTTTAAAGCGCCGCCTATGGACAATTTTAAGCACCGTAGTTTGCCGCCATTCCACGGGCAGACACAATTTTAAAGCTTGACATGCTAGGTATCTATTTTACTCGGCATAACATCTTTCACATTATACAAAATTATAGGGGTTTTTTTATACAAAATTATGTTTTTTTTTTTGTTTTGTTTTTTTTCATAAAAGTGTTTTTTATCTTTAAAAAAAAAATTGCATTTGAAAAACCGCTGCGCAAATACCGTGTGACATAAAAATTTGCAAAACCCACTATTTTATTCTATAGGGCTTCTACTAAAAAATATATAATATTTGGGGGTTCTAAGTCATCTTCTAGAAAAAAAAAAATTGATTTTTTTATGCAGGAGCGAAGTGTCAGAATTAGCTCAGATGGCAAGTAGTTAAGCATGGAAAATAAAGTAGGTAATGTAGTGTGTGTTTACGTTAAGGTTAAGAGCTAATCATCATTGAACATACTTATTTAAATTGATTGGGGCCCTAGATCAATGGCCCGAATATCAGGGTTAGATCTTAATTGCAGGGCCCAGCCCTCCAGTAATTGGCCCGGGCCCCATCTGTTCAAAAGGGGGGCCTGGCACCTGCTGAGCAGGAGGGCCAGCTGCACTGTCAAAATGTAGACACCAATCCTCTTCTGCCTGCTCCTGCAGTGCTGCCAGCTTCTCCTCCTCTTTTTCCCTCCTGTGAGTGAGAAATAACCTGTTAAAATAACAATTTTGTGAAAATTTCAAAGAATTTTGTGAAAATTACAATTTCAAAAAACTCACCATGCATCTTACTAAATACCTTGAAATGTCTACTTTCTGAAAAAGGGTCATTTGGGGGTATTTGTACTTTCTGGGCTTGTTGGTGTCTCAGGAAATGAGATAGGCCACCATAGTTTGTAGACTCTATAACTTTCACAAATACCAAATAATATACACTTATTTTGCTTATTTTTACTAAAGATATATAACAGTATAAATTTTGGCCAAAATTTATGAAGAAAAATTACTAATTTGCAAAATTTTATAACCGAAACAAATAAAAATGCATTGTTTTTACAAAATTTTCGGTCTTTTCTCATTTATAGCACAAAAAATATAATAAATACCACCTAAAGAAAGCTCTATTGCTGTGAAAAAAAGGACAAACGTTTCATATGGGTACAATGTTGCATGACTGAGTAATTGTCATTCAGTGTGAGAGCACTGAAAGCTGAAAACTGGTCTGGTTAGGAAGTGGGTTTAAGTGCCCAGTGGGCAAGTGGTTAAGAGGGCATGACATGGGTGCGTCTTATGCCTACATACTTTTGCTAATAGGTGTCCCTCATTCCTATCTCAGAAAGTTGGGAGGTATGGACACTGGGATAGGAGTGACAGGTTGCTGGCTGCACTGTTTATGCACACTACATTGGTAGGCTAGTGATCAGGGACACTGTAAGCTAACTGACACTGGTGTGTGTGTTTAAAACTGTGTAACAGCCACTGAAGGCACTAATGCTTTCTTTCTCTTTTCTTTGTTTACATATATGATTGGACACAGCGATCACACTGTACAGGACCAATTTCTGGTTTGATATAGGGTGGATAAGACTGATATAAATTTGTTTATTGTGGATGGGTTGGCTGTGATTGTGTTGTAATAGGTGTGATATAGAGGGTGTGGGCGTTAAGTAGATTAGCTAATATAGAGCCTGGTTTATTGGTTCATGCATAACGTTTTCCCCAGGACCATTGTAGTTGTTTTTCTGCTTTGTAAGTTCCACTGTGGTCATGTCAATTTGTTTCCTAAATGGGATTGTCTGCTACGATTTAAATTGCACCTCAAGTTGTGTGAGTTGAGAGTGAAACGATTTTCAAGTCTTGCTCTCTCTTTTTGTGTGCAGCAAGTTGGAGATGGTAGTCATGAGGGCTTCCCAGACAATCGTTGAGGAAAAGATTGAGCCTGTGTTTTTGTAAGTAGATAGAGAAGTGTGGATGGAGCTAACTGTACTGCTGAAAGATTGCAAGGAGTTATTTAAACACCAAGTATTGTGTCTAGGCAAATGTGTAAAAATTTTTATTGATCACTGTTTTATATTTATAAATAATAGTAATTTTAATATTGATAAATACTAATAGGTAAGTTAGGTAAGTTACAAATAATAAAAGGCTTTGCAGTCATATCTTTGCAATAACTATTTTCAATCACATTAATCACACTGTGATGACAACAGAAATGTAGATCTCTGCCAGGTCAAGAATTGTGCTTTTTTACACAGAAATGTGCATTTAAATTTGACATACAGCTGTGTTAAAGCGGAACTTTAGGCTAGAAAATCAAAAATTTTAATGCAGAAGAGACATGCTTTGTCTCTTCTGTGGTAAAGCTACTTACCTGCCTGCCTGCCCTTGTACAGTAAAGTTTGCATGTGCAGCTCACTGCACAAGTTTGGAAATGCCAAATCTGACGGAACCTGTGCATGCGCGGGATTGACGTCATCTCGGCCCGGCCGGTGATCGAGTCCCGGTAGCTGGCTGCCCGAAGGTGTCAGCGACCAGCAGGGGGTTCCGCTGGCCGCTGGATTCAAGGTGAGTATAGTTCCGCTTTAAATATGTTGCACAAATAGTTACGTTTCACTTTGCGGAGCAGCTGCCACTTCTCTACTTCTGCATATTAAAAATGATGATGAATAGGTGCCAGCCAGTGTGCCCATGTTTCCTGCACCAGAATTATGATGCAAATACAACAATAAATTCCTCCCTCTGTTTGTTACCATCTCAGCCCAATATGAATCCTAATAACCCTCAGTTAGTGGTGTCAAAAAGCAGAGACTGGTCTATGTGTATTTAGATTTTCTTTAGATCTCAGTGTCCATGTTAACTACCTCTTTCCATGTAACATTTAGTCCAAGTGGATCATTTGCTATTCTGTGCCTCTTGCCATGTACAGAATGCTTTGCTCCAGTAGGAACTCATTGTGATGCCTTGCCTTCCCTCCAATGATGCTGATCTAGGATCACTGAAACCACATATTTATCCTATTCATGGGGAATAGAGGTAAAGAGACTCTTTACATTGATTCTAATAAGGAGGCAGTCAGCTGAGCTGCGATGCATGATGTATACTACCTTCAGTCGGGTCCTCCTTGCTTGTTAGTGGAGAATATGCTGGTATTTTTCTCTCGCACACTGCCCTATTGCTAGCCACAGAAGGCTAATTAAGTGAATTATTTTCCCAGGAGACTACCTATATGTATCAATTCTGTTTTTGTGAATACAATATTTTTTAATGTTCATTCAAGCTTTTTCATTATCTACAAGATCATTGCGTCCTATGTTCTGTTCCTACTCTTATACAGTTGTTGACCATCCCTGGCCATTATGTATTGTGTTTCAGGACCAGTGAAAAGTGGAAGCTTACTCATATATCATGTTTGATAATAAAGCTATTTTAACCCTTGAGACTTCTAAGTATAGAACTCTGAGGGCAAGTTTAACCTTCTTGTTTTTTTCATTTTTAATGTACACTCCAGCATCCAGAGGTACGCCATCTGAGCTATAGTACGCCTAAAATGAAAATGTGGTTTTCCTAATTGTTTTAATTGTCTTGAACTATTAACATTTTAAGTGTGCATGGTACTCATTATGCCCTGTACACATGGTCGGACATTGATCAGACATTCCGACAACAAAATCCATGGATTTTTTCCGATGGATGTTGGCTCAAACTTGTCTTGCATACACACGGTCACACAAAGTTGTCGGAAAATCCGATCGTTCTGAACGCAGTGACGTAAAACATGTACGTCGGGACTATAAATGGGGCAGTAGCCAATAGCTTTCGTCTCTTAATTTATCCTGAGCATGTGTGGCACTTTGTGCATCGGATTTGTATACACACGATCGGAATTTCCGACAACGGATTTTGTTGTCGGAAAATTTTATAGCAAGCTCTCAAACTTTGTGTGTCGGAAATTCCTATGGAAAATGTGTGATGGAGCCTACACACCGTCAGAATTTCCGACAACAAGGTCCTATCACACATTTTCCATTGGAAAATCCTATCGTGTGTACAGGGCATTAAAGAAAATGTAAAAAAAAAACCTAAAAGTCTAGTGAACCATACGTCATAGGTGTTGCTAGAGTTGGGCACCCTGGGAACAAGGTTGCAATGTCATTTTTTTAAGAGTTTGATGCTGAGCTGATGGAGGCTTTTCTAATCTCCTCCTTGGCTCTGACATGTCATATGAACGAGAAGCCAAGGGGACCTTTCTTTGGCTCTCTCCTGTGCTATATCTGAGGTCTGATAAATATATACAGTATATTTTTATAAAGAAGGGACAGTTGTCTCTGGTAAAAGGGGTATGGGTTTTTTCTTGTGGGGTTAGCTCTACGTTTGGGAGGCTTTTGCTTCCTGAAGGGGAGGAAGGGGGAAATTTTGCCCAAATGCCAGCGCTCTGTGTTTAAGTACTCCTGACTTATATAATGTTATGCTGGGCTATATGTTTATTACTTCTGACGCCTGCACTATATACAATATGTTGTACATTGTTACTCCTGACCCCTGAACTCTATTTGCTACATTATAATTACATACTCCTGACCAAAGCATTGATTGTCTCAGCAGTTGCTGGTTGATTTCAAGTCCCCGACTGTTTTAAATAAAGTGGTAATAAAGCCTAAATATTTTTTACCTTAATGCAATCCTTGCATTAGGGTAAAAAATGTTTAGGTATTGGTATCTCCCCCTCACCCCCCTTTTACAGTTACCTGAGCCCTCATTCGATCCAGGATCGTGCATCTCTGCAGCTCTTCTCTCCCCTCACTTCCTGGTCTCACAGGCTTTGTCGAGGCATTGGCTCCTGCTGCTGTCAATCAAAACCGTTGAGGACTGACAGGGAGGCTCGGGAGTGAGTCCACCCAATTGTCCCCGTAAGAAGGGGCTATCTATGGGGGCACTCGCCAGAGAGGAGGAGCCAGAAGCGCAGGTGGGGGATCTGAGAAGAGGAGGTCCAGGGCCACTGCATTGCACAGAGTAGGTAAGTATAAATAAAAGTGACTGTGTGGTGAACTGCTTACCAGAATGTAAGCCAAACCAGGCAGATGGCTTAAAACCCAGCCCGGGCCTTTGGGAGCACTTCAAATGGACAAGATCCTTTGCGCTCAAACAGCAGAACGAATCCACATAGGGTTAAATCAAATAAAAAAGACCATAGTGTAATACTGACATAAACATATTTCATCAGAGAAGGAGGGGGTGTGTTCACACGTATAATCATAAAACTAAATTATCATGCAGGCACCCTGGATGTATAGCCACTACAGGGACGCCAAAAAATGTAAATCGTGTACAGCATGCAATAAAAGGTGTCCTTATTATCTACTGTAAAAAACCACCAGTTTGCCAAAATAAAGTTGAGCCAGCAGACCAGAGTTTGTACAACTAAAGGAACACCCAGTGCACAAATACGCGGGGCCGCTTACCAGATGGTGAACTAGTGAGGACATAAATAATAACAGGGTTGCAACCTCTGTGTGACCCGGGGTATAAATTGAATGAACCTACAGGGGTTCCTGCTCACCAGAGAGACGACCAGAGATAGCCCAAACGAAGCACTGGCAGAGTACCACGATCCCGTCCTGACAGGTCCTCGCAGGCTCAGATGGGTGTATATATTAGAGAGGAGAAGCAGCCAATGGTGTGATAACGTACAACTCCAATTTATTAAAAAAGCAAGCACTTACAGCTTTTTTAATAAATTGGAGTTGTACGTTATCACACCATTGGCTGCTTCTCCTCTCTAATATATACACCCATCTGAGCCTGCGAGGACCTGTCAGGACGGGATCGTGGTACTCTGCCAGTGCTTCGTTTGGGCTATCTCTGGTCGTCTCTCTGGTGAGCAGGAACCCCTGTAGGTTCATTCAATTTATACCCCGGGTCACACAGAGGTTGCAACCCTGTTATTATTTATTCTCTGATGAAATATGTTTATGTCAGTATCACACTATGGTCTTTTTTATTTGATTTAACCCTATGTGGATTCGTTCTGCTGTTTGAGCGCAAAGGATCTTGTCCATTTGAAGTGCTCCCAAAGGCCCGGGCTGGGTTTTAAGCCATCTGCCTGGTTTGGCTTACATTCTGGTAAGCAGTTCACCACACAGTCACTTTTATTTTCTTCACTTCATCACACAGAAGGATTTTGGATTTTACTGTTTATTATCACAGACTGTTTATTATCACAGACTTTTATTGGACTCACTTTAGCGCGGTTTATCTGTTTATATATTTTGTTGGTGGGCCCCACTTATAACCGCAGCTTTTTGAACTTTGTTATGATACCTGCATAAGGTGTCCTCTCACGTCTATTCATTTCTACACTGGTATTACCATAGACTATAATTTTTGTTTTATCCAAGCGCAATTTTGTTTTTCTTATAGGTAAGTATAAACCTGTTTTTTTTTTTTACTTACATTTGCAATCACTTTAAGTTTTAATTTACAGTAGGCTCACTATATATATTCTGTGTGCAAAAAGCATATAGATTGAAGGTGTTCTTTTTTTTTTTTTTTTTTAAATGCTTGTGCTGAAGTGTAGAAGTGTTTGTGCAACTTTCACCCTCATTTCCTGTTTTGGTAACAACTGTAAAATCTTTGATTTCCCATCACTTTGTCTTCCTGACAATGGCCACAGGACATATTCACATAAAGAATATACACAGTAAGAACACAGACAGCAAAAAAAAAAAAAGAAAAAAAAAAAAGCTAACGGGGGTTCTAAACCAAACCCTACACTTTCCAAAATTAAAAAACAAACAACCGACAAGCACTAGCTGGCATACTAGATTTCACATGCTGATGCTTGAATATAAATTCCAATGATAAATGTCTGTACATATGCTGCCTCTTTTCTCACAACAACAAAGAATACAGGTTTTGGGTGTTTTGGTGCATGTGGATTTTATTGATTAGTGAACCAGTCACATTCATCTTCTTTTATTTTAACTTATTCAATGGTAAGATGTAGCACATGTTATAGGAACATAAGGCATAAAGGCAGCATTAGTTGTATGTTGAACGTGTACAACATACTAGGATCACGCCATACACATTCAACATCAGTGTACAGATAGAGATAGTTATTGCGATACACACGAATGTCTGTGATGCCAGCATACAGTAAAGTGGTTGTAAACCCTTACATATACCCAGTGAAGTGGCTAGCCTCAGCTTGTGCACAGAGATTAAACAAATTCCTCCTACATAACTTGCACCTGTTTATCTGCAGCCCTCTCTTCTCTACATCTGTTCAAAGTACTGAATTATAAAGTTTGTGTGAGAGTTCAGAAAAAAATGGGGTGGAGAGCTGAAGGTATACTCTCAGTGAGGAGATCTCTGAGAGCTGATTGGAGAGAAGAGACCCCCCCCCCCCCCCCCCCCGCATACAGGAACGGCACAGAGACTGTCAATCTGCTGGAGCTCACTCCTCTGTCACCATTTTCCTCTTGGTGTCAGGAAAACTTGTCATAAGTGACTCATGCTGATAGCAGAGGAACAGAGCAGAAGACAGAAATGACACTTGGTGCTCTGGATTGAGTACACACTATAGAAGGAAATGCTTGTACATATTTCATGTCTGATGTTTACAGCCACTTTAAGGTCTCTGTTTGCAGACACCAGATTCATTTATTCATGTACATATCATAACACATGGTAGGGATAGAATTTTAGGGACTGAATTTGTAAGAACCTCCCAGCCAACAGGTAACTCAAGGGTGCAGCAACAGACTTGTCAAATTGATTTTTAGATCTATAATTAATCTCCCTATTCAGTATGCATACTGCTGCACTGCTTTGTATGATATCTTCACAGATCTAATGAATGTACACCCAACACATGCTAATACTGATTGTAGATCTTTATTTTTGTTTAAATACAAGACAACATATTTAGCTCCTGGCTCAGAGACTAGAATGGACAGACACCTCATTAAAGCAAGAGATACCATACAAAGAGTATATATACACCACAGAGTCCAATATCTCAGTCCAGTACAGAAAATAAATAATCAAGTTGATTTGATTTAAGATTTAATCAATTATATATGCCGTGACTGACTACAAAGAGATGGTTTTAGATCTTAGAAGAACTAAACACAAAAGCTAGTTGAATTCCAGGATGCAGCTAGAGAGAGAAAAAAAACAATGTTTTAGGGTACCAAAAACATAGAAAATGCTTTCTTGTCTTGAATTGTATGTGTCTTTAGTATTCATACATGGCTTCTCTATTGGGGAGAAAAGAAGGCAACTATACTATAATCTTTTTTTCTTTTCAAGAAGACTGTAGGAAACACTAGGTCCCATAGACTTGAATAGGATGTACCCATGCTGCAGGAGCAACCTTCCATCCAAGTCTATGGGACATTAGTGTGCAGAAGGACAGCCCACCACTAGATTGTATTTGCTAGGCAGCAGATGGCATAGAGGCCGTTGGAGGAGGTAAATACAAACCTGCTTGGGTAGTTTGTGTGTAACATAGCGGATTGTATTGATGAGGGCAATAGGGAGGAGGGCAATAGGGAGGAGGGCTGGGGGAATTTGATGAAATATAAACTTGTATCCAAGTCCTATTGGTAGGGGTCTTTCCACTCAATTATTTAAAACAGTGAAAAAAAGTGAGGGAAAGTCCCTATAAGTTGCCACCAGAACAGGTGTCCCCATTGGAAAACCTCCTTTCATGTTCTCATTTGGATACAGCCAAAGGCAAATCAATGTGTTTCCAAGAACAGATCTCTATCACATAAAATCCAAGGATTTCTCAGTGTCCACCATTCCCCAAACAGGCTTCAAAACAGCCAATTGGGAAGGTGCAGACACTGCTGCTGGTAATAATAATTACTTGTACTTCTATGAAAGGACATTGACAATGAATGAAAAATAAAAACAGCCAATGCCTCCCTCCATCTGAAAATACTAGTTTCTGGCTGCCCTGCTGATCCTCTGGTTTTATTACTGAGTTGGAACATACTTGTTCTGGCTCACTGACTCAGTCAGCAGAAGCCAGAGGGTCAGCATGGCAGCCAAGATACTAACATTTTCAGGAGGTTACCAATAGACGAAAACATTTCTCTCTGGTTTTATTTGAAGTTTTTTTTCTTCTTTTTTTCAATTGAGTAAATTGGAAAACTTTTTAAATTAATTCAAAGTTGACTGGACATTGCTGTTTTATGAAAAATAACTTTCTCTTGAATATAAGCTGTATTGTTGCTTTCTGCTTTGCTATAAAGACCGACTCTGGGCACCAGAAAAAATAAAATCCTTGCAGTGGGGCCTCTCTGCTCTGTAAGGGTTAATTGCTGGTTAAGTCTAGGGCTAATCTGTGATACTTATTCCTTCCTCCAGCAGCCTTCCTCCATGCTGTGCGAACAGCCCTCCAAAGCCTCCTTTCTATAGTGCTCTGGGCAGCGGTCCCAGCTGATGCCATTACATACAATACAGAAACAAAAGTTTTGCACTGTATATGAGACCAGCGAGTGCCCGTCCACAATCCAGAATGTTGGAGAAAAGAGAAGAGTGCCAAGGAGGAAAAGGAATATTGAAATATTACAGTCTTTTCCTCTACCCTCTAGACTTGAAAATCATCAAGCCAATGTAGCACCAATATTTAAAAAGGGCCGAAAACACATCCCTAGGAATTATAGACCAGTTAGCCTAAAATCATTAGTATGTAAACTCTTGGAGGGGATGATAAGGGACTATATACATGATTTTAGTAATGAGAACGGTATAATTAGCAGTAATCAGCATGGATTCATGAAGAATCGTTCTTGCCAAACCAATCTATTAACCTTCTACGAGGAGGTGAGTTGCCATCTAGATAAAGGAAGGCCCGTAGACGTGGTGTATCTGGATTTTGCAAAATCATTTGACACAGTTCCCCATAAACGTTTATGGTACAAAATAAGGTCCGTTGGCATGGACCATAGGGTGAGTACATGGATTGAAAACTGGTTACAAAGGCGAATTCAGAGGGTGGTAATAATTGGGGAGTACTTAGAATGGTCAGGGGTGGGTAGTGGGGTCCCCCAGGATTCTGTGCTGGGACCAATCCTTTTTAATTTGTTCATATACAGCCTGGAGGATGGGGTAAACAGTTCAATCTCTGTATTTGCGGACGATACTAAACTAAGCATGGCAATAACTTCTCAGCAGGATGTGGAAACCTTGCAGAAAGATTATGGGGTGGGCAACTACATGGCAAATTAGGTTCAATATAGAAAAATGTAAAATAATGCATTTGGGTGGCAAAAATATGAATGCAATCTATACACTGGGGGGAGAACCTCTGGGGAATCTGGAAAAGGACCTGGTGGTCATAGTAGATGATAGGCTCAGCAATGGCATGCAATGCCAAGCTGCTGCTAACAAAGCAAACAGGTCTTTGATAATGCCCTGTAGGTTGGCGAAACATGTCGACGTTTTTCCGGTGGCACTGACGTCATTTCCTGCTCCTTGGAATGCACTTCCTGGTTTCTGGAACGCACGCCATGAGCAGCGTCCGGATCCATCTGTAATCCTTTTTCATGCCTTTTTTTATCAACTATTTTGTAAGTACCCATTTGTATATGGAATAAATCCCTTTTCAAATGGTACTTTTCACTATTAGTTCCAATTTTTTTTTTTTTTATCCTTTTTTGGTGCCTGGTGATTCTGCTGAGAAATTCCAACAAGAAATCCTTTGATCTGATGTGTACAACACCACTCCTGAGCTTCACTGGATACCATCACATAAGCCTGAAGTGACCCCCAGACTGCAAAGCTGGGGGTCATCGCCATTTGGTGAGTGGGGACACATGTGGGGGTGGCGTTTCTGCACCTGAAAAGTCCTGGAGCGTCTGTGTTCCATTGCACTTCAAAAAGTTTTTTTCCATTGCAGATCAGAACATTTATTTGGACTTTATTTATTTATTTTATATGTTTTTTGCTTTGTATATTCACATCTGCACTCATCTACACTTAGTCACACATGTTTAATAACATTTGTGAGCGCCACATTTCCATAATTTCACATTTCTAGTGATTAGCACTTTGTGTGTGACAGCTGCTTTAGTTTTCTTTTTCACTGTTTTTTCACCATTCAGCACGAGTTTCAATGCTACATAGCTAGTAAGGTTGAATAAAGGCACAAGTCCATCCAGTTCAACCTGAGTGTGGGTGCATGTCTAGAATTGTCCCTATCCCTAGTGTCTCATTAAGATGCTCATCTATTATTATTATTTATTTAAGGTATCCATATATTGCCATCAATTTACAAAGCACTCCACACATACATCACACACCCACATCGGTCCCAACCCTCAAGAAGCCCACAGTCCCCAAGGTCCCCAACTCACATTCATATACTAGGGCCAATTTTTTTTTTTCTTTTTTGAACAGAAGCCAATTAACCTACCAACATGTCTTTGGAGTGTGGGAGGAAACTAGAGTACCTGGAGGAAATCCACGCAGGCACAGGGAGAACATGCAAACTTCAGGCAGGTAGTGTCATGGTTGGGATTTGAACCAGCGACCCTTTTTACTGCTAGGCGAGAGTGCTACCTACTACACCACTCTACCGCCTTTTTTTTAAAGGAGATAGACAACTCTCAACAATTTTACCTGAAAAACCTCGCTTTATATACAGAAGAGCACCCACCCTGAGAGATTTTACATAGTTTAAATTTTCTATTATTCACTTTTTTATTTAAACAGAATATTGGCATGCTTTAAAAAGGGGATCAACTCCAGAGATAAAACGATAATTCTCCCGCTCTACAAGACTCTGGTCCAGCCGCACCTAGAGTATGCTGTCCAGTTCTGGGCACCTGTCCTCACGAAGGATGTACTGGAAATGGAGCGAGTACAAAAAAGGGCAACAAAGCTAATAAAGGGTCTGGAGGATATTAGTTATGAGGAAAGGTTGCAAGCACTGAACTTATTCTCTCTGGAGAAGAGACTCAATATGATTTCAGTATACAAATACCATACTGGTGACCCCACAATAGGGATAAAACTTTTTCCCAGAAGGGAGTTTAACAAGACTCGTGGCCACTCATTAAAATTAGAAGAAAAGAGGTTTAACCTTAAACTACGTAGAGGGCTCTTTACTGTAAGAGCGGCAAGGATGTGGAATTCCTGTCCACAGGCGGTGGTCTCAGCGGGGGGGGCATTGATAGTTTCAAGAAACTATTAGATAAGCACCTGAACGACCGCAACATACAGGGATATACACTGTAATACTGACATATAATCACACACATGGATTGGACTTGATGGACTTGTGTCTTTTTTCAACCTCACCAACTATACTATGTATTTAACCCTTGCAGTGCAGGGGGCTCCATTGCAATGGTATTTATTTTTTTTAAACTCAGAGTTCATCTTTAATGAACTGAGCTACACGATTTTCTCTATAATGGTTCAAGCAGTTAAAGCAAGAAAGCCACCTTTCATTTATTTTGTTTTTTTTAGCTTTTTTACCCTAGTTTGCCAAACAGTTTAGCTTCCTCGGCCAGTATAAATGCTAGAGATTAAAATTTTTCTGGTCCTTCCTGACCAAACTTTAAGGGCAAGCAAAGACCTAGCCAATGCATAATGACTTACAGTATTGAGCAACTATTGTTCTATAGGTTAATTTTGTATGAGATAACACGCTATGTCATGTTCAAATAACTGAAATGCAAGGGCTGATATAGAATTACTGGAATAAAAGTACATCCCAGCAATACCCCTTCTATCATTTTCTCTAAAGCCTCGTACACACGATCGGATTTTCCGCAGACAAAACCTTGGACTTTTGTCTGAAGGCTTGTGCCTGGATTTTGTCTTTCATACAAACGGCAAGGAATTTTCGGCCAACAAACACGAACGTACTGACGTCCTACATGGTTTTTCAGCTCTTTAGCACCACCCTTTGGGCTCCTTCTGCTAATTTCCTGTTAGTAGAAGTTTGGCGAGTGTTGATTCGTGCTTTTCATTTTGCGCTTTTCACTTAGGGCTTTTCAGTTCGTTTCTGAACGGCCATTCGTCAACCAGACATGTTGCGGAATGGGAGGAGATAACGTGTTATTTTTTTATTGGCCTTGGAGCTATTGCTTTGAACCAAGTCCAGTCCAAGAACAGGAGGAGGAGGAGTTCTTGGACCAAAATTTGGTTGCTTTATTAATAGTGATCAATTATGTCATATGCCTTTGCTGTGGGAGCTCCAGGAGAATAATCCAGATGATTATCTCCGGATGACAGACCCCTGCTTTCACCAACTCTTGGCATTGTTGACCCCCTATATTTAGAAGCAGGACACATTTATGAGGCTTTTATTTTATTTTTTTGGTTGAATAATAATAATTTGATTTGGCATATTTTCTATATTTTTGGATGCATAGAATGCACTTTTTGGTTAAGTTCTATTGGCAGATAGCATGTCTAACTGTATTTGTTTTTATAATGCATAATAAAAAAATTGTGTAGAATAATACTTGGCTATGTGTTTTACGTCAAATGACAGTTTGGGAGTAGGCAGTTACATTAAAAAAAAAAACAATGTAAAATTGACAAGGGGCACCAACATGGTTGTATCTTTGATCTTAAAAACTACGGGATAATGTTGTTGTAACTTGCCCAAATAAAAAAAAAAAAAGTATAATAATATTATTCTTGATATCATTAGAAAATAAAGCCTTTGAAAACGTGTTTGCAATAACTCCATCAGTATCACCAGCAAAGCAGCTTCATTATTATGCCATTATAGAAGAAGAGAATGTGCGATGAATTTCATGATTTCATAATTTGCCACGTAACGAATGTTAATTCTCCATTATGAACGCTATTCTACAAGACTGACCGCTTCTGGCTCATCCTTGCTTCAGAGCATGCGTGTTTGTTCTTTGGACTTTTGTCCGACGGACTTGTGTACACACGCTCAGAAAATCTGACAACAGACATTTGTCCGCGGAAAATTTTAAAACTTGCTATCCAACATTTGTCCGTGGAAAATCCTACAACAATTGTCCGATGGAGCATACAAACGGTTGGATTTTCTGCCAACAGCCTGTCATCACACAATTCCCGTTGGAAAATCTGATCGTGTGTACGAGGCTTAAGAGTTCAGATGATAAATGACTAGCTAAATTGGGCAACAGCGCCGTAGTTACTAAAAGATTCTTGCGGCAGAAGGGCTTCAGAGACAGCCTTGTCAGACTTCTAAACTGTCAGTGGATTCTTCTATGCTACATTATCCTATATATCTTCATCTGTAAATCTTACCTGTATGTTTTTCAGCCCTGTCCACAAAGTTCAAATTAGCTGCATCAAATACAAAACAACAATTAATGGAATTCTAAAGAAATGTTGATTATTATTCAATGTCAAAACCAATAAGTGGAATACTGAACCGGGATAAGTCCATGTAGTTAAACAGAATGGGGAAGTGTTGGACCCTTTGTTAAGTTTTTATTACTGGCTGTGTCCCTGCTGGGGAGATTTCCTTCTCGGTTTGTCCTGCTGATCATTGTCAGAGACAGAAAGTGAGGGGACATCCAAAAAGTGTGAGTTGTCACAACTAGAGGTGAGGAAATATTCTCCCATGGGGCACCTACTCCAGTGACAACTCTTTAGTACAGTGGCGGCCCGTCCATTAGGGGTGCCACCCCCCCATCTACATGCGGGGAACCAGATGCATGGATTACAATAGGGGGGGGTTTGAAGCACGTGATTGGAGCTAGAGGCTCAAATAGGCTTCCAAAAAGGGTGAGCTCGGGGTGCAGAGCACTGCACTCCAAGCCCACCCAGTTGTTTGTCAATAGCGAATTAATATTCGCTAATGTCACTGATCCTCCTCCCGGCCAATCAGGAAGCGGGTCCTGAGATCCATCACCCGATTGGCAGAGAGGACAGGTGACCCCATTCGACGTACAAGAAAAATAGTCACTTCCAGCGCTAAAAGGTCTTCTATGGTAAAAAGCAACAAGGACATCGGTATTCCAAGACTATGTGGATGCTGCCCTCTTCAGATAGGGTAATCCGATAGTTATTACGAAAACAAAACAGAAGGCGCGCACAGCTAGTGCATTACCAAAAACATTTATTAAATGTTAAACTCAATAAAAAGTGGGTACTCACAAGATGGCAACTCTCAATGAGCCACCCCCTACCTCAGAGCTTTTGTTTTGTTTTCGTAGATCCTATTAAACGCCTAGGAGGAGGAGGGAGAAGACGCATGGCAGAAGCCGCCATGATTCAGAGGAGAACAAGACCCAATGGAAGCACATAGGAGCCTGCCTGCCCGTGACCTAGATGGCGTAAATGCTGACCGCCCGAGGAGGAGGATGGGGGGGTGGTTGTTTGCTGCCCCCCCAAAAAAAGCCGTCACTGCTCTAGTATAGGAATTACATTCACTTTGGGGAGATTTACTGACAGTTTCCATTGTGTCTCCAGGACAGGAAATATAGGGAAGTCTCCCCAGTGAGAAAGAGGCAGAACAGAATAACCTGACATTTATTTAAAAATTGTTCTAAAGGTTGAAGGTTTTTACCTTCATGTATTCTTTGCATTAGGTTGAAAAACCTTCAGTATGCAGCTCCCTTCAGGGACATCCCTAATACCTGGCCTGATCTCGATCCAGTGATATTCACGAGAGCGGCTGCTCTCCTGTGTCTCTGCCTCCTCATCGGTTCTCGCAGCTGTCAGTCACAGACAGTGAGGTGTCAGCGGGGAGGGGGCTGTGGGTCTTATGAACACACAGAGCGGGGCTCTGGAGCGAGCATGCATGACTTCCCCCTATAGCAAGCAGCTTGCTGTGGGGGCACTCAGAGAAGAGAAGGAGCCAGGAGCTGCAGCAGGGGACCCGAGAAGAGGAGGATGGGGCTGCTCTGTGCAAAACCATTTCACAGAGCAGGTAAGTATAAGATCTTTAAAATTTAAAAAAACAAAACAAAAAACTTGAAAGTTATTGTAAGGTCTTGTTTTTTTTCCTATAAAAATAATAAACATGTTATACTTACCTGCTCTGTTGCAGTGGATTTGCACAGAGCAACCTGGATCCTCCTCTTCTTGGGTCCCTCTTCTGTGATCCTGGCCCCTCCCTCCTGTTCAGTGCCCCCACAGCAAGCAGCTTGCTATGGGGGCACCTGAGCCAAGTCACAGCTCTCTGTGTCCATTCAGACATGGAGCCCTGACCCGGGCCCGCCCCCTTTCTTCCCTGTATGGCTAGCTGACTTTGACAGCAGCCAATGGCGTCGCTGCCGTGTCTCAACCAATCAGGAGAGTATCTCGGAAGGCTTAGACACTTGTGGACATTGCTGGACAGAGAGGGACCTCAGGTAAGTGTTAGGGGGCTGCTACACACAGAAGGTTTTTTATCTTAATTCAAAGATTTCATTAAGACAAGTAAAACCTTCTGCCTTTACAACTACTTTAAGCTTTTATATCACTTGAACCCTTGCCTGCTCTAAAACTAAAAAAAAAAAACTAAAAAAAAAAACTAAAAAATTGTTTTGGCTTACACTTTAAAGCTGCACTCCAGCCTTATCTTAATTTTTTTACAGGTGTGTAGGCTCCTCTCCTGTACTGAAATTCTATACTCTGATTTAACTGCACACTGTGAACTACTCACAGTGTGCATTAGGAGCTGCAGCAAGTCAGATGGAGCCTGCCTCTTTTCCTGGCTCAAGAACTTCCAACATCATTTAGCACTTTGCTCCCCAGCCCTGCTCTTTCATTTATTGTATTGCAGTTCTTTCAATCATGAAAACTCAGTATCACATGTGGGTGTTACCTAGGGTGGTCTGCATTCAAATGCAATCTGCCTTGGAACACCCTCAAGATTGACATCTTGTTTGCCATTTGTATAAGATCTCCCAACAGCCAGCCAACTTCCTGCATCAGGGCTGAGGGCTGTTCAGGGGAGTAATGAAGCAGGGTGCTGTGATGTTTTCATAAAGTTATATTGGACCCTCACACCAGCCATAATCTGCCTGCATAACATCACTGAGTCCAGCAGCGGCTGGTGCTCCATTTTTTGAGGGGGGGAGCGGCAGACAAACCACCCGACCCCCCGTTTGGTCTATCAAGCCCCCCACACCCGTCGCTCGGCAAACTACCCCCCCATGTCGCTCGCCCGTCCGCCCACCAGCCCCACACTTACCCCATCCTGGTTGCAGCTTTGGCGGCTTCCTGCTGCTTCTCCTCTTCAGCGGCTTTCTCCCCTGCTCCAGGCTAGCCAATACGTTTGCTTCTCCTCTCGGCCAATCGGGTCTTAAGACCCACTTCCTGATTGACCCGGGAAGAGAAGCAGGAAGAGGATAGCGAATATTAATTTGCTATTGTCACACAATTGGGTGGGTATGGGGCGCAGTGCTCTGCTCCCCGAGCCCAGCCTTTGTGAAGCCAATTAGAGCCTTAGGCTCTAATTATGTGCTTCAAAAAAAAAAAAAACACTATTGAAATGAAATGCATCTGGCACCCTGCATGTAGATTAGGGGCTGGGCACATGGATTAGGGGGGTAGCTCCCCTGCGCCCATAATGGAGCAGCTGCCACTGACTGAGTTTATAATAATCTGCTACCAATTGGTCTACAAAGTACAAAAGCCCACCTATACCTTGTTACCCACCATTGCGCCTCGGAGTAAACACCAACTATATTAAATGACAAATGTTAGTGCAAATATCTAACTATAGCTGCCACATTGTAAAGAAATCTATTAAACCATATAATTTTTATCTATAACGTGTCTATTATAGGTGAAGCACACGTGACAATAAAAATAGTGGCGCTCCCTATATATGTGTATCACCCTTATAGTGACTAATTACTAAACCTCGTGGACACCAATTAAAGTGTACGCCAAATAAAAAAAATCCATATAAAAAATTATATATAAAAAATGGTGAACATCCAGTGAAACAAACAATACAAGTTGTGACACAGTAACAATACTGCAGAAAAACTAATATTTTCACAATATATAATGAAAAATGGTGAGTGTGCTATAGCATATCTGAAAAAAGGTGACCCAGTAATAGGGTGAAAGTTCATTCAAAATTCGTGCCTTAAGGCCAAACAAACATGTGCGGAATCTTCTTTCCACAAACTTCCACCACACCCTGGTGTTACGTGAATCCAGTCCCAATGAAAACTCACTCTCCACCTCCAATTGCCCACACTTGCGTGTAAGGCTGAAAAGCTTAATGGTTCCAAATCACCGGAATCAGACCTCCAAATTATCCATCCAAAGAAAAGTGTAGAATACGTTCCATATGTGAATAAAAAATGCTCCAAATAGTGTGATAACGTACAACCAGTTTATTAGCACACACTTAAAACAAATCTCCAATGGTTAAACTCACACTTTTTAAATTATAAAATATGCACAGCAACCTCCACAGCACACTGCATATACAATGCACAGCACAGCAACTTATAAAGCCTCCTGAGGGTTTGCGGTCACGGCGGACCAGAGATATGCAGGCTACTGAACCGATTCTCTCACCTGCTCCTCGCTCGCCCGACTGCTAAGACCGGTCTCTCCCTTGATATGGTTACACCGCAACGCTCGTCCCTCTGTACGTTACTCGTTCACGATGTCCACCACTGCATGGCCACGCCCCGACATGTTTCGTCACACCTGTGACTTATTCATGGGATAGGCCGCCCCGAGTGTTCATCAATCCTTATATGTCCTCCCATCAATTGCTGATAGTGGAACGTATTGTGCGCATGCGCCCCATATACACGCCGCGCCTGCGCACTCCTCGTGTCCCCGTAAGCACAAACCCCCATTGCTCGGGACCGTCACTCAATAGAGACTGCAGTATCGGATTGCACCGCTCAATATACAATTTTATCTATATAGATATACACTACTAAGATGTAAATTAACTTCAAATCTAATATTATTTAGCATAATATAGTACTTCCTTCACTAGTTTAAAATCGTAACGGACCCTGAATGTTACACACAGCGTGCTGGTTGCTTCAACACTATTGCTAAAACAAATAAAACATCACAAAGCATCCCTCACTCCCCACAAATCATAAAAAATATAAAAAATGGTTGTACACAATCATAAAACCTCTCATTTAAGATTATACATATTCATTGGAAACAATATTTAAAATAGATTAATATTTAAAATATAAATACATTGGCACTATAAAAACTACTATGGATGGCTGGAATTAAGTAATCCTAACTCATTTGGACTAATATGTTCAAAAATGGATGATTTATATCTCATTTCTATCTTCCAGATGTTATAATCTCAACAGGTCATATGTCAATTCCACCCCTCCCCTACCTATAATGCATAGTACCGTGTATATTAAGGGGTACAAAATCCACTAGGGCTTGCTCCCAATAATCCCCGGTGGGTGACAGTGTGTAATCTGGGGTGTAGGACCCGCTGGGGTTCACTCCCAACGACCACTGGTAGGTGTCGGTCAGAGATTTATCTTTAACTCCCCCCTCAGCTTAAAACTGTATAGATCACACCCATATTCCCTATATTCAGATGTTTCCCTCTTCATTAAAATCTATACTCTTACTGGGTAATCCCACAAAAAGTGACCACACGTTGCCCATCCCTCAGTGGGTGTTCCCCTCTTTGTTACCACTTGAGGTGTATGAAATCATACATGTGGTAAACCCAACAAGGTTTCATGCTCCCTACCTGTGGGTTATCCTTATCCTCTCTAACAGCATATACATTAACACTCAATATAGTGACGGTGTTATGCTAATCTCTTCTGAAACTATCTCTTATACATGTGGGTGCTACATCACTCTAACAAATTCCACTTAAAACAATTAACAAATTAAAAATCATTATTAAAACAGTTCAAATCTAGTTCGATATTAAGTCCTCTCGGAGTCAAACTTTTAAAAAGAAATATCCATTCTGTCTCTCTCCGTGATAGATCCCTTATCCTATTGGAACCTCTCCAGGAAGGGTGCACTACATCAATGCAACAAAACTGTAGCAAAGACGGGTCTTGCTGGTGTTTTTCCTTGAAGTGCCACGACACACTATGGTATTTGTATCCATTTTTTATGTTGGTCAAATGTTCACTTATCCGAACCTTCAATTGTCTCTTGGTTCTCCCAACATAAAAAAGGCCACATGGGCACCACATAAGGTAAACCACATGCGTGGTGGTACATGTACTAAACTCCTTAATATCAAATGTCCCTCCATCCCTATTAGTGACACTTGTAATACCCCTATTGCTGGTTCTCACTGTTTTGCAACAAACACATTTCCTACAGCAATAAAACACCCTAAAATTAAATCTCAGAGCTCCTATGTTAGGTGGATCCAAGATTTTCTTAACTATTTGGTCACCTATGTTTGGGGCCTTCCTGTATATAAATTTCCCTTAAGTGTCTATCTTTGCACAGGATATACCAGTATTTCCTAAAAATCCTCTCTATTTCCCTATACTGGCAATGGAACCCCGAGATAAAACTCAGTTGGTGCTGAGTATCCCCTATTTGGGGCTCTTTCTTCTTCAAGCACTGCTCCCTGGGAATTTCTGCCACTTCCTGAATTATTTCAGTGAGTTTCTCTTTGCTATACCCCTTCTTCATAAATTTCTCCTTCAAGACATTTGCTTGCACTAAGTAATCATCTAACTGCGTGCAGTTCCGACGGATCCTCAATATCTGTCCTTTCGATATATTCCTTATCCAGGATGGATGATGACCGCTCCTGGTGGACAAATAACTATTGCGGTCCGTCGGTTTAAAGTATACCTTAGTCTTAAGCACATTGGAGTCTTTTTCTATAGAGACATCCAAGAAATTAATAGTCCTATCACTGATTTGATATTCTAATTTAATATTATTCGTGTTTTGATTCAAATGTTCTAAAAATTTGCAGATTAAATTAAAACTTTAACCTCTAAATATGCGGCCTCTTGATGGGTGGGCCTTGGCAGCCAAGCAGCCGTATATTTGCTTGCATTAGCGCAAGTACACCTGTGCGCTCTCGAGACAATTACCGGCAGCCATTTTGCTGTGACAGCCATTCACGTTGGTCACATGATCATAAACTCCGCCTCCTGGCATCCTAAACCCCCTAAAGGGCCAGGGGTTAACCACTTCAGCCCCGGAAGGATTTACCCCCTTCCTGACCAGAGCACTTTTTACAATTCGGCACTGCGTCGCTTTAACTGCTAATTGCGCGGTCATGCAATGCTGTACCCAAACGAAATTTGCGTCCTTTTCTTCCCACAAATAGAGCTTTCTTTTGATGGTATTTGATCACCTCTGCCGTTTTTATTTTTTGCGCTATACACGGAAAAAGACCGAAAATTTTGAAAAAAAATGATATTTTCTACTTTTTGTTCTAAAAAAAATCCAATAAACTCAATTTTAGTCATACATTTAGGCCAAAATGTATTCGGCCACATGTCTTTGGTAAAAAAAATGTCAATAAGTGTATATTTATTGGTTTGCGCAAAAGTTATAGCGTCTACAAACTAGGGTACATTTTCTGGAATTTACACAGCCTTTAATTTATGACTGCCTATGTCGATTCTTGAGGTGCTAAAATGGCAGGGCAGTACAAAACCCCCACAAATGACCCCATTTTGGAAAGTAGACACCCCAAGGAATTTGCTGAGAGGCATGTTGAGCCCATTGAATATTCATTTTTTTTGTCCCAAGTGATTGAATAATGACAAAAAAAAAAAAAAAAAAAAAAATTACAAAAAGTTGTCACTAAATGATATATTGCTCACACAGGCCATGGGCATATGTGGAATTGCACCCCAAAATACATTTAGCTGCTTCTCCTGAGTACGGGGATACCACATGTGTGGGACTTTTTGGGAGCCTAGCCGCGTACGGGGCCCCGAAAACCAAGCACCGCCTTCAGGATTTCTAAGGGCGTACATTTTTGATTTTACTCCTCACTACCTATCACGGTTTTGAAGGCCATAAAATGCCCAGATGACATAAACCCCCCCCAAATGACCCCATTTTGGAAAGTAGACACCCCAAGCTATTTGCTTTGAGGCATGTTGAGTCCATGGAATGTTTTATATTTTGACACAAGTTGCGGGAAAGTGACAATTTTTTTTTTTTTTTTTTTTTTTTTGCACAAAGTTGTCACTAAATGATATATTGCTCACACAGGCCATGGGCATATGTGGAATTGCACCCCAAAATACATTTAGCTGCTTCTCCTGAGTACGGGGATACCACATGTGTGGGACTTTTTAGGAGCCTAGCCGCGTACGGGACCCCGAAAACCAAGCACTGCCTTCAGGATTTCTAAGGGCGTACATTTTTGATTTTACTCCTCACTGCCTATCACAGTTTCGGAGGCCATGGAATGCCCAGGTGGCACAAACCCCCCCCAAATGACCCCATTTTGGAAAGTAGACACCCCAAGCTATTTGCTGAGAGGCATGGTGAGTATTTTGCAGCTCTCATTTGTTTTTGAAAATAAAGAAAGACGAGAAAAAAAAATTTTTTTTTTCTTTTTTCAATTTTCAAAACTTTGTGACAAAAAGTGAGGTCTGCAAAATACTCACTATACCTCTCATCAAATAGCTTGGGGTGTCTACTTTCCAAAATGGGGTCATTTGGGGTTTTTTTTTGCCACCTGGGCATTCCATGGCCCCCGAAACTGTGATAGGCGGTGAAGAGTGAAATCAAAAATTTACGGCCTTAGAAAGCCTGAAGGCGGTGCTTGGTTTTCGGGGTCCCGTACGCGGCTAGGCTCCCAAAAAGTCTCACACATGTGGTATCCCCGTACTCAGGAGAAGCAGCAGAATGTATTTTGGGGTGTAATTTCACATATTCCCATGGCATGTTTGAGCAATATATCATTTAGTGACAACTTTGCGCAAAAAAAAATAAAAAATTGTCTCTTTCCCGCAACTTGTGTCACAATATAAATTATTCCATGGACTCAACATGACTCTCAGCAAATAGCTTGGGGTGTCTACTTTCCAAAATGGGGTCATTTGGGGGGGGTTTGAACTGTCCTGGTATTTTATGCACAACATCTAGAAGCTTATGTCACACATCACCCACTCTTCTAACCACTTGAAGACAAAGCCCTTTCTGACACTTATTGTTTACATAAAAAAATAATTTTTTTTTGCAAGAAAATTACTTTGAACCCCCAAACATTATATATTTTTTTTAAAGCAAATGCCCTACAGATTAAAATGGTGGGTGTTTCATTTTTTTTTTTCACACAGTATTTGCGCAGCGATTTTTCAAACGCATTTTTTGGGGAAAAAACACACTTTTTTACATTTTAATGCACTAAAACACACTATATTGCCCAAATGTTTGATGAGATAAAAAAGATGATCTTAGGCCGAGTACATAGATACCAAACATGACATGCTTTAAAATTGCGCACAAACGTGCAGTGGCGACAAACTAAATACATTTTTAAAAGCCTTTAAAAGCCTTTACAGGTTACCACTTTAGATTTACAGAGGAGGTCTACTGCTAAAATTACTGCCCTCGATCTGACCTTCGCGGCGATACCTCACATGCATGGTGCAATTGCTGTTTACATTTGACGCCAGACCAACGCTTGCGTTCACCTTAGCGCGAGAGCAGGGGGGACAGGGGTGCTTTTTTTTTTTTTTTTTTTTTTTTCTTTATTATTATTATTTTTTTATCTTATTTTTAAACTGTTCCTTTCATTTTTTTTTTTTTTATCATTTTTATTGTTATCTCAGGGAATGTAAATATCCCCTATGATAGCAATAGGTAGTGACAGGTACTCTTTTTTGCAAAAATTGGGGTCTATTAGACCCTAGATTTCTCCTCTGCCCTCAAAGCATCTGATCACACCAAGATCGGTGTGATAAAATGCTTTCCCAATTTCCCAATGGCGCTGTTTACATCCGGCGAAATCTACGTCATAAAATGCTCGTAGCTTCCGGTTTCTTAGGTCATAGAGATGTTTGGAGCCACTCTGGTCTCTGATCAGCTCTATGGTCAGCTGGCTGAATCACCGGCTGCATTTTCAGGTTCCCTGTTGAGACAGGAGAGCCAGAGAAAAACACGGAAGATGTTGGGGGGGGGGGGCATTCCCTCCCACTGCTTGTAAAAGCAGTCTAGAGGCTAATTAGCCACTAGGATTGCTTTTACATGAAAGCCGACCGCTGGCTGAAAAGAATGATACCAAGATGATACCTAAACCTGCAGGCATCATTCTGGTATAACCACTCAAAGTCGTGAATGGCATACCTGAAGACAAAAAAATGGTTAACAATAAAGCACAGTAAACGGTAAGGTATAAAAAATTGCATACCTGAAAAGCAAACATGATAAAACATAATAACAATAACAATAACAATAACAATAAAACATTGCAGAATAGAATACAGTAAAAAAGAGCAGAACAATAGAGAGAGAATAGAGAGAGAGAGAACAATAAAACGACAACTATTTTTATTTTATATTTTTGTTTGTGTTTTTTTTTTTTTACACTTTTTTTTGTAACTAACTATAATAACTGTAACCGGTTCCAGGTTCGGGTCTCTCAAAATGCGATGGCATCTTGGGAGACCCTGTGAAAGTGTGCCTAGTCTGTGCAATGTTGTACCCTACGCTAATACTCAACTAGTGCATGGTAGCGTTCAAAACATTCACCAATGCAAAGACCAGGATTGTCAGGACAGGAGGGACAATAATAGCGGGTGTCACGGCTATATCCGCGCTTGCTGCAGACACAACATATTTTTTGGGGGGTTCGCTGGGTAGGGGTACTCGGGAGGACATAAAGAAAATGCCTCTCATGCAGCCGACTGCATTTGGTTGGGGATGTGAATGGGGGAAGTACGGGCGCTGCAGAAGCGGTGGGTTCCCAATTAGGATTGGCGAATGCAGCAGGAAGGGCACTATGGGCATGACGGGCCTGTGTTTGTCTTTTTGGTGGCAGCGGGACACTACTTGTGCTTGCCACCTCACCAGCTTGAACTGCACTTATGGGACTCGCCACGTCACCAAGTGTTACTGCAGTGCTGGTTTGACTACGACCGGGGTGTACTAGGCCGCTGGTGCTTGCCAGTTCACCAAAACGCTACAAAAAAAACTGTTAGCGATCACAGGGATCAGGCCTGACTCTGCGAACGCTGCAGTTATGCGTTTAGAGTTTTGTAAGTGACAGTGATCGATCGATACTGCACTTGGGTGGGCTGGGCCGGGCCGGGCGGAGGGGCAAAACGCAGGTGCTAGCAGGTATCTGGGCTGATCCCGCTAACACTGCGTTTTTGGGAACCCTAAACTGCTGGGGACGCTAGTATAGATCTGATCGGATCAGATATTGATCTGTTCAGATACTATACCACTAAGGGAGGCGTATGCTGCGTGCGTGGGTGTTAGCGGTACTGGCGCTAATCTGACGCTGCCTGGGGCTGGTGCTTGCCAGTTCACCAAAATGCTACCAAAAAAACTGTTAGCGATCGCAGGGATCAGGCCTGACTCTGCGAACGCTGCAGTTATGCGTTTAGTGTTTTGTAAGTGACAGTGATCGATCGATACTGCACTTGGGTGGGCTGGGCTCGCCTGGGCGGAGGGGCAAAACGCAGGTGCTAGCAGGTATCTGGGCTGATCCCGCTAACACTGCGTTTTTGGGAACCCTAAACTGCTGGGGACGCTAGTATAGATCTGATCGGATCAGATATTGATCCGATCAGATACTATACCACTAAGGGAGGTGTATGGTGCGTGTACGGTGCGTGCGTGGGTGTTCGCGGTACTGGCGCTAATCTGACGCTGCCTGGGGCAACGCATATCACCGCCGGGCGATCAGGGGGCTAAACCTTTATTCGGTAATAAACGGCGGGTGCCCTGACACTATAAAAAATAAACTAACTAACCAGCGTCACCCGTAACAGTTATACGGTGATCAGTGGTGAAAGGGTTAACTAGGGGGCAATCAAGGGGTTAAAACATTTATTAGATAGTATATGGGGGTCCCTGTCGCTATAAAACACTGACGGCGAACCTAAATATTTACGTCCCTAACTAGCGTCACCAGTGACACTAATACAGCGATCAGAAAAATGATCGCTTAGCGACACTGGCGACAGGGGGTGATCAAGGGGTTAAAACTTTATTAGGGGGGGTACTGGCGCTAATCTGACGCTGCCTGGGGCGACGCATATCACCGCCGGGCGATTAGGGGGCTAAACCTTTATTCGGTAATAAACGGCGGGTGCCCTGACACTATAAAAAATAAACGAACTAACCAGCGTCACCCGTAACGGTTATACGGTGATCAGTGGTGAAAGGGTTAACTAGGGGGCAATCAAGGGGTTAAAACATTTATTAGATAGTATATGGGGGTCCCTGTCGCTATAAAACACTGACGGCGAACCTAAATATTTACGTCCCTAACTAGCGTCACCAGCGACACTAATACAGCGATCAGAAAAATGATCGCTTAGCGACACTGGTGAGGGGGGGTGATCAAGGGGTTAAAACTTTATTAGGGGGGGTAAGGGGGGTACCCTAGACCTACAGGGGGGTTACAGTAACTGTCCTAACACTGCTAACTGTCACAAACTGACACTATGCAGTAATCAGGAAAAAAAAAAAAAAAAAAAAAAACCTGCTTGGTGTCAGTTTGTGACAGGGGGGGGGGGTGATTGGGGGGGGATCGGGGGGCGATCGGGGGGGGATCGGGGGTGTAATGTATGCCTGGCATGTTCTACTGTGTGTGTTTGTGTTGTGCACTTACTTACATGTCATCTCTCCTCGGCGCTGGAACGGAAACTGACAGCCGAGGAGAGATGACATCACATCCTCTGCCTCTGTGTACTATACAGAGGCAGGGGATGTTTGTCAGTGGCTGGGAGCGATCGCGAGGGGGGGGCCACGATCGGATGGTCTCCCCCTCGTCTCTCATCGCTCCCAACCAAATGCCGACCGCAGCTGGCACCGGGGGGGGGTCCGATCGGACCCCCCACCCGCGGGAAGGCAATCACGTTTCAGGTACGTGATTTTGCCTGCCCGTGCCGCTCTGCTCACGTATATAGGCGTGAGGCGGTCGGCAAGTGGTTAAAGTACTTGTAAAGGCTAATCATAGCATAGATGGGATTTTTTAATGGTGCCCCAATAAACAAAAATTACTTCAAAATATTTTTTATTTTATATCCATTAAAAGGCAATATACAGCAATAATACGGTTACTTATTTATTTCCACCAAGGCTACACCGTTCATTCCTCTACATGCATCACCGAAGTTGGCTTCTTCAGGAGGAGTGTTACCCGGAGTTAATAAGCTGTACATAAACAACATACATAAGAAATCATATTAATCACAAATTTATCATAAGTAAAGTTTTGTCACCAATTTATGCTCACCTATCTCCATATCTTAGCGAAGAATTTTAATTCTAGTCAATGCTATGCCTAGAAGTGGCTTTATCGCTAGATCAATAGAGTGGCACCAATAATGACCATCGGGGAGATAACAGTCCCAGCTAGAAAAGTCTCCCTGTCTCTTTAGAAATTACACTTTGCTACAATGTAAAGTAGTGAGTGTACAGCTTGTATAACAGTGTTGCTCAACACACAGCCATTAATGTCTAAACCACTGGCAACAAAATTGTTGCCAGACAAGACCCTGAAACTGAGCTGCAGCACGGTGGCCAACACCATACAGCGGTTTAACACTACAGGTTCCACTCAGAACAGGCCTTGCCATGGTCGACCAAAGAAGTTGAGTGCACTTGCTCAGTGTCATATCCAGAGGTTGAATTTGGGAAATAGACATATGAGTGCTGCCAGCATTGTTGCAGAAGTTAAAGGGGTGGGGGGGGGGAGTCAGTCTGTCAGTGCTCAGACCATACGCCGCACACTACATCAAATTGGTCTGCATGCTGTCGTCTCAGAAGGAAGCCTCTTCTAAAGATGATGCACAAGAAAGCCCGCAAACAGTTTGCTGAAGACAAGCAGACTAAGGACATGGATTACTGGAACCATGACCTGTGGTCTGATGAGACCAAGATAAACTTATTTGGTTCAGATGGTGTCAAGCGTGTGTGGCGGCAACCAGGTGAGGAGTACAAAGACAAGTGTGTCTTCCCTACAGTCAAGCATGGTGGTGGGAGTGTCATGGTCTGGGGCTGCATGAGTGCTGCCGGCACTGGGGAGCTACAGTTCATTGAGGGAACCATGAATGCCAACATGTACTGTGACATACTGAAGCAGAGCATGATCCTCTCCCTTTGGAGACTGGGCCGCAAGGCAGTATTCCAACATGATAAGGACCCCAAAAACACCTCCAAGACTACCACTGCCTTGCTAAAGAAGCTGAGGGTAAAGGTGATGGACTGGCCAAGCATGTCTCCAGACCTAAACCCTATTGAGCATCTGTGGGTCATCCTCAAATGGAAGGTGGAAGAGTGCAAGGTCTCTAACATCCACCAGCTCCGTGATATCTTGATGAAGGAGTGGAAGAGGACTCTAGTAGCAACCTGTGAAGCTCTGGTGAACTCCATGCCCAAGAGGGTTAAGGCAGCGCTGGAAAATAATGGTGGCCACACAAAATATTGACACTTTGGGCCCAATTTGGACATTTTCATTTAGGGGATGTACTCACTTTTGTTGCCAGCGGTTTAGACATTAATGGCTGTGTGTTGAGTTATTTTGAGGGGACAGCAAATTTACACTGTTATACAAGCTGTACACTCACTACTTTACATTGTAGCAAAGTGTCATTTCATCAGTGTTGTCACATGAAAAGATAGAATAAAATATTTGCAGAAATGTGAGGGGTGTACTCACTTTTGTGAGATACTGTGTATATATCTCAAATCATCACTAAAAAACAGTTTTCGGAATAATTAGGGTAGTACTTACTATCTGCTGTATGATTGCTCAGTTCTAAAATAGCTTTAGATAGGGGACAGAAAAGGAGCATAAAGTCCATTGTAATAACGAGTAAACAGGTAGGCTGCTAAATAAACGGATCACATTCAAAGGACTCTTTGCTAAAGTCTCACCAGGTTCGTGCTTGGGCTGCATTAATGGTGTATCCATGGCTACCAGCGAGATGGACCGCTAAACCACTGGCTATATATACCTCCTCCACCTCGCCGGTGTGTAGCGTCACCGGCGGGGCGCGGACACAAGGATAATCCACCGTGCATGCGCCAACCCCCAACGCCATCTGCCCTACATCAGCGGTCTCTAAGTAACTGGATGCGCCCATCGCAGGGTGATCAGCTAAGCATCCATGCTGCAGATGACATAGCGCCACCCCAAGGGCCGCTAATAGTAAAATGGGACTGTTCCCATTACTATTGTAGAGGCCCTAACAAACGTAGGGGAGTGAATCCAAGGGATTGGAGGCAAGCCAGTGGATACCATGGCATGGATGTGACCCCATGATAGGGATCCCATACACATGCCCCAGGCGTATGATCATAAATAACAGCACCTGACCCTACTGACAGCAACAATTCACCACTTATCATATAAGGTAAAAAGGAAAAAAGAAATATTGAAAATGAAACGAAAACATTTTTTCGACTAAGGTAGCATAATTAGTGACATTACTTTGAATTTATACCAACTTTAATTTTTACAATTTGGACACAAACCAAAACGAAGAAAGCAAAATAAATACAATAATGAAATCTCAAGAAAGTGACTATTTTAAGCAGAGCTATAAAAATGGCTTATAGCTTATGGATTCATTGAGTAAGTGTCATTGGGGGGGGGGGGGGGGGGGGCAGTTAGTGGGGAGGTTTTTTACCTAAAAGCAGAGTTCCACCCAAAAGTGGAACTTCTGCTTTAAGCACTCCCCTTCCCCTTACGAGCCACATTTGGCACATAATTTTTTTTTTGGGGGGGGCGTGGGTACCTTCTTTTTAGAGGGACTTCCTGTCCCACTTCCTCCTTCCGCTTCTTGGCCGCCTAGGCGAATCCCCCTCTCTCCCTAGGTTTCCCCTCTCTCCCTGCAATCTTCTGGGACACGTCACAGGTCCCAGAAGATTGCCTGGCTAATAGCAGAGCACAGCGCGACAAGCACATTCGCAGTGCATGCCCGGCCGTGAAGCTGTAAGCTGTCACGACCACGTGTCCACAGCTGCTATGGCAGCGGCGCGCATAGGTGGGAGGCAGAGGAGAGAGGCTCTGGGCGGCCGCATCGCTGGACCGTGGGACAGGTGAGGGTCTGTTTATTAAAAGTCAGCAGCTACACTTTTTGTAGCTGCTGACTTTTAATAAACTAAAAAATGGGTGGAACTCCGCCTTAACCGCATTATACTGTGCCAGGTTGGCTCCCCTGGGTGAATCGCCGTATGTGTACGTCGGCCACAGAGAGCCAGAACAGGGATCTGTGTATGTAAACAAACAGATCCCCGTTCTGATAGGGAAGTAGAGAGAGCTCTGCTGTTCCTAGTGATCAGGAACAGCGATCTATCTCCTCTTCTAGTCAGTACACTGCCCCCACAGTTAGAAACAACTCCCTAGGGAACACATAATCCCTTGATCGCCCCCTAATGTTAATCCCTTGCCTGCCAGTGACATTTCTACAGTAATCAGTGGCTCTTTTTAGCTCTGATCACTGTATAAATGTCAATGGTCCCAAAAAAGTGTCAAAAGTGTCCAATCTGTCTGCCACAATGTCGCAGTCCTGCTAAAAATTGCAGATCGCCGCCATTACTAAATCTATCCCCTATTTTGTAGACGCTATAACTTTTAAACCAATCAATATACGCTTATTGCGATTTTTCTTACCAAAAATATGTAGAAGAATACATATTCGCCTAAACTGATGAAGAATTTTTTTTTTCTTTTTGGATATTTATTATAGTAAAAAAAATATTTTTTTTCTTCAAAATTGTCGCTTTTTTCATTTATAGCGCAAAAATAAAAAACCACAGAGGTGATCAAATACCACCAAAAGAAACCTCTATTTGTGTTAAAAAAAAAAAAAAGGAAGTCAATTTTGTTTGGGTACAACGTCGCAGGACCGCGCAGTTGTCAATTAAAGCGACGCAATGCCGTATTGCAAAAAATGGCCTGATCATTAAGGGGACAAATCCTTCCAGTCCTTAAGTAGTTAATGTAGGAAATGCATTAAGGTTAAAAACTGTTAGCCTTTAGAACCACTTTAAGGTAAACAGAATAACAATAGTATTATTATTATAAAAAGGGAACATAGATCACTCTGTTTAGGATGTGAATACTCTTGCAAGTGGCCTACAGCACTGTAGAAAAGTCCTCAATATACTTGGTTACCACCCTTGCCACATAATTGGGTGTATGCACAAAACATAGGTTTTATGTCATCAAAAGCAAAAAATTCTTATTTAGATCTGTTTCACATCTGAATCGCACAGGAACGCAGTCTGCATACCTGTGCAGCTCAGTTCAGTGTGATTTTCAGCCCATTAATTTGAACTAGATAAAATCGCGCGCGATTGCACCAAAAGCACTGTATGCACTAGACTGGCCAAAGTTGGAGCAATTTTCTTTCCTGCAACCATGGGTGGCCGGAAAAAATATTGCTTGATTCCCCTACCATGGAGCCATTGTGTTCTCCAGTCGGGGGGGGGGGGGGGGGGGGAGCCGTCCCCACCAGGAGAGCACAGTGATTACAGACTTATTGTACCCAATATGATTTGATCGATCAACTTGGTTACATTCAACCTGCCCATACATGGTCTATGTCCGGCTTAAGTGGATTTATTTTTCCACAGGCTTAAACATATTCAAATCTTTTTCTTCTTATTCTGATAGTTGAAGCAAAGTTAATAGAGTTCCTAATAAGAACTCATGTTATTTTCAATCTTGCTGACAAACACACATATATATGTGCAGGGAATATAAAACATAGGAATAAATTATGACCAATGACATAAGACTGTCTTATGATAATATTATGACAAATAAAACACATTTCTGTGCATATGTAAATGATAGTTATTGTGACATACCACCAAGGGTTAGGCCTATCTTGACTTCATTAGTAGCTGTGTTGAAGGATTTAGCACGGGTGCACTGTGAAGAACAAGCAAAAAAATCATAAGCTATTTTAGCAAATCGTGATGAGTTTCTAGATTTTTATTATTTTATTATAGCACATGTAATTGCCAGCAGCAGCATCAATTCACACATGCATATAGGCATGATTTTCAAACCTAAAATTTTAGGATTGGAAAATACATTCATACGTGTGTGCGGCTGTGCACACGGCATTTTCTGTTTTGCATTTCTGTAGGCAAAATTACACTGCAGCTCTAGCTCTAGAGCACCACAAAAATAGATGTATTTTACACCGTACACATATATGCTGTGCTTAATTGCTACTGTATGCCACCAGAGGCCTTAAAATAAAAACAGTTTTGTGTTGGCTTACTGTATAGGCTCCATTTTTGCTGACTAGGAACAGACCCCTGCTTATTGAACCCAGATTTCCTCATGTGCAATAATAGTATCCTCATTCTGTATTTTGGTTCAGTCCTTCCATTCATATATATCTACACACATCATAGGTCATTATAAAATGCTGTATGGTTATACAAACTAGAAGAACAAGGTTCTTGTCCCATGAACAAACTGAAATGAAACTGCATATACATCACACACAGCGAATGTGTCGCAAGCCGACCTGGCCTGCCTTTCAGCTGCTTTTTCCGGCCTCAACCCCGGGTCAGACATTTTATGTGAGGCCCCTCCACACCCCGTTATTTACCATTTAGAACAGGGGTATCAAACTGGCGGCCCTCTGGCTATTGAGAGACTTCAAGTCCCATCATGCCTCTGCCTGTGGGAGTCATGCTTGTAACTGTCAGCCTTGCAATGCCTCATGGGACTTGTAGTTTCACAACAGCTGGAGGGCTGCCAGTTTGAGACCCCTGATTTAGAAGTTGGGCATAGCCTGGGAACTGAATTGTAAGTAATAGATGAGTTGCTTTTTCTCGAGAATTTCTTCCCCTAGAGGGTATTACATACTAATAGATATTTTATCTACTTATTTTTGTAGTACAATCTTACATCATACTCCTGATGAGTGGCTGACAGCCACGAAACGTGTAGAGTTTCAAACTAATGGTGCCAAGACAAGTCTGGTTTAATCATGTATTTTTATTGTGTATTTGCCTATATATTTTTTGCATGAGTAATTCATAAATTTATCTTGTCAATCATGTTTATATGATGATCTGTATTACATATTTTGCATTCATTATACCAATCATGTTTTTCGATTATTTGTATTATACACTACATTATTGCAGTCAATATTTAAGTCTCATTGATTACATTTATACTATTACCAATTGGTTACATGTTTTTTAGATCATGGAATGTCTAATGTGATTGTGTTAAGAATAAATGTTACAATTTTATATACATACTCCATACTTCATCATTCGCAATGATATGCCTCATTCAAAGTCCCACTAGGGATGGAGGCGTGCCATTACTGGTTGTGTCAGGTCACATTTTACTCTTATTTGCCCAAGCAATAATAGGATCTTAATGCCGCGTACACACGGTCGTACTTTTCGTCTACAAAAGTCCAACGGACGCTGACGGACTAAAGCTGGCTGGTAATCCGATCGTGTGTGGGCTTCTCCGGACTTTCAACTGACTTTTTTAGCCTCAAATCCGACGTACTTTAGATTTGAAACATGCTTCAAAACTTTACTTCGTAACTACGACGGACCCCGAAATCCGCTCGTCTGTGTGCTAGTCCGACGGACAAAAAGCCACGCTAGGGCACCTATTGGCTACTGGCTATGAACTTCCTTATTTTAGTCCGGTGTACGTCATCACGTACGAATCCGACCGACTTTTGTGTGGTCGTGTGTAGGCAAGTCCGTTCGTTAGAAAGTAGGCCGCAAGTCCGCCGCAAGTCCACCGAAAGTCTGCCGGAAGTCTGTCGGACAGGCTGTCTGACTTTTGTAGACGAAAAGTACGACCGTGTGTACGCGGCATTATAATAAGAATGCTTACTTTTTTCCATAGGCCCTAATGGTAAATGATGTGCCCTGCAGGCTCCCAAGTATATATAGAATGTCTAGTAGCATAAGGATAAGAAAAGGAGCTTTTAGAGTTAAAAGAGAAGTATGGCTTTTTATTTTTTTTCAGATTCATACTAACCTAGGTGGATGCAGCATCGGTCCGATGCTGCATCTGTCCCCCGGCGCCTCTTCACTTAGAACCGAGCGAGCGAACATCGCAGATGGCTCGGTTCTCACAGATCCCTGAGCTGAGAGCTGCTGCCTGTCAGTCAGCAGCTCTCCTGCTCTGCTCCTCCATGCCCACTGGAGTACTAACCTGTGGAGGGGCAGGGACCGGCCGTCTCAGGCTCTCAGCGGCTCGCTGAGAGGCTAAGACGGCTATCAGTCCAGGCATCTGGCGGATCCAGACTCCCAGAGTTGGGATGATGCGGTGCCTGGACTGATCTGTGTGATGTCAGAAGAGAGCGGGCTTCAGTCCACTCTCTGCTGAAAACAGGTCACAGGAGTTCAAAACGAATTGCACTCCCGTGACCCATTGGAGAAGCCCAGCTAAAGGAGCTCAGGCTGGAATTCTCCTTTAACCACTTCAGCCCCGGAAGGATTTACCCCCTTCCTGACCAGAGCACTTTTTACAATTTGGCACTGCGTCGCTTTAACTGCTAATTGCGCGGTCATGCAATGCTGTACCCAAACAAAATTTGTGTCCTTTTCTTCCCACAAATAGAGCTTTCTTTTGATGGTATTTGATCACATCTGCCGGTTTTATTTTTTGCGCTATAAATGTAAAAAGCTCGAAAATTTTGAAAAAAAATATTTTCTACTTTTTGTTATAAAAAAAATCCAATAAACTCAATTTTAGTCATACATTTAGGCCAAAATGTATTCGGCCGCATGTCTTTGGTAAAAAAATGTCAATAAGTGTATATTTATTGGTTTGCGCAGAAGTTATAGCGCCTACAAACTAGGGTACATTTTCTGGAATTTACACAGCCTTTAACTTATGACTGCCTATGTCATTTCTTGAGGTTCTAAAATGGCAGGGCAGTACAACCCCCCCCAAATGACCCCATTTTGGAAAGTAGACACCCCAAGAAAATTGCTGAGAGGCATGTTGAGCCCATTGAATATTCATTTTTTTGTCCCAAGTGATTGAATAATGACAAAAAAATTTTTACAAAAAGTTGTCACTAAATGATATATTGCTCACACAGGCCATATATGGAATTGCACCCCAAAATACATTCAGCTGCTTTTCCTGAGTACGGGGATACCACATGTGTGGGAGTTTTTGGGAGCCTAGCCGCGTACGGGGCCCCGAAAACCAATCACCGCCTTCAGGATTTCTAAGGGCGTAAATTTTTTATTTCACTCCTCACTACCTATCACAGTTTTGAAGGCCATAAAATGCCCAGATGGCACAAACCCCCCCCCCCCAAATGACCCCATTTTGGAAAGTAGACACCCCAAGCTATTTGCTGAGAGGCATGTTGAGTCCATGGAATATTTTATATTTTGACACAAGTTGCGGGAAAGTGACAATTTTTTTTTTTTTGCACAAAGTTGTCACTAAATGATATATTGCTCACACAGGCCATGGGCATATATACCACATGTGTGGGACTTTTTGGGAGCCTAGCCGCGTACGGGACGCCGAAAACCAAGCAACACCCTTAGGATTTCTAAGGGCGTAAATTTTTGATTTCACTCTTCACTGCCTATCACAGTTTCGGAGGCCATGGAATGCCCAGATGGCACAACCACCCCCCCCCCCCAAATGACCCCATTTTGGAAAGTAGACACCCCAAGCTAATTGCTGAGAGGCATGGTGAGTATTTTGCAGCTCTCATTTGTTTTTGAAAATGAAGAAAGACAAGAAAAAAAAAAATTTTATTTTTTTTTCAATTTCCAAAACTTTGTGACAAAAAGTGAGGTCTGCAAAAAAAAAGTCACTATACCTCTCAGCAAAAAGCTTGGGGTGTCTAGGTTCCAAAATAGGGTCATTGGGGGGGGGGGGTTGTGCCACCTGGGCATTCCATGGCCTCCGAAACTGTTATAGGCAGTGAAGAATGAAATCCAAAATTTACGCCCTTAGAAAGCCTGAAGGCGGTGCTTGGTTTTCGGGTCCCGTACGCGGCTAGGCTCCCAAAAAGTATCACACATGTGGTATCCCCGTACTCAGGAGAAGCAACAGAATGTATTTTGGGGTGTAATGTCACATATTCCCATGGCATGTCTGAGCAATATATCATTTAGTGACAACTTTGTGCAAAAAAAAAAAATTTGTCTCTTTCCCGCAACTTGTGTCACAATATAAAATACTCCATGGACTCGATATGCCTCTCAGCAATAGCTTGGGGTGTCTACTTTCCAAAATGGGGTCATTTGGGGGGGGGGGGTTGAACTGTCCTGGCACTTTATGCTCAACATTTAGAACCTCATGTCACATATCACCCACTCTTCTAACCACTTGAAGACAAAGCCCTTTCTGACACTTTGTTTACATGAAAAGATTTTTTTTTTTGCAAGAAAATTACTGTGAACCCCCAAACATTATATATTTTTTTAAAGGAAATGCCCTACAGAATAAAATGGTGGGTGTTTCTTTTTTTTCACACAGTATTTGCGCAGCGATTTGTTCAAACGCATTTTTTTGGGAAAAAACACACTTTTTTAAATTTTAATGCACTAAAACACACTATATTGCCCAAATGTTTGATGAAATAAAAAAGATGATCTTAGGCCGAGTACATGGATACCAAACATGACATGCTTTAATATTGCACACAAACGTGCAGTGGCGACAAACTATATACATTTTTAAAAGCCTTTAAAAGCCTTTACAGGTTACCACTTTAGATTTACAGAGGAGGTCTACTGCTAAAATTATTGCCCTCGATCTGACCTTCGCGGTGATACCTCACATGCATAATGCAATTGCTGTTTACATTTGACGCCAGACGGACGCTTGCGTTCGCCTTTGCGCGAGAGCAGGGGGGACAGGGGTGCTTTTTTTTTCTTTATTTTTTTTTGCTTTTTTATCTTATTTTTAAACTGTTCCTTTCATTTTTTTTTTTTATCATTTTTATTGTTATCTCAGGGAATGTAAATATCCCCTATGATAGTAATAGGTAGTGACAGGTACTCTTTTTGAAAAAATTGGGGTCTATTAGACCCTAGATCTCTCCTCTGCCCTCAAAGCATCTGACCACACCAAGATTGGTGTGATAAAATTCTTTCCCAATTACCCAATGGCGCTGTTTACATCCGGCGAAATATAAGTCAGAAATGCTCGTAGCTTCCGCTTTCTTAGGCCATAGAGATGTTTGGAGCCACTCTGGTCTCTGATCAGCTCTATGGTCAGCTGGCTGAATCACCGGCTGCATTCTCAGGTTCCCTGTTGGGACAGGAGAGCCAGAGAAAAACATGGAAGACAGTGGGGGGCATTCCCTCCCACTGCTTGTAAAAGCAGTCTAGAGGCTAATTAGCCGCTAGGATTGCTTTTACATGAAAGCCGACCGCTGGCTGAAAAGAATTATACCAAGATGATACCTAAACCTGCAGGCATCATTCTGGTATAACCACTCAAAGTCCAGCAACATACCAGTACGTTGCTGGTCCTTGTTGGGCATATATTGTAATCTTTTTTTTTTTTCATGCAGCCTGTGGGCTGAATGAAAAAAAGAGGTTGATTAGTGGGTATGCCCACCATTAGATTACCTCCCTTCATCCACCCACTTCTAATGATGGGCATACATGCACCGTTTATATATGCCGAAGCATGGGGGCATCCTCCCGCAAAAGGTAGGAGCAAATCGCTCCTCCGCCCCTGCTGCCCCCATGCTTCGGCATATATCACCTCCGCTGGAGTCACAGCTTTATATATCGTGGGAGCAAATGCTGTTGCTGTCAAGATAAATAAATCCACGCTGCAGCTGAATGGCGTACCTGAAGACAAAAAAATGGTTAACAATAAAACACAGTAAACGGTAAAGTATAAAAAATTGCATACCTGAAAAGCAAACGTGATAAAACATAATAACAATAAAACATTACAGAATAGAATACAGTAAAAAAAGAGCAGAACAATAGAGAGAGAATAGAGAGAGAGAACAATAAAACGACAACAATTTTTTTTTATTTTACATTTTTTTGTGTTTTTTTTTTTTTTGTAACTAACTTTTGTAACTGTAACCGGCTCCAGGTTCGGGTCTCTCAAAATGCGATGGCATCTTGGGAGACCCTGTGAAAGTGTGCCTAGTCTGTGCAATGCTGTACGCTACGCTAATACTCAACTAGTGAATGGTAGCGTTCAAAACATTCACCAATGCAAAGACCAGGATTGTCAGGACAGGAGCGACAATAATAGCGGCTGTCACGTCTATATCCACGCTTGCTGCAGACACAACATCTTTTTTGGGTGGTTTCGTTGGGTAGGGGTACTCGGGAGGACTTAAAGAAAATGCCTCTCATGCAGCCGACTGCATTTGGTTGGGGATGTGAATGGGGGAAGTACGGGTGCTGCAGAAGTGGTGGGTTCCCAATTAGGATTGGCGAATGCAGCAGGAAGGGCATTATGGGCACGACGGGCCTGTGTCTGTCTTCTTCTTGGTGACAGCGGGACACTACTTGTGCTTGCCACCTCACCAGCTTGAACTGCACTTATGGGACTCGCCATGTCACCAAGTGTTACTGCAGTGCTGGTTTGACTACGACCGGGGTGTACTAGGCCGCTGGTGCTTGCCAGTTCCCCAAAACGCTACCAAAAAAACAATGTCACTTTAATTGGCTTCCCCAGACCACCGGGTTGTATCGGTCATCCCAGGGAGACCATTATCTTTTATAGGGCTTGTTCCATGTGTCACCACGAGGAGGCGAAATTTCATAACATCCTTGTTTATATTTTTCTTTATGTTCATGTTTTGATATATTGTATACATACTGGTATTGTGATACCCCTCTTTTTCATGTATATTCAACAGAACCTCTATCTAGCTCCTGAAGAAGCGTTCTACAACGTGAAACATGTTGAGTAGATAGAGAGCATCCCAAGTGGACTACCAGACCTGCAACTCCACTCAATTTCAGTCCCACATTCATAACCTCTATTTTTTTGGGGAAGGTTTCCTTTTCCTTGTAATTTTGAATGTTGGAGTTTATATACTATAGGCAAGAGCTATTAATGTTCAATGCAGGATAGGACCCATTTGGCGTATGTAATAAGATTTTACATGTAGTTTGTATTGTTTTTAAATCAATGTATCTGTTTTTTGTACTACGTAATAAAATTAAAAAACTATTCTTACGGTTTTATAGTTTAAATATCTTTGTGCCCCCAAAGTCCCATTTCTTTAGTTTTCATATTGCCCTATCAAAAAAACTGTTAGCGATTGCAGGGATCAGGCCTGACTCTGCAAACGCTGCAGTTATGCGTTTAGTGTTTTGTAAGTGACAGTGATAGATTCATACTGCACTTGGGTGGGCTGGGCTGGGCGGAGGGGCAAAACGCAGGTGCTAGCAAGTATCTGGGCTGATCCCACTAACACTGCGTTTTTGGGAACCCTAAACTGCTGGGGAAGCTAGTATAGATCTGATCGGATCAGATATTGATCCGTTCAGATACTATACCACTAAGGGAGGTGTTTGCTGCGTGCGTGGGTTTTAGAGGTACTGGCGCTAACCTGACGCTGCCTGGGGTGACGTTATATCACCGCCGGGCGATTAGGGGGCTAAACCTTTATTCGGTAATAAACGGCAGGTGCCCTGACACTATAAAAAATAAACGAACTAACCAGCGTCACCCGTAACAGTTATACGGTGATCACTGGTAAAAGGGTTAACTAGGGGGCAATCAAGGGGTTAAAACCTTTATTAGGTAGTATGTGAGGTCCCTGACGCTATAAAACGCTGACGGCGAACCTAAATATTTACCTCCCTAACTAGCGTCACCAGTGACACTAATACAGCGATCAGAAAAATGATCGCTTAGTGACACTGGCGACGGGGGGTGATCAAGGGGTTAAAACTTTATTAGGGGGGTGAGGGGTACCCTAGACCTAAAGGGGGCTAACACTAACTGCCCTACCACCCTAACTGTTACAAACTGACACCAATGCAGTAATCAGAAAAAAAACCTGCTTGGTGTCAGTGTAACGGGGGGGGTGATTAGGGGGTGATCGGGGGGTAAAGGGGGGTGTACAGTATGCCTGGCATGTTCTACTGTGTGTGTAGTGTTTGTGCACACATATCGATGTCTTCTCTCCTTCGGCGCCGGAACAGAAAATACCGAGCCGAGGAGAGATGACATCACTTCCTCCGCTTCTGTTTACTATGCAGAAGCCGAGGGAGCCTGTCATTCGCCAGGAGCGATCGCGAGGGGGAAGCCACGAATGAGTGGCCTCCCCCTCACCTCTCATAGCTCCTGACGAGAATCCGACCCCCGCAGTCACCGGGGGGGGTCTGATCGGACCCCCCGCCCGCGGGAAGGCAAGGACGTACCTGTAAGTCCTTTTGCCTGCCCGTGCCATTCTGCCGACGTACATCGTCGTGCGGCGGTCAGCAAGTGGTTAAAGCCCAACTCCAGGCTGCTGTTAAACTGGTTGTAAAGTCAGAAGTTTTTTTACCTTACTGCATTATAACCTTCTGCATGCAGCTCCTCCCGCAGCCCCCCTAAATGCATACCCGAGCCTGATCTCGATCCAGCGATGTGCATGAGAGCCAAGGCTCTCTCATTCCTCATTTGCTCAGATACAGCAGCAGGAGGCATTGGCTCCTCCTGCTGTCAATCAAAGCCAAAGAGGAGTCAAGCCGGGCTCATGAGTGCCCCCATTGCAAGCGGCTTGCTGTGGAGGTACTCAGTGTAGGGGAGGAGCCAGGAGCACCAGCAGGGGACATAAGAAGAGGAGGATTGGGCTGCTTTGTGCAAAATGTACCCATGCAGGGTCCCCCACGAGTTTTATGGGTAAATGCTCATTTGGCTTGAGGGGGGGGTACAAATACTTTATTCCTCTCTCCCTGGCAACCAGTGCTTTCTTCCGTTGTCTGACACTCCCAAATGTGGGCGGGCCTTTGTCTTCCTCCCATACAATGCAGGACTGCTGGTTCTGCATTATACGTGATCAAGTCAGAAAGCTGAAACTGACCAGGCAGCAAGGTGAAGCAGCTTTGGATGGAGAGAAGGAAGCTTGTGGAAGCAAGGAATAAGGTAAGAATTCAAAGTAGTCAAATGAGTATTTAACCCATGCAGTACGTGGGTAAATTTAACATCAGCCCGGAGTGGGGCTTTGGGTTATAACTATGAGAGTACTGTACTGTAAAAGAAATCTTTCATGAAAGATTATAATGCCACGTACACACGGTCGGACTTTGTTCGGACATTCCGACAACAAAATCCTAGGATTTTTTCCGACGGATGTTGGCTCAAACTTGTTTTGCCTACACACGGTCGCACAAAGTTGTCGGAATTTCTGATCGACAACCACGCGGTCACGTACACCACGTACGACGAGACTAGAAAAGGCCGGTTCAGAACCAAGCGTGGCACCCTTTGGGCTCCTTTTGCTAATCTCGTGTTAGTAAAAGTTTGGTGAGAGACGATTCACGCTTTTTCAGACTCGTGGCTTTCAGAACGTTTTCTGCTGTTCAGTTTGTGCTTGTGGGTTTGTGTCTGCTCTTCAGTGCGTGCAGTCAGTTCGTATCAGAGTTTTCTGTGTGATCTTGCCTGCTCGTTGCTTTTTTTCAGGTCGCTCTTCACAGGCCTTGCTGTTCTTCAGTGCGTTCTGTTACTTCGTTCTGAGCAGCCGACCGTTTTCTAGCCATGTTTCGTATGCGTACTCCTCGTAGAGTTCGTGCTGTGCGGGGGCTTGGTGTTGGGATCCTGACCTTGACACAAGTTCAGTCCATGAACAGGGTGAGGAGGAGTTCATGGACTAAGAATTGGTTGCTTCAGCGTGACCAGTTCTGTCATATGCCTTTGCTCCGTGAGATCCGTGAGAATAATCCTGATGATTTCAGGAATTTTCTCAGGATGACGGACCCAGTGTTTCACCGTCTGTTGGCTTCGCTGACCCCCTATATTAGCAGGCAGGATACCTGCATGAGGCAAGCCATCACTCCGGAGCAGAGGTTGGTCGCTACCTTGCGGTATTTGGCCACAGGGAGAAGCCTGCAGGACCTCAAGTTCTCGACAGGCATCTCCCCCCAGGCTCTGGGGATCATCATCCCAGAGACCTGTTCTGCCATCATCCAGGTCCTGCAGAAGGAGTATATGAAGGTAAGATTTTTATCCTTTTATATCCCATTTTAGTGTATTTAATGTTTGCTAATATATTGTATTTCTGTCCTCATTCCCTAATTACCATGCTTGTAATATGCTGTGAATGTCCCCTTTGTTCTCATGCATGCTGGATTTTTATGTAATTATTATTTTAGGTCCTTCATACATATTTGCCCTTCAATAACCTCTCCAAGCATGGTGTCTCCTGCCCCTATATTCACCTCATGTAGTCACTTAACAATGTATTTTATCAGCTCCATAGTAGTGCTTTACCCCAAACACCCCCTAAAATGTTAGGAAATGTTATTTTTTATTTAAATTCAGGCAGAGTGCCAGAAGCTTTTTTTTGTGGTGTCCCCAAATTTTTTGTAACCCTCCCTCCCTCAACTGCTAAGTCAGCTGATCCCAATTCTCCATCTATCCTCAATCATCTATCTGCTGACTTTGCCAAACCCATACACACTATACCCATCTCTTTACTGGTCAGATTTATGGATGAATTCCCCAAAGCATGTAGTGCAAGGGCCTGCCTGTATACTTTTCAATGGTACTGTTTAAAGTTCTTGTATCCTATTATTATCTTGATAGGTAATAGCAGAATGTTCAAATGTGCTCAAATGTGTACAGTGTGTATTTATATCTTTGTATTATGACACTTCTTACCTATCCAGTGGTCTGCCAATAGTGTAACTAAGGAGGGGCTGTTCCAAGTAATACCCTGTATTTAGGCATTCATCTCTAAATGAAGTGAAGAGGGTTACCTGTCCAAGAGTTCCCCCCCCCCTATAATGTTAGAAATTGCCCATGAGAGGGGGGGGGAATATGATAGGTGTACCTTATACTTTGGCCTTGTTAAATTCCCCTTAATAAATGCTATCTGGAGGTTGCCCCATAATGTTTGTGTGTAATCTGCTTGCCATGTTTCTGTGAAAAAATAGTAATGGTTATTGTTTTTTCCTCAACAGTTTCCTTCAACGCCACAGGAATGGCAGACTGTGGCCTCCCACTTTGCCCAGCGGTGGGACTTTCCTAACTGCGGAGGGGCAATTGATGGGAAACACGTCCACATCATCCCACCACCCAACTCGGGGTCGTACTATTATAATTACAAGGGGTTTAATAGTATAGTGATGTTGGCGGTGGTGTCGGCTAATTACGAGTTCCTGTATGTGGACGTGGGGAAGAATGGCCGGATGTCCGATGGTGGAGTGATCGCCCAGACGGAGTTCTACAGGCGTCTCCAGAATGACAGCTTGGACTTGCCACCTCCAGAGGACAATGTTGAAGGTCTCCCATTTGTGTTCGTTGCTGATGAAGCATTTGCGCTGGGGGACCACCTGATGCGGCCATTCCCGATGAGAACCCTCACCCCGGAACAGAGGGTTTTTAATTACCGGCTGGCCAGAGCCCGAAGAGTGGTGGAGAACACATTTGGAATCCTGGACAGCCGGTTCCGATTATTTCTGACACCCATCCATATGGCGGAGTATAAACTGAACCATATAATACTTGCCTGCTGTGTTCTCCATAATTTTTTAAGAAAACATTCAGCCAACTATGCTGGCTCAGTTGGGCCTGAGGCCGGAATTCCAAATCCATCAACACTGACGGCGCTTGAAAGTGGCCGTCCTGGCTTGCCCTCCCTGAGTGCCCGTGATGTCCGGTTACGCTACCTGCAGTTCTTTGCAGGTAGGGGGCTATCAATATGCCAGACAATCTGTGAAAACTTTTTCAAATAAAAACCAACCAAAAGAAATTCTTTGTGGACATTTACTGCTTGTGTTTGTTTTAGCTGACCCTGACAGAAATGTGTTGAGTGCAGAAAATGTCGTGATTGGGTAACCTTATAAAAAACAGTATTGGCTGGTACTTCCTAAATGCAAAAACACATTTCACTACAAGTGCACTTGCAACTGCACTGAACCTGCACTTGTAGTGTAAAGTGTATTTGCCCTTAGGAAATAACCCCCATTTTTGCATAAAACAGCAATTACATCACCCCAAAAGTGTTGTAGTGTTGAGACAATAATCCACACATTCTTGAGTAAGCCACTTTTTTATACCTGCACAATCACATGTGCATTTACGAAAGGTTTTTAAAACAAACCAACATGTTTGTTGTATAACAATTTTTGCAGTAGCATTATCAAAAATCGAAATATCCATTTCAGATAAAACAGGCCTATGTAAAACCAACAAGAAAGCCAAAAAACTTGAACTTACAAAGTTCACATATGGTAAAACCTGAAGGCTATATCCGACATCAGTATTTAGGAACTGGGTTTGATATAGCGTTCAGATGGGGGGAACTCACCCCTGGAAAAGCCAAATTTGGAAGATGCACACCAATTTACGAATGTCAACATGTGCTATCTGCCATCAGGGGGGATCAAGGGACGTGTTTTGGGGGAGCAAGCCCTTCCTCAACGCGACTTTATAATTGAGGAAGGGGTTGCACCCCCAAAACGCATCCATTGATCTCCCGTGATGGCAAATAGCACATGTTGGCACACTGTGTGCATCCTCCAAATTTGGCTTTTCTAAACATTGAAAAATTTTTTGGAAGATTGGACCACAATAAAACAGGTGATTTTGTGGGGTTTAAATTCGCCCCAAAACATCAATGATGTTATTTTTTTTAATACCATCACTGATTTGTTGCTGTATGTTGTGCAATTTGAGATTACACCCCATGATCTCCCCGATCAGTATCTGGGCACTTTCAGATTTGAAATGTTCTCTCTCCCTCACATCACGATCACCTAAAAAGAGATAAAGAACAAAAAAAAAGGTCTCAAAAATCTGCCACCATCCATCTCTTTTACCTGAGTCTGTGGTCGCAGACACTCACCTGTTGTGGTGCCAATCTCCACCACATCTTCTTCTTCCTCCTGCTCTTCTTCTTGGGTTGGTGTTATTTCCCATTCTTCCAGAGGTGGGGGGTCTCTGGTCTCCTCGGATGAGGGGTGTCCTCCGAGTCTTTTCTCCCCTATGTAAAACAAAAATGGTATACTTAGCACACAGATATTTGATGGCAGAACTAGAAATAGGAAACATTGCTTGGAAGTGGGGTACAATTGTCTATTTTAGCCGAGTTCCAAGATGTAGATTTTTTATTGCCCTTTGTCAAGCTGCAATACTTTACCTGTTTGGTACAAGCTTCACAGATGTAGCCCCCCCTATAGTATACACTGGAGCACCTGTGTGCCCCCCCTAATAAAAATGGTGTTCTTGTGTCCCACACTAGTGCTCCAGTGTCCAGATGTGAAAACAGCTGCTCAGTGTCCTCTCCTTACACACAATGTAGTTGGCATTTCATTCTAGTAACAAACCCATCTACACAAACAAATATTTGGCATCCAAGTAGGCCCAAAAAATGTGTGAAAATGCATATGGCCTAAACAATGGTGTTCTAGAGGCCGAAAGAAAAATGTTTGATACGAACGAATAATGGGCCCATGAACATTAAAGTTGCCCTTTTAAACGTTACAATTAATAAAAGCATATGGAGCAGAACGAACGGAATAAAGACAGAAAGAATAGGAACACAGCACAACTACTTACTTTTTTGCAGCACTCTCTGGATCTTTCGGTACTGCTCTGGCTCTCTCAACTTCAGGTCCGACCACCGCTTCCTGAGTTGATCTTTAGATCTTCGTACCCCCAAATTCCTCTCAAGACTCCTGACCACTTTCGCCATGATCTTGGCCTTTTGGATGTTGGGGTGGGGGTAAGGCCCATATTTTCCGTCATAGTCGGACTTCCTCATGATGTCGACCATCTCCAAGATCTTCCCAAACGACATATTTGTGGCCTTAAAACGTCTCCTTCTGGATCGGGACGTGCCTGGATCCGGGCTTTCCTCCTCCTCCTCCTCGTTGCTAGAATTAGCATGCACCTGCTGTAACTCCGCCATCATGCTCTTCACCCACTGCGCCGAACGAAAAGGGGCGGGGAATAGACTAGAAAGAACGTCAGGGGCGGGCGGAGTTACACGCATGCGCAGTGTGTATAAAGCGTAACACGCGTGCGTATTATGTACGATCTGTGAGCGGAGGAAGGAGCATTGGACGCGCCGATCGTAAGAACGAAGGTAAGAGACAAACTTGTGCCTATACTGCTTCTAGATTGAGGCCTATATTGTAACAAGATTAGGAGAGTTTTGTCTGACATTAGGCTTTGTCTTGTGTTGTGTCTTGCAGTGAACATGGATATCTTATTAAAAGATACTGACTTCATGTCATTATTCCTCGAGATGCTAAGGGAGCTGCCTGATTACCCACCCCCATTTCAAGAACCAAGCAAAGAGGAAGGCAGCACTGGAGCAATTGTTGGAAATTGTGAACCAGGTGATCCCCACGGCAGACATCAACTATTTAAATAAATTAATTGGTGGCCTGAGGAGCACATATCTGAGGGAGCGCAAGAAAGTCCTGGATTCGCAGAGATCCGGAGCAGCAGATGACATCTATGTCCCCAGGATGTTGTACTACGACAGGCTGCACCTTCTGGCAGGCCAGACTGAACCCAGGCCATCCCTCTCCAGTCTTCCTTCCATGCTTCCTTCCCCCCCGGCTGAGGCTTCTGACGCCCAACCTGGGCCTTCCAGGCGATATGTGGAGGAGCCCAGATTGAGCCAGGTATAGCATTCCTTTTAAATATTTCTGCTTGTCCAATCAATGATGTTAACTAGATGTTAGTTGGGAGTACTAATTTAGGATTGTGATTGATGATGCAAAACATTACAACTGTCCCTTTTTCATACACAGGGAAGTCTCAGCCAGGAGGTGGCCGGGCCGAGCCGGCTGGCTAATATCAAGGTCCCTCCACCCCCCCTGAAAACAGAAAGTGGCAGTAGGAGGAGTACCCTAGAGGAGGCGGCTATAGGATTCTTTTGGAAGGCTGCAGAGGTCCTGGGAGCACCCCACACCATGCAGGAGAACATTGCTGCCTTCATAGCATATAAAATGCAGAGGATGGAGGAGGGCCAAAAAGTAATGTGTGAGGCCCTCATATCGGAGGCTCTGGAGAAAGGTATGAGGGGCCAAATTACACCTCAGACACACCTTTGGGATGGTCCTCCTCCTCCTGCTGCAGGTCCTCCTCCTCCTCCAGGTCCTCCCAGTCCTCCTCCTCCTCCAGGTCCTACTCCTCCTCCTGCCACATCTCCAACTGCACAGCCACAGCCGGGAAGGAAGCGTGTAAGGAAGACCAGACAGTGATTGCCCTGGGTTCAGTCTGGTCGGCCAAAAGATGCAGCCTCTTGTGGTACCACAGCCTGGGGACACAGATGTCATCTGCTGCTTTCCAGATCTCTGCGAATCCCGGACCAGACTGCCCTCCCTTAGATATGGACTCCTCAGGCCACCAATTTTGATGTTGAAGAATTGATGTCTGCCGTGGGGGTCCCAGGCTTCACTAATTTCTCATGTTTCTCCAGTGTTGCCTTCCTCTTTGTTTGGTTCTGATACCTTAATAAAGGAATTTTTGTTTTGAATTATACTCTCCTATGTGTTTTACTTCAAAAATGACAGTTTTTTTGTGAGGGTTCAGGTACATTTCTAATATACAATGTGAAATGAACAAGGGTCACCAACACCAAACAAACAATCTCCTGGAGATTAAATAATAAAATATATCAATGGTGTGGGGGTAACTTGACACACAAAACACAGACAAAAATATTCTGGAGTAAAAATAAAAACATTGAACAAAGATCAGCCTTGGAAAAAATCCAAACATTAAAGAAAAAAAAAGGCTGAAAATCCAAAAAAAAAATAAAAATAAAAAATAAAACTGTCAGATGTGACAACTAATAACAATATATTGAGGGAATCCCAATAAAAAAAACACAAAGAAAAGTTTGTGAGAAGTGTGTGTGAATATGAGCAGCAAAACTACTTAATTCTTGTCACATTATAAAGAAGAAGAGAGTGCGCTGTATTAAACCATTTTTAACATTGCAGCGTGACGAAAGTGTTGTATCCATTGCGAACGCTAAGTTTACCAGAACGAGCTGTCCCGTGTCGGAATTTCTTCTGAGCATGCGTGGCACTTTGTGCGTCGGAACAGGCCACACACGATCGGAATTTCCAACAACGGATTTTGTTGTCGGAAAATTTTATCTCCTGCTGTCCAACTTTGTGTGTCGGAAAATCCGATGGAAAATGTCCGATGGCGCCCACACACGGTCGGAATTTCCGACAACACGCTCCGATCGGACATTGTCCATCGGAAAATCCGACCGTGTGTACGGGGCATAAGGCTGCTATTGCAAATATTTCCATTTGAGAATGCTAGTCCCCTGGCTCTCAACCTCCCATTATATTTCTTTATTATAGAATTTCATCATTTACAGACCAAAATACATTCTTGTTGGAAAAGCTAATACTTATCTCCTTATTAAACTAATACATACAGTAATTTCCTTATTTCTAAAACCATATATATGGTCAGTCCAAAGCAAGTTCTGAAATTTTTCTTTTTTTTTTCATGCATATATCATCTATACATCATAATTAGCATATACACATCTACAAATATTAACTATATATACACAAACATACAAAAACTAACCAACACACAAAAAAAAGGGAAAAAAGGGTAAATAAATTGAGCGACTAATCCGATCCTTGGCTAATATACTTGGCTGTATATCTAAGTCTATAAAAGAAATGACCACTGCTGGTGGGTTTTTACAGTACCTTCCTTTCTGCCCGCTGGTATTGCCCTTCATCTCCATTTTCCTTTTGATACCCTACTTACTATCACAGGCTATTTTTGACCTCCCTACAAAGGAACAAAAAGAGCCAATGAAGATGGGGCCAATCGTGGGGCCGATATCCATGGTTTCAATTAAATTACAGTTCAATTAAATTATTGGGTATTCCCCTATTACAATAGATTTGTTGTTCCTTCAGAAGGTTGTCATTTACTTGAAGGCGCCATTCCTCAAATGAGGGTACACTCGGAGATATCCACTTTAGGGCAATTAGCTTTCGTGCTTTAAACAATAATCTACTAACTGATATCAATATCTCAATGGGCAAAAACTCTTCATCGAAACAGCCCAGTAAGCATGCCTTAGGATCCAAATCGATATGTGTTAAAAGTCTCATTAATTGTAAACACCACCTCTCGCCAGTAACCAGCCAATTTAGGACATTTCCACATCATATGTATTAAATCAGCGGAGTGGCTCTCATCCTGATGCTTTCGCTTCAATGCTTTCTGAGTCGCTAACCTGCAACAAGTTTTGACACTTTTTTGAGACTCATTTACAGCATGTATGTTTATTTAAAAGTACTTAAAGCAAAGTTCTGCCTTCCCCTCAAAAAATTAAAAGTCAGCAGCTGCACATACTGTAGCTGCTGACTTTTAATATTAGGACACTTGCCTGTCCTGGAATCCAGCAATGTCGGCACCGCAGACGATGTTTCCATTGGCTGTTGGGTGCTGCCGCTGCCATTGCTGGTAAGGGAAACCAGCAGTGAACCCTTTTGGCTTCACGGCCGGGTCCTACTGCGCATGCGCGAAGCGTGCTGCGCTCTCCCACTGGCCCAACAGTAGGGGAGGGAGGAGCAGGGGTCAGACTTCTGACTACCTCGTCATGGTGAGGTCCGACGGAAGTGGGGACCAGGTACCTGTCAAAAACAGGTACCCGCTCCCCCCCAAAAAGTGCCAAATGTGGCACAAGAGGGGGGGAGGAGACATAGGCGGAAATACCACTTTTGGGTGGAACTCCACTTTAAAGTAGTATTAAATCCAAAAGCAAACATTTATTATATTGCAGCTTACCAGTTCTAAGATGTGGCGTCTGCCTTTGTTTTCATATGCCCCGTACACACGGTCGGACTTTGTTCGGACATTCCGACAACAAAATCCTAGGATTTTTTTCGACGGATGTTGGCTCAAACTTGTCTTGCATACACACGGTCACACAAAGTTGTCGGAAAATCCGATCGTTCTAAACGCGGTGACCTAAAACACATACGTCGGGACTATAGACGGGGCAGTGGCCAATAGCTTTCATCTCTTTATTTATTCTGAGCATGCGTGGCACTTTGTCCGTTGGATTTGTGTACACACAATCTGAATTTCCGACAACGGATTTTGTTGTCGGAAAATTTTATATCCTGCTCTCAAACTTTGTGTGTCGGAAAATCCGATGGAAAATGTGTGATGGAGCCTACACACGGTCGGAATTTCCGACAACAAGGTCCTATCACACATTTTCCGTCGGAAAATCCGACCGTGTGTATGGGGCATTAGGCTTTCTTTCTTTCAGTTTCATCTGAAGATCTGGCCAGTAAGTCTGTTTTTCAAAAGAACAAGCTTTCCCACAGATGCAGTTACAGGGATGAGATAAACCAGTTACCACTGTCAGGGGTGCTTACAATTATCAGCTTTTATTTTTTCATGCAAAACCTTTATCCCAAAAGGGAAAAAAATCTGTTTGCTGTAACAGCTGACAAAATATTAGCTCGAGTTTGGCTTCAAAGTGTATTAAAAACTGCTAGTACCTCTAACTCCTCTCCCCCCAGACTGACAATGCAGCTGTCGAAATGGGCCCCTGTGCTCCTTCATCCAGATGGGGGGGGGGGTCACTTTAATACAGGAGATGTGCTACTGGCCAATTCACCATGTGAAAACAGAGAAAAAAAAAAAAGGAAACTAATGCAGCCACCGCATCTAATGATTGTTAAGCTGTAAGATATGAAATTTTTGGTTTTGGGTTTAATACCACTTTAATAAGATATAGCCAGGCAGCTAAAACTTTCATGAAAAGAAAGAAAAAAAAAAGAGCGCACCAGCCTAGTGCATTATCCTTGACAGATTTATTAATTAAAAGCAAGATAAAATCTACTCACAAAGGTCGGAGAAAAAAAAAAAAAAAAAAAAAAAAAAAAAAAAAAATCGCATTGTATATGGCACAGAGGCGATTAGTCCAGTGGTAGCAGTTTTCCAGGTCCTAGGAAGAAGGCGTACGGACTACTGCTGGCTAACGCGTTTCGAAGGTTACCCTTCTTCATCAGAGCCTTAGTAGTGTTAGTCTCCTGCTGGTTTTTATACATGTGCCCATCCAAACAAGACTAATCAGATTGGTTCTGAGGCTCCTCCCTTAATTGGTGGGCGGTCCTCTGAGAAGGATGGGCCTTGGCTTTGTTATTATGAGACCGTAATGTATTTAGATTATAGTTTGATTTTTATTATTTTTTATACTTTTTAATATTTATGTTTAATATGATTTTAGTCTAATTTATGGTTTTAGTCTTAGTTCTAGTTTTTAGTTCTAGTTTTTTAGTTTTAATTTTTAGTTTTTAGTTTTAGTTTTAGTTTTAATTCAAATTAAAATCAGCGGCCATACATATATTCAAAAGTGTATACATCCAATAACAAGCAAACTGAAATAGTCCTACCAATACCACTATGTAGGTGAGCCAAGGCAAATCAGATGTTCCTTGGAGCTCCTCTCCCCTCTCTTAATTGGATTGCAGACATCAGAAAACACTGATCAGAAGTCTAGAATCTAAGATCAGGAATAAAGTAACGTACCTTATAGTGTACATGCCAGATGGCAGCTCTTTTACTCAGGCAAAGTGTCTCTGTGGGGACTGTAGCTGTTCCGGCTTCCATTTCTGGCCGGTGACACGTTCCTATGCTCTGTAGAGCCAAGTGGAATGCACGCCGCTCCCCCGCTTCTGGGTTGCGGTCCACGGGGCGGAAGTGCGGTCATGACGTCATTTCCCGTGCGCCCGTTTGCGCACAAGATTGACACACTGTGATAAACAATAGCCTCCATTTTGCCGTAGGCAAAGATAGAGGCCAAAGCCGGACAGAAGCGTCTAGACAGTGGATTAGAGGGGGATATTGGATTACAGTGGAGCTTATGAAAAAGATATGATAAATCTGAAAGTGCCACTAGAAGGGGAGGGGGGGAGGGGAGAGACAGGAAAGGGGGATATACTCAATTATCGGATGTTAAACATAATAGTTATATAAATATATACTAAATGGAAAAAAAAAAGGGGCTGTTGGAAAAATGGTTCCATAGCTATAGCTAGAAAGTAATAGTATCCTGGACACATGTATTAGAAAACTAGCAAGAGATGCACTAAAATTAGTAATAAAAAATATATAATATATAAAATATATATATACACATACATCTACATAGACATATATGCGCATACGTGTAATTAGATGATTAAAAATCAAATTCAGTAATAAAAAGCAATATTAAAAATATATCCGTATAAAAATACAGAGGTATGTGTACTTTACCAATGTAATATAAAAGTGTTTGTTATAACCACATATATATAATACATATAATAGTTTTGTACATTATTTCAGGTGTACCAAGGGGTTTATATAGTAGACACCAAAGAAAGGGATAACAGAATCATTATGTCGAATTGGTTAGTAAGACAATGATGAACAACAAATTAAATAGGAAATAGTAAATGATGATGAAAATAGTGATATAATAAACTATACTATAATACAATAGTGATGATGATAATCGTTTAGGTTATAATCTGAACACTAGTTCTAGTATACTTTTTAAGTAGAATGGGTTTATAAAAAGCATTAAGATGAATTGAATTTAATTTTCAATAGAATGATATAGATTAGATTAAATTAGATTAAATTAAGATAAATGAGATTACAAAAAATTAATTAAATTGAATAGAATTGAATCGAATAAATAGGAATATAGTATTAAATAGAGCCACTGCCTATATATATATATATATATATATATATATATATATATATATATATATATATATATATATATATATATATATATATATATATATATATATATATATATATATATATATATACACACACACACACACACAAAAGACCCATACATGCTGTGGTCTAGTCCTATGGTAAATGCATATTGGACATATCCTGTGAGAAGGGCATTGCACTGATGTAATCTATGAACTGAAATTCCACAATTAGTCCAAGATCTAATAGGATATAACTTAATAAAAGTGGAATGATAGTACTTTAAAGACTCTATAGATAGAATGATATATGGGGCCTAGTGATAGATGAATGTCACAGTAGTAATAAATTGATAAATTAAATGGATATAAGATTAGCCCTCCACAATGGCTTAGTGCTAGCATTATACTATTTTGTGTATTTCTGGGTCTTCATTTAGGCCTCCAGGGGCGAGACTGCCGAGGGTGAAGATCCAGAAGGCTTCTGTCTTACATAGCCTCTGGTGTCTTCTTCCTGTATCCAGCTCGCCTCCAATAGACTCGATACCGAATACTTTCATGCCTGCGGGGTCCCCTTGGTGGGCCTCTACAAAGTGTCGGGGGACTGGATATTTGTCTCTTAGGTTTATGATGCCACATTTATGTCCTCCAATTCTAACTCTCATTGGAAGTTGTGTACGGCCAACGTATAGACGCCCGCATGGACAAACGATACCGTAGATCACATACTCTGTTCCACAGTTTATGAATTGTTTAATTTGATGGACTTTCCCATCTCTCCCTGCTACAGTTTTCTTCCTATGCCACATGTACATACATGTGCCACAGTTCTTAACGCCACACCTGTAGCATCCTTTTTGGTCAAATATTGTTGTCCAACTATTAGTTGGTTTGTTGGTAAATGTCTTTACCCTACTTGGGGCTATCAGGCTCCTAAGGTTTCGGGGTTTCCGGAAAACAATATTAGGGTGATCGGGGAGTATCTTACCCAAAACTGGGTCGTGCTTCAGAATATTCCAATTCTTTTTAATGATATTCTGAATTTCGAACGCCTTATTAGTGTATTGGGTAGAGAAACAGGCCTGTTGGATATCAGAAGTGGTCTGGTATCGAGATTTTTTGTTGTTTGAATCTCCACCAGGTGGATCATCATAGAGAGCCAAATACTTAGAGAAGGCTGATTCTATATGGTTGGCTTCGTAACCTTTTTCTTTAAACTTCTGCATAAGAAGCTTACTCTGTTCTAAATAATCTTCTTTTTTGGTACACGTACGTCTAAGGTAACAAAATTGGCCAAAGGGGACATTCTGTATCCACCTGGGGTGGTGGTTACTTTTAGCGTGTAAATATGAATTTCCTCCGCTGGGTTTGAAGTGAGTTTTGGAAAAAATGTCGCCATCTTGGTCGCTCTGCAATTCTAAATCTAAAAAGACCAGACATTTTTCGTCTAGGACATGGGTAAATTCTATCCCAAACTGAATATTTTTACAGTGTTCTAAGAAATTCTGGAGACTTTGATCCGACCCATCCCAGATGATCAGAATGTCGTTGATATATCTCGCATATAGGACCAGATTTGCCCCAAAGGGATTGTTTTTCCATATGAAGTATTCATCCCAAAATCCCATAAAAATATTCGCATAGCTAGGGGCAAACCTGGCTCCCATAGCTGTACCTTTTTGTTTGCAAATAATGTTCGCCTAAAAAGGAAAAATAATTGTGTGTGAGAAAGAATTCCACACAGTCCAGTAGAAATTTGGCCTGCCGAGGGTTCATTCTTCTGCGTTCTTCTTCTGAGTAAGAAGTGATTAATAGCTCTTAGACCATACATATGATTTATTGATGTATATAGTGAGGCTACATCTAAGGAGAGCCATCTGTAGCCGGGTAGCCATTTGTAATTTGACAGGATCTCCAGCACATGACCAGAATCTTTAACAAAGGATGGCAGACCGACCACTATATCCTGCAGAAAGTGGTCAATGTAGCACCCCAAGTTGCTAGAGAGGCTGTCAATCCCAGCTATTATGGGTCTACCTGGAGGGTTTGAAAGGCTTTTATGTACCTTCGGTATATGATAAAAATGTGGAGTGGCGGCATGCCTGTTAAACAGAAAAAGATATTCATTTTTAGTAAGAACTTCTTTAGATAAAGCATCATCTAGAAGTATTTTGAGCTCCTTAGTGTACTCAAATGTAGGATCCCTTTTTAGTTTAGCATAGGTTTGGGTGTCACCTAGAAGTCTTCTTGCCTCAGATATATATTCGTCTCTATCTTGGATGACTAAACTTCTACCTTTGTCTGCCCTTCGGATGATCACATCCTGATTTTGTTTGAGGGCATCTATGGGTATAACGCTCTGATCTATATTAATATTGGTACTCGTAGGCTTGTCAAACTTTGTTTTAAAAGTAATAAAGACCGTATCGTAGAAGGTGGAAATGAATCTTCCTTTGGCCCAATGAGGAAAAAAGGAGGATTTGGGTCTTAAAGAGGTATGAACAATAGCACTTTCACATGGGGGAGCAATTTTAGGTTCAGGAATTGTTTGTCCCTCAAATTGTGCTTCTTGATAAAGCTCTTCAAGTATGTTTAATATAGAATCTTCTTCTATGCTTATGTCGGATGGTAATGACCCTTCCGACTCCACTTTTGTATTACTAGTGCTATTCTCATTCTTGGCTTCTTTAAGCATGTCATATCTTTGTATAGTAAGCTTACGTATGTACTTAAGATCTATAAATAATTCAAACAGGTTTGGTACGCTAGGTGGGGCGAAATTGAGGCCCTTCCTAAGAAGGTCCAGCTCAGTTTCTGAAAAAACAGAGCTAGAAAGGTTATAGATCTTAATAGTTGAATGAGTGGTTTCTAGAGTCTGCCTCTTTTTGTATCTCTTCCCTCCTCTTTTTCCTTTTCGTGTTCCTCTTCTCTTTTCCTTATTTTCTTCCCCGTAGAAAGTATGTGCGATAGAGGGTCCGGTATGTTGTTTGTTACAGACCCCCCCATCACTGCAACTGCCTGCTCTAAAAAACCAAAGGAGGTGTGATTTCTGATATGCTAGTATTATTGGCTTCTAGATCATTGAGGGTAGAAAAGGGATTATAAGTAGGAATATCTTTGGACAGTTGAAAATCGATATCTGGATTGACGTTTGCATTCTCAGGCAGGCTGCCTGGAGTGCAAGCTACGGGTGGAGGTGACGTGCTCCTCCCATTATCTGATGGTATGGTGGATATTTCTCTTTCTAACTGTGAGTTTTTGTATTCATTAGTTATAATTGTGTTTGTGAAGTCTCTTGTCGTTGGGGAATTCTCTGCTAGTAATTCTCCAGGTAAGTTGGCATTAGTCTCCATGGTGTTACTATTTTTAATAAATAAAGGTGGTCTACTCGTAGTGGAGGTGTTTTTAGCCGCTTGGTTTTGTTTAGGAAAGTTGGAATTTTGTTGACTCTTAGTATTAGAATATTGTTGGTGAAGGGGTCTAGTATGTGAATGTCCTTCTCCTGATATTGCCTGGCTACTGTTTTTACCTTTTTTATATTTAGTTTTATTACTTATTTTATTCCTATTTGTCTTTGCTTTGGTATTGTTATTTCTTAGTGTTTCTCTTTGATTTGGAGGTGGATATTTTCTTTGAGATTGTGTACCATATATATTGTTTCCTATTGTTTGTTCGTTAGTCACACCATTTCTATTTTTATTTTCTATATTGTCAGATCTTTTCCAATTAAATTCTCGATCGTTCAAATAATCTAATCGATCTCGTTCGAACTTTCCCGATTTTTTACTTATGAGATTGGTTTCATATTCTGTTATTTGTTTGTTCACTTTCTGGTCCCAGCTTTCAAAAGAGCTGACATCAGAGAAAGTGGATAGCTCCTCCTGTAGGGTGTATAAGTCTGCTCGAATCACAGAGAGATTGCGTTCTCTTTGGGTGATTATAAATTGTAACCACTTCTGATTGTAATCGCGCAGACTTTGGATCCATTTTTCTCTGAGGTCTTCGTCTAGAAATGTACATATTTTTGTAATTTATAGACCTCTAGGTATTCTTTTGAATTCCAGGTATTTTTGCAGAAGTAGTATATCCCACCACTGCAACATCTCTCTTTCTAGTTAATCTTTAAGTCTATGAAATAATGATATCATTGTATCTTCCCTAGCTAAAACTTTCAGAAGGAGGCCAGCAATGGCAACCCCTGTACTTCTCTCATGGCAAAATCACTTTCAGGTGGCCATGAACAGTGATAAGCAAACACACAGATAGTGAAGATCTGACAACCAGTTATAAAGCCGGCCATAGATGATGATTTTTTTTCCTGCAACCACGGGTTGTGGAGTTATTGTGTTTTGCTGGGGAGGAGCGGGGGGCCATCTCTGCTGGGAGCATACAGTGATTATTCCTAGTGGCTGAGATTCAAACCATCTATGGCCGGCTTAAGTGGCAACTGCTGATCTCTTAACATAAATGGTACGTTGGTGGGAAGGCAAACTGCAGACACAGAGCACTTTTTAGGAGGGAAAATAGCTGTTTCCCACAATGATCATCAGCCATACTGTATGCATATTGCTGCTAGCCAGTAGACAATCTAGACTGTCATCGAATGCCCATGGGCACCTTGAGCAATGCTTCATTGCTGTCAAACAACGTCAGCCTCAATGGCAGCCCGTCCATTAGGGGCGCCCGGGCGCTGCCCCCTCTCTCCATTCCACCCCTATATGCATAATGGATAAATTCATGTATAGCATGAATCTATCCATAGCTGCCGCGGCCACCCCCTCTTCATGCGTCCGGCCCCTTTCAGGGCACCGGGCGCATGAATTAAAGTGGCAGGGGATTTTATTAAGCACCTGATTAGAGCCATAGGCTCTAATAGGCTTCAAAATAGGGTGGGCTTGGGTCGCAGAGCATGCGTCTAGAGCCCACCCAGGTGTGTTACAACAGCGAATGAATATTCACTGTTGAAACACTGACTCTCAATCCGGCCAATCAGAAACGGGTGTGAGACCCGTTTTCCGATTGGCCGAAAAGAGAAGACTCCCGATTGGCCGCCGAGGAGGTGGTAGGAAACGGAAGCCGCCGCCGTGGAGAGAAAGAGAGCAGGAGGCCACCGGTGATGGAGAGCAGAAGATCGGGAGGCCGCCGGTGATGGGGAAAGTGCAGCTTGACCGACAGGGGGGGGGGTGACATACTGTTTGCGGCCCCCCCAAAAAAAAATTCCACCAGCTGCCACTGCTCATCTTCTTATCAGAGAAAATGTATTTATCACTTACCCCAGTACATGATTCACTGGTCTTGTCACACAAACGTACATCACAGAAAAGGTTTACATTGTCCTGATTTTGAAACTGAAATGAGCTTATGCTGAAACCGGCTTCTAATGCTTTGCTATTTTCTAACACAGTTGTGGAAACAGTTCCCTGGACACAGCTGTAAATAAGAAAAAAAAAAAAAAATATAAGAATATTTTTGTTACACTGCTGACCAAACTGGCAGGTTTTAGCATGCCGTAGGAAAATTAAATATTACTTTTCATAATTAAGCTTTGATTTTTGCTTTGCTTTTAAAACCGCAATGATCTTAGTGAGCCATTTCATTTATTTGCCTTTGATAGAGTTTGCCACATTTGACTTTAACCTCCCTGGCAATTATATGATTATTTTAGATTTTTGCGTCTTAAAGCGGTACAATTGTTTTGCATAGAAATTTGGCGTTTTATATTGTAGGTCTGTAATTCCTAGCAATAACACACTTAAATCTGTCCACCAATAGTCTAGTACATATCCCGGGTATGATGCAGTTTGAAACACAAAATCATGTCAGACTGCTAAGGCAAGTGCAGTGGTAGCTACAAGTGGGATTCTAGCTGAAGAAGGCGATGGAGTGCGCATGTCAGGTGAGAATTCGTCACAGTTTGTCATCCTGACCCTGGATGACCCAGCACTGGTTACTACAGGCATGCTAACACATGTTGTATTAAGGCAGCCCATTTTTTTTCAATATGCAGCCAACGCACCTCAGCACTCATAAAATTGAACCTGGGCTTTGTTTTTGGCAACACAATACAAGTCCGTTGCCTCAGTGCTTTAGGGTGTTAGGGTGTTGTATTTAGCACTCTGAAAATGTAAAGACCTAGAACTTTACACAGCACATTCACCTCTATGGTTGCATAAGAAATACAGACTTACCCATCTTTTATAAGATAAAAAGCATTTACATCACTACGATTATCTGTAGGACTTGCAACACATGTCTCTATCCGGACAACATATTGATTTCCATCAGCGCCTGTCACAAATATTCCCACATAGATGTTTGTTCCAACAGCCACTTCATCATTTTGATATGGTTCTGTAAATGATGGATTTTTATAAGCAGCCATGGTAACGGGATATGATCCAGTCCCATTGACTCCAGACAGGAATACTATTCTGAAAAAACAAATACATGTTCAGGTAACAAAACCAATAACAATTTAAATCACAATTTATTTCCTGAGAGGTGGCAATAGGTGTCAAATACCAATGTCCACCTAAAATGCTAAAATAGGCAATGCTAAAAAAAAGTTACATTTTATTGCATAAAGAAAAGCAAGAGAAAGCTTTAACCACTTCAGCCCTGGAAGGTTTTACCCCTTTCCTGACCAGGCCATTTTTTGCAAAACAATTGCACTGCGTTAATTTAACAATTGCGTGGTCGTTTGATGCTGTATCCAAATAAAATTGATGTCCTTTTTCTCCCATAAATAGAGCTTTCTTTTGGTGGTATTTGATCAACTCTGCGGTTTTTATTTTTTGCTCTATAGACAAAAAAAGAGTGACAATTTTGAAAAAAAAAAACAAAACAATTTTTTACTTTCTGCTATAAAACTTATCTAATAATTAAAAAAAAAAAAAAAAAAATCACATTTCTTTATCAGTTTAGGCCAATATGTATTTTGCTACATATCTTTGGTAAAAATCCCAAAAAGTGTATATTGATCGGTTTGCGCAAAAGTTATAGCGTCTACAAAATAGGGGATATATTTATGGCATTTTTATTTTTTTTACTTGTAATGGCGGTGATTAGCGATTTTTAGCGGGACTGTGGCATTGCAGCGAACAGATCGGATCACCTAACTGACAATTTTGACATGTTGACATTTTATTTATAAAAATATGCACTGACACTGTATAAATGACACAGGCAGGGAAGGGGTTAACAGGGGCGATCGAAGGGTTACGTGTTCCCTGTTTGTGCTTTCTTACTGTGGGGGGGGGGGGGTTGGGATCACTGCATGGACACTGATCTGTGTTCCTGATTAGCAGGAGCACTAGAGCAGTGTCCATGCCTAAAAGCATGGCAGTCTGCCTTGTTTACATCTAGCTCTGTGGGGAGCGATTGTCAGTGGCCAGTGGACATAGCGTCCACCGGGCCCACTGATTGGCTCCCCCTGTGACCAATCAGCGTGAGATCACGCCTCCTGCGGTGCACGATCACCCCCCTCAGTGACTATTGAACCAAATAAAAGACAGGCATGTGATTTCACGCAATAGAGCCGATCTGCTACAGTGTATATGCAGGAGGCAGATGGCAACTGGTTAAAGCGGGAGTCCCGCAAAATTTTTTTTTTTAGATGTCAGCAGCAGCAAATACTGCAGCTGCTGACTTTTAAAATAAGGTCACTCACCTGTCCCGGGGTCCAGCGATGTCGGCACCCGAGACCGAACCGATCCTCGATCCTCGGGTGCTGCCGCCGCCATTCTCAGTGAGGGAATCAGAAAGTGAAGCGTTGCGGCTTCACGTCCCGATTCCCTACTGCACATGCGCGAGTCGCGCTGCGCTTTCTCAATGGTCCCCGCTATCTCCTGGGACCTGTGTCTTTCCCAGGAGATAGCGGGGGAGTGCGGGAGGGGGCGTGACTCCCGCGGGAGTCTATTCCCGGAAGTGGGTGCAGATACCTGTCTTAGACAGGTATCTGCACCCCCCTCCCCCCTGAAAGGTGCCAACTGTGACACCGGAGGGGGGGAGGAATCCGATGAGCGGAAGTTCCACTTTTGGGTGGAACTCCGCTTTAAAAGAGAAGTGTGGGATTTCAAAATAACAATCACTCACCTAGGTGTCCCCCGCCGCCTCAAAGACCGAGAACTGACCAATGAAAGACTAATCGCTCAGTTCTTGGTCTTCAGTGAGCAAAGAGCAGTGACTGTCAGTCACCACTCTCTGCTCTGCTCCTCCAGCGCTCACAGAAGTGCTTGCTGGGCTGTAGAGGGGACGGGATGGGAGCAACTGGCCCAGGCTCTCAACAGTGCACTGAAAGACTGAGCCAGCTGCCGCTTAGGCATCTGGGCAGATCCCCACATTAAAGGCGGGATCCCTCCAGAGTCTGGATCGGCTAAGCAGACTCGAGCCTGCTGACGGCTGAATCTGGGTCACAGGAGTACAGGAATAAGAAGACCCACAGAAGAAGTAAGGCCAAAAGAGCTTTGGCTATACTTCTTTATTTTGCCGTAGAATAATTTGGGTCGAGAGTATTTTGTGTGTGTGTATATATATATATATATATATATATATATATATATATATATATATATATATATATATATATATATATAGACAGTACCTACAGGTAAAAATAGTTATCTGTGCACATAATTGGATGTGTCTAAAAAAAAAACAAAAAACAAAAAAACCTGGACAAGAAGTGAGGATAGAGGTTTTATTACCTCTGGGACAAAATGCAGTGAGCACAACTGAGATTTCGCCTCGCTTTCTGTCACTCTGATACCTAGACAAGAGGTGTAATTGGGACAGGAAGATACATACAGCAATAATACCTGGCAGAGGTCCTAACCTTCCCCGGAATATTTTTGTTCCTGTCTGTTTCCATTGAAGAGTTTTCCCATGACATTTTGTTCCTGTTACGCCCTATCACCAGCACAGGACGTATAGGGAAATCTCACCACTGGGGTCACAGACAGCAATAAAAACGTTTACAGTGGCTTTAAAGTGTAAGTTCACATTTACAGAAAGTGTGAAAAGGTGATCCAATCCTACGCCCTCCCCACTGCCCACGTTCCTGCTGCACTTACATCCGTGGGTGATATAGATTCACTGTCCACATAGCCCAGTGCAGCAAACCTGGGGTTTGAAAAATGCTCTGTTCTACCTCTTCTTTCCTCAGGAAAGTTGGCACAGAGCGGTTCTGATTGGTCAGCATTGAAGAGGAACAGAACACTTGTTCAAACCCCAGTACCGCTGCATCGGGCTGTGTGGGTGGTGAAGCTTTATCCCTCATGGGGGTGAGTGCAGAGGGGATGCAGGCAGTGGGGAGGGTGTAGGGTGTTAGTTTACCTTTTCATTTTTTCTATAAACATGAACTTACACATCGATTTCTGTTGAACAGGGATGGCCACACACTGATCAAAACTGAGCTGGTCCCTGCTGAACCAGCCAAATTTTGGTCAGTGTTTGGCCAGCTTAATGTGTCTGACCTTCTGCTTTGATTATCCTTTAGCTTTGAATTATGATCATGTCTTTATTTTCTGTTGATCCTGCACTAGGAGTGAAGCCCCCTAATCCCAACCAGCAGTCTTCTGCTTATTATGACACAATTATAATTTTTCAGAAAAGTTGTATGATCCCAGAGCTAGCATCTCAGCGCAAGAAGTGCAAGTGCTGACCCTGGGTGATGCCTGAACAGAGGCGTGCCGGCATTCTGGAGAGAAAAGCAGATGAAAGCATTGTCAGAGTGAAAACTGATCTCTGTGGTGGATCCATTGATAAGTTACACTTACTTATTACTTGGCATGCACTTGAACATGACTAAAAAAAAGATTAGGTCTGCTTTAACACTTAGGTAGGTACAAAATATGGATATGGAAGACAACTTAAATTCACAAAATTCAGTGCTGCGTGTACATAGCATTTATGTTTAATTACTATAAACATCATAAACTGGTTAATGGAAATGAGAGGTTAGTGAAGGAGAAAGAATAAATATGATAGTATATTACACAAGAAAATCTCTGTCCCTATATTTTTTCTTACCGTTTGATAATATTTCCAGACAGTTTTAGACTTGTATACATATTCCGATTATACACACAGATAAAGTTAAAGCTGATATTATTTGTTGTAATGACGGGTCTATCCAGGATTCCAATGAAAACGGTGTTAGAAATATAGATATTGGAGTCATCGTCCTGTGGATAGAGGCCAATAATCAGCAGTGGAAAAACAGCTTTGAAATAGAGGAATAGATTGCTAAGCTCACCTCCCTCGGTTCACACTGCCGCAACTTCAAAATCGTGCAAATTTGAATCTGACATCCCTTTAAGACTTCATCGCGGCTTGCATACAACTTCTTTAACAGGAGTCAATGGAAGTCGTGCTGAAGTCGCACCAAAAGTAATGCAGGAACCTTTTTCTAAGTCGGAGCAACTTGAGTCGCACCGATTAGAACGGTTTCATTGCCGTTAATGGAGTGCAACTTGTCATGCAACTTTGAACTCTCAAGTTGTAGGTCAAGTTGTGGCAGTGCGAACCAGGGCTGAATCTCGTGGAAATGAAGCCTGTCAATCAATGAGCCTAACAATCGACAAGCTTCCCATAGCTATAAGGATGCAGCCTGCATCCAGGGTCATTCACTTACATGTGATTGCTGTATTAAAGATTACATGCAAGTGGCTGTGATTAGCTGTGAGATCCAGCAGCCTTCTATTGATTCCAATGGGGCTGCCTCTCGCAGCTAATCCTGGGAACCCCTTGCTGGGGTTCTCACATCTAATCTCAGTGTGGGTGCATTCGCAAATGTGAGTGCTTCCTAAGCCCCCCGTTCACACCAGTGTGTTTTCTCCTGCGTTTATCATGCTGCACTGCACATCAATGCAAATGACATTATCCTTTATGATGCCCACTCACATCAATGCAGCGCAGCTGAGGCACATTTTTGAAAAGGCGCAGACGCTTCTTTGGTAGAGTGTTTTGCCACATAGACTTCAATGTACATGCATTTTTAGGGTAGGTTCATATCTATGCGGGTTTTAGTGCATTTGTGGATCTGCACACTACAATCCATTTAACATTTTTTCCCATAGGTCCCATTCACATTTTTTACAGTTTCCTTCAATGCGTTTTTTGGAAAGATGTAGGAACTTTTCTTATATGCAGAACGATGCATTTTTTGGTTTCATTGACTTAAAAAAAGCATATATGTGTTTTTTAAATCCCTTTCGGTAGGGTTTTGTGTTTAAAAAAATGTGAAAATGCATCAAAAGCGTGTGAAAAATGCACCACAAAAACACATTTAAAAAAGCATAAACCTTACATGTGTAGCAGGAGTAGTATGGCGCTGCTCATATGGAGACAAAATTTTTTTTTTTTTCTTCTTTGTAGTGAATGTATTGCCTAGTGTCCTTATAGAATGGCTTCTAAAACCTGTATGTGTTCAACAGTTGAATAAAACTGTGACTGGTGGTGAATATTTCTATTAAAAATGAAAATACAACAACAACTGGTGCTCCAATTGTTCAACAAAAGTAGTTGTGGATATGCATACAATATCATCTAGGTGGAAAGTGTTAAAAACAATACAATACCACCTAAGTGGAAAGTATTAGAAAATGGTAAAAAAGCAGGATGCCTCTAAAACCTGTATGTGTTCAAAAATTGAATAAAACTGTGACGGATGGCGAATATTTCTATTAGAAGTGAAAAAACAACTGGTGCTCCAATTGTTCAACAAAGGTGCATTGTGCCCTTTAAATTAAGTAATAAAGTAGTTATGGATATGGATACAATATCATCTAGGTGGAAAGTGTTAAAAAAAAAAAAATGGAAAACAGGAACAGTATGGCGCTGCCCTTATGGGGACAAAAAAAGAAAAACCTCTTTCTTTATAATGACTTTATAATTCCTAAAGTGTGTGTGCCAAAAATGAAGAAATATGTGACTGGTGCCAAGTCCTTATTGTTAAAAGTACAATTGCAACATAAGATGCTTCAATTATTCAACAAAAGTGCATAGTGCAGCATCACTAAAGTGACCAGTGTTAAATCATACAAATCCATACAACATTGTGCAAATTATCCATCATAAATAGTGACTCTTGTGCTGTGACCAGTATTAGTTTGATAGGAAAAGTTCCGTTTATGAAAAAACAAGTTCTTTTTGGAGTATTTTGTAGTGTTCTGCCACTGTGTAGCAATCAAGGATATCCCCCAAACTTTACTTGCGTATTGTGTTGTAGTAATTACATGTAAAGGAAAGAAGGTATGCCCATCGCGTAAAACCATAGGAGAACTTTTATTAAAACTTAATAGACAAATGTACTCACATTTCAAATGAACAAATCAAGCATGGCAAAAGTTAGCGAATTCCCTTTGTTAGAGGTGCTGCAAGACGTTCGTAACCTGCCCTACGCACGTTTCGTCGTCAGATTTCTACTGGGGCGGTGGTTACGTAACCACCATTACCTTTCAGTGTTCAGGACTAGTTCTATCTTTCATAACCGATCTGAGGATTGACCCTGGTTTGCTTGTGTATGTGTGGTTGTGAGGGATATGAAAGGTTCGATTAAGGAATGGTGGCCACCGGTGTCCAATTAAGACCTTAAGTCTTTTTAATTATGTGTTGGAGATAGTTGTAATTTTTTCACTAAGTTTGTGTAATAGTTTTACTAATTGGATAATCAATAAATGATCAATAGCTTTTCCACTGGTTTGTCCTCCTTGAAGAATTGCTTTGTGGTCTTCCCAATTTTTCATATAGTTTGGTTGCTACTGTATAAGGATGAGCGCCGGCGTGTTCGCAAGCTGCGCGTGCCCAGCCCGCCAGGAAGTCGGCACTGCACAGCGCTAATCACAAGCAGTGAGACATTTTCCCGATGTGCGGCTGCAGAGATCAGGAAATGTCTCACTGCCTGTGATTAGCGCAGCGCAGTGCCGACTTCCTGGCGGGCTCGGCACATGCAGCTTGCGAACACGCCGGAGCCCATCCTTACTGCTGTAGCTAAGAAGGAAGCCCACTCCTAACAACAAAAACAAGGAAGGACAGGATTGGATAGCATCACAGGAGAGCTGTGATTGAGGGGAGAGAGAGGAGGACACAGGAGGAGAGACAGATTGGCATTGTGGCAGCCAGACCGAAAAAAAGTGTCCCATGTGCCTGTGATGCTGTCCGTGACTCTCCTAAAGGGAGGTGCACACTTGAGAGGGGAGTTTGCAGTGGGTTATTCTGCCTTTCTTTGCCTGATTACTGAAGATGTGCTAACAGTGCAGTGAAATCTAGAGACGAATTTCAGTACTGCAGCAATCATCATCATTATCCTGTTTGGAGAATTCTGTGGCTTGTGTTGCTCCCATCGCCATCCAGTCAACTGAGACAGCGATCAATCTACCAATTGCTGGAAGGAAGATATATGAAATGCATCTAATGGTGAGAGATCTTCTGCCATCCTTGTGTGAGTGAATCTTGCTTAAACCTGCCAGGTCCTATTTACCGCTAATGCAGCTCTATCTGAAGATGGATCACCACATCTGTTAATCTTTGTGCCACTTTGCGAAGATATCGCTTTCCATTCTGTGGATTACAAATATTATTTCACAAATTCTGACTACTCAAATACAGGATTTAAAGGGCCCCAATGCTGGCAGACTCTGTGTGTGTGTGTGTGTGTGTGTGTGTGTGTGTGTGTGTGTGTGTGTATAGAATTCCCACTGGCCAATGGTTAGCTAAAACCTACAAGACCTAGATAGGCTTTTATAGTCAGTAATATCACTTTTGGGTCATTGTTGAACATTATTTTTGTATTGTGCAACTGGCAGTTTCTTTCAGCACTCGTTCAGTGCATTTCAGGCAAGGCCTCCCACTTGCGGTTAAAGTGAACGAACACTAATCCTGTTTTAATTTGCTGAGCGGTTGCACTATATCATTGCATTTAAAGTGGAGGGCCACCCTAAAAAAAAAAAAAAATAAATAAAAAAAAAAAACCATTTGAAAAAAAAAATAAATAAATTTATTTTAACCACTTCCCTACCCGCGTATGTACATATGACGTCCACAGATGGGATCTCCCATCCTGGGTGGACATCATATGACGTCCTCGGATTCCCGGCCGCCTAGGGGGCGCACGCCCGCCGCGTTGCTCGGGTCCCGGTGTGATATCCGCCGGGCACCCGCGATTGCCCGTTAACCGGGCCGGACCGTGGATCTGTGTGTGTAAACACAGAGATCCGCGTCCTGTCAGCTCAGAGGAGAGCGATCTGTGTTCCCAGAACAGAGGAACACTGATCAGTCTCCTCCCCTTGTGCGTCTCCTCCCACTACAGTTAGAAGCATTCCCTAGGAAACACATTTAACCCCTCCCCGCCCCCTAGTGGTTAACCCCTTCAATGCCTGTCACATTTACACAGTAATCAATGCAATTTTATAGCATTGATCGTTGTATAAATCTGAATGGTCCCAAAAATGTGTCAAAAGTGTCCGATGTGTCCGCCATAATGTCGCAGTCACGAAAAAAAAATTGCGATCGCCACTATTACTAGTAAAAAAAAAATAATTTTTTAAAAAAAAAATGCCATAAATCTATCCCATATTTTGTAGACGCTATAACTTTTGCGCAAACCAATCAATATACGCTTATTGCGATTTTTTTTTACCAAAAATATGTAGAAGAATACACATCGGCCGAAACTGAGGAAAATTTTTTTTTTTTAAAATTGGGATATTTATTATAGCAAAAAGTAAAAAATATTGTGTTTTTTTCAAAATTGTCGCTCTTATTTTGTTTATAGCGCAAAAAATAAAAACCGCAGAGGTGATCAAATACCACCAAAAGAAAGCTCTATTTGTGGGGGAAAAAAGGACGTCAATTTTGTTTGGGTACAATTGTCGTTTAAAGTGCGACAGCGCTGAAAACTAAAAATTGGTCTGGGAAGGAAGGGGGTGAAAATGCCCTGTATTGAACCGGTTAAACTTGCCTAAACCCTTGTTGCTAGGCAGTCTTCCTAATCTGCCTCTTCCTTTTCCGCGGCATCTTCTGCTCCTCGGTGAGCGGCCCCGTTGTCTTCTGGGAACTGTGTGTGTTTCCAGAACACCACGGGGCCATTCACAGAGCGCCGCGCCGCTCACGCGTGCACAGTGGGAAACTGGCAGTGAAGCCGCAAGGCTCCACTGCCTGTTTCCCTTACCTAGGATGGCGGTGCCGGGACCCAAGAGCCGAGGGACGGGTCGGCCGACATCGCGGGCACCCAGGACAGGTAAGTACTTATTTAAAGTCAGCAGCTACAGTGTTTGTAGCTGCTGACTTAATTAATTTTTTTTTTTTTTTTTTAGGCCGGAATCCCACTTTAATATTGGTATTCTGTTAATCGGTTTATCTCTTTTCAGGGCTTATTGCTAGTTCTAATAAAGCCCAGCTAAAAGTTTAAAGGGTGTATTGGTGTTACTTGGATCCGGGTTAGGGTGAGCCATCACTGGTGTGGGACAGAAGACCTGTATATTACAGCGGCCCTTGTGGGGGTAATGCTACACATGCATAGATTTAAACCTAGCCTTAGTGAGTTCTTGGCAGAGTTTTCTGTATAAAATCCAACCTTCTCCAACTGCATCAGCATGAAAAAATGCATCAAAAATGCACAATGCCATACTAAAACAACGCATTGAAATTGCATCATGCTGCAGCAACACTATTGTTAACCTTGACTAGACGGAAAGTCTACTGCGTATGCATGGCCTGGGAGATTTTTCATAAAGAACCGTGTAGCACCCAGTGGCCCCAAAGATCTCAATGGATCATAGATTGGTAAGTGGAAAACTTAGGGGGCTTTCTCGGGGAGAGGGGACTTGCATTTCAGGGATAACTGTGCAAAAAGTGCAGTTATCCCTTAAAGCCTACCACAGTGACCCAATGAGAAGGTCTTCTCTAACTGCCTATAGCTATGATGTCTATAAAAGAAATGTGGTTGTCACCTTGACAGGAAGGTAAACATCGATAAAGATTTTTTTCAAAAGTTCCATATTTTCACCAGTCTGGATTTCTGTTTTAATTCCTGACAAGAGGTGACAAAAAAAAAAACTCTAAAAAACAAAAAAAAAAAAACAAAGCTGTCAAGACTCTCCTCATTTTTCCCCCCAATCTATCCTAAATGAAAAGAAAAAAGTTTTCTCTTGAAAAAAGTGAAACAGATTGCTGAGTGTCGATTTTTCCAGAAAAGTAAGGAATACACACAAATCTAACACGGGAGTTGCTAAAACGAATGAATAAATAAATCAATAGTGTGCTACCGTCACTGTGTTTCCACACCAATTTGATGCTGCTTTGGCCTGGATAGTAGTCACTGTCTGGCCATTGATATATTGTTGAGTTGGGAAATAGCATTCTATTGATGAGTTCCTCAGATGAATTGTGGAAGAGTCGAGACCAAGTGCTTGTAGTTCACATTTACTGACTGTGACTGTCATTGCACTGTATTCACATATGATCGTAGGGTGGAAATCAGAAAGTTCTGGGAAAGTTCAGTAAAAGAAGAAATATAAATCAATCAGTGGGCAATGTATACAAAACTGTTCTTTTATAGATCTACATTGATCCTCATCTTACTAGTCACTACTACTTACAGACACTTTCAGCCATATAGCCCAGTGCCCTAATAAACAGAAATAAGCCCAACTGAACCCTTGTCATTTGTTACTGTGATGCAGCCAGGCTGTATATACAATAATAGATATGGGGATCTCTCTCCTTTATTTATATTTCAATACATTTTTTATCAAACAAGCAATGTATTATCCGTGTGTGAAATATAATAATTTCAATGGTCCCAGAGTACACATCTTGACATATGGTGTAAATGGAAAGTACAGATAAGAGTACAGCAAATAGTCATGTAGAAGTATTTACTATATAACCGCAGCTGCCTCAAATATGATGAGCGATCCGATCAGACGGGGCTCCTCTTTTCTTTCAAATTGTTACAGCGAGAGGTAAATATCGTGTACTGGCCGCACCTAGGAGAGTCAGACCTCAGTTCTCTCACACAATACACGGCTCTCCAGTGTCCCCCCCCCCCCCCCCCCTCCACTGCTCCAATCAACTGCATTCTGTCTCCCCGAGTGGCACTGTTTATATAAACCGTGTTCTGGGAGAAGGGCTGCTGGACCCCTGGAGAGAGAACACTGCTTTGTGTGAGAGAGCCGCGTTCCAACTATCCTATGAACTGGCAGAACAGGGACTTTTAACCTTTCCTGCAGCACTTGGCTGCTAAAAATAAATAAAAGAGTCCCATGTTTATTACTGTAAGGTATAAGCAGACTGACTGCATTACAGTAATAAATAGCGAGAGTTCAATTGACTCAACGCCAACTTTCTATTCAACACTGGTAAAATATTCAACCCATTTTGATTTGAACCCGATTTTGAATAAATGCAAGCTCATCCCTACTGTCCATCCAGTTTTGAGATTTACACAGCTCTGTCACACAGTACAGACCCGTCTGGCAGAGCAGGAGACCCAATTTTTCTCTACTGTAGTTCACTTACAGGTCCTCTGTTTGTCGGTCTTATAGCTGCACCATCTTTAATGTTATGCATTTTTAGGGTGTGCCCCCCAAGTCTGTTTGTCTATTGTAAGGGTCCTGATCAGATCCCTTGGGCTGGAGCACCCCATCCCCCCCCGCCATTACCTCTTATTAGTGTCCACCTGTGTTATAGGAGGAATCCTTTTTAGTTCTCCCACATAAAGGAGTGCATTTCTCCCATGGTTATAAGAAGTGGGATCTTTCATTCTATGAATAGTGTAGGACCCGCTGATAATGAGGTACTTTGACACAGTAGTGGGCTTAAGCACTATGTGGCCATGTGGTGCGACCAAAGCCCCAAATTTTTTTCCTTATTTGCTGAATATGTTCAGGTGTTTTAAATAGCCTTGCAGGATTTAAATGTCATTTTAGCCTACGTGCACTGTAATCTTTTCCCCAATTACAGGTCCTGTCTTTCCACCAATCTGTGACCGGACAATGAAAGAAAAAGCAGCCTGATGAGGTCAGTTCTCTGTCACTCTGCTCTCTACCCCATTTAACATGTTCCTTTCCCTGCAACACAGCTGATTGGCTCCTTGTGCTGCATTTCCCTCTCTTCCTCTCTGCGCATGCGCCGTAGGGAACCAGGCTGTGAAGCCGCAAGGCTTCACTTCCTGATTCCCTTACCGAAGATGGTGGCGCCTCCACCCGAGAGCTGAGGGAGAGATCGGCTTCAGGTGAGGACATTGCAGACGCCCTGGACAGGTAAGTGTCCATATTTTAAAAAGTTAGCAGCTGCAGTATTTGGCAGTATTAAATTTTGGCGGAACTCCACTTTAAACAATACATGCAAGAATGATAGGAAAAAGGGGTAAAAGGTTTCAATAACGCCTTTTTCCTCATGGGAGAGCGGCAGGATGGGGCAGTTTCAAGTCTCCCCCTTTGGGAGCCAGCTGAGGCTCCCAGGTGGACACCTGTTGCTCACATTACCTGGGGGAGTAGTACATGTGACTTTCCCGGGCTTTTTGGGGTACTAGGGATGAAAGCTGGATAAATCCGGTCAGATCCTGTAAAGAATAGGGCTATATAAACGGGGTTCCGTCCAGTCAGGCTCATTCGCCTCAGAAGACAGGAGCTGTGGTGTTCCCCTACTGCCCCCCCCTCCCAATTTTTTATTTTCTGTCGCGGCTGTAATTATGTGGTGGTGCCACCTTTGTAAAAAAAAAAAAAAAAAAAAAAAAAAAAGATTAATAATAAAATAAATATTATACAAAGGGGGACTAATCTGTTTTTGAAGTTATTGGTATTGATATATGATGTGGATAATGTTGGTTTCTGATAATTTTAATGCAGCCTGAGCCGTAGTGGCTAGGTTGTTTTGAGTTTATTTGAGTTGGTGTTATAACATTGTCTTTAAACCAATAATAAAGCAGCCGCGGCCTTATTTATCCAACACTTGTCTGAGTTTATTATTATAAGATTATAGTAATTAGTTATTAAGGATTCCTGCCTGCTGTCCCATGTATTTACCTCTTGTAGACCGGTCACTAAATATTTATGGCTGGCCCGTTCCCGTATTGTTCAGAGAGGAATTAAGCAGGCCATAGATGGAGCAAATTTATTTCCTGCAACCACGGGTTGCAGGAAAGCTATTTGCTTGATTCTCCCATCGACACAGTGCTGACAGGGAATCCCTCCTGCTGAGCCATCAAATTCTCCACGGAAGGTGAAAGCTGGCAGAAGACAGTGATTATTTCTAGCGGCTATAACAGCCGTTTGCACTCAACCCATGTATTTGACACAGATGGGCAGAGCTTTTTTTCAGCGGGAACGCGGGGGAACGCAGTTCCGGTATCTCCACAACTGAATGTATTTTTTGGCAAGAATGGCTGGGGTGTGCTGGAGGGTCTATTGATGCTGGCTGCTGGGGATCTGTTGTCATTGTTGGGAGTCTATTTTTGCATGGGGGGTCTATTCTTATTGGGCAGGTCTATTGTTGCTGGCAGGGGGTCTACTGTTGCTGGGAAAGATCTATTGAGGGAGAGGTCTACTGTTGCTGGCTGCTGGAGGATCTGTTGTTGCTGGTGGGGGTCTATAGTTGTTGGGGTGGTATTTTGTTGCGGGAGGGCCCATTGTTGCTGGGGGGGGGGGGGTCTGTTGTTGTTGCTGGGAAAATGATACTTGGTTTTGTATTCTCTAAAAGAGAAAAATGGGAGTTCTCTTGGCTCCAACCCCTACCCACTTCCCAAAATCGTCCCTTTTAGAGAATACAAGGATATTGGAGTTTTCGGGACTTTGAATGAGGCACATGGGGAATGTGCCTCCATCCCTAGTTCAGAGAGAAAAATGGGAGTTTGGGACTTTAAAATGAGGTCCACGAACAACAGGGGGTGAATGAAAAATGGTGTTTATTGATCATGGAACCTGTATCAAACCATATCACAAACATAGACCACATGTATAAGAAGAACATTGTAATAAATGTCATTTAATACACCTACGCACATATAGTCACAAGTGATCGATGGATACATACATTTTTACTACCATCGCCCAATGCTGCTTTTATGTGTATATATATATGTATTTATCATTGTATGTATCCATCGATCGCTTGTGACTATCATGTGGCCTCTAGTTGACATATTGATGTACTCTTGATGCCTTATTGCATGCGCTCATACATATGTGCGTAGGTGTATTAAATGACATTTATTACAATGTTCTTCTTTTACATGTGGTCTATGTTTGTGATATGGTTTGATACAGGTTCCATGATCAATAAACACCATTTTTCATTCACCCCCTGTTGTACGTGGACCTCATTTTAAAGTCCCAAACTCCCATTTTTCTCTCTGAACTAGGGATGGAGGCACATTCCCCATGTGCCTCATTCAAAGTCCCGAAAACTCCAATATCCTTGTATTCTCTAAAAGGGACGATTTTGGGAAGTGGGTAGGGGTTGGAGCCAAGAGACAGTGCTCAGAGGTGGGTAGGGGGCAGAGACGAAGAGTGACTCAGGAGGAGGGAGTTCCTGCACCTATTTTCTGAGAAAAAAAAAAGCCCTGCAGTAGGGATGAGCCGAACACCCCCCGGTTCGGTTCGCACCAGAACCCGCGAACGGACCGAAAGTTCGCACGAACGTTAGAACCCCATTGACGTCTATGGGACTCGAACGTTCGAAATCAAAAGTGCTCATTTTAAAGGCTAATTTGCATGGTATTGTCCTAAAAAGGGTTTGGGGACCCGGGTCCTACCCCAGGGGACATGTATCAATGCAAAAAAAACTTTTAAAAACGGCCGTTTTTTCGGGAGCAGTGATTTTAATGATGCTTAAAGTAAAAAAAAAAAAGTGAAATATTCCTTTAAATATCGTACCTGGGGGGTGTCTATAGTATGCCTGTAAAGTGACGCGTGTTTCCCATGTTTAGAACAGTCCCTGCACCAAATGTCATTTTTAAAGGAAAAAATCTCATTTAAAACTGCTTGCGGGTTTAATGTCATGTCGGGTCATGGCAATATGGATGAAAATCAGTGAGACAAACGGCATGGGTACCCCCCAGTCCATTACCAGGCCCTTTGGGTCTTGTATGGATATTAAGGGGAACCCCACACCCAAATTAAAATAAGGAAAGGTGTGGGGCCACCAGGCCCTATATACTCTGAACAGCAGTATACAGGCGGTGCAAACAAGACAGGGACTGTAGGTTTGTTGTTAAGTAGAATCTGTTTGTAATTTTGAACATTTTTAATGTGTTTAGCTCCAGCCAAAAAATCTTTTCTAAGCTTTTTGGAAAACATAGGGAAGGGTTATCACCCCTGTGACATTTGTTTTGCGTCTTTCCTCCTCTTCAGAAGATTTCACCTCACTTTTTTGTCCCAATGAAAAATGTTTTTTGAAAATTTGGGTTTTTTTGTGGAACAAGGATTGGAAAGCATCAGTGGAAAGGAGAAATTGTTTTCCCATATTAACTCTTACAGGAGAGAATTTCCCTTCCTTAGGGGTAGATTTCATCTCACTTCCTGTTGTCTCCTACCGTTTGCAAGTAGGAGTCGTTTGTAAGTTAGATGTTTGAAGGTAGGGTCCTGCCCTATATACTCAGCAGAAATTTGGGCCTTAGGTGTTGCTGTGGCCAAAACACTGTAAGCCCTCACAGGGCCCTGCTGTGAAATATTAGATCAAGAATTGTAATTACATGCCCCTGTTGAACAGGAGCTGAAAAATTAGGCCTTAGGCACTGGTGCTGGTGCCACAACACTGCAACCCCTCACAGACACTCTAGTTGAAACGCAGGAACAAGCCCTGCTGCAAAGTATTGCATCAAAAATTGTAATTACACGCCCCTGTTAAACAGGGGCTGAAAAATTGTGCCTTAGGCACTGGTGGTGGCGCTCAGAACCAAAAATGTTCTTACAAGCTATCAGCGTGATGATTGAGGAGGAAGAGGATAATTACTCAGGGATAGTCACTCAGCATCAGCATAGGCAGTCTTTGAAGGGATCTGAGATTTCAAAAAAAATTATTCGGTTACATCTGCATCAGGTGCTTGGTAGCTGGTGGTGATCCAAGACTGATTCATTTTTATGAAGGTCAGCCGATCGACCGAGTCGGTGGACAGACGCACCCTGTGATCGGTTACCACGCCTCCAGCAGCACTGAATGTGCGTTCCGAAAGAACGCTGGATGCAGGACAGGCCAGTAGCTCAATTGCATACTGTGCAAGCTCTGGCCAGTGATCCATCCTCAAGACCCAGTAACCCAGAGGATTTTCGGTGGGAAAGGTGTCCAAGTCTGATCTTGCCCCTAGGTATTCCTGCACCATGTAAAACAGACGCTGGTGATGGTTGCTGGAACCGATCATACCTTGGGGCTGCGGACCAAAAAATTGTCTGAACGCATCGGTCAGACGGCCACCTTCTCCACCGCTCCTTCTTTGACTGACCGAAGCCTCAGCAACACGTTGTCCAGAAACAGGAGTTTGTAACCTCCCAGTCTCTGGGAACGCGTTGCACAGACCTTTCTGCAAGGCCTCCCGAAGATGTTTCATCCTCTGCTCCCTCTGCGATGGCAAGATAAGGTCCGCAACCTTACCCTTGTAACGTGGATCAAGGAGGGTTGCCAGCCAGTATTGGTCCTTCTCCTTGATACCACGAATACGAGGATCCTTACGCAGGCTTTGCAGGATCAGGGAGGCCATGCAGCGTAGGTTTGCTGAGGCATTCGGTCCGGAGTCCTCTGGGTCACTAAGGACAACAACGTCCGCAGCCACCTCCTCCCAGCCACGTACAAGTCCATGTGTTCCTTGGGACTGATCCCTTAAAGACTGCTGATGCTGAGTGCCAGGCTCCACCTCCATACTGACACAATCTTCCTCCTCCTCCTCCTCCTCCTCCTCGTCCTCTTCCTGTGTGATCGGCGGGCACGCAGGAACACTGTCTGGATAAAGGGGGCCTTGAGAGCTAAGGAAGTCCTCCTCTTCCTGCCTCTGTTCTGCCTCAAGTGCCCTGTCCATTATTCCACGCAGCGTGTGCTCCAACAGGTGGACAAGGGGGACAGTGTCACTGATGCATGCACTGTCAGTGCTCACCATCCTCGTGGCCTCCTCAAATGGTGACAGGACAGTGCATGCATCCCTGATCATGGCCCACTGGCGTGGGGAAAAAAAACCAAGGTCCCCTGACCCTGTCCTGGTGCCATAGTCGCACAGGTACTCATTGATGGCCCTCTGCTGCGTGTGCAGCCACTGCAGCATGGCCAACGTCGAGTTCCACCTGGTGGGCATGTCACAGATTAGGCGGTTCTTGGGCAGGTTAAACTCCTTTTGGAGGTCCGTCAGCCGAGCACTGGCATTATATGACCGGCGGAAATGCACAGAGACTTTCCTGGCCTGCCTCAGGACATCCTGTAAGCCCGGGTACCTGCCCAAGAACCGCTGCACCACCAAGTTAAGGACGTGAGCCAAACAGGGCACATGGGTCAGTTGTCCCTGTCGGAGGGCAGAGAGGAGGTTGGTGCCATTGTCGCAAACCACCATTCCTGCCTTAAGTTGGCGTGGCGTCAACCACCTCTGAACCTGCCCCTGCAGAGCTGACAGAACCTCTGCCCCAGTGTGGCTCCTGTCCCCCAAGCACACCAGCTCAAGCACCGCATGGCATCTTTTGGCCTGCGTACTTGCGTAGCCCCTTGAACGCCTACGGAGCACCGCTGGTTCCGAGGAAGAGGCCATGGAGGAAGAAGAAGAGGAGGGGGTGGAGGAGAGAGGTGTGTCACAATCAGCATTTTGGAGGCGTGGTGGCGGAACAACCTCCAACACTACAGCACCTTGTCCTGCATCCTTCCCAGCTGCCAGCAGAGTCACCCAATGCGCCGTGAAACTTAAGTAACGTCCCTGTCCATGCCTGCTGGACCATGAGTCAGCGGTAATATGCACCTTACCGCTGACCGCCCTGTCCAGCGAGGCATGGACATTGCCTTCCACATGCCGGTAGAGAGCCGGAATCGCCTTCCGTGAGAAAAAGTGGCGTTTGGGTACCTGCCACTGAGGAACCGCACATTCCACAAACTCACGGAAGGGGGCAGAGTCTACCAACTGAAAAGGCAGCAGTTGAAGTGCTAGCAATTTTGCCAAGCTAGCATTCAACCGCTGGGCATGTGGATGGCTGGGAGCAAACTTCTTTCGGCGGTGCAGCAGCTGGGGCAGGGAAATTTGCCTGGTACAATCTGACGTCGGTGTACCAAAAGCAGATTGCCCACAAGTACTTGGCTGTGACACACCTAATTCTACACCTTCATTCCTCTCACTGCAGGTCTCAGAGAGGACTGAAGGTCTAGTGGGGTTGGAAATCTCAGCTGATGAGGAGCAAGGAGAGATCGTCTTTGTTCTTTGGTGTGGGTCTTTCAGATACGCTTGCCAACGAACTGCATGGCAGGTCAACATATGTCTGGTCAAGCATGTGGTACCCAAGCGGGAGATGTTTTGGCCACGCGAGATACGCTTGAGACATATGTTGCAAATAGCAGCGGTGCGATCTGATGCACTCGTCTCAAAAAAGGCCCACACCAAAGAACTTTTTGAATAACGCGCAGAGACTGCAGCGCCCTGCACATGTGGAGCTTTGGGGTGTGATGCAGTCAATGTGCTGCCCTTAGGCTGGCCCCTGGAGGGCATCCTGCCTAGTTGGTGATGTGCCACCTCCTCCTCCTCCTCCTCCTCTCTCCTATCAGGCACCCACGTTGAGTCAGTGACCTCATCATCCCCTCCCTCCTCATCACTGGAGCAAACCTGGCAGTATGCTGCAGCAGGGGGAGCATGACTGCCAGATTGCTGTCCTTCTTGGGCACCCCCTCTGTCCGTGCTCATGTTACTGCCTTCATTGAGCTCAGTATCATCAGAGCCTTCCAAACGCTGGGCATCCTCCTGGAGCATGTACCCAACACTGTGGTCAAACAGTTCGAGGGAATCCTCATGAGGACATGGTGGAGCTAGGGAAGGAGTCACTGATGACATTGAGCTGAGGGAAGAGGCCGCTGCTTTGCCAGACAAAGCACCCTGGGCATGGGTGAGAGAGGATGAGGAGGATGAGGACGGCTTGGTCATCCACTCGACCAAGTCTTCCGCATGTTGCGGCTCAACACGGCCAGCTGCCGAAAAAAAGGCCAAGCGTGTCCCATGGCCACGTGCTGATGAGGATGCACCGTCTCCACGACCAGCACTAGACACAGAGCCTGCTTGCCCTCTCTTATTGGCTTGTGACTGTCTGCCTCTCCTTCTTGGCCTTCCAGACATACTAATGGCCTGTAGCTGCACTAAGCTGGGATAGAACACCTGTAATTTTCTTCAGGTAGCTTTATATACTGTAACCAGACAAGCCTGCCTGTCAGTAGGAAGATAACAGGAACGGATCTAGCTGAACACTGTGAGCAGGACGTACTGCACTAAATGTATATAGCAGGAACGGATCTAGCTGAACACTGTGAGCAGGACGCACTGCACTGAATGTAAATAGCAGGAACGGATCTAGCTGAACACTGTGAGCAGGACGCACTGCACTAAATGTAAATACCAGGAACGGATCTAGCTGAACACTGTGAGCAGGACGCACTGCACTGAATGTAAATAGCAGGAACGGATCTAGCTGAACACTGTGAGCAGGACGCACTGCACTGAATGTAAATAGCAGGAACGGATCTAGCTGAACACTGTGAGCAGGACGCACTGCACTGAATGTAAATAGCAGGAACGGATCTAGCTGAACACTGTGAGCAGGACGCACTGCACTGAATGTAAATAGCAGGAACGGATCTAGCTGAACACTGTGAGCAGGACGCACTGCACTGAATGTAAATAGCAGGAACGGATGTAGCTGAACACTGTGAGCAGGACGCACTGCACTAAATGTAAATACCAGGAACGGATCTAGCTGAACACTGTGAGCAGGACGCACTGCACTGAATGTAAATAGCAGGAACGGATCTAGCTGAACACTGTGAGCAGGACGCACTGCACTGAATGTAAATAGCAGGAACGGATCTAGCTGAACACTGTGAGCAGGACGCACTGCACTGAATGTAAATAGCAGGAACGGATCTAGCTGAACACTGTGAGCAGGACGCACTGCACTGAATGTAAATAGCAGGAACGGATGTAGCTGAACACTGTGAGCAGGACGCACTGCACTAAATGTAAATACCAGGAACGGATCTAGCTGAACACTGTGAGCAGGACGCACTGCACTGAATGTAAATAGCAGGAACGGATCTAGCTGAACACTGTGAGCAGGACGCACTGCACTGAATGTAAATAGCAGGAACGGATCTAGCTGAACACTGTGAGCAGGACGCACTGCACTGAATGTAAATAGCAGGAACGGATCTAGCTGAACACTGTGAGCAGGACGCACTGCACTAAATGTAAATACCAGGAACGGATCTAGCTGAACACTGTGAGCAGGACGCACTGCACTGAATGTAAATAGCAGGAACGGATCTAGCTGAACACTGTGAGCAGGACGCACTGCACTAAATGTAAATACCAGGAACGGATCTAGCTGAACACTGTGAGCAGGACGCACTGCACTGAATGTAAATAGCAGGAACGGATCTAGCTGAACACTGTGAGCAGGACGCACTGCACTGAATGTAAATAGCAGGAACGGATCTAGCTGAACACTGTGAGCAGGACGCACTGCACTGAATGTAAATAGCAGGAACGGATCTAGCTGAACACTGTGAGCAGGACGCACTGCACTGAATGTAAATAGCAGGAACGGATGTAGCTGAACACTGTGAGCAGGACGCACTGCACTAAATGTAAATAGCAGGAACGGATCTAGCTGAACACTGTGAGCAGGACGCACTGCACTGAATGTAAATAGCAGGAACGGATCTAGCTGAACACTGTGAGCAGGACGCACTGCACTGAATGTAAATAGCAGGAACGGATCTAGCTGAACACTGTGAGCAGGACGCACTGCACTGAATGTAAATAGCAGGAACGGATCTAGCTGAACACTGTGAGCAGGACGCACTGCACTGAATGTAAATAGCAGGAACGGATCTAGCTGAACACTGTGAGCAGGACGCACTGCACTGAATGTAAATAGCAGGAACGGATCTAGCTGAACACTGTGAGCAGGACACACTGCACTAAATGTAAATAGTCTAGATAGAAGATAACAGGAACGGATCTAGCTAAACTGAATACAGTGTATATATATATATGCAACACCTGGGATGCATATATATACACAATACACTGTAAGTGCAGCTAACTGACTGACTGTTCTGCCTAATCTATCTAACTCAAATCAAATGACACTGTCTCTCTCTCTCTCTATCTCTCAGCACACCGGAACACACACTACACAGGGCCGCCGTGCAGGCGGCCTTATATAGTGTGGGGTGTGTACTAAATCCCCTGAGCCATAATTGGCCAAAGCCACCCTGGCTTTGGCCAATTACAGCTCTCTCTACTGACGGCGCTGTGATTGGCCAAGCATGCGGGTCATAGTGCATGCTTGGCCAATCATCAGCCAGCAATGCACTGCGATGCCGCAGTGAATTATGGGCCGTGACGCGCCACACGAATTTGGCGCGAACGGCCCATAACGTTCGCAATTCGACGGACGGTCGAACAGCCGATGTTTGAGTCGAACATGGGTTCGACTCGAACACGAAGCTCATCCCTACCCTGCAGACAGGTACATAAATCCGTCAGTGTCCTCCCTCCTTCCCCCATCACACTGACAGGCATGGCTGAGGAGTTTTGTAGTAGAGGTGGGTGGAGCCTGATGGGGAACTGAAAAGCTACTTCCTCAGGTTCTGCCCACCCAGTGACAATTCATTTCCCAAATATTTGGGTAATGACATCCCCCATATTGCCGTTTACTTTTAGCTTTCAGCTGGGGAATCTCCTGGTGGACAGCTAAATGAGACTGGGGATACAGCTCTGTGCAGGAAGCTGTCACATACAGTGCCTTGAAAAAGTATTCACACCCCTTGACATTTTCCACATTTTGCCATGTTACAACCAAAAACGTAAAATGTATTTTATTGGGATTTTATGCGATAGACCAACACAAAGTGGCACCTAATTGTGAAGAGGAAGGAAAACAATAAATTATTTTCAACATTTTTTACAAATAAATATGTGAAAATTGTGGCGTGCATTTGTATTCAGCCACCCCCCCCCCCCCCCCCGAGTCAATACTTTGTAGAACCACTTTTCACTGCAATTATAGCTGAAAGTCCTTTTGGTTATGTCTCTACCAGCTTAGCACATCTAGAGAGTGACATTTTCCCCATTCTTTTTTGCGAAATATCTCAAGTTCTGTCAGATTAGATGGAGAGTGTCTGTGACCAGCAATTTTCAAGTCTTGCCACAGATTCCCTATTGGATTTAGGTCTGGACTTGGACTGGGCAATTCTAACACATGAATATGCTTTGATCTAAACCATTCCATTGTAGCTCTGGCTGTAAGTTTAGGGGCGTTGTCCTGCTGGAAGATGAACCTTCCGCCCCGGTCTCAAGTCTTTTGCAGACTCTAACAGGTTTTCTTCTGCAAGATTGCCCTGTATTTGGCTCCATCCATCTTCCCATTAACTCTGACCAGTTTCCCTGTCCCTGCTGAAGAAAAGCATCCCCACAATATGATGCTGCCACCACCATGTTTCACAGTGGGGATGGTGTGTTCAGGGTGATGTGCAGTGTTAGTTTTTCTCCACACATAGAGTTTTGCTTTTAGGCCAAAAGGTTAAATTTTGGTCTCATCTGACCAGAGCACCTTCTTCCACATGTTTGCTGTGTCTCCTACATAGCTTCTCGCAGACTTCAAACTGGACTTTTTATGCTTTTCTTTCAACAATAGCTTTCTTCTTGCCACCGTTCCATGAAGGCCAGATTTGTGGAGTGCACGACTAATAGTTGTCCTGTGGACAGATTCTCCCACCTGAGTTGTGGATCTCTGCAGCTCCTCCAGAGTTACCATGGGTATCTTGGCTGCTTCTCTGATTATTGCTCTCCTTGCCCGGCCTGACAGTTTAGGTGGACGGCCATGTCTTGGCAGGCTTGCAGTTGTGCCATACTCTTTCCATTTTTAGATGATGGATTGAACAGTGCTCTGTGAGATGTTCAAAGCTTGGCATACTTTTTTATAACCTAACCCTGCTTTATACTTCTCCACAACTTTATCCCTGACATGTCTGGTGTTGTGTGTTTCTTGGCCTTTATGATGCAGTTTGTTCACTAAGGTTCTCTAACAAACCTCTGAGGGTTTCACAGAACAGCTGTATTCATACTGAGAATAAATTACACACAGGTGGACTCAATTTACTAATTAGGTGACTTCTGAAGGCAATTGGTTCCACTAGATTTTACCGGTAGTTAGGGGTATCAAAGTAAAGGGGGCTGAATACAAACGCACACCTCACTTTTCAGATATTTATTTGTAAAACATTTCGAAAACCATTTATAATTTTCTTTCCACTTCACAATTATGTGCCACTTTGTGTTGGTCTATCACATAAATTACCCAAAAAATATATTCACGTTTTTGGTTGTAACATGAAAAATGTGGAAAATTTCAAGGGGTATGAATACTTTTTCAAGGCACTGTACATGACAGTTTCATAGCACAGGCCCCACCGACTATGGTACTGGTGTGCCTCTGTAGAGTTGGTCCTAATTACCGCCAGTTTCCTTATTTTAGAACTGGCGGTCATTCTATAGAAATTGGTCACTGCCATAGCAACAGGTTCTTAAAATGGCGATAGTGAGAACTACCTGAATTTGCGACAGAAATTGGTAATGTTACCGACACCAACGCAAATACTTACCTGAATTTGGCGCAAGTAAGGAAAATACTGCCAGAAATATGTCATTAGGGCTATTTTGAATCTCCCAGTATCGGTCTCAAAATATGATATAAAATTTAGGTACAGTGTTGCATAACAGTAATTGTCAAAGTAACACGGTGCCAAAAACTGAAAAATGGGCAGATAATAAAGGGGGTGAAACACGCCAGTCCTGAAATGGTTAAACATTACTGGCTTGCTATTGTGTGTATTTTACATCTGCATGGAGTTTAACTTTAAAGTGGATGCAAACCCAATTACTAAAATTTCATGTAATTTCAAAAGCCATTTTTAATCTTCTCATATCTGCAGCTTTTATTTAAATAACACCTAATGCTCCTGCCATAAAAGCGCGGCGTAAATTGACAGCGCTATACAAGTACCTGAAATAAAATAAAGTAAAATAATAAGGAAAGCCACCCTGTAAAATGCTGTCATCCCTGGAGTACATGCATATAGAAATAACTTCCGGGTTCCCTACTGCGCATGCGCGAGTCGTAACTGGTCCCCGCTATCTCCTGGGAGCTGTGTGTTTCCCAGGAGACAGCGCGGAGGGACAGGAAGAGGCATAGACTCCCATGGGAGTCTATGCCGGAAGTGGGTGCAAATACCTGTCTTAGACAGGTATCTGCACCCCCCTCCCCCCTGAAAGGTGCCAAATGTGACACCGGAGGGGGGGAGGGTTCGGAAAAGCGGAAGTTCCATTTTTGTGTGGAACTCCGCTTTAAGGATGCACTGGGGCTGATTTACTAAAAATGGAGAGTGCAAAATCTGGTGTAGCTGTGCAGGATAGCCAATCAGCTTCTACCTTCAGCTTGTTCAATTAGGTTTTGACAATAAAACGTGGAAGTTGATTGATTGGCTTCTATGCAGAGCTGCACCAGATTTTGCACTCTCCACTTTTAGTAAATCAATCCCACTTTGCTTTAGCAAACTAAATTTCATTGTTAGGGAGAATGTCATTGACTTAAATGGGATGTTCTAATTTTTTAATGTTACATAGAGCAGCCTGATGTAAATAATCCTACCAATATATTAGTGTTTTAACCGGTTCCCGACCGTTGCACGCCGATGTATGTCGGCAGAATGGCACGGCTGGGAAAATGGACTTACAGGTACGTCCATTTGAATTCCCCGCGCCGGCCGGGAGCTCTGTGAGTCGGGTCGTGGGACCCGCGGACTCTATCGCCGCGGGGATACCCGCGATCGCCTCACGGAGAGGACGAACGGGGAGATGCCGTTGTAAACAGCATCTCCCCGTTCTGCCTAGTGACAGTGTCACTCGATCTCTGCTCCCTGCCATCGGAGCAGAGATCAGTGACGTCACACACACACAGCCCATCCCCCTACAGTTAGTAATCACTCCCCTAGGACACACTTAACTCCTCCCCGCCCCCTAGTGGTTAACCCCTTCACTGCCAGTGTCATTTACACAGGAATCAGTGCATTTTTAATCAAACTGATCGCTGTATAAATGACAATGGTCCCAAAAATGTGTCAAAAATGTCCGACATGTCCCAGTCACAATAAAAAAAAAAAAAAAAAAAAAAAAAAAAAAAAAGCTGATCGCCGCCATTACTAGTAAAAAAAAAAAAAAAAAAATTAATAAAAATGCCATAAAACTATCCCCTATTTAGTAAACGCTATAGCTTTTGCGCAAACCAATCAATAAACGCTTATTGCGATTTTTTTTTTACCAAAAATATGTAGAAGAATACGATCGGCCTAAACTGAGGAAAAAAATTTTTTTTATATATTTTTGGGGGATATTTATTATAGCAAAATGTAAAAAATAATGCGTTTTTTTCAAAATGATCGCTCTTATTTTGTTTATAGCGCAAAAAATAAAAATCGCAAAGGCGATCAAATACCACCAAGAAAACTCTATTTGTGGGGGAAAAAAAAAAAATAAAAAAAAAATAAAAAAACGACGTCAGTTTTGTTTGGGAGCCATGTCGCACGACCGCGCAATTGTCAGTTAAAGCAATGCAGTGCCGAATCGCAAAAAACGCTCTGGTCAGGAAGGGGGTAAAATCTTCCGGGGCTGAAGCGGTTAATGTATGCCCAGCCATATTTTCTCATGACAGAAACTATCTCTACTGTATTATTTGCAGTGCCACAAAATAGTTGTGCTTTCCTGGTCCTTCTCACATTACAAGTCTATGACTTGTTGAAAACAATGCTCTCCCAGTGTGGCTGATATCGTAATCCACAGTTAAGGGTTATGGGGGCTGCCATTGCTGAACTAGCCTGCTTAAAATGCCGGTTTCCTGGCTGTCATGTTGATGATTTGGCTTCAGTCAGTAACTAGGAACAGATCTAGATATCAGGATCTCTGACTTTTCTCCAGTTGTAATTTCCTGCATGCTTGTTCCAGGTCAGAGATTCAGAAACCAGCAATTTGAAAATGATCACCAGTGTCAGTCCCCATAATATTCTCATGGCTGGTGTACTTTAATCAGCAAATAAAACTACTGATCCACTAAGAGCGCCATCTAATGACAAATCTACACATTTATCTACATATAATAAAATAACAAACACATGACAGAGCAAAGCATACACTGACAAAAACCCATAATATATGCCCACCAATCACATACTGTACATTCTCTCTAATGACCAAATTGGCATTGCAAAGGAAAGGAAATAAAGAAAGTCTTACTCAGATTTCTGTACACGGTGGTATTACAATCACATATTCCCAATGAGTTGCAAACTTCATCTGTAGCACATTCCGGGTCACAGAAAGGAAAAGCTGAAGAAGACAAAGCAGAAAAATATCTTATAAATGACAAATCCTAAATGGTCAGACTCAGAAAGTTCACTCCGAACTGATATGAAAATACTTACTTGAGCAACAGGACTGATTTTTATTGTAGAATAGGCCTTGTGGACAGCAGGAGCTCAACTCAGAGTTAGTGCAATCAATACCTGGAGTTGGGACACAGGTCGGAAAGGGATCACTACTACATGAACATCCAATGTTAAGATAACAGGCCCCAGAACACAAGGCAGAGTCACAAAATGTCAGATCCGCGTACGTAGCTGGGAAGAGAAGAGAAAGAAGATATCAGAAATCAGGACTTTTTGTAGTCAATTTTCTGATTAAGTAACATGACTAAAAAACCATCTACAATATCTTTAGAACTGCAAAAAGAATTTGTAAAACTGGCCATAAACGATTGAAAACAGTAAAAAACAAAAAAAGAAAACAACAACTTCTAGTAAGAATGTGTATCATTCCCTTGGTGACGGCAATGACTTTATAGTCCTAATATAAAATGCCCATTTACTTTGAGAATGAAAGGAAAAGAGGGGGAAAACAGCCAGAACCCCCTTTTCCTCATGGGACTGCGGTAGCGGGGTTGCTAGGATCACCTCAGGTTGAAAAAAGGTTTCTGATTGGCCCCCTGTTTGCTGCAGGGGTCAGCTGACCACTGTATCTGGGCAGTTTTGGGGGATCTGTAAGGAGAATTTCAGATAAAAAGGGGGTTCCGAGCCCCAGATTTCAGTCGCCTCAGTAGCAGCAAGCTGTAGTGTTCCCTCCCTTCCTCAGTCGCGGCTATTTTATTATGTGGCAGTGTCACCTTATTTCAGGGGGACAGTTTACATATTTAAAATTTTTTTATATATTTATTGAAGTGTTGATATTATTTGAAGCAAATGTTTGAGTTATGGGGGGATTCCCCTCTTCTTTTGATGATACAGCTCGAGTCGTAGTGGCTGAGCTGTTTACGTATTTTTAAATGGAAATAAAAGTCTATTTTATTTATTAAGGTCAATAATAATAATGGCAGTGGCCATAATTTTATCCAAAGGTAGTGTGAGTGTGTTTATTGTTTATCTAAATTCCTGCTGTCTGCTATCCCATGCTCCCAGCTGAAAACTAGGAATGTGCAACTGTGTGTGCTCCTAGTTCTCAGACCTGTTGTCAGTAAGAAAAATTGTTCCTACAGTTATTGTCCAGTAAACTGATACACACCAACACTGCTAAACTTAGGCTGGGCATCTAAGCCTAAGAAAAACTGGTTATAAGAGCCCTTTCACACTGGGGCAGTTTGCAGGCGCTATTGCGCTAATAATAGCGCCTGCAAACTGACCCAAAAGTGCCGCTGCTTGCATTCCAGTGTGAAAACCCTGAGGGCTTTCACACTGGAGCGATGCGCTGGCAGGACGGTAAAAAAAGTCCTGCCAGCAGCATCTTCGGAGCGGTGAAGGAGCGGTGTGTATACCGCTCCTTTACCGCTCCTGCCCATTGAAATCAATGGGACTGCGCGGCTATACCGCCGGCAAAGCGCCTCTGTGGTATTTAACCCTTTCTCGGCCGCTAGCGGGGGGTAAAACCGCCCTGCTAGCGGCCGCATACCGACGGTAAAACGCAGCTAATAATAGTGGCGTTTTACCGCCGACGCCGCCCCTCGCCTCAGTGTGAAAGGGCTCTAAAGGGGTTAGCAGGCATTTGAGATCCAAAAAAATAACTACACAAAACAGTTATAAATAGATATAAACCATTACTTTTAGGTGCCCAAAACACTGTGCGGAGCAGACACTTTGGTGTGGAGAACAGAGAAGTGATAATGAATCTTAAAGGCTAAGTTCACTTTTTTTTTTCTTCTAAATTCCAGCCCCCTATGCACCAATATAGCATTCATGTACTTATTTTGCAAAAATATCAAAGCTTTCCATAAAATCTACAGACACGTAGACACGCTAATGATCTCATTAGCACACACCCTGCATCATCCACCCTCCCACTCCCAGCTGCACGTTTTTTAACCCCTTCCCGACCGGCGCATGCCGATGTACGTCGGCAGAATGGCACGGCTGGGCAAATGGACTTACAGGTACATCCATTTGAATTCCCGCCGTGCCATTGCGTGCGCACCGCCCGGGAGCTCCAAGAGTCGGGTCGCGGGTCCCGCGGACTCGATCGCCGGGGGAGAAAAAATTAAAAAAATAAAAAAAAAAAAAATCGCTGATCGCCGCCATTACTAGTAAAAAAAAAAAAAAATTATTAATAAAAATGCCATAAAACTATCCCCTATTTTGTAAACGCTATAAACCAATCAATAAATGCTTATTGCGATTTTTTTTTTACCAAAAATATGTAGAAGAAATTATAGCGGGAAAAAAAAAAAAAAAACGCACAGGCGATCAAATACCACCAAAAGAAAACTCTATTTGTGGGAAAAAAAAAAAAAAGGACGTCAATTTTGTTTGGGAGACACGTCGCACGACCGCGCAATTGTCAGTTAAAGCGACGCAGTGCCGAATCGCAAAAAACGCTCTGGTCAGGAAGGGGGTAAAATCTTCCGGGGCTGAAGCTGGTATAATGAAATGCAATCAATCAGTGATCACCCTTCTCACTAAATACTCAGATTGCATAGTGTATGGCCATCTTTATACAAGTTCATAGAAGGGAGTGGACAGAAACACTCAGCTGTCATGCTCCGTTCACATCTCTGCATTTTTTTTTTTTGTGAGGTGGGGAGGTGTTTTGGAGCATTTTCACTAATCACACATAGGGCAGCCCATACACCTGAATGGACTGCCCTACACACAGCAATCTCCCCAAAGAGGCTTCAGAACTATTTTTTAGAGTGGAGCTCGGTGCATTTTTACTGCAATTTTTGGTGTAGCGCATTTCTGAAATGCAAGGAAACGCACAGATCTGAATGAAGCCTCATTGTTCTTGTGTTATTTCAGTTTCAGGCCCCATTCACATCTAGCATAGTGGGAGTGAACGTTTTGTGTCTCGTTTTTCCTGTGACACGCATAGGGCAGCCCATTGATTTAAATGGGTTGTGCTATATGTGGCTTATGGGACATGTTAGCGTTTTGTGGGCTGCATGTTTGCAGCATTTGTCCCTCGTTTTTTCACATGGCAATATGTGTGTTTGCTTCTGTGTTCGGTGTGTCGTTACCAATTAATGGCACTGAAAGCGCAACTAGTAATTTTAGGTGTATAAAGGTGGCCATACACTATACAATCTGATTGTACAATCTTCTTTAGATTTACCAAATTTATATAATAGGAGGAAACACCTATCTAGCCAATCACTCTTAATCCAATCAGACAGGCCCTTGCACTACAGAATTGATGGCAGATCCAAAGGAGATTATACAATCAGATTGTATAGTGTATGGCCACCTTTATACACCTAAAATTACTAGTTGTGCTTTCAGTGCCATTAACTGTTAACACCACACCAAACACAGAAGCAAACACACATTTTGGCATGCTAAAGTGGAGGTCCGGCCACCGCTGCAAAAATGAAAAGCCAACAGCTACACATACTGCAGCTGAAAAAAAGTACAAGTGGAGAGGCGCCTCTGGGTGCAGTCGTTTTAAAAAAAATCAATTTAATAGACAACGTAGGATCAACTCACATGTAGTATAAAAATGAAAAGCATGGTATCAGAAAGTCGAGATGACGTTCCCACATCTTGTGACAAGATCCGTGCTGTGTACGATGACCGGGGATCTTCTGAATAATGTAATCGTCGGCTCCGGAAGAGCGGCCTCAGAACGAGGCTTGGAACACAGTGGATGGCTGGCAGCAGGGGGACAACGTCATCAAAAATGGACGCGTTTCATGAGCGTGCGCACTTAGATGCTCTGCAAGTCGCGCTTCTTCCTCAGCAGACAAAGTCTGAATACCATAGAGAGGGATTAAATAAAGAAAAAATACACAAGGGCGGAGCTTGTACTAATTTCATTATCACTTCCAACCTCCCCCTCATTGTCTCATCCAGCTCCGCCCTTGTGTCTTTTTTCGTTATTTACTCCCTCTCTATGGTATTCAGACTTTGTCCGCTGAGCAAGGAGCGCGACTTGCAGAGCATCTAAGTTATGGTTACCACCTCATCCCTTTAAACCCGAACACATATTAATTACACAGGTTCTGTGGCTGATTAAGGTGGTAATTAAACTCACTTGGTACCTTATGTGCATTTAATTAGCCTCAGAACCTGTGTAATTCAAAGGTGTTCAGGTTTAAAGGGATGAGGTGGCAACTCTAATCCAAGTGCGCACGCTCATGAAACGCGTCCATTTTTGATGACGTCGTCCCCCTGCTGCCAGCCATCCACTGTGTTCCAAGCCTCGTTCTGAGTCCGCTCTTCAGGAGCCGGCGTTTACATCATTCGGTCACCGTACACAGCACGGATCTTGTCACAGGATGTGGGAACGTCATCTCGACTTTCTGATACCATGCTTTTCATTTTAATACTACATGTGAGTTGATCCTACGTTGTCTATTAAATAGATTTTTTTTAAAAACGACTGCACCCAGAGGTGCCTCTCCACTTGTGCTTTTTTTCAGCTCTTTGGAATATGGTTTCTTCCCTAAATTGATGGCAGCCTTGTGTGCTTCCTGTGGACGTTTTTTCCCTCTCCCAATACCACTACAAAGCTGATTTGCCAGTGTATGCCAGATGGACTATAGTTTCAATTACTAGCAGATTTGTATTGGGACTTTTATGATCTCTGTGTTGATGCGCCTATACTTGTGTACACATACTGCAGCTGCTGACTTTTAATAGGACACTTACCTGTCCTGGAGTCCAGCGATGTTGGTACCGCAGCTGATGTTTCCATCGGCTGTCGGGTGCTGCCGTCTCCATTGTGAGAAAGGGAATCCGGCAGTGTAGCCTTACGGCTTCCTGTTGGGAACCCTACTGCGCATGCGCGAGGCTCTGCTTCTATCTCCTATTGGCCCGGCGGCCGGGGAAGGAGGAGGAAAGAGGGGGGAGGAGGGAAGAGGAAGCCAAAACGATTACGCAAATACCCGCGGCTGAGGCTCCCGGAAGTGGGGACAGGATACCAGTGAAAGACAGGTATCCTGTCCCCCCTCCCCCTCAAAAGGTGCCAAATGTGGCACCGGAGGGGGGAAGGAGTACAACGAGCGGAAGCTCCGTTTGTGGCTGCAACTCTGCTTTAAAAAATGAATGGCAAATGCTGCAAAACGAACAGTAAAAAACACGCAACTCACAAAACGCCAACATGTCCCATAAGCCACATATAGCACTGCCCATTGAAATCAGCAGGCTGCCCTATATGTGTCACAGGAAAAACGAGCCACAAAACGTTCGCTCCACCAAAAATTACAATAAAAAACGCATCAAGCTCCGCTCTAAAAAAAAGTTCTGAAGCTTCTTTGGGACGATTGCTGCATGTAGTGCAGTCTATTCAGGTGGATGGGCTGCCCTATGTGTGATGAGTGAAAATGATCCAAAACACCTCCCTACCTCGCTAAAAAGCTAAAAAAACCAAAAACGCATGTGGGAATGCGAGTTCCCGCTATGCAGAGATGTTAACAGGGCTTGACAGCTGAGTGTTTCTGTCCACTCCCTTCTATGTACTTGTATAAAGATGGCCATACACTAAGCAATCTGATTGTGTATTTAGTGAGAAGGGTGATCACTGATTGATTGCATTTCATTTAAAAAAACATGCAGCTGGGAGTGGGAGGGTGGATGATGCAGGGTGTGTGCTAATGAGATCAGCTGGTCAACTCCTTCCTGTGTCATGACCTAAAGTCTGTAAGGACGTAAGATAGAAGCAATAGATACGTTTGGAATCATGGATGGAGGACAGTAAGGTACGTGTCTGTAGATTTTATGGAAAGCTTTGATATTTTTGCAAAAAAAGTACATGAATGCTATATTGGTGCATAGGGGGCTGGAATTTAGAAAAAAAAAAATGAACTAAGCCTTTAAAATGGAACTTCACCTAAAAAGGGAAGTCCACTTTTTGCCCCCCCCCCCCCTTTGGGAGGTTTTTACTTTTATTTATTTTTTTAGAGAGCGGGTACCTAGTTTTGACAGGTACCTGCTTCCACTTCTACTGGAACTGCCTAAGCAAGCCCAGCAGAGGTTATATACACCCCCTCCCCCCACAACCTCCTGGGACACATAACAGGTCCCGGGAGCAGGTCGTCCATTCACAAAGCGCAGCGTGTATGTGCAGTGGGGAACTGGCTGTAAGGCTAGGTTCACACTGCTGCAGTGCGAATTTAACGCGTTTTTGTTCCGATTGCGTTGCGAATTTGCATTGCGAATTCTTCATTTGTTTTTGCTAATTTACGGCGATTCTACGGCTAACATTGCGAATTGGTTGTCAAATTGGGGGGGTAAAGCGATTTTATGTCTGTCCAATAGAGTACAGTGTTTATGCTGACGTATAAAGAGCTGTATCACTTCCTGTTCTATCCCTGGTTTGTGTAGTGTGTGGAGAAGAGCGTGTGTTTGTGTGTCAGCATGTATCAGCAGTCATTGCCCTTGATTATGGCAGCAGTTGTAACTGCTACAGCTGCAGTCATGATAAAAAAGAAAAAAGCCAAGTTGAGGAAGAGGAGGATGATGCAGAGAAGTAGAAGATACTGAGTCCACCCTGTAATTGCAAATAGGGAGGAGAGAGGCCAGTTCAGGCTAATCTATAATGATCTACGTGCTCATAATGATAAATTTTTTAACTACGCTCGTATGTCAGTGAGCAGGTGAGTAAAATTCCTTCAGCCCCCCTACCTACCTCCCCCCTGTATCCCTCCCCCACTAATCCTAACCCTTACCAGAACCCTAACCCTAATCCCAACCCTAACCCCCCAGTATCCCTCGCCCTCCCTAACCCACAGTACATCCCTCTTCTCATCCATTATCTCTCCCTCCCCTCAATAAATGTTTGAGATATATCCTAGCTATCCTCCCTTTCACCCCACTTTCTCATCTGATTAATCTTCACATATCTACGCAATCTCAACTCTCTTTGTATATATATAACTTTTAGCTTTGACGAATTGCTACGACTGACCTACAGCTATTTGGAACATCAGAACACCAACTTCAGGAAGAGTGTGGAACCAGCAGAGCGATTACTAGTAACCTTAAGGTAAGATATAGTACCTATTCTCATAGAAAAAAGGAAACCAATGCAAAGTATCTTCTAATCCAACATATTTGTTTACGTTTTTTTTTTTAGAAATCAAATAAGCCAAAAAAGGCAGTAAACATTTGTTAGAGAATGTAAAGTATTTAAATAACACAAACTATATTAAATAACATGTAACATAAAACATTTAAAACGATAGTCTTCACAGAAAATTAAAGGTATCGGCACCCTGTCCTGAAATATATTACTTTACCAGAAATATAATATTAACAGAAATAAACAAACACAAAATAAAACAATATTCTTCACAGATTATAATAAGTCTCTGCTCCCTTTTTCGAAATATTAGAACTCGGCCCTGGGACCTCTGAGTATTTTGGCAAAGGTGCACTCAAATAATTAGAATAGGTTAGCTGTCTTAATTGGGTGCCATATTGTGAATCAATATGAGGCTCCCCGGATGCCATTCGAGGGATGGTAGAGGCCACTGGAGGATTATTGGAGGACACGGGAGGTAATGTGGTGTAATAGTTGCCGCTATGGGCTGCTCTTGATCTAGAAGGCGGTACAATGTGTAGATTGTGTGGTCTGATGTTTCGGGAGATTTGAGAATTGGTGGGGGGCATTGGTGGTGTGAAATTTAGAGGTCTGACAGGGGGTGAAATAACAGTAGGAATAGGTGACGGAATGGGATGCGGGATGTCCGAAGTATTGATGTCATAAATACTTCTTACATTTTCAAAGCTTGAAGGGTAAGGGTTTGTTACATTTTGGGGTGGAGGAGGATGGTTGGATAATGAGGACGGATGTCTGGGAACAGTGAATGAGTATATGCACTGCTGGACAGCCATTCTCATTGCAAAATATCTATCCTCTGGAACCTGTTGTACAAGAGGAAGTAAACTCATTATGAATAGAGTGTGAGGGCAGCGCTGTGCCTCAATTTGTTGGGAAATTCCGGACACAATGCTTAGCAGCTGCCCAGTGCCATCATCCTCCTCTTGCAATGGAGCTCTCCTGTTTGTTTGGGAGCGCCTATTAGATCTTGGCTGTGACTGTGATTGAATAGGAGCCGTTGATGCTTCAGCAGCAAAGAGCTCCTCCGGACCAGACTGCTCCATTGGAGACTGCAGCAAAGGGCTGCAGCCCACAATTTCCTCCTCAGCAGGAGCTTCCACTTGGTCTTCCGGAACCATAACTTCCTCCTCCTGCCAACTGGATTCGGTGCTGTAACATATAAAAGTTTATTAAGAAATTATTGTGTAAATAGAGGGTAATTTATATCTCAGACAAAAAAAAATAAAAATGTAAATGTGGTAGATTGAGGAGGTATAGGGAAGGAAGGAGTGATGGTGAGAAGGAGGGTGGAGGGAGGGATAGTTAATAATTGCTTACTTCCGCAGTTCCAGGACTGGGTTTAGAAAAGCCAGGTATCCAGCAAAGGCGTAGGGCTTTTTTCTGGAGGCAGCTGAGCCACTCTTGCTCTCCCGCAGATTTTTCACATATTTTGTGTATGTGTCACGTAGACTACGCCATCTTGTCTTGAGAGCGAAAACTGAAAAAAAGCAGGAACACTGTTAATTATGCTTCTCTTTCCTTTCAGGTACCTAGCTACTGGCAATTCATTTGCTAGTTTACATTTTGAATACAAGCTGGGAAAATCAACAGTGAGTTTGATTGTGCATGAAACCTGTGCAGCTATATGGCAAGTGTTAAAAGAGTTGGTGATGAAGAAGCCGACTAGGGAAGACTGGGCTAAAATAGCCGAAGTTTTTTGGCAGCGGTGCAATTTCCCAAATTGTGTGGGTGCAGTAGATGGAAAGCACATCCGAATAATCAGCCCAATTCATAGTGGCTCAAAATACTTTAATTATAAAAAGTATTTCTCATTCGTTTTAATGGCAGTGGCCGATGCAAATTATTCATTAACCTATGTGGATATTGGTTCATATGGAAGTAGCTCTGACTCAAGCATCTTCTCTCATTCATCCTTTGGCAAGATACTTCGTGAAAACACATTGAACCTTCCAGATAGTCAACCACTTCCTGGAACCAATCAACCTCTGGAGCCTTATGTGTTTGTTGGGGATGAGGCATTTCCTATATCCAAGCATCTTCTACGCCCATATGCCAAAAGAGGACTTACCATTGAAAAGAGGGTATTTAATTACAGACTGACAAGGGCAAGACATGTAGTAGAGTGTGCTTTTGGCATACTTGCTAATAAGTGGCGTTTCTTGCACTCATCTATCTGCCTGAGTATGGAGCACGCCATCAGTGCAGTGCAAGCAGCCTGTGCATTGCACAATTTTGTTAGTGCTCGGGATGGATACATATTTGAGGACAGTTTGATGCATGACCTTGAAGAGCCAACGTGGATCGGAACCCGTGGCAACTACAGTGGGGAAAATGTTCGCCACGACTTCACAGAGTACTTTATGTCCGAAAGTGGGCAGCTATCATGGCAGCTAGATGCAATTAATGCTTAAAAAATTAAAACACTGTACTCTGATGAACATACTACATGGTGTAAATTAGATTTGTGTGAAATAAAATGTTACATTAGCTACAGTTCACATGTGTGTCTTGACATTATTTTACAGGGTGGGTGTGTGTGTGTTTGTATTTGTGTACATATAGATCTTAAAATAACATATCATTAATACATATAACCATAACAAGAACCAGCCTAACCCTAACCCTAATCTCAACCCTAATCTGAACACTAACCCTAACACTAATTGTAACCAGTCTAACCCTAACCCTAACCCTAATCTCAACCCTAATCTGAACACTAACCCTAACACTAATTGTAACCAGCCTAACCCTAACCCTAATCTCAACCCTAATCTGAACACTAACCCTAACACTAATTGTAACCAGCCTAACCCTAACCCTAATCTCAACCCTAATCTGAACAATAACCCTAACTGTAAACAAGCTAAGCACAGAGTGCAGGTAGCAATTGTACTTACGCAGGTCTTTCTGGACATTAGGTGTCAGGCTGTCCCACTCTGGAAACAGGATCTTGACTATCTCCTGCCATCCTTGGTTCTTCTTCCCAGTATCTTTGTGACGTGGGTCCCTGCAGTCCCAGAGGTATTGCCTTTGTTGGACCAGCCTTATCAGATCTTCATTCTCTATGCCAGTCTTTGTGCGCCTGTTTGCCATTGTGGTATGTGACTGTGAACAGCACAGCACATGCAGAAAACAGGAAGGGAGTTACTGAGGGGGAAGGGTGGGGGCTGTGAGGGGAAAAGGATGGGAGGAGTTGGAGGGGGAAGCCAAAAAAAAAATATAGCAGTGATGTGAACGTCCTATTGCGTTTTCATTGCGAATTCAATTGAAGTCTATGGAGCTGAATTCGCATCGCACACGGATCAAACTCACACATGACCTTTTTTTCCCGCAGGTTAGATTCGCAACGCATTGATGTGCACGGCAATAATGTTAAGCTATGTAATTTACATGACTTGCGAATTTGAGACATCGCAACGGCTCAAATTCGCAAGCAAATTCACAGCAGTGTGAACCTAGCCTAAAGCTGCAGAGTCACAGCCGGCTTCCCACAGTAAACATGCCGGCACCGGGGTCCCAAAGACCCGTCCTGGGTAAGTACAGATCCTTCAACAGATAAGTGTCCTTCTATTTAGACCTCATGCACACTGGACGTTTTTGGGCGTTTTTACAGCGGCTGTTTTTGGCTTCAGACTTTTTTTTTGTACAGTCAATAAACTCTCCAGCATGTTATCCCATGTGTCCATGTACACATAGGCTGTTATCAACTGTTTTTGGCTGGGTCGTTTTTTGGGTGTAAAAAAAAATCCAAAACTAGTGGGTTCCAAGCGGAGTTCTTCAGCTGTAAAAACACTTGAACGTCAAAAAACAACGAAAAACACAGATAAAATACGGTTTACCAAAGCTTTTAATCCCATTTTTAAAAAAAAAACGATTAAAAGTGCTAATGCTAAAAGCTAAAAAACTTTATTTCAAAAATGTTGAAAAACTCACTGCAAAGCTACTGCCATTTTTATAACGTTATTATAATGTCCAGTGTGCATGAGTTCTAAAAGTCATTAGCTACAGCATTTGTACTGTAGCTGCTGATTTTTCATTTTTTTCAGACTGAAGAACCTCTTTAAAGCGGAGTTTTACCCAAAAATGGAACTTCCGCTTTAAGGGAAGGTGACCCCCTGACATGCCACGTTTGGCATGCCACTTTTTTGGAGGGGGAGGGGAAACCCTCTTTTTAGAGGGTTCCAGCTCCTACTTCTTCCCAGGGCTCTGAGGCACCCCGCGGCGCTGGAAGGGAGATCACCTCTCCCCCCTCCCTTTCGGCAATCATCTGGGACACGTCACAAGTCCTAGATGATTGCCCGGCCAGTCACAGCGTGCAGCACAGCTCACGCATGCGCAGTGTGTGCCTAGCTGTGAAGCCACAGCTGGGCACCCACAGTGGCAATGCCGGCGCCGCAGAGAGGAGGGGGAGATGAGCTGGCCTTCGTTCCCCGCATCGCTGCACCCTGGGACAGGTAAGTGTCTGATTATTAAAAGTCAGCAGCTGCAGTATTTGTAGCTGTTCACTTTTTTTTTTTTTTATTGGAACTCCGCTTTAAGTTTATACCACAGTCTATTTTACATAGATAGCTTTTTTTTAAAAAATTTTGGATGCACATACTGTAGCATTTTGGGTGAAAAGAAACAAAAGAACCTGAGATTAAGCCCTGGTTTACCTTGCAGCAATTTGGCGGCTATTGGCAGCAATGGCACCGTCAGAATCGGTGCATCACCGCACCAATTCCCAAAAGTAGTTTCTGTACTATTTTTGGAGACTTCGGGGTGAAACCCGCACAGATGTCACTGAAATCGCCTCCGAAGTCGGGACTGACATTCAGGAATGAAATCGTGCGAGTTCATGTAGACAACTCCTTGTCTCCATGAACTCCGGCTCTAAGGCCCCTTTCACACTGGGGCGGTTTGCAGGCGCTATTGCGCTAATAATAGTGCCTGCAAACCGACCCGAAAGTGCCGCTGCTTTGATTCCAGTGTGAAAGCCCCGAGGGCTTTCACACTGGAGCGGTGCACTAGCATGACAGGAAAAAAAGTCCTGCTAGTAGCATCTTCGGAGCGGTGAAGGAGCAGAGTGTATTCCGCTCCTTCACCGCTCCTGCCCATTGAAATCAATAGGACAGCGCGGCTATACCACCGGCAATGCGCCTCTGCAGAGGCGCTTTGCGGTGGTTTTTAACCCTTTCTACCAATGGTAAAGCGCCGCTTACAATAACGGTGCTTTACTGCCGACGCCGCCCCCGCCCCAGTGTGAAAGGGCCCAAAAGGGACACCTTAGTTACCTTACTTAAACTGGAGAGTGCAAAATCTGGTGCATAATATAAACAAAAAAGTCAGTGCTACTACCCATACATCACATAGAAAGCAGAGATCCCCGGTGCTCGATCCACAGTCGCTGGCTGAGTAGGGAAATGAGGAAAAGATGATCTGCACTCCGGTGATTTCTCTTAAAAAGTATAATATTTATTGACAAGACACAGTGACCAAACGCAAATGAGAACAATTGGCGCGTTTCAGCCTATAAGGCCTTATGGGGCGTACACACGGTCGGACTTTTCATCTACAAAAGTCCGACAGCCTGTCCGACAGACTTTCGACGGACTTTTGGCGGACTTGCGGCAGACTTTCTTACGAACGGACTTGCCTACATACGATCACACAAAAGTCCGACGGATTCGTACGTGATGACGTACACCGGACTAAAATAAGGAAGTTGATAGCCAGTAGCCAATAGCTGCCCTAGCGTGGGTTTTTGTCCGTCGGACTAGCACACAGACGAGCGGATTTCTGGGTCCGGCGTAGTTACGACGTAAAGATTTGAAGCATGTTTCAAATCTAAAGTCCGTCAGATTTGAGGCTGGAAAAATCCGCTGAAAGTCCGGGGAAGCCCACACACGATCGGATTGTCAGCCGGCTTTAGTCCATCGGCGTCCGTCGGACTTTTGTAGAGGAAAAGTCCGACCGTGTGTATGCCCCATTAGTCATAACCACCAAAATCTGGTGCAGCTTTGCATGGTAGCCAATCAGCTTCTAACATCAGATTCTTCAATTAAGCTTTGACAAAAAACCTGGAAGCTGATTTTTAATGCACAACTGCACCAGATTTTGCACTCTCCAGTTTTAATAAATCAACCACATTGTGTCAGCTGTTTCAAAGGCTGGCCATACATGGTTCATTTTTTTTATTCAACCAGCAGGTTGAAGGAAAAAAAAGCCAAAATACTCCTCCATCTACACAAATGGGTGGATGGAGCAGTCCTCTCTTCTGGAACATCGTGTTCTGACAGCAGCACCCGCAACTGTCAGAATACACTGATCTGCACCTAATTGGCTGTAGCAGCTGATCAATAAATTTCCAATGTATCCTCTAACAATTGAATTAAAGTGGTTGTAAACCCTTAGACCCCTTTCAGACCGAGGGCGTTTTGCAGGCGCTATAACGTTAAAAATAGCGCCTGCAATCCGCCCTCAAACAGCTGCTCTATTGTTTCCAGTGTGAAAGCCCGAAAAGTCCTGCCAGCAGCTTCTTTGGAGCGGTGTGTTTACTGCTCCTCCACCGCTGCTCCCCATTGAAATCAATAGGGCAGCGCTGGGATACCACCATCAAAATGCCGCTATTGCGGCACATTGCGGGCGGTTTTAACCCTTTCTCGGCCGCTAGCGGGGGGGGGTAAAAGCGCCCCGCTAGCAGCCGAAATGCGCCGCAAATCCGACGGTAAAATGCCGCTAAAAATAGCGCCATTTTACCGCCGACGCTATAGGGGGCTTGGTGTGAAAGGGGTGTTACAGACCACTTTACCCTACAGGTAAGCCTAGATTAAGGCTTACCAATAGGTGCAAGAAATAGCTCCTTAACCTACACGGTTAAGGAGATATTTTCCTAAAAATGGGCACCGATGTCTAAAGCGCACGCGCGCCGTAGACAACGGCGCAGACGCACTGAGCATGCCGTTAGTGAAGGCGATCACGCGCGCATGCGCCAGAGTGACATCATCGCTATTCCGGCCAGTCACAGCGCCGGAGCAGCGATACCCCGAAGTCACTCCGGGTATCATGGCGGCGGCGGAGGACGTGAACGAGGGTCGCTTCGGGGGTTTCGATCTCAGGTAAGTAATTCATAATGAGCTAGTATGCTCTGCAAACTAGCTCATTATGCCTTTGTCCTGCAGGGTGTTTTTTTTTTTTGACAGGGTTTACTTCCTCTTTAATTATGTCACTGTGGCTACCAAGGACATAAGGAAGGTTTACTATGCTTCATCCCTATGAAGTATGAGAGAGAGATGAAGACCATTGAGAGTGGGACTTTATGGGCACTGTATCAGAAACAAAAAAAACGTGTAGCAGGTATCTCTCCAAGCTAACTGAATCCACGAGGGAGAGAGCGCTGCCTGCTAGCAGCTGCGTGGGCTTCCCCCTTCCTCTCCTCTCACACACATAGACACAATGAACTGTTTTCTATTGGAAGAGACTGAGAACCAATCTTCAGGAAACAGCAGCAAAGAACTGTGGAATATGAAGTCCCAACACAAGGCAGCCTGAAAGACTGTGTGAGGGTGCAGGACTGCAAATCCCAGGCTGCACTGCAGAGAGTCAAGAGGATTGTGAGAGACTAAAAAAGCACAGGGCGGACCAAGCCCAGTGGCCTTGTTTCCTGGATCCCATCGGGAGAGTAACCCTCTGTTGCTGTGTGAGGGGATTGCGGCCTACCAAGGGGCACACAGTCTGCAGCTCCAGCCTAGAGCAGCAGAACCCGCATGCTTCCAGAAGGACGCTCTGCAGCAGCGCAGAATGTCACAGAATCGGCCGATTCAACGGGTCAAAGACTGAAAGCCATCGTGACACATCTGCAGCCAGGAGAATAGGTTGATCGCTCTTTGGAGGACTGCTGAATGCGTACAGGATTGGTGAGGGGGCTTTGCCCAGGAATCTTATTGCCTTCCATAAAACACCACACCTGAATACTGTGCACAGACACCTGTTATCCGGATCACATAGAGGAGTGCTATATCACAGCACCAGCTATTTTACATTCTTTCTCATTACCCTGTTACATTGAGGGACCCTTGTCCACAGAGCTCCTACATGCCGGTGAAGAGAACAAATGCAAAGCTTTGCTACTAGAACATTAGTATTGTTGCTCTTAAAGGGGACACACGACTGGCGTTTGTATTACTTCATTGTGTGTGTATTGGAGGTACTATAGGCCTGCCTGGGGTTCCCCTTTAGCCATAGTATTCTACATCAATCAATAGCTTATTTGTGGAGTCCATTTATTCTGTGTATGTTGTTATTCTTTTATTGTTGCATAGTGTTATTGACTGTTTTGAGAACTGTTTCAACCAAGTCCTGGCTACTTATACAGGACTTGGCTGACTAATATTACTTTAAACTTTTCTCTGGTCCAAGTAAACTTGAGAGAGCAGAACTGAGTTTGTATGTTATTACTGGGTTATTCCATTAATCACATTGTTAGGTGTGCTAGATGGGCTGGGACAGTTCTTTGGTTTTGAGAGGCGGAGTAACGGGCTGAACAAACAAAAGCAGCTCCTTCGGGGGTTTTGCTATACATGTATAAAAGGTAAACATAGTAATTTATTGAAAATAGTTAAAAACCAAGTGAAAACATCAACGGTAATCATCCAAACTGCTGTGTGAGCATACCTACCCCCTAATCCAGGTAGGGACCCTCCAAAGTATTACCATTGGCAAATATGCAACATAGTCAACAAAGTCATCAAATGTTGGTAGAAAGCAGGGGGCTATGAGGGGTGCGTAGATTTACACTAGATGAACAATGAGGTGCTCAACCTGTTTCACGTTGACAATTAGCGCTTCTTCAGGAGCATAAAGGGTTAATTACCATTTCAAACCCTGTTCAAAAACAAGCACAAACAGTGTTTTAATAATAACAATTTCACGAAAATACTAACATATTGTATTCAAAATCAGTAAACCTGAATACTTACAAGCAACATATGAGGATCACGGAGAGCGAGGAACAGAGCCAGTGGCAAATATGGCCCCCCCATGGGTAGGTAGATATGGGGATACACCTAGGTAGGTAGCGTATAGATTAGGTGTATTACTCAACATATATACACATATATAACACATATATAACCTAGATTATACATACACTCTCTGCACTACATAATGGAACCCATAATTGTATATATAACACTTACAGCAAGAGGTTGTTTTATGTCGTTTTTCGGGGGATATTTGAAGCCTGACTGACTTTCAGCGTAGTCCTGGTCATCCCAGTTGGATTGATTGGAGAATAGTGCATTTACTGTCTATATTACTGATTGTATGCAGCCTCTATCCCACATGTAGTATCACAACTTCTTTCTCATGCAATTAGGGTGAAAGCACAAACATAGCCTTCTCTTTGGGGTTCCTAAGGTGCCTAGACAAGGGATACACAGACACACACTTCAAGTTGTAGAGAACCCCCCAGGGAGAAAAGGGCACAAAAGTACTATGTTATATTAACCTCCCTGGCGGTATTCCTGAGCGAGACTCAGGGTTGATTTTCTCTGCCAGGAGTGGTAACCCGAGTCACGCTCGGGGTAACATTGCAGAGCTGTCAGCGGAGTCCCCTTACCTTCACCTGGTGATCCAGTGACATCCTCCGCTGTGATTGCCGGCGAGAGCGGCATCTGACTTCCTGGTTCCGTTCCCTGCGAGCAGCAGCTGTGCATGAGGGCGGAACTGGGCGAGAAATTCAAAAGTGACACACACATTCAAAAGTGACATACATATAAAAGAGGTGATACATTGTAATCTGAGAGGATTACACTGTATCATCTCAGATCTGACACTTGATCACTGTACAGTGCCCCTTGTCTGCCATTTTACTGTCTTTTGTGCCCATAAAATATTTATAACATGGCATCAAAAAAGCGCCACTTTACTACAAAAGTGCTTCTGGACCAGTTGAGTGACAGCGACACAGAGTTGCTCGCAGAACTGAGCGATAGTGAGTCGTGGAGAGATTTGTCGTCTGACACTGACACTGATCTGGCAAGTGACAATGGTGATGATCCTGCACCTGACCTCAGCGATGTGCGCACTTGGTGCCCTATTGACTGCGATACAGACCAGGTAGCGCCCCCAAGATTCCCCTTCACTGGATCACCTGGGATGAAGGTAGATGTTGAGCATGACAACCCTCTGGCATATCTGCAATTATTCCTCACTGAGGAGGTAATTGAAAAAATTGTCACAGAGACAAATCCCTACCAAGAGCAGCAATCCGCTATGCTGCATGCCAGGTTTTCCAGAGGCAGAAAGTGGAAACTGGTGACCAAAGAGGACATCTGGCAGTTTCTGGGACTCATCATTCTTCAGGGGGTGGTGGGGAACCCGCTCCAGAAATGGTACTGGACCACCAATAAGTTACTGGCCACTCCGTTTTTTGGCACCGTGATGTCAGAATACCGGTTTTCCCTCATCATGAAGTATTTCCACTTCACGAACAATGAAGAATTTGATGAGACCACACATCCTGCGCCCAAACTAAAAAAAATCTGGGAGGTATGCCAAATTATTGTGACCAATTTCCAGCGGACCTACGTGCCGGAAAGGGACGTCATCGTGGATGAAAGTTTGATGGCCTACAAGGGACGCCTAAGCTGGATACAGTTTATTGCATCCAAAAGAGCGTGGTTTGGCATCAAATCCTACATGCTCTGTGAGTCATCCACTGGGTACATCTGGAATTCGGTCATTTACACCGGTAAAGGCACGAAGTTCAAGCCTAGGTACAGCGGCTATGGGATGGCCGCATCATCTGTCCTTACACTGCTGGAGCCATTGGTGAACCAGGGATATTGTGTGACCATTGACAATTGCTACACGTCTCCGGAACTGTATGAGGTTTGCTACAAAACAAGACTGATGCGTATGGTACCATTAGGCCTAACCGACATGACATGCCATCTATGTTTGCCAAGAAAAAACTAAAAACCAAAGAAATGGTTGCCTGGCAGAAGGGTACGATGATGACAATGCGATGGCGAGACAAGAAGGACGTGTGTCTCATGAGTACTGTGCACAATACCTCCACTGCCATGGTCCACACAAAAGGTGGGAAAGATGTGCTGAAGCCTCAAGTCGTGATAGACTATAATAACACAATGGGAGGTGTCAACAGAGCCGATCAGGCAATGACATTTTATCCGGCTATGCGCAAACAGCAAAAAAAAAATTATAAGAAGATTTTCAGGCATCCTCTGGAACAATGCCTTTGGAATGCATATATCATGTACAGAGCAAAGAGTGACAAGCCTCTTGTTCATTCTGATTTTATCTGGAAGGTGGCTGAGCAGATTTTTGTCAACCACCAGACGCCATCAGTAGCTGTGAACAGACCAGGACGACGTGCTGTTGACCTTGCCATCCCAGAACGCCTGACTGGTCGTCACTTTATGGACTACATACCGCCAACCGCAAAAAAGGCAGCACCTACCAGGATGTGCATGGTTTGCTGTTCAAAGAGAGATGGCAATAGAAAGAAAGTCCGAAAAGAAAGCAGGTTCCATTGTCCTGATTGTGACGTCGGACTTTTTGCTGTACCTTGTTTCAAAATTTATCACACTCAGGATGTTTATTGAATTTTCTTTGTTTGACAAATTTCATTATTTTGTATTACATTATTGAATAAAATTATATTATTTATTAGATTATAATTCATGATTTTGTGTTTCAAACTTTATCACATCTGGGATGTCTACTAGACTCTTGTTTGGTCAGGTTTAAGTAAGTAATTACCGTACTAAGAATTGCAGGCCTACAATACATAACACCAAATTTCCTTGCAAAAAATTGTACCGCTTTTGGTACAAAATTCCGGACATAATCATACCACCAGGGAGGTTAAGCAGGGTGAAACTTACATTATATTCTGGGTGTAGTTAGTACTACTTCTGATCTGTAGGACCCACTAGTTCGGGGTACTTTGTCGCAGTAAATGGGCTTAGCACTATATGACCATATAGTGTGACTAAACCCCCGTATTTTTTGAATATGTTCAGGTGTTTTTGACTAGCCTTGCAGGATAAATGTAATTTTTGTATGTGTGCGCTGTAATCTTTTTTTCTTTTTTTTTCTGTGCCTTGCAAACGGCGCGGTCTGACCAGTGCAGCAATGCAATCTCCAGAGCCCTTGTGGCATCTGGAGGTGCCGCACCGCAAACCATAGCAGGACATGACTGAGTCTAGCCCCGTCTGTAAACAAGAGCGGCGTCTTTAGCCACATATCTGCCCCCCCAAAAAAACGAAACAAGGGGGAGAATGACGGGGAACCAACGAGCCACTCAGTAGTCCCAATACTCCTCCATGGTCCACACCTGGTACCAAAAGACAGAAAAACAACATAGAAAGCAGTTTAATACATTTTTTTTTACATAAAGGTTGAATATATTATGAACAACAGATAGAGTGATGGATAGCTAACAAATTCGGGAAAAAACACAGGATCATTAGAGGAACGGTTTATAGGAACAGACTTCGTTTAAGCCAGGAGGCTGGGTAGCATTGAGTCTATCCAGAGTGTCTCTCTCTGGAGGATTTTTTGTCCTAATCACCCCCTCTTAGGTCTTTGGGGACCCTTTGGAGGGCTATAAATGTAACCAGCGAGGTGTCAAAGCCACGGTACAAGTCAAGATGTCTACTGACATCAAGCGGTAAAATGATCACACCAGTCAGTAGACATCTTGACTTGTACCATGGCTTTGACACCTCGCTGGTTACATTTATAGCCCTCGAAAGGGTCCCCAAAGACCAGAGAGGGGGTGATTGGGACAAAAAAAATCCTCCAGAGGGAGGATTATAGACAGCCTATGCACTCTTCTGGGACAATCCAACTGGGATGACCAGGACAAAGCGGAAAGTCAGACAGGCTTCCAATGTACCCAGCAAAACTACATAAAACAACTTCTTGCTGTAAGTGTTATATACAATTAAATTATGGGTTCCATTATGTAGTGCAGAGAGTATATGTATACTCTAGGTTATATATGTGTTATATATGTGTATATATGTTGAGTAATACACCTAATCTATACGCTATCTAGGTGTATCCCCATATCTACCTACCCATGGGGGGCCATATTTGCCACTGGCTCTGTTCCTCGCTCTCCGTGATCCACATATGTTGCTTGTAAGTATTTAGGTTTACTGATTTTGAATACAATATGTTAGTATTTTTGTGAAATTGTTATTATTAAAACTCTGTTTGTACTTGTTTTTGAACAGGATTTGAAATTGTAATTAACCCTTTATGCTCCTGAAGAATTCAAATGAGCATATGTGGGTCACCGGCGCAAAATGTTAAATAGGAAATACTTTATATAGTGTTTTAAACCTGTAAACCTTAAATACCTGAAAAATCAATTACTAATATCAAAAAATAAATGAAAAATCGGTTGCTGCAATTAAAAAGTTCACCAATGAGTGAACCAATTATTAAAACTCTGTGCTTATTTTTGAACAGGATTTGAAATTATAATTAACCCTTTATGCTCCTGAAGAAGCGTTAATTGTCAAAGCGAAAAATGTTGAGCACCTCTTTGTTCATCTAGTGTGAAGCTACGCACCCCTCATAGCCCCCTGCTTTCTACCGACATTTGGTGACTTTGTTGACTATGTTGCATATTTGCCAATAGGGATGAGCCGAACACCCCCCGGTTCGGTTCGCACCAGAACCCGCGAACGGACCGAAAGTTCGCACGAACGTTAGAACCCCATTGACGTCTATGGGACTCGAACGTTCGAAATCAAAAGTGCTCATTTTAAAGGCTAATTTGCATGGTATTGTCCTAAAAAGGGTTTGGGGACCCGGGTCCTACCCCAGGGGACATGTATCAATGCAAAAAAAACTTTTAAAAACGGCCGTTTTTTCGGGAGCAGTGATTTTAATGATGCTTAAAGTAAAAAAAAAAAAGTGAAATATTCCTTTAAATATCGTACCTGGGGGGTGTCTATAGTATGCCTGTAAAGTGACGCGTGTTTCCCATGTTTAGAACAGTCCCTGCACCAAATGTCATTTTTAAAGGAAAAAATCTCATTTAAAACTGCTTGCGGGTTTAATGTCATGTCGGGTCATGGCAATATGGATGAAAATCAGTGAGACAAACGGCATGGGTACCCCCCAGTCCATTACCAGGCCCTTTGGGTCTTGTATGGATATTAAGGGGAACCCCACACCCAAATTAAAATAAGGAAAGGTGTGGGGCCACCAGGCCCTATATACTCTGAACAGCAGTATACAGGCGGTGCAAACAAGACAGGGACTGTAGGTTTGTTGTTAAGTAGAATCTGTTTGTAATTTTGAACATTTTTAATGTGTTTAGCTCCAGCCAAAAAATCTTTTCTAAGCTTTTTGGAAAACATAGGGAAGGGTTATCACCCCTGTGACATTTGTTTTGCGTCTTTCCTCCTCTTCAGAAGATTTCACCTCACTTTTTTGTCCCAATGAAAAATGTTTTTTGAAAATTTGGGTTTTTTTGTGGAACAAGGATTGGAAAGCATCAGTGGAAAGGAGAAATTGTTTTCCCATATTAACTCTTACAGGAGAGAATTTCCCTTCCTTAGGGGTAGATTTCATCTCACTTCCTGTTGTCTCCTACCGTTTGCAAGTAGGAGTCGTTTGTAAGTTAGATGTTTGAAGGTAGGGTCCTGCCCTATATACTCAGCAGAAATTTGGGCCTTAGGTGTTGCTGTGGCCAAAACACTGTAAGCCCTCACAGGGCCCTGCTGTGAAATATTAGATCAAGAATTGTAATTACATGCCCCTGTTGAACAGGAGCTGAAAAATTAGGCCTTAGGCACTGGTGCTGGTGCCACAACACTGCAACCCCTCACAGACACTCTAGTTGGAACGCAGGAACGAGCCCTGCTGCAAAGTATTGCATCAAAAATTGTAATTACACGCCCCTGTTAGACAGGGGCAGAAAAATTGGGCCTTAGGCACTGGTGCTGGTGCCACAACACTGCAACCCCTCACAGACACTCTAGTTGGAACGCAGAAACGAGCACTGCTGCAAAGTATTGCATCAAAAATTGTAATTACACGCCCCTGTTAGACAGGGGCAGAAAAATTGGGCCTTAGGCACTGGTGCTGGTGCCACAACACTGCAACCCCTCACAGACACTCTAGTTGGAACGCAGGAACGAGCCCTGCTGCAAAGTATTGCATCAAAAATTGTAATTACACGCCCCTGTTAGACAGGGGCAGAAAAATTGGGTCTTAGGCACTGGTGCTGGTGCCACAACACTGCAACCCCTCACAGACACTCTAGTTGGAACGCAGGAACGAGCCCTGCTGCAAAGTATTGCATCAAAAATTGTAATTACACGCCCCTGTTAGACAGGGGCAGAAAAATTGGGTCTTAGGCACTGGTGCTGGTGCCACAACACTGCAACCCCTCACAGACACTCTAGTTGAAACGCAGGAACAAGCCCTGCTGCAAAGTATTGCATCAAAAATTGTAATTACACGCCCCTGTTAAACAGGGGCTGAAAAATTGTGCCTTAGGCACTGGTGGTGGCGCCCAGAACCAAAAATGTTCTTACAAGCTATCAGCGTGATGATTGAGGAGGAAGAGGATAATTACTCAGGGATAGTCACTCAGCATCAGCATAGGCAGTCTTTGAAGGGATCTGAGATTTCAAAAAAAATTATTCGGTTACATCTGCATCAGGTGCTTGGTAGCTGGTGGTGATCCAAGACTGATTCATTTTTATGAAGGTCAGCCGATCGACCGAGTCGGTGGACAGACGCACCCTGTGATCGGTTACCACGCCTCCAGCAGCACTGAATGTGCGTTCCGAAAGAACGCTGGATGCAGGACAGGCCAGTAGCTCAATTGCATACTGTGCAAGCTCTGGCCAGTGATCCATCCTCAAGACCCAGTAACCCAGAGGATTTTCGGTGGGAAAGGTGTCCAAGTCTGATCTTGCCCCTAGGTATTCCTGCACCATGTAAAACAGACGCTGGCGATGGTTGCTGGAACCGATCATACCTTGGGGCTGCGGACCAAAAAATTGTCTGAACGCATCGGTCAGACGGCCACCTTCTCCACCGCTCCTTCTTTGACTGACCGAAGCCTCAGCAACACGTTGTCCAGAAACAGGAGTTTGTAACCTCCCAGTCTCTGGGAACGCGTTGCACAGACCTTTCTGCAAGGCCTCCCGAAGATGTTTCATCCTCTGCTCCCTCTGCGATGGCAAGATAAGGTCCGCAACCTTACCCTTGTAACGTGGATCAAGGAGGGTTGCCAGCCAGTATTGGTCCTTCTCCTTGATACCACGAATACGAGGATCCTTACGCAGGCTTTGCAGGATCAGGGAGGCCATGCAGCGTAGGTTTGCTGAGGCATTCGGTCCGGAGTCCTCTGGGTCACTAAGGACAACAACGTCCGCAGCCACCTCCTCCCAGCCACGTACAAGTCCATGTGTTCCTTGGGACTGATCCCTTAAAGACTGCTGATGCTGAGTGCCAGGCTCCACCTCCATACTGACACAATCTTCCTCCTCCTCCTCCTCCTCCTCCTCGTCCTCTTCCTGTGTGATCGGCGGGCACGCAGGAACACTGTCTGGATAAAGGGGGCCTTGAGAGCTAAGGAAGTCCTCCTCTTCCTGCCTCTGTTCTGCCTCAAGTGCCCTGTCCATTATTCCACGCAGCGTGTGCTCCAACAGGTGGACAAGGGGGACAGTGTCACTGATGCATGCACTGTCAGTGCTCACCATCCTCGTGGCCTCCTCGAATGGTGACAGGACAGTGCATGCATCCCTGATCATGGCCCACTGGCGTGGGGAAAAAAAACCAAGGTCCCCTGACCCTGTCCTGGTGCCATAGTCGCACAGGTACTCATTGATGGCCCTCTGCTGCGTGTGCAGCCGCTGCAGCATGGCCAACGTCGAGTTCCACCTGGTGGGCATGTCACAGATTAGGCGGTTCTTGGGCAGGTTAAACTCCTTTTGGAGGTCCGTCAGCCGAGCACTGGCATTATATGACCGGCGGAAATGCACAGAGACTTTCCTGGCCTGCCTCAGGACATCCTGTAAGCCCGGGTACCTGCCCAAGAACCGCTGCACCACCAAGTTAAGGACGTGAGCCAAACAGGGCACATGGGTCAGTTGTCCCTGTCGGAGGGCAGAGAGGAGGTTGGTGCCATTGTCGCAAACCACCATTCCTGCCTTAAGTTGGCGTGGCGTCAACCACCTCTGAACCTGCCCCTGCAGAGCTGACAGAACCTCTGCCCCAGTGTGGCTCCTGTCCCCCAAGCACACCAGCTCAAGCACCGCATGGCATCTTTTGGCCTGCGTACTTGCGTAGCCCCTTGAACGCCTACGGAGCACCGCTGGTTCCGAGGAAGAGGCCATGGAGGAAGAAGAAGAGGAGGGGGTGGAGGAGAGAGGTGTGTCACAATCAGCATTTTGGAGGCGTGGTGGCGGAACAACCTCCAACACTACAGCACCTTGTCCTGCATCCTTCCCAGCTGCCAGCAGAGTCACCCAATGCGCCGTGAAACTTAAGTAACGTCCCTGTCCATGCCTGCTGGACCATGAGTCAGCGGTAATATGCACCTTACTGCTGACCGCCCTGTCCAGCGAGGCATGGACATTGCCTTCCACATGCCGGTAGAGAGCCGGAATCGCCTTCCGTGAGAAAAAGTGGCGTTTGGGTACCTGCCACTGAGGAACCGCACATTCCACAAACTCACGGAAGGGGGCAGAGTCTACCAACTGAAAAGGCAGCAGTTGAAGTGCTAGCAATTTTGCCAAGCTAGCATTCAACCGCTGGGCATGTGGATGGCTGGGAGCAAACTTCTTTCGGCGGTGCAGCAGCTGGGGCAGGGAAATTTGCCTGGTACAATCTGACGTCGGTGTACCAAAAGCAGATTGCCCACAAGTACTTGGCTGTGACACACCTAATTCTACACCTTCATTCCTCTCACTGCAGGTCTCAGAGAGGACTGAAGGTCTAGTGGGGTTGGAAATCTCAGCTGATGAGGAGCAAGGAGAGATCGTCTTTGTTCTTTGGTGTGGGTCTTTCAGATACGCTTGCCAACGAACTGCATGGCAGGTCAACATATGTCTGGTCAAGCATGTGGTACCCAAGCGGGAGATGTTTTGGCCACACGAGATACGCTTGAGACATATGTTGCAAATAGCAGCGGTGCGATCTGATGCACTCGTCTCAAAAAAGGCCCACACCAAAGAACTTTTTGAATAACGCGCAGAGACTGCAGCGCCCTGCACATGTGGAGCTTTGGGGTGTGATGCAGTCAATGTGCTGCCCTTAGGCTGGCCCCTGGAGGGCATCCTGCCTAGTTGGTGATGTGCCACCTCCTCCTCCTCCTCCTCCTCCTCCTCTCTCCTATCAGGCACCCACGTTGAGTCAGTGACCTCATCATCCCCTCCCTCCTCATCACTGGAGCAAACCTGGCAGTATGCTGCAGCAGGGGGAGCATGACTGCCAGATTGCTGTCCTTCTTGGGCACCCCCTCTGTCCGTGCTCATGTTACTGCCTTCATTGAGCTCAGTATCATCATCAGAGCCTTCCAAACGCTGGGCATCCTCCTGGAGCATGTACCCAACACTGTGGTCAAACAGTTCGAGGGAATCCTCATGAGGACATGGTGGAGCTAGGGAAGGAGTCACTGATGACATTGAGCTGAGGGAAGAGGCCGCTGCTTTGCCAGACAAAGCACCCTGGGCATGGGTGAGAGAGGATGAGGAGGATGAGGACGGCTTGGTCATCCACTCGACCAAGTCTTCCGCATGTTGCGGCTCAACACGGCCAGCTGCCGAAAAAAAGGCCAAGCGTGTCCCATGGCCACGTGCTGATGAGGATGCACCGTCTCCACGACCAGCACTAGACACAGAGCCTGCTTGCCCTCTCTTATTGGCTTGTGACTGTCTGCCTCTCCTTCTTGGCCTTCCAGACATACTAATGGCCTGTAGCTGCACTAAGCTGGGATAGAACACCTGTAATTTTCTTCAGGTAGCTTTATATACTGTAACCAGACAAGCCTGCCTGTCAGTAGGAAGATAACAGGAACGGATCTAGCTGAACACTGTGAGCAGGACGTACTGCACTAAATGTATATAGCAGGAACGGATCTAGCTGAACACTGTGAGCAGGACGCACTGCACTGAATGTAAATAGCAGGAACGGATCTAGCTGAACACTGTGAGCAGGACGCACTGCACTAAATGTAAATACCAGGAACGGATCTAGCTGAACACTGTGAGCAGGACGCACTGCACTGAATGTAAATAGCAGGAACGGATCTAGCTGAACACTGTGAGCAGGACGCACTGCACTGAATGTAAATAGCAGGAACGGATCTAGCTGAACACTGTGAGCAGGACGCACTGCACTGAATGTAAATAGCAGGAACGGATGTAGCTGAACACTGTGAGCAGGACGCACTGCACTAAATGTAAATACCAGGAACGGATCTAGCTGAACACTGTGAGCAGGACGCACTGCACTGAATGTAAATAGCAGGAACGGATCTAGCTGAACACTGTGAGCAGGACGCACTGCACTGAATGTAAATAGCAGGAACGGATCTAGCTGAACACTGTGAGCAGGACGCACTGCACTGAATGTAAATAGCAGGAACGGATCTAGCTGAACACTGTGAGCAGGACGCACTGCACTAAATGTAAATACCAGGAACGGATCTAGCTGAACACTGTGAGCAGGACGCACTGCACTGAATGTAAATAGCAGGAACGGATGTAGCTGAACACTGTGAGCAGGACGCACTGCACTAAATGTAAATACCAGGAACGGATCTAGCTGAACACTGTGAGCAGGACGCACTGCACTGAATGTAAATAGCAGGAACGGATCTAGCTGAACACTGTGAGCAGGACGCACTGCACTGAATGTAAATAGCAGGAACGGATCTAGCTGAACACTGTGAGCAGGACGCACTGCACTGAATGTAAATAGCAGGAACGGATCTAGCTGAACACTGTGAGCAGGACGCACTGCACTGAATGTAAATAGCAGGAACGGATCTAGCTGAACACTGTGAGCAGGACGCACTGCACTGAATGTAAATAGCAGGAACGGATCTAGCTGAACACTGTGAGCAGGACGCACTGCACTGAATGTAAATAGCAGGAACGGATCTAGCTGAACACTGTGAGCAGGACGCACTGCACTGAATGTAAATAGCAGGAACGGATCTAGCTGAACACTGTGAGCAGGACGCACTGCACTGAATGTAAATAGCAGGAACGGATCTAGCTGAACACTGTGAGCAGGACGCACTGCACTAAATGTAAATACCAGGAACGGATCTAGCTGAACACTGTGAGCAGGACGCACTGCACTGAATGTAAATAGCAGGAACGGATCTAGCTGAACACTGTGAGCAGGACACACTGCACTAAATGTAAATAGTCTAGATAGAAGATAACAGGAACGGATCTAGCTAAACTGAATACAGTGTATATATATATATGCAACACCTGGGATGCATATATATACACAATACACTGTAAGTGCAGCTAACTGACTGACTGTTCTGCCTAATCTATCTAACTCAAATCAAATGACACTGTCTCTCTCTCTCTCTATCTCTCAGCACACCGGAACACACACTACACAGGGCCGCCGTGCAGGCGGCCTTATATAGTGTGGGGTGTGTACTAAATCCCCTGAGCCATAATTGGCCAAAGCCACCCTGGCTTTGGCCAATTACAGCTCTCTCTACTGACGGCGCTGTGATTGGCCAAGCATGCGGGTCATAGTGCATGCTTGGCCAATCATCAGCCAGCAATGCACTGCGATGCCGCAGTGAATTATGGGCCGTGACGCGCCACACGAATTTGGCGCGAACGGCCCATAACGTTCGCAATTCGACGGACGGTCGAACAGCCGATGTTCGAGTCGAACATGGGTTCGACTCGAACACGAAGCTCATCCCTATTTGCCAATGTTAATATTTTGGATGCTCCCTACCTGGATTAGGGGCTGGGTATGCTCACACAGCAGTTTGGGTGATCAATGTGTCCATTAGACTTTTGTTGAATAGGGACAGCCACACACTCATTGATAATCGGCCAGTCCTGCTGAAGGATTGAGCATTGATTTATGGTTGTTAATTTTCTAGGATATGAGATTGCTTGATTTGGCTGTCTAAGACCTTGACGGCCGTTAATTGTTGGAATCAAAATTGGAATTGTGATAAACAATGATTGTTGGGTGAGAATGGGGGTGATCGCTGATGTAGAAGTGTTGTTTTGTTTTCATATGCATATTTGAGACATTTGGGGAGAAGATGTAGCTATCTAGCGATTCTCAGAGTGGAGGAGCTGCGCTTTTTTAGCAGAGAAATTCTATTTGTGTTGAGTATTTGTACTTTAACCCTTTAAGCCGGCCATAGATGGTTCGATGGTCCCTTTTGAACCAGCTGAGACTCAAATCATTTATGGGAAGTCTGAATGTACCCATCCATCGATCGATTAGAGTACAACCAGCATGTCGGATTCTCAGCATGCGATTATTGTCAGCCACTAGCAATAATCACTGCTCTCTCTGTGTTCTTCCGGCAGGGGGAATTGACTGTGGTTACAGGAAAGAAATTCGCTCCATCTATAGCCTGCCTAAGTGATTGAGTTGATGAATAAGTGCTGATGCTGATTATTATTAACAGTCTGGCTATGAACAGTCAAACATCATCATCTAAAAATCTGTGTCTAATGACATAAGACTTATCATGCAGTTTTCCTGTATTTTTAAAACATGGAGTGTACTTACGGTCCGAAGGATCTATGCACTGAGCACCTAGAAATGGGCAAAAAAAAAAGGAAGAGTCAAAGGCTGTAGTCTAAAGTGATATATACAATAAACTATATATAAATAAGTGTGTGTGTGTGTGTGTATACATAACACACACACACATTTTGTAAATTTTTAGCTGTATATGCTAACTTTAAAATATTGGAATAAATAACAACTGGCATTGTTTTTTTTGTTTTGTTTTGTTTTCCTGTGATCTACATATAGTCAATCACAGTTCATTTAGATTTGGTATGTAATCTGTGTACAATCTGCCTTTCAGGTCTTTTGCATGTACATAATTCAATAAAATATCTCCCACACTTTCTTCTATACTCTAAAGCCGACCTGCAGGCTGAACAAAAAACATCTAACAGATTTCTCCATCCACACATGAATAAATCTCCAGCGGCCGCCATAGTATTTTCACAGCCAGTTCCACCAGCTGTCAAAATATCTGGACAGCATCTACATCTGTTTGGATGCAGTTGCTGTTCCGCTGAGAATTTTCCGACCAGCTTCTAAAATTTTTTAGTCGAGTAATGCAAGAAGCAGCTGGCAGGGCCAACCACTGATTGAGTTTTGCCGCTTAATCGCAAACCAGCTGAAATCAGTGTATGGACAGCTTAAAGTGGAGGTTCAGCCAAACACTAACTATACTTAATTCTAATTCCACCCTCATCTGTGTATCCTGTAAAGGAGGGGTTATCAACCCCCCGGGCCACTGCCCACTACCGGGCTGTGGCCTGTTTGCAGCCGGGCCACGAAGGTTGCACTGTCTGACATCGTCTCTCACTGCCCACCCACATCACCGCTGTTCCGCCCTCACAGTGGGGCAGATTGTCACACTGCTCTTCTGCCCACGCAGCGTGGCAGAACACACCACTACACTGCTGGAGGTGAGGCAGAGGAGCAGAGAGATGAGATAATCTCTCACCGCCCGCCCATCACTGCTGTTCTCCCTCACTACCCACTACTTCAGGCTTGCCTCTGAACTAATGCGCACGCCTGTGCTGCCACCACTGCATTGACAATCTTCATGTGGTGGCAGGTGACAAACCACATCTGGTGGCAGGTGACAATCCACATCTGTTGGCAGGAGACGTGGCAAATGGCAAGCTGCATCTGATGGCAGGCGACGTGGCAAGTGAAAATCCGCATCTGGTGGCAGGCAACGTGGCAAGTTACATTCTGCAAGTTTGACTGATCTTCCATTTTCAGTGTTTCCTCATGGTTTAAGTGATAGAGCTCAAAAAATCTTAATGTTTTCAGTGCTGGCCTTGTACTGAAAGGTAAAAATGAACAAAATACGAAGAACATCTAAGAAACCTGAAAGATCCAGACTAGTGCTTGTTCACTGGAGGACTAAAACTCCCTTTATACCAGAAATAGCTCTTTTGTGGTAATTTACTAAGGTATAGAGAATGTCTATTTAGAGAAGTGATGTTCATTTAGCTTAGTGAATAAAGCAAACTTTGAATACCCTATCTTGTGTAAAGGAAGTAAATACAGGGTTTTCCTTACACAGGGAGGTTGATTTACAAATAAGGCAAATATACTGTGCACTACTAGTGCAGTTGCTCTAAATCTGCGGGGAAGCTCTGAAATGAGGGGAGGCCCTGCTGATTTCTATCATCCAATCATTCCTTGCATGTTCCCTTTAGATCTAGAGCAACTGCACTTGCAGTGCACAGACTATTTGCCTTTAGTAAATCAACCCCATAGTAGGATGGCTGGAGTAAATGCAGTTTCCATTTATTTACTAATCTAAGTGAACATCTACTTTGCTGGGTGCTCTTTTAGTAAAACAACTCCATTGACTGGAGTTGGAGCATCAAGGTTATGAGCAAATGTTGGGAATGTAAATAATGAGTGGGAGTATCATGTCATTTGCATCACCACATAACCATTACATTGGAGTCTGTAGGCACACAACTTTAGGTGTCCAAAGCAACATCCCTCTGCTAGGATCTTTTTTACACAGAATATTTTTTATAAATGACTGTTCCTAACCTATTTTAGAATATTGTTACAATGTGTAATAGTATGAATCCATGTGAAATTAGCTTTAGTTAAAAGACTGCATTTTCCTCTGGTAATAGACAAATTTTGCTGGATATTTATACAGGGAGAGGCCCCTCTTTACTTTGCCACCTATAGTACTGGCCTAATGTGCCTATTGCATCCAGTTCTTGCACCCAATTTACATAAAGAAGAGACCCACTGCTGTAACTACTGAATTGAATCATAGGCACAGGAAGAGTGACAGTTAGCTCTAGATTCTATAGCTTTAGTGGTGCTTTAATAGGGCAAAATTCAATACATCCTTTAAGCAAAGCTGGAAATACACAAATTTATATTAAATATTAAAATGATTCTGTATGAGTGAGAGATATACTGTAACTAAATTATCTGTACAAATACCGAGGGTTAAGCTGTAATATTCAAATATAAAGTACTAGTTTAGGAATTATTTAGCACTGACTTATAAATTGCAATCTGCAGAAACTTACCTGCATACTCGACAAGAACAGCCAATGCAATGACAAAGTGTAGCTTCATTTGTGCTGGTATATCTGGTCCTGAATATGAGCTGAATACCTTATCAGACCAAAGACCATAAATGCAGAAATCTTCACTTACAGCTGACCTTATAGATAAGGGGGTGCGAGCAAACCATAAAGTAGACCAAATGATCAGAAATTGCAAAAAGTAATATGATGCCAAAACCCCAGGACTGTCCTAATTGGCCAAGGCTGACTTACCTTTTTAACTTGTTTGGTGCCCACTTCCTGTCAGTCAGGTTCTAATTTCACAACAGTCTTCAGTTCATGAGAATGTACACGGCCTGCAATTTTTAACATAGGAATGTGACTGATCAGACCAAGTGTCCCTGTTCACATGTGAAAGAGAGACCTACCTTACCCCCAGGTCACACTTCTAGCATAACCCACACACAACAATGTGCGTCTCTGGAAATTTTCTATATTTTTAACAAGCCTTTAAAAAAATATTACATTTTTTAATCATATTTAGCTGTGGATGACACTAGAAGGCTTGTTGAACAAAGCAGTGCAGAATGCAATAAGCTACGTTACCAAACAATCACAACACATTTTCCTATTATTCTGACTGCAATAACCTGAGTACATACCTCCCAACTGTCCCTGATTTCAAGGGACTGTCCCTGATTTGGAACAATGTCCCTCTGTCCCTCATTCCTCCTCATTTGTCCCTCATTTTGGTCTGATCTATATAGTTGTATATAAAATGCACTTTTTATCTATCAAAAAGTGTTTTTCAGCGCTAAACCTTTCATCTGATTTCTAAATTGCTGCATTTGTAAATTCCAAAAGCCAATATAAAGGAATAGTAGTGGTAAAAAAGCACTTGTAGGTTTAACCAATCTTGATTTTTTGTACAATTTCCCTTTAAGGGGGCGTGGCAAGGGGTGTGTCCTATGCCAGCATACTTTTGCTGATAGGTGTCCCTCATTCCCATCTCAAAAAGTTGGGAGTTATGTGAGTGTGAGCGGTTCAATTATATCTAAACCCCCAAAAATTATTATATTGCAGCTTACCAGTTCTTATTGGTGCTGGCTGCATTGGTTTTCTTTTTTTCTAAGAACATTTTCAGCAGGTACAGAAGATACTTGTTGATCTTGTAGGGCCATTGTAACTTTCTTAGAGCTAAAAACACAGCACAAACATCCTTATATTTCTTGCGAAACTACTAGTCTCATCAATCCCCTATATGCTGGAAATGAACAAAGGCTGATGTTTGAAGTCCAGCCTGTGTGACAACCATTATCATAGATACTATGGAGAAACTATTATAACAACAAACGCACAGGAAGCCTGTTATTTGCAGAATTACCAGGTGAAACAAGTCTGAAAAATGAAACCAATTACAACTCTCTCATCTGAGGACTGGCATTTTGCAACACATAAAAACAAATTATGCTTTTGGGTTTAGATACTTCATTTAAATATGTATATATTTTTTCCTACGGTGGCTAAATACAGATTAAAGAGGAAGTAAAGTTCCATTTATTGTTTGTACCTATAGGTAAGACTATAATAAGGCTTACCTATAGGTACTCTAAATATCTTGTAAATGTGCGCCATATAAGAGATAATTACTGTATATGCAGCAGATTAGGTCATCGGCGCATGCGCTCTAAAGGAACATCCTCCCGTGCCGTTTCTTCAGAACCCTGTGCTGTAACGGGCGGCTCCCGCATGCATGCGCGGGAGTGATGTCAGGCGGCTCCGGACAGTCACACAGCCAGAGTCAACGGACCCAGAAGGAAGACAGCAAAGATGGATGCAGCCTCCAGCAGTGAAGACGAGGGCTTCATTTGCTGGTAAGTGTAACATAATGTGCTAAATGGGGTGCTAGAATCGGAGCTCCAGGGGTTACATTAGTGTATGTGTAGGCAGCTGTGGTGCAGGGCAGCCTAGTTGGCAGCTAGAGGTAGTGGGTTAGCAAGTGTATATTCTCATTTTCAATGCCTATTTGCATACCTCCCAACTTTGGAACTTGAGAATGAAGGACACCTAGGGATGGAAAAGACATGCGGAGCGCATCGCGCCAATAATGGGCGTGGCTTAAATGCGTTGAATTTTGAGGTGGCTTAAAGGAACATGGTTAAATAGAGTCTAAAGCGGTATTAAACCCACAAGCAAACATTTATTATATTTCAGCTTACAAATTCTTAGATGTGATGGCTGCATTAGTTTTCTTTTTCTTTCTATTTTAGGCTTTCTTCTATTTTCACCTGGTGATCCAGCCAGTATGTTTTTTTGTTTTTCAAAAGAACAAGCTGTCCTGCAGATGTAGCCATTAGAGAGTTGAGACAAACCATTTACCATTGACAGGGGTGCTTACAATGATCAGCTTTTTTTTTATTTATGTAAGACCTTTATCTCGAAAGAAAAAATATGTTTTCTGCAATTGCTTATAAAGTATTAGTGTATTTAAATCTTCTAGTCCATCTAACACTCCCTTCCTTCCAGACTGACAATGTTGCTGTTCAAAGGTGCCCCCATTGCTCTTTCATCCAGAGTTGTGTCTCACTAATACAGGAGGTGTGTTTCTGACCAGATCACCAGGTGAAAATTAAAAAAAAAAAACAAATGCAGCCACCACATCTAATGATTACTAAGCTGAAATATATTACATTTTTGATTTTGGGTTTATTACGGCTTTACAGTGGTATATACTGTACACAGTCCGCAGTCCTCATACCCACAAAATACTCCTTAATTTCTGTGCTATGAATGAGAGGCCCGCTGACATAAACCTACACCATGTATACACTCATATACAGTTACGGGCTGAGGTATACTTAGTCACCCTTTATATCAGAATCTCCCCTTCACATCAGGTGCCCCCTTCACATTAAAGTCCCCTCCTTCACACCAGTAGTTCCCCTTTACATCAGAATACCCCTTATATTAAGAGCCACCCTTTCACATCAGAGTCCCCTTTTACAGCAAGAGTCCTCCTTTACATCTGCAATGGCCCTTAAGAGTCCCCCTTTAACATTGGTAGTCCCCTTTAACATTGGTAGTTTACAATTGCATCAGCAGTCTTCCCTTGACATCAAGAGCCCCCCTTTACATCAGACACTGAGGGGTGTTAGGAGGGGTGATCCAGGGATATGAAATCCATAGACAGCTATGAGGGAGATAGTGCAGGCTGGATTACAGTGAAGTGGAGGGAGTTGGGCTGTGGACAGGAGAAGTATCCGGGGAATGGAGGAGCCCAGGAGTCTATCAGGAACTTGTGGCAGGGAAAGGGTGCAGTGCAGACATTTAGTGAAGAGGGAACAGAGGTCTGCTGTGTGGGGACAGGAGTGACTGATAACAGGGAAGAGGAGATGAGTATTAGGATCAGAGATGCTGTAGGGGGAGGAGAACAGTAATCAGAGCTGGAGGACTTGAATCACTGATTGCAGGGAGAGGAGTAGCGGAGCTGGAGCTGTCAGTGGTGGGGAATGAGAGGAAAAAAAGCAGATGAGCCGGACTGAGAGGAGAGCTTGCAGGGAGGAGAAAGTGTGTAGGTGCAGCCGCAGGGGGGGGAGAGATCACCTACCAGATCGGCTGCAGGGATTGAGAATCGGGGCACCGTTTGCTGACCTTTCCATTGCTGGGAGGAGATGAGGGTGGGTAAGCAAACTGTAAAGTTCCAATGTGACAGTGGCAATGCAGGAGTGCTACAGTGACATCATGAAGCTGGAGAGGAATGAGAGCCCTGAACAGTCCATACACCCTCCACGTACCTTTCCTTCACAGTCACCGCTGGCTGCAGTCCTGCCTTCTGCTCTCAACGCTTCCTGAGAGAGTCAGGCAGACAGGCATCCCCTCCATATCACTCCGCCAGGGAGAGCTAGGCTGGGGGCCGGAACTTTAAACTAACTGTCGGCAAATGCGGCTCTAGCTGCCTCCGCCCCTACATTAAAAAAAAGAGTTCCCGCTCTGCTACTGCCTCCTGGGGCCCCACTGATGGAAGGATGGGGCCCGCAAATGTTATTTAATGATTGGTAAATCTAGGAGCTGGTCACAAGCCTTGAAAATTGCCTGCACTTTACAAGAGTGAGTGGCAGTGGAGGCAATGCGGGAAACAGCTCAGCTGAGCGGGACTGCGGGACATAAGTCCAAATCCGGGGCTGTCCCACAGAATCCGGGACTGTTGGGAGGTATGCCTATTTGATATGTTTATGTGTATATATGTTCAGAGCTGTTTGGCCTCTATATTGTCTCCAGCACCATTTTGGAGAAGCCTGGTGTCCTGATAGGACAAGCAAATCTCGAGAGATTTGGTCACCCATTTTTGGGTGGATACTTGATATAAGAAAGCCCAGCCACCTTTTAAATTCAGTTCATGTGTGTGTATAGACAGGAACAGAGATCCCTGCTTGTCAGGGAAAGTTAGGAGAAGATAGGGAGAGTGTTCCGGCCTGTGAGTGATAGCTTAGGGTTCCTACGGAGTCCTGTATCAACAATCCTGGTCGGATGAAAGACTCCCCATTGCAGATAATAAATCTGGTGTTCTCGCTGAAGGGAGGGACAAGTGTATCAGATGCCTATATCCATCTGCTGAAGGAATACCGCTGTTACCGGGTAACGTGTGTGAATATCAGCCTCTACAGATACGCATTGTGTGCTTGGGTTTATACTGTGTCAGTCAGTGGAAAGTGCCTATAGTGCTGACGAATACAACTACCACTTACATCAGATGTGACTGTGCTGTGTATCTATGCCTCCATGCTTGGAGTGAAACTACTTGCATTACTGCTGTAAATACTCTTTCTACTACCGTTTCTCCGGTAATAAGTGTTGCCTGGTTTATAAAGTCAGTACGTGTGATTCCCTCTGTGAAGTGGTTATACCCTACACCCGCTTACATATGTACTAAAGAGGAAAATGTCTGCTACACAGTTGCTAGTAACAGGCCATTCTCAAGCAGTAGCAGTGAAGGAGTTCAGTCAGCGCACTGGAGAGGGACTAAGTTTGAGGCTTGTGCGAGGACAGGTGAAACTGTTGTCCGTGTGTCTGCTGTGATGCATACGGTCTGCTTTACAGTGGGGTCCATTGATGCCGAGCAGTGCCCGGTTGGCAGCAATGAAGGAGTTAACGTGCAGCATGGAAAGAGCATGCTGGGAAGGCCTGCACAGCAGGAGGAGCCACCGCCAAAAAATCAGCCAGTCTGGGGACTCCGCCCGCAGTCTGCCAATCCGGTGAGTGGGGAGAAGCTGTGACATCACTTCCCCTGCCAGGTTAGCTGAGAGAGAGACTGCAAGAGAACCAGTGTTTTATTTACAAGAAGATGAAGAGTTTAGAGCTTGAGGCATGATATTTTCTTCTAGTTTCTGTCCAGGTGTATGCGATGCACCCATTAATAAAGGATTAGATATGATGAAATTTATGGGAGTGCCACCAGTGAAAGGCGCTAGAGGATTCTAGTCCTGGTGGGAACAATGGTGAAAAGAGTGGCGAGATGAGTTTCCTGAAGTATTTAGTGGAGTCCCAAATAGTAAGTGTGTGGGGGGGTCGCCTTAAGTGACAGGGGCACAACAAAATGTCTCCAGATTCACCCATAAGGAAGCTTGTTGTGAAGGGTATAGAGGAATTAGTGGGGTGATTTGTGCAGCCGTAAAGTATTTACCAATGTTAGGGACTCTAGGTCCACCTTGCCATTTAAGTGTAAACATTGTGAATCTGGAAACACGTGGTCTTGCATTAGACCAAATAATCAGATGATATGGTTATGGAAAAGTTTTAAGGCATAGGACAGGATCAGGAGAGGGAGTGCTTATGGCTATAGTTGGTCGCACTGATCGTTTAGGAAAAACCTGGCATGCTGGTTGTACAAAATTCAATTAGTAAATTTACTCCTGTACAACCAGCCTGTCCATACATGGATCAAAATCCGCACGGTTCTGGCTGAACCAGCCAAATTTTGATCCATATATGGCCACTGTAAGACTGTCATTTTGGTTGCATTAATTTTCCCCAACCAAGATAAGGCAAGGCGGGACCAGGAGGAGATAAGTGTTTTAAGTCGTTGGAATGTTGGGATGTCATTAGCTGCGTTGAGGGTATCTTGTGTACGGGTGAGGTGTTTTCCCAAATAATGTAGGTGGGAAGTACACAAATCGAACGTTTTGTCTTAAAAACTCCTCAATCGCACCTACAGGCACCATTCCGATATGTATGTTTTCCGCCAGCGATTCTCTAACATGCAGAAGTGATCAGAGGGATTAATTAGCCACTCGATTACTTCTGCGGGTGGCGGAATGGGTCCCACCCCTCTCCCGCTGCCGCCTCTACTGGACGATCGCGGTGCCCAAGAGCACTGCGGCCGGCCGCAATGGCTACCCTGAACAGAAAGAGGGAAACTGATGTCGTTCGCACTCTCTCTGTAACTCCGGAAACCGGTACCAACGAGTTATGTTGTCACTTCCGGTTCTGCCACCAGCGGCCAGGCAAGCAGCCGATCAGACCAATCTGATCGGCTGCATGGGAAGCTAGAGGAGAGATTTGGACCCCAGATCTGTCCATAAAGAGGACCTGTCACGGCCCATGCTGTCAAAAGGGATGTTGTTCATCCCTCATGATAGCAATAAAGGTAATCCCCAAAAAAAAGTGTAAAAAAAAATAAATACATATTTTGTATATAATAAATAATAGATTTTTTTTTTTTTTTTAAAGCGCCCCATCCCACCGTGCTAATGCAAACACATACGTTACTCCCGCGCACATATGTAAACAATGATCACACAACACATGTGAGCTATTGTCGTGAACGTCAGAGTGAGAGCAATATTTCCAGCAGCAGACCTCCTGTGCAACTCTAAACTGGTAACTTGTAAAGGCATCTAAAGCGCCGCCTATGGACAATTTTAAGCACCATAGTTTGCCGCCATTCCACGGGCAGACACAATTTTAAAGCTTGACATGCTAGGTATCTATTTACTCGGCATAACATCTTCTTTCACATTTTACAAAATTATGGGGTTTTTTTATACAAAATTATGTTTTTTTTTAATACAAAATTGCGTTTGAAAAACCACTGTGCAAATACCATGTGACATAAAAAATTGCAACACCCACCATTTTATTCTATAGGGCTTCTACTAAAAAATATATAATATTTGGGGGCTCTAAGTCATCTTCTAGCAAAAAAAAATAGATTTTTACATGCTGGAGCGAAGTGTTAGAATTAGCCCAGATAGCAAGTAGTTAAGCATGGAGAATAAAATAGGTAATGTAGTGTGTGTTTACGTTAAGGTTAAGAGCTAATCATCATTGAACATACTTATTTAAATTGATTGGGGCCCTAGATCAATGACCCGAATATCAGGGTTAGATCTTATTTGCAGGGCCCAGCCCTCCTGTACTTGGCCCGGGCCCCATCTGTTTAAAAGGGGGGCCCGGCACCTGCTGAGCAGGAGGGCCAGCTGTACTGTCAAAATGTAGATACCAATCCTCTTCTGCCTGCTCCTGCAGTGCTGCCAGCTTCTCCTCCTCTTTCTCCCTCCTGTAAGTGAGAAATAACTTGTTAATATAACAACTTTGTGAAAATTGCAAAGAATTTTGTGAAAATTACAATTTCAAAAAACTCACCATGCGTCTTACTAAATACCTTGAAATGTCTACTTTACGAAAAAGGGTCATTTGGGGGTATTTGTACTTTCTGGGCTTGTTAGTGTCTCAAGAAATGAGATAGGCTACCATAGTTTGTAGACTCTATAACTTTCACAAATACCAAATAATATACACTTATTTTGCTTATTTTTACTAAAGATATATAGCAGTATAAATTTTGGCCAAAATGTATGAAGAAAAATTACTAATTTGCAAAATTTTATAACCAAAACAAAGAAAAATGCATTGTTTTTACAAAATTTTCGGTCTGTTTTCATTTATAGCACAAAAAATATAATAATAAATACCACCTAAAGAAAGCTCTATTGCTGTGAAAAAAAAGGACAAACATTTCATATGGGTACAATGTTGCATGACTGAGTAATTGTCATTCAGTGTGAGAGCACTGAAAGCTGAAAACTGGTCTGGTTAGGAAGTGGGTTTAAGTGCCCAGTGGGCAAGTGGTTAAGAGGGCGTGACATGGGTGCGTCTTATGCCTACATACTTTTGCTAATAGGTGTTCCTCATTCCTATCTCAGAAAGTTGAGAGGTATGGACACTGGGATAGGAGTGACAGATGGCTGGCTGCACTGTTTATGCACACTACATTGGTAGGCTAGTGATCAGGGACACTGTAAGCTGACTGACACTGGTGTGTGTGTTTAAAACTGTGTAACAGCCACTGAAGGCACTAACGCTTTCTTTCTCTTTTCTTTGTTTACATATATGATTGGACACAGCGATCACACGGTACAGGACCAATTTCTGGTTTGATATAGGGTGGATAAGGCCAATGTAAATTTGTTGACTAATGTGGATGGGTTGGCTGTGATTGTGTTGTAATAGGTGTGATATAGAGGGTGTGGGCGTTAAGTAGATTAGCTAACATAGAGCCTGGTTTATTGGTTCATGCATAAAGTTTTCCCCAGGACCATTGTAGATGTTTTTCTGCTTTGTAAGTTCCACTGTGGTCATGTCAATTTGTTTCCTTAATGGGGTTGTCTGCTACAATTTAAATTGCACCTCAAGTTGTGTGAGTTGAGAGTGAAACGATTGCTGGCAGCAGCTGGACTCTGACAGGAACAGTCATGCACTGTTAGAGCCCTTTCACACTGGGGCGGTTTGCAGGCGCTATTGCGCTAATAATAGCGCCTGCAAACCGACCCGAAAGTGCCACTGCTTTCATTCCAGTGTGAAAGCCCCGAGGGCTTTCACACTGGAGCGATGCGCTGGCAGGACGGTAAAAAAAGTCCTGCTAGCAGCATCTTCGGAGCAGTGAAGGAGCGGAGTGTATACATCTCCTCCACCGCTCCTGCCCATTGAAATCATTGCCGGCTATACCGCCGGCAAAGCGCCTCTGCAGAGGCGCTTTGCGGTGGTATTTAACCCTTTCTCGGCCGCCAGCGGGGGGTAAAACCGCCCTGCTAGCGGCCGCATACCGACGGTAAAACGCCGCTAATAATAGCAGCGTTTTACCGCCGACGCCCGCCCCAGTGTGAAAGGGCTCTTAGAGCTCCGCTCTCTGTGAGGAGAAAAGCTACTAAATAACCGGAGCCCACCGGTCCCAGGCACACAGATACACACCAGACAATTCCTGGAACACAGAGGTATCATTTGGAGCAAAAATTATGGTGTTAGGAGGCATCCGCACCAAAAACAAAAAATCCTCCATTAAGGAAACCAAAGCGCGCACTACAGCTAAAATGGCGTCGATACCTTCCTCCTCAAAAGCCTCAGCTCTCTCACAGAAACACCAGCCTTTACAGACAGCGTCTCCTGGTGAGTCAGACTCAGAAATTATTGACATACAGTCTATTTCACAAGATCCCCCTGCCTCTCCAGCACTATTAAGGCAATTTGAAAAAATGCTTAACAAAGCTCTGAGGCAAACTTCAGAACATATCACTAAAAGCCTCACAAAAGAGATAAGGGAGCTGGGCTGCCGCACAGAAGCGCTGGAAACCAGAGTGGATGAAATGGAAATTACAACACAGGAATACATGTATGAACTGGATAATCTTAAGGAGGAAAATATAGCTTTACAAACAAAATTAGAAGATTTTGAGAATAGAGCTAGACGCTCCAATATTAGAATCAGAGGTATCCCAGAGTCAGTGACAGACCTGCAAACTACCATTACTGCCTTATTTCAGGATCTTCTGCCTACATTGTCAGCAGACTGTTTTAAAATAGATAGAATCCATCGCACTCTTGCACCTAAGAAAGCAGAAGGTCCACCACGCAATATAATCGCAAAATTTCATTTTTATCGTACTAAGGAGAATCTGCTAGCAGCAGCAAGAGAAAGAAATGACTTATCTTTTCAAGGACAGAAGTAACAACTATTTGCTGACCTTTCTCAACTCACTATAAACAAACGCAGAGCAATGAAACCCCTACTTCTGATATTACAAAATCATCACATAAACTACCAATGGGGTTTCCCCTTTTCTATACGTTTTGCATGCAAAGGCTCAAAATTCATCTGCAGAACAGAGGAAGAATTACAGCATACTCTACAAAATCTGCATTTATTGGATACCGTTTCTAACACCAGTTCCCCACGCAGAAGATCAGCGTCATCTTCTTCACAAAAATCCCCCAAACTTTCAGGAAACTACGGAATCAATTCCCACTCTCACAAGAGAAGCCGTTTGAATTCCCCTTCACAACAAATTGTAGAAGCCATGGACTAAATAATATACCGTATATACTCGAGTATAAGTCGTTCCGAGTATAAGTCGAGGCCCTAATTTACCACAAAAAAATGGGAAAAACTTATTGACTCGAGTATAAGACGAGGGTGAGAAATGCATAGTTACTGTAAGTGGAAAAGAGGGTCAACAATGCCCATTTGCAGCCTCACTGTGCCCATTTGCATGCCTCACTGTGCCCATTTGCAGCCATAGGTCCCCCGAACTTCAAACTCGGTAGTTAAGGGTTCCTAGATGCCCCCTAGCTGCAGCCAAAATTTGGGGTCTCTGAACCCAACGGTTACCAAAATGACATTGCTGCAGATGGACACAGTTGACCGAATTTGGGGCACCGTATCTTGGGGCCACTTAGTGCTAAGAACCCCACATTTGGTGTGCAAACCCAGTGGAACTAGCACCATAAAATATCCAAAGCTGGGGTTTCTAGCACCAAGTGCCCCCGAGATACAGGGCCCCAAAAATCGGTTCAGAAAATATCAAGCACTTTTCTGTAGCAGAGAATGACATTTTCTGAACCGGCTTTGGGGCCCCGTATCTCTGGGCCACTTAGGTCTAGGAACTCCATCTTTGAATATGTTATGGTACCAGTTCCACTGGGTTTGCATACCAAATCTGGGGTTCCTATCACTAAGTGGCCCTGAGATACGGGGCCCCAAATTCGGTTCAGAAAATGTCAAGCACTTTTCTGCAGCAGAGAATGACATTTTCCGAACCGAATTTGGGGCCCCGTATCTCAAGGCCACTTAGTGCTAGGAATTCCATCTTTGGATATGTTGTGGTACCAGTTTTATTGGGTTTGCACACCAAATCTAGGGTTCCTAGCACTAAGTGGCCCTGAGATACGGGGCCCCAAATTTGGTTCAGAAAATGTCAAGCACTTTTCTGCAGCAGAGAATGACATTTTCTGAACCGATTTTAGGGCCCCGTATGTCGGGGCCACTTAGAGCTAGGAACTCCATCTTTGGATGTGTTGTGGTACCAGTTCCACTGGGTTTGCACACCAAATTTGGAGTTCCTAGCACCAAGTGGCCCTGAGATATGGGGCCCCAAAGTCGGTTCGGAAAATGAAATTTTTTGCTGCAGAAAAGTTGCTTGACTCGAGTATAAGTCGAGGGGGGCACTTTCAGCACAAAAAAATGTGCTGAAAAACTCGACTTATACTCGAGTATATACGGTAAGCAGATCCCTTGATTCGTTTTATTGAACCATAACTTAGCCAATTTTTATTTCCTCTCCACATACCCATTATTTTTGAAACCCAGATAAAACCTCGTTTGACTTCCTAAATTCAAAACAAAATATTGCAACACCTAATCTTAGTCCACTTATTGATATGATAGAGAGCATACTTATTTATTTAAGTAAATTCATATACTTATGTATTGAATACGTGAAGACCAATATATAAGTAGGCTCAAATGCGAAAATTATTACTTGTATGTATGTCTATTTGTCTAATTCTATGTTTACATTTATTTAATTCCCTTTTCCCCATTCCCCACCATATATTAATTTTTTTTTTTTTTGTGTGACCAAACTCTTCAAGACTATGTGGAAGATCTTATTGGATTTTATTGTATTTTTATTTTGTTGGTGGGAGGTGGTAGGGGGGGGGGGGGGAATGGAAAAAGTCATCATCCTAGGTTGCTGGCTGGTCCTCTCAGGTTAAAAATGTATTAACAAAATTAACTAAGAGATCTATGTACTGTTTTGGTCTAGTATTTTTGGTTTCCTCCCCCTCTGGGACCAGACAATGTGGAAGGTCTTAATTTATTCTACTTTATTTTATTTTATTTTATTTTTAAAAGCCATTACCTAAGGTTGCTGACTGGTCTTCTTATTTTACAAAGTTATTAATAAGATCTAGGTTCTGTTCTGTTTTAGCATGTTCTAATTTTTATTAGATGGTTACCTTTATTGCAATTTTTAACATTCCATTTACTCTAGGATTAATATAACCCAACACCAAGCGGAATTTTACGTCAAATCATTTCACATTTTCTTGTTTCTTGTCTTCGTTTAAATGATATTATTAGGGCTTTTCTTCCTCAAACGGACGTTCAGTGTGCCCCAATTTGCCCTCCTCGTCTGCCCATACATAATATGTGGGCAGTTGACGCAGGCTACGTTCCCCCTGATGGTGGCCTATTCCCACCATCATGGGTAAACCTTACTTTTCATTACATGCTTTTTTTTTTGCATCTTATCTAACTTTATCCTTTTTTATTTTCAGTTTTCTCTATCTTTCTATACTCCTAACGGCTCTAGTCCCTCCTCCCTATCCCTTCTTTGGGTTTACACGGGTCGATTCATCCAGTCGGACACTAACAGACACTGGTGAGTATTACCTTTTAGATTATTTATCATGGCACCCTTAAACATCCTTTCCCTGAATGTTCAGGGAATCAACACAGCACAAAAAAGAACAAAAGCATTTTGTTCCTTTCAAGCTAAGAAGGCTCATATAATATGCCTACAAGAAACTCACTTTGCAGTGAATTCTACTCCTAAATATATGAGTCCTTTTTATCCACAAGTCTTTACAGCCTTGGCCAGCGCCAAGAAGAGGGGAACCCTTATAGCCTTCCACAGATCTACCCCGTTCTTAATCCAATCAGAAATTAAAGTCAGCAGCTACAAATACTGCAGCTGCTGACTTTTAATTGGACACTCACCTGTCCCTGGGTCCAGCGATGCGGGGGATCGAAGCCCCGCTCGTCCCCCCCCTCCGCTCGTCGGCATTTCAACTGTGGGCGCCGGGCTGTGGCTTCACAGCCTGGCACCCACTGCGCATGCCGTGATTGGCCGCTCAATCACCTGGGACCTGTAATGGGTCCCAGATGATTGACAGGAGGGAGGGAGCAGAGCGGAGCCCTTCCTGTGCCGAGGGGGAAGTGATGTCACCAGCCCAGGCTAAGGAACAGGCAGACTACGAGGGACCACCTAGCAACAGGCATTTAGAGGTAAGTGAAAAAAAAATATCCAAATGGTTTTTTTTGGTTTTTTTTAGAATTTTTCCAGGTATTTTTGTTTTTTGGGTGGAACCCCACTTTAACATCATTATATTCAGAATCAAAAGAATTCAATCAGTCTGATGCAGATAACTTCTTCTCTAAAATAAATCTAACTAAACACACACATAAAAAATATTGCTGGAAGAACGCATAACATCAGCAGAAGTTTTGAAAACCATAAAAGAACTGAAAATTAACAAAAGGCCTGGCCCAGATGGATATTCAGCCTTATATTATAAAACATTTTCTGAAACTCTTTCTCCTATATTAGAGGAAGCATTCAACACTCATAGACAACTAATAGACGACTACTCCTTTAGACGTGAATCATTATTATCTATTATTTGCATGATCCCCAAACCCCACTCAGATAATACATCCTGCACGAATTTCTGTCCCATTTCCCTCCTAAATCAAGACATCAAAATCTTAGCAAAAATCCTAGCTACCCGACTTAACAAGATAATTGGTAAACTTATACATAATGACCAAGTTGGATTTATGCCAACAAGGCAAGCAAGTGATAATGTACGTCGAGCAATCCTCTTGGCGTACATAGCCAAAAAAAGACGAATTCCTACATGCTTTCTGTCTCTAGACATAAGAAAAGCCTTTGATTCAGTAACCTGGCCTTATTTACACTACACTCTCCAGAAATGGGGATTTGGCCCCCACTTCACTAGTTGGATAGCAGCTCTTTATAACAAACCCCAAGCCTACATAAAATACACAGGATATAAATCGGAACACTTTAACATAGAAAGAGGCACTAGACAGGGTTGCCCACTTTCCCCCTTATTATTTGCTCTTTTAATAGAACCTTTAGCTCAATACCTTAGATTAGAACCAACAGTCACTGGAATAGAATTAGGTGGAATCCATCATAAACTTAGCTTATTTGCAGACGATATTTTATTGTTTCTATCATCTCCCCAAGTCTCAGGCCCAAATTTATTACCTATTCTCAACAAATTTGCTACCATATCAGGGCTACAGATAAATTCCAAGAAATGTATAGCATTAAACATATCGCTTTCAACATTAGAATTAACTTCAGCAAAAGTAGCACTCTCCTTCACATGGGCAGAGGGATCAATTCCGTTCTTAGGAATTCACCTTACAGCCTCTTTATCAGACTTATACTCTGCTAATTACCCTAGCATTTTAAAACATATTATGAACCTAATGGACAGCTGGTCCCACCTTCCCATCTCCTGGTTGGGGAAAATAAATGTTGTTAAAATGTCAATTTGACCTAAACTACTATATTTATTTCGAGTATTACCGATTGCAGTCCCCGCCCACTATTTACGTATTATCCAGAAAAGAGTATCGAAATTTATTTGGGGATCCTCAAAACCGCATGTACCTCTTAAAACATTACAGGTAAAAGCCAGTAAATTAGAATATTTTGAAAAACTTGATTTATTTCAGTAATTGCATTCAAAAGGTGTAACTTGTACATTATATTTATTCATTGCACACAGACTGATGCATTCAAATGTTTATTTCATTTAATTTTGATGATTTGAAGTGGCAACAAATGAAAATCCAAAATTCCGTGTGTCACAAAATTAGAATATTACTTAAGGCTAATACAAAAAAGGGATTTTTTAGAAATGTTGGCCAACTGAAAAGTATGAAAATGAAAAATATGAGCATGTACAATACTCAATACTTGGTTGGAGCTCCTTTTGCCTCAATTACTGCATTAATGCGGCGTGGCATGGAGTCGATGAGTTTCTGGCACTGCTCAGGTGTTATGAGAGCCCAGGTTGCTCTGATAGTGGCCTTCAACTCTTCTGCGTTGTTGGGTCTGGCATTCTGCATCTTCCTTTTCACAATACCCCACAGATTTTCTATGGGGCTAAGGTCAGGGGAGTTGGCTGGCCAATTTAGAACAGAAATACCATGGTCCGTAAACCAGGCACGGGTAGATTTTGCGCTGTGTGCAGGCGCCAAGTCCTGTTGGAACCTGAAATCTCCATCTCCATAGAGCAGGTCAGCAGCAGGAAGCATGAAGTGCTCTAAAACTTGCTGGTAGACGGCTGCGTTGACCCTGGATCTCAGGAAACAGAGTGGACCGACACCAGCAGATGACATGGCACCCCAAACCATCACTGATGGTGGAAACTTTACACTAGACTTCAGGCAACGTGGATCCTGTGCCTCTCCTGTCTTCCTCCAGACTCTGGGACCTCGATTTCCAAAGGAAATGCAAAATTTGCTTTCGTCAGAAAACATGACTTTGGACCACTCAGCAGCAGTCCAGCTCTTTTTTTCCTTAGCCCAGGTGAGACGCTTTTCGCGCTGTTTCTTGGTCAACAGTGGCTTGACACGAGGTATGCGGCAGTTGAAACCCATGTCTTTCAAGCGTCTCTTGGTGGTGGATCTTGAAGCACTGACTCCAGCAGCTGTCCACTCCTTGTGAATCTCCCCCACATTTTTGAAGGGGTTTTTTTTCACAATCTTGACTAGGGCGTGGTGATCCCTATCGCTTGTACACTTTTTCTGACCACAGTTTTTCCTTCCCTTTGCCTCTCTATTAATGTGTTTGGACACAGAGCTCTGAGAACAGCCAGCCTCTTCAGCAATAACCTTTTGTGTCTTTCCCTCCTTGTGCAATGTGTCGATGGTCGCCTTTTGGACAGCTGTCAAATCTGAAGTCTTCCCCATGTTTGTGTAGGCTTCAGAACTGGACTGAGAGACCATTTAAAGCCCTTTGCAGGTGTTTTGAGTTAATCAGCTGATTAGTTTGTGGCACCAGGTGTCTTCAAAATTTAACCCTTACACAATATTCTAATTTTGTGACACACGGAATTTTGGATTTTCATTTGTTGCCACTTCAAATCATCAAAATTAAATGAAATAAACATTTGAATGCATCAGTCTGTGTGCAATGAATAAATATAATGTACAAGTTACACCTTTTTAATGCAATTACTGAAATAAATCAAGTTTTTTAAAATATTCTAATTTACTGGCTTTTACCTGTATACTTACCTAAAAATTTAGGTGGTCTTGGAGTACCAAATTTTGCCACTTACTATAGAGCAGCCCACATAGCTAGTTTAAAAAAATATCATGCCACTCAGGAAACCCCATTATGGGTTTTGATAGAGGCTTATGATTGGGACCCTTTATCGAACTCCAATATATTATGGATACATTCCAAAAACCGTCTTGGCTTAAGTAATCCTATTACTAAACATTACTTATCCCTCTGGGACAGGCTTAAATTTAAACATAAATTGCAATCTTTACACAACCCCCTCCTCTATTTTTTCAAAAACCCAACCTTTTACCCAGCATGGATTTATCCTCTCTCTTTTAAAGCATGGTCTTCCTTGGGTAAACTGAATTTCCACAACTTTGTTAACTCGTCATCTTTTATCCCCTTTCCATCTCTCTGCGAAACACACGGTATCCCTCAATCGGAATTGTTCTGATACTTTCAAATAAAAAATTTCTTTACACCTAATACCATTTCTGATGTACCTTTGACCCGCTTCACTAGTTTTGTATCCACATGCAAAAACGATCCACACGCTAGAGGACGAATTTCTTCCCTCTATTCTCAATTACTGATAAGGATATACCTACTTATGTGCGGAAATGGGAGGACTTGGAATACACTTTGGACGAGGCGGAGTGGGTTAAAATTTGGTCCACAATTAAATCATCCTCCCCTAATGTACTAGCCATGGAAACAAATTATAAGGTATTAACTCGGTGGTACTTAGTACCAACCAAAATTGCTAAATTTACCCCTGATTACTCAAATCACTGTTTTCGCGGTTGTTTAGAAGAAGGTACATACAAGCGCACTTGGTGGTCCTGTCCAATAATACAGACATTTTGGAAAGAAATATTTACACACGCTTCCAAAATGTTCAATATTACCCTTCACCCTAACCTTGCAATGACACTACTATGCCTCAAGCCAGAATGTCTAACTCATGCCCAATTTAAACTACCGTATATATAAGTCGTTCCGAGTATAAGTCGAGGTCCTAATTTACCACAAAAAAATGGGAAAAACTTATTGACCCGAGTATAAGACGAGGGTGAGAAATGCACAGCTACTGTTAGTGGAAAAGAGGGTCAACAATGCCCATTTGCAGCATCACTGTGCCCATTTGCATGCCTCACTGTGCCCATTTGCAGCCATAGGTCCCCTGAACTTCAAACTCGGTAGTTAAGGGTTCCTAGATGCCCCCTAGCTGCAGCCAAAATTTGGGGTCTCTGAACCCAAAGGGTCCCGAAATGACATTGCTGCAGATAGACACAGTTGACCGAATTTGGGGCCCCCGTATCTCGGGGCCACTTAGTGCTAAGAACCCCAAATTTGGTGTGCAAACCCAGTGGAACTAACACCATGAAATTTCCAAAGCTGGGGTTTCTAGCAACAAGTGGCCCCGAGATACAGGGCCCCAAAAATCAGTTCAGAAAATGTCAAGCACTTTTCTGCAGCAGAGAATGACATTTTCCGAACCAGGTTTGGGGCCACGTATCTCAGGGCCACTTGGTGCTAGGAACCCTAGCTTTGGAAATGTTATGGTACCAGTTCCACTGGGTTTGCACACCAAATTTGGGGTTCCTAGTACCAAGTGGCCCTGAGATATGGGGCCCCAAAATCAGTTCAGAAAATGTCAAGCACTTTTCTGCAGCAGAGAATGACATTTTCCGAACCGATTTTGGGGCCCAGTATCTCGGGGCCACTTAGTGCTAGGAACTTCAGCTTTAGATATGTTGTGGTACCAGGTCCATTGGGTTTGCATGCCAAATTTGGGGTTTCTAACACCAAGTGGCCCTGAGATACGGGGCCCCAAATTCGGTTCGGAAAATGACATTTTTTGCTGCAGAAAAGTGCTTGACTCGAGTATAAGTCGAGGGGGGGGGGGCACTTTCAGCACAAAAAAACGTGCTGAAAAATTCGACTTATACTCGAGTATATACGGTATTTGTATTTTTGCTCACAGCAGCAAAACAAACAGTGGCGAGAGCTTGGAAGACCCCCTCTTTGGAATGGGCCGAGACCAAACAAAGAATGAATAATTTCATGGTACACGCTAAAATGGCTGCTATTGAACAAAACCAAATACCTAAATTTCGTAAACTATGGCAGCCTTGGTTAGAACACTTCCTACCATTATCATTCAATGACAATGTTTTATGGCCATGATAGATGATTTGAACTCATGCTGACTGTATAGGTCTCACTGTGACTTCTGGATCGACCCGGTGGACCCCTCCTTAATATGTCTTCTTCACTCTTCACTCTCTACCTTATTCTTCCTTTCTCTACTCTGACTCTCTTTACACCTTATGATTTAGTTGTACCTTAGGTTACAAAGATATCATTAGTATTGAAATACAATTCATTAATCCAAGATTGCTCAGGAAATCTGTACTTAGTTTTTCATAATCTTTAATATTACACTATTTGAATGTCTACATCATAGTTTAGCTCATAATTGTTATTTAATTACTTTGATTTTTCATAAAGCCTTACCTCATGATTAATTCTATAATTGTAACCACATATAATTATTATATAAATACTCTAAATTGTACAATATACAGTATTAATTTTATTGTACTTAATCTTATTGAATTTAATAAAATATTTTTGACAAGGAGAGTGAAATGATTTTCGATTCTTGCTCTCTCTTTTTGTGTGAAGCAAGTCAGAGATGGTAGTCATGAGGGCTTCCCAGACAATCGTTGAGGAAAAGTCTGAGCCTGTGTTTTGTAAGTAGATAGAGAAGTGTGGATGGAGCTAACTGTACTGCTAAAAGATCACAAGGAGTTATTTAAACACCAAGTATTGTGTCTAGGCAAATGTGTAAAATTTTCTTTTCATACATCAGGGGACACAGAGCCATAGTAATTACTATGTGGGTTATAGGCCACCTTTAGTTGATGGACACTGGCAAGCCCTAAATTAACAAGTGCACTCCCTATATAACCCCCTCCCACTACTGGGAGTATTCAGTTTTTTCGCCAGTGTCTAAGGTGTTGATCACGAATAAACTATTGCTTCAGGCTGGGCATTAATAGCAGCATTTTTTATTTCTGGACTATAGCCTAGCAGTGAAGGCATTCTTTTGGTAGTGCCTCTGTTTTGAACATTAGGCTTTGAGTGGTAGTGGTTTGATTATTTTACAAACAAACTAAATCCATGTCCAAAACAATGTCATCCTCCTCGGAGAGTGATGCGGTCGGTCAGAATGAGCCGACAGGGGAGACTGGTGTTGCAGCACACTTCAGTCCCTGTATATATATATCACACAGGAGTTTTTTTCTTCTACTATTTCTAGAGGAAAAGAAGATTGATGCTATGATCACTTTCCATAGTGGGTTCAATCATAGCAGATCCCCATCCAGTGCTCAGGACCCTCATTTTGAGGTACAAGAGGCAGGGGATCAGGAAGGTCTTCCAAAGATCCTGGAAGATACTAATATATCCTCTTCTGAGGATCCTAGTATGGAGGGAGTAATCTCACATTTCTGATACACTCCCTCACTAGATCGGTTCGTTTAACCCTTTTGCTGCCTGTAGTGCAGTCTAGTGATGAGCCCATCTCTGGTTGGGATCACTAACCTTCCCCGTCTGGGGACGCTTTTCCTATCCATTCATGGCTAAAAAAGCTGATATATCCAGAATGGGATACCTGGATAAGCTGTTTTGTTTTTGTTTTCCTCCAATAAAGTGTATCTATGGAGGAAGAATTCTATAAGAAGTGGGAGGTTCCAGCAATTAATGCTGCAATAAAAATCTCACTTGTCCGATGAACAATGCGCAAATGATAAAGGATCCAACAGTTAAATAGTTGGAACTCCTGTTTAAGAACAACATGTCTCTGGCAGGTTCAGTAGCGCAGCTGATTCTTATAGCAATTGGGGTACCTCAGTCCATAAAAGGATCAGTTGAGAGTATCAGTAGAGATACTTAAGATTCTTCCTGATCAGCAGGCCCAACAATGGGATGTTTTATGGTGGATGCGATGAAAAATTCTATCATTTAAGCCTCACGGCTTATGTTGGGACTAGTACATACACAGAGTCCTGTGGCTGGTAAATTGGTCAGCCGAAGCACCATGTTTTACATGTTTTACATGTTTTACTCCTAGCTAGTTTGCCTTTTCATGGTGAGCGGTAATTGGAGATGATCTGGATAAATATATCCAAAGGATTTCTAATGGGAAAAGTTCTCTTTTGCCAGTAAAAGAAGAAGTTCAAGCATCTGCCCCTAGGCAGTCTCGACGGCCTCCACCGTCAAGACCAAGAGTCCCAGGGCCAAAAGAGGTCTTGGGGCAGGTAGCCTGCAAAGCAAAATGCTAAGGCCTCCTTATGAAGGCACGCCCCCGCTCGCTCGGGTGGAGGGAAGGCTTCTGCAATTTCCAAATCTGCCAGGAACAATGTCAGGAGAGTGGGGGGCTTCCTCAGTTTCTCTAGGTTACAAACTAGAGTCCCAAGAATTCCTGTTTCCTCGTTTTCTAAAATCAAATATTTCCAGAAATCCAGGGGAAAGAAAGTCTCTCTTTTTAGCTCTGGATCATCTTTTATCTCAAGAGGAGATATCGGAGGTTCCCTTATGCCGCGTACACACGGTCGGACTTTTCGTTTACAAAAGTCCAACGGACGCTGACGGACTAAAGCTGGCTGGTAATCCGATCGTGTGTGGGCTTCTCCGGACTTTCAACGTACTTTTTTAGCCTCAAATCCGACGTACTTTAGATTTGGAACATGCTTCAAATCTTTACGTCGTAACTACGACGGACCCCGAAATCCGCTCGTCTGTGTGCTAGTCCGACGGACAAAAACCCACGCTAGGGCAGCTATTGGCTACTGGCTATGAACTTCCTTATTTTAGTCTGGTGTACGTCATCACGTACGAATCCGTCGGACTTTTGTGTGGTCGTGTGTAGGCAAGTCCGTTCGTTAGAAAGTCTGCCACAAGTCCGCCGCAAGTCTGCCGAAAGTCCGCCGGAAGTATGTCGGACAGGCTGTCGGACTTTTGTAGCTGAAAAGTCCGACCGTGTGTACGCGGCATTAGAGGAACAGAGTTCAGGGTTTTATTCAAACCTTTTCACGGTTTCAAAACTAAACGGGGAGGTAAGTCCTATTTTAGCTCTCAAAGATCTGAACCGGCACTTAAATATCTGGTCCTTTCGCATGGAGTCAATCCGATCGGTGGTCTCCATTTTGCAAGGAGGAGAGTTCTGGCATCAATCGATATCAAACATGCAGATTTCCACGTTCCGATATTTCCCGCTCATCAGAAATTTCTACGCTTTAAAGTAGAAAATCGCATTTTCAGTTTGCGGCTCCGCCATTTGGTCTAGCCACTGCTCCACGGGTATTCACAAAATTCCTGACACCTCCCTTAGTCAGGTTAACGGCCCAGGGCATAAGTTTAGCCTATTTAGACAATCTGCTTTTAGTAGATCAATCAGTCTCTGGCCTAAACCAAAGAATCTCTGCTGTAAGCTACCTGGAATGCTTAGGTTGGATACTCAACCTAGAAAAATCCTCCTTAAAACCATCAAGGAGATTACAGTACTTGGGGCTAGTCATAGATACCATACAAAGAAGGTATTCCTACCCCAGGCAAGAATTGGTTCCATTAAAGAACTGATTCAACTTGTCAAAGCAAAGAGAAATCCTTCCATTCAGATGTGCATGAAATTGTCAGGGAAAATGGTGGCCTCCTTTAAGGCCGTTCCTTATGCGCAGTTTCATTCAAGACTGCTACAAAACGCTATTCTGTCGGTCTGGAACAAGAAGGTTCAGGCTTTGGTTTTTTTCCAATACTCTCATCCACCTAGGTGTGTCTGAGCCTCAATTAGTGGTTAATATCAGCAACCTCCAAAAATGGAAATTCTTTTTTTACCAGTATCTTGGAAAATGGTAACAACGGACGCCAGCCTTCTAGGTTGGCAAGCAGTCCTGGCAGAAGCTTCTGTCCAGGGGAAATGGTCCAAGAACCAGAAAGGACCCCATCCATCAACGTTCTAGAAACTAGGGCAGTACATCTGGCCCTGGAATTCTGGACGCTCAGGCTACAGAATTGTCCTGTCAGGATTCAATCCAACAATGCCACGGCTGTGGCTTACATCAATCACAAGGGGGCACGAGAAGTCGTGCAGTCCAAAAAGAAGTGAATCATTTTCCAGCTTGGGCAGGAAGCAACATACCTTGTCTATCAGCAATGTCCATTCCAGGGATAGAGACTTGGCAGGCGGACTATTAAGTCGCCAACTATTGTTTCTGGGAGAATGGTCCCTTCACCCCGACATCTTCGTCTCGATATGTCAAGAATGGGACTTAGACATAGATTAACATAGATCTGTTCGCGTCCAGATTAACAACAAAGTCGACAACTTTGTGTCTAGGACGAAGGATCCACTAGCGTGCGGGAACAGGTGCCTTGGTCTTCCCATCAGGGGCGGATCCAGAGTCTAGTCTCGGGAGGGGCACTGCCAGAAAATATATTTTTTTGGGGTACATCTATCGGGGAAATGGCTGGTGTTGGCGCTTCAATCATCACGGCACCATGGTTGTTATGGTGTCAGGATGATTGAAGCGCATTATTACTATTATTACATTGTTATAAAAAATTAAATAGTTTAACTCACCATAATGCAGAATCAGTGGAAGCCCCGAGTGTGTCACTTGCCACGTCACCTGTCACCAGATGCAGATTGTCACTTGCCATGTCGCCTGCCACATGTTGCGAATTGTCACTTGCCACGTCACCTGTCACCAGATGCAGATTGTCACTTGCCACGTCGCCTGCCACATGTTGCGGATTGTCACTTGCCACGTCGCCTGCCGCATGTTGCGGATTGTCACTTGCCATGTCGCTTGTCACCAGATGCAGATTGTCACTTGCCACGTCGCCTGCCACATGTTGGGGATTGTCACTTGCCACGTCGCCTGTCACCAGATGCAGATTGTCACTTGCCACCTGCTAAGGTGGTCTCTTGTGTCCCAGAGACTGGCAGCAGAGAGATGATGTAATCTCTCTGCTGCCGCAGCTGCCTGCATGGTGAGGGGGGAACTGCAGGGAAGCAGGGCGGGCGCCGGGCGGTGAGAGATGATGTCATCTCTCTGCTCCCCCGCCCGCCGGCTCCCTGATTGGCCAGCAGCCCGCTCACACATCGAGTGGCGCCGGCACATCTCACCACCTGAGCCACCGGGCCAGCCCGCTGTCTCTCCCCTGCGGAGCTGCCCGGCGGCTCTCTCACCTATGGAGCCGCCCGGCAGCTCTTTCACTTACGGAGCCGCTCGCTGGCTCTGTCACCTACAGTGCCGCCCGGCGGCTCTCTCGCCGGCTCTCTGACTCACCCGCATTTCTCGGAGGGGGCAATTGCCCCGTTGCCCCCCTGGATCCGCCCCTGCTTCCCATAGGATCAGTTTTCACTGATCTATGTGTTCCTCCAGTTCTGCTACTTCCGCGCCTTCTCCGCAGGATCAAGCAGGAATGAAAAAGAGGTGATTCTGGTGGCACTAGCGTGGCGCAGAGATCATAAAGATGACAGTAGAAGTCCCTTGAACCGTGCCATTATGGCCAGACCTTCTAGCTCAAGGTCCGGTATTTCATCCTACCTTACAAACGCTAAATTTAGCGGTTTTGCTATTGAAACCCACATTCTAAAGGATTGTGGGTTATCTCCTTCAGTAGTGTCTACTTTGATTGATGCTAGGAAGCCGGCCTCCAGAGTCAGTTACTTAGAATTTGGAAGGCACATATTTTCTGGTATGGATCCAGGGGTTGGCACCCCAGGAAGTATGTCATAGGTGGGATTCTTGAATTCCTGCATATGGGATTAGAAATTAACCTGGCCCTGAGTACGATCAAGGGCTAGGTCTCGGCCTTATCAATATTTTTTCAACTGCCTCTTGCTCAGGGGCGTAACTACCACCATAGCGACCCATGCGGGCGCTATGGGGCCCGCAGCCAAGTGGGGTCCAGTGAGGATGAGAGCACCGCCAGCACAGTCTCCCAGCCAGGGGAAGAGAGAGGAGAGGAAGAGGCAAGCTGTGACCTGTGCCCAGTGCAGCGTGACCTGTGCCCAATACAGCGTTGCCTGTGCCCAATACAGCCTGGTCTGCCTGTTCCCCATACAGCCTCACCTGTATCTATGAGGAAAAGGCAAGCCACCCAGGTCAGCAGAGAGCTGAATTGCCCGATGTAATAGCTTTCATTAGAACTTCCAGTGTTACCGGGGCTCACGTCACATAGCTCCACCTCTTGGCCCGGCGCCTTTGATAGACAGAACGCCAATCCAATGCGGGAAGTGTGATGTCATCAAAGGCGTCAGGCCAAGAGGTGGGGCTATGTGACGATGAGCCCCGGGAAGACGGGAAATTCAAATGAAAGCTATTACAGCGGGCAATCCTGCTCTCTGCTGATCCGGGTGACTTGCCTCTTCCTCTGCACAGGTGAGGCTGTATGGGGCACAGGCAGACCAGGCCGTATTGGGCACAGGTCACGCTGCATTGGGCACAGGTCACGCTGTATGGGGCACAGGTCACGCTGTATGGGGCACAGGTCACGCTGTATGGGGCACAGGTCACGCTGCATTGGGCACAGGTCACGCTGCATTGGGCACAGGTCACGATGCATTGGGCACAGGTCACGCTGTATGGGGCACAGGTCACGCTGTATGGGGCACAGGTCACGCTGTATGGGGCACAGGTCACGCTGTATGGGGCACAGGTCACGCTGCATTGGGCACAGGTCACGCTGCATTGGGCACAGGTCATGCTGTATGGGGCACAGGTCACGCTGCATTGTGCACAGGTCACGCTGCATTGTGCACAGGTCACGCTGCATTGTGCACAGGTCACGCTGCATTGGGCACAGGTCACGCTGCATTGTGCACAGGTCACGCTATATGTGGCACAGGTCACGCTGCATTGACACTAGGGCAGCTGTGGGGGGGGGGGCTATTTGCAGGGGGGCCCCATACAAGATTTTGCTATGGGGCCCTGCTATGTCTAGTTACGCCCCTGCTCTTGCTTCTCACTCTCTGGTGCGTACTTTTATTCAGGGGTTAACAAGAATTAATCCCCCTGTCAAGGCACCTCTAAATCTTGGGATTTGAATTGTAGTCTTGTCGGCTTTACAGAATCAGCCTTTTGAACCTATACGGGAAATTCCCTTAGTTCTTTTAAAGAAAAATAGTCATTTTGGTTGCCATATCTTCTGCCAAGAAGAATATTGGAATTGGCGGCTCTGTCTTGTAAAGAGCCATATTTTTAATCATGCATAAGGATAAGGTGGTATTGCGGCCTCATCCTAAATTTCTACCGGAAGTGATGACCGGCTCTCATTTGAACCAAGATATTACTCTGCCTTTTTTCCCAGAGTCTCGATCTAAGGAAAAGAAGGCACTACATTCCCTTGATGTAGTAAGAGCGGTTAAGGCCTATTTTTAGGAAACCGTTCAGATTCGCAAAAACAGATATTTTGTTTGTGTTGCCAGAAGGTCCAAAAAGAGGACAAGCAGCATCGAAATCTACTATTTCCAAATGGATTAGTTAAGTGATTGTTCAATCTTATGGTCTGAGGAAGAAAGCTCTTCCTTTTCATGTTAAAACACATTCCACCAGGGCTGTTAGTGCCTCATGGGCGGTGCGTTACCAGGCCTCTATGGCTCAGATCTGCAAGGCCGCAACTTGGTCCTCAGTCCATACATTTACCAGATTCTATCAAATCGATGTAAAAGGTCATGAGGATATTGCCTTTGGGCGTAGTGTACTGCAGGCTGCAGTATAAGTCCTCTGGCCTCTTAATGCCCTACCTTTTATTGTGTCTCCCTCCCTTCAGTTGCCATTGCTATGGGACATCCCACATAGTAATTACTATGGCTCTGTGTCCCCTGATGTATGAAAAGAAAACAGGATTTTTAAAACAGCTTACCTGTAAAATCCTTTTCTTTGAGGTACATCAGGGGACACAGAGGTCCCTCCCTTCTTGGTATACACATGTATTGCTTGGCTACAAAACTGAATACTCCCAGTAGTGGGAGGGGGTTATATAGGGAGTGCACTTGTTAATTTAGGGCGTGCCAGTGTCCATCACCTAAAGGTGGCCTATAACCCACATAGTAATTACTATGGCTCTGTGTCCCCTGATGTACCTCAAAGAAAAGGATTTTACAGGTAAGCTGTTTTAAAAATCCTGTTTTTAGTGATCACTGTTATATATTTATAAATAATAATAATATAATAATAAATTATAATAGTAGTTATTTTAAAGTTGATAAATACTAATAGGTAAGTTAGGTAAGTTACAAATAATAAAAGGCTTTGCAGTCATATCTTTTGCAACAACTATAATGACAACAGAAATGTAGATCTCTGCCAGGTCAAGAATTGTGCTTTTTTACACAGAAATGTGCATTTAAATTTGACATACAGCTGTGTTAAAGTGGAACTTTAGGCTAGAAAATGAAAAATTTTAATGCAGAAGAGACATGCTTTGTCTCTTCTGTGGTAAAGCTACTTACCTGCCTGTCTGCCCTTGTACAGTAAAGTTCGCAAGTGCAGCCCACTGCACAAGTTTGGAAATGCCAAATCTGACGGAACCTGTGCATGCGCGGGATTGACATCATGTCGGCCCGGCTGGTGATCGAGTCCCGGTAGCTGGCTGCCCGAAGATGTCAGCGGCCAGCAGGGGTTCCGCTGGCCGCTGAATTCAAGGTGAGTATAGTTCCGCTTTAAATATGTTGCACAAATAATTACGTTTCACTTTGTGGAGCAGCTGCCACTTCTGCATATGAAAAATGATGATGAATAGGTTCCAGCCAGTGTGCCCATGGTTCCTGCACCAGAATTCTGATGCAAATACAACGATAAATTCCTCCCTCTGTTTGTTACCATCTCAGCCCAATATAAATCCTAATAACCCTCAGTTTGTGGTGTCAAAAATCAGAGACTGGTCTATGTGTATTTAGATTTTCTTTAGATCTCAGTGTCCAAGTTAACTACCTCTTTCCATGTAACACTTAGTCCAAGTGGGTCATTTGCTATTCTGTGCCTCTTGCCATGTATAGAATGCTTTGCTCCAATAGGAACTCATTGTGATGTCCTGCCTTCCTTCCAATGATGCTGATCTAGAATCACTGAAACCACATATTTATCCTATTCATGGGGAATAGAGGTAAAGAGAACCTTTACATTAATTCTAATAAGGAGGCAGTCAGCTGAGCTGCAATGTATGATGTATACCACCTTCAGTCGTGTCCTCCTTGCTTGTTAGTGGAGAATGTGCTGGTATTTTTCTCTCGCACACTGCCCTATTGCTAGCCACAGAAGACTAATTAAGTGAATTATTTTCCTAGGAGTCTACTACCTATATGTATCACTTCTGTGTTTGTGAATACAATATTTTTTAATGTTCATTCAAGATTTTTCATTATATCTACAAGATCATTGCTTCCTATGTTCTGTTCCTATTCTTATACAGTTGTTGACCATCCCTGGCCATTATGTATTGTGTTTTGGACCTGAAAGTCCCCATCGAAAAGACACTGCATTCTATTGTCGATATATAGACGATCTCCTGTTCATTGTCTCTGAGCCACACATCTGTTTAGATCAATGGTTGGAGTATATGAATGATAATGCTTTAAAATTTACAGGACAACATGAACCAAAGTCTATAGAGTTTCTAGATGTTAAGCTCACAGGAGACAACAATGAAATCATTTCAAATCTCTATAGAAAGCCCACTTCGGGTAATACTCTTCTACGTGCAGACTCTAGCCATCCGACCCATACCATCAAAAGTATTCCAGTGGGCCAATTTCTAAGGCTGAAAAGACTATGCACTAGACAAATAGATTTTGAACAGGAGGCCATACATATGTCAGCTAGATTTGAAGCTAGGGGTTACCCCAGGTCAGCTATCAATAGGGCTTTGTCCATTGCAAATAAAACACCTCGGGCCAATTTGCTAATGGACAAACCCAGTGATCACAGTAGACGGAATAGATCAGAAAAATCCCATTTTGTTCCAACATTTTCCACTCCGTACAGTGCTGAATTTCATAAAATAAAGAAAATAGTTACCAAATATCTGCCGGTGTTGTCTAACGATCATATCTATTCTCAAATTTTAAATAAAGGCATACGTACGGTATCAAGGAAAGCACCTTCTTTAGGTGGACTTTTGTCCCCTAGCCTTTACATTAGCAAAAAACAAACTGCTCATTGGCTGCAGTTTAAGGGAACATACAGATGCGGTGGTCGGTCTTGCACATATTGTCCCTTCATAAAAGGGGGTGACACTGTCACATCTACTTCAACAGGCAAATCATATAAAATACAGTCTTTCATCAATTGCAACACGCGTTACATAGTTTATGTCATCACATGTACCATTTGCTCTATTCAATATGTTGGCAGGACCACTCGCAGACTGAGGGATCGTCTTTACGATCACCTCTATGACATAGAGAAGGAACATGCCACTAACATTGCTCGCTATTGGGTTGATATTCATTTCAAGGATACTTCCAGCCTGACCATTCAAGGCATTGAAAAAATTGGTAAACCTCCTAGAGGTGGGGACAAATTTGGCATATTGTGCAAACAAGAGGTTCGGTGGATTTTTAATCTAAATACTAGACGTCCCACCGGCCTCAATTTTGAATGGGACGTGTCCCACTTTTATCAATAGATATGCACCGTGTTATGCCCATGTGTATCCCCAATTGAATCCAAATAACATATTGATTGATTTAGGTCACATTGACTCCCACAATATCTCACATACATGTGTGTCTATCGTGATACCTTAGCCTAAATTTATTTAGTATATGAAGTAATGCTCCCTGGTTTATATTTGTCAGTGGCCATTTTTCACTTCGATTTTTTGTTCTTCCGATTTGCTATCAATTTTGTGTATTTTTCCATGGTTTTTTTGATGTTTTTTGATTTTTTGCGATTTTTTTGCGATATTTTGTGATTCTGCGACTTTTTGCGATTTGTGCGTTTTTTGTGATTTTTTTGTGATTTTTTGCGATTTTATATATATTTGGTGATCCATTGCTGTTTGTGATCTACTTAGAGCCTGGAAGTTTAAATTATAGCTTTTGTAACAAAATTATCATCTTAATCATGTTATTGCACCAAGTATAGAGAGACTATGTCTCCTACACATCTATCCACACAATATCTGTTGATTTTCTAGGGTTCTTTGAGATTCAACTGAGAAAATCAGTAGCGTGACCACCTTTCCCATAGCAGTTACAGGTACAGCGAGATCATTGCTCTTTGTTTGCTGTTCCTTGCATAGCCATCCAGGTAATATTTATAGATCTCTATAAATTTTGGACCACCGTCTGAAGTTTATGTTATTTAGCACATATAACTAGTCTATTAAAAAAAATGTTAACGTAACTCCTTTAGGGTCCCTCTCTATTTTCCCACCTTTTCCATGCACCATTTAAATGCTTCCCCATTGGATGACGATTTTCTGTCTTTTTCTTCTCTTTTTTTCTTGGCCGTTTGTTGCAAATTTGAGATATATTTTTTGTTTATGTATCCAATATGAATGGATTCCAGACGTCGTTGAATGGGGCTTGCGTTCTTCTTGAGTGCATGGATTTATGTGGGAATAATGATTTATACATAATCATTTTTAAACGAAAATCAAGGTTTTATTTACACAATTTTCAAATGTAATTAGGTTTATATATTTCAGGATGATGTGTATGTGTATATATATGCAGTTACCAAGACATAATTGATAGTGCTGGGAATAGGATTATTGGTATTTTCACATCAATTTCTTGTATATGTTAATATGCGATTTTGCGATTTTGTATGGTTTCAGCATGTTTTACATTTTTACAAATTTTGTTTATCATCATTTATACACAAGTTTTCCTTTGAGATTATTTAGCATTTATGATTTGAAAATTAGTGTTGTTACTTTGTACTTTGCTATTGTTTAATATTGTTTTAGTATTTATCATGGTGTTCATCCCAAGGTTATGGATGTACACAATGGGAGAAGTTGAATAATGCGAATAGTAAAAATAATCATGTGTCTAGCGCATGTATATACATATATATATATATATATGCGCATTGGTTCACTTAGTAAACTTTTTTAGTTTGGTGGACCTTTATAGGCATTATTACATTGTCACGTTATCTTGTCTTCAAATTTTGATTTAAAATTCAACTTCACATCCCAGGTGTCTCGTATCTCTTGGGTGTCGGTTTAGAGTTTGATTATGTGGGCAGGTCTCTATTTGAGACCATCTCTGGATTGGCTATCAAAACCTGAAGTCCCTATATATACCCATGATCAAACTTTAATCATTCAGCTATGAATAAGCGCCATGATGGGGCGTGAAACATGTTCGCTATCTTTCCTGTTCCTCCCTGTACATGAGGTGACTGCATTTGGATTTTATTTCTTCATATCAATAAAGATGTCTTCTATGGTGTGCGGCCGTCCAGGATATTTTTCTCTTTCCTCAAGCTTGTGCAGAGCCAGCACCTGTGAGTTCCATTAGGGCGGGTGTCTTGATACGGATTTGAGAGATTGGAGCGGCAATCTTTTGCTTTTGATAATAAAACTATTTTAACCATTGAGACTTCTAAGTATAGAACTCTGAGGGCAAGTTTAACCTTCTTGTTTTTTCATTTTTAATGTACACTCCAGCATCCAGAGGTACGCCATCTGAGTTATAGTACGCTTAAAATGAAAATGCAGTTTTCTTAATTGTTTTGATTGTCTTGAACTGTTAATATTTTAAGTGTGGGGGCGTGGCCAACAGCCGGGATGTGAGGACGTGAGAATTCTGAGCTCCGTCCGTGCCACTCTAATCCTGTCATTATCCTGCTAGCCCGGTCGCCATCCGACAGCATTCTCAGCCTCCAGAGACCCCTGAGACTCCTAAGAACAACCTGCGATGGTAAAATACGGCCCAGCCATGGAGAAAGCCCCGAGATTTGATCCGCCGACGCCATCGTATCAGCAGCCGCAAAATGGCGCCGGCCGGCCTCATGCTCTGAAGCACAGCCATCCATCCACCTCTCTGCCGGCCCAGCAACATCATGGGAAGGGTGAGTCACAGTGTGCCCCTACCTGCAGCCCTGAAGACCCCCTGCTGTTCTCCCCTCCAGAGGACACTGACCCAGCATCCCATCCCACTGCTGATGCAGCCATAGGCCCTGCAGAGCCATCCCTCTCTCAAATAATGGAGGTGTGGCAGTAGGACCCTGTGCTACCTGGAAGATTGCTGGTTTACGCCAGATTTTGGAGGGAGAGGCACGCTGATTGCACAGCTGTGTGCTGGGCTATTTAATTGTGACCTAGCTATGGCTCAGGGTTCCACCCAACAGACAGGAAGTCTGTGCATGGGAGTCAGGTGGACTTCCATTCCTCTGAGAGGAGTCAGAGGCTGCAGGAGGCAGCCAGGGTATGCATGTCTGCAGGAGGCAGACGTACTTGGTGACAGAGCAGCAAGTAGTAAGCAGCAGGAGTAAGCTAGGAGAGAGCTTCACTCTAGGAACCTCTTTTGGGTCTGAGGAGCAGACCTAAGGCCTAGGCTAAAGGCCGGAATCAGCCATATGGCAAGAATGTACGCCAGGAGGCTAAAGTATTGAGTGTGCAAGATACAGTAATGGTGGAACCCCCTGTGTGGGCTACTGATGTCTTTGTGAACTTTTCTGTGCTTTTAAATAAAAGTGGGCTACCAGGCCCTTAAAAATACAGTTTTGTACTGGAGTACTCACTGATAACGCCCCTACCGTTTGAGTCTGATACCCCAATCTTACAGAGGCTATACAGCACAGCCACGCCTCTCTTACCACCCAGATGGACTCCATCAAAACAGACCTGTCATTTCTAAAGCATGATGTGCAAAATCTGAGGCACAGAGTACAAAATGCAGAGCAACGGATAGGGGATTTAGAGGATGACACACGTCCCCTACAGGGCTCGGTCAGGGAGCTGCGTCAGGCCCAAGAGTACACATCTGACAAGCTCACAGATATGGAAGATCGTCTAAGACGCAATAACCTCCGATTCCTAGGCTTTCCAGAGGGCTCGGAAGGTAGAGCCCCAGAACACTTTATGGAGCAATGGCTGACATCCACCTTTGGCGCCAATGTGTTCTCCAAGATGTTTGTTATTGAAAGAGCGCACAGAGTCCCACTTCGCCCCCCACCCCCTGGGGCGCCTCCACGAGCTATGCTTATTAAGCTACTATATTTCAGAGACAGAGAGGCCATCATCAGGGCAGCCAGAGAAAAGGGGAACATACTCTTTAATGGTAACGGCATAACCATTTTCCCTGACTTTTCAGTAACCACGCAAAAGCAACGCGCCACCTTTTTTGGCGGTTAAAAGGCGCCTACGTGATTTGCAATTGCCTTATAGTATGCTATACCCGGCGCGCCTACGTGTTATCCATCAGGGTAAGGCCCACTTTTTCACAGATCCGAAAGAAGCAGCTCACTGGGCAGACACACTGGGTCCATTGGAACAGAGGAACCAGCAACAGAGATCCCCGCCTCGATGACCATGCACCCTACCCCACTGAGCAGATACTGGCAGAACTTTCCATTTGCTGACATCCTTGAATTGCTGCCTTATGACATCGACAGAGAAGAATAGGAGTCTGTACTAAGAAAAGGGCATATCCTTCTCTGCAACTATCCGATTACAGAAAGATTGAATAATCTAATGATGCTTGAAAGGAAAAAACACTGACGTTATCTCATCTGGCTGACCATCCTCATTATTATAATGCAAGCCTAAATTAGGAGCACGCTCCGGATACTCAGGATGACATTGCGTTAAGACCGGGCTATTACTTATTTAGTCCAAGGAGCGAACATGGGTGGTGGCTTGTGTTCACAACCACCCTTGTTTTTGCTACCTAAGGTTTGTTGACCACGGGACTGGTTTAGATATCCCCTACTTTACAGTTCTAGTTAAGGGATCAAAGCTCTCATGAGTTTGGGTATGGGAGCCAGGATGGTTAGGGTGGGTCGGGTAGGTTGGGAAATGTTTCAGGTGTTGCTGCTGTTCTGGCTACACGAATGTTACTTCATAATATTGGTTCACAGGTCCATAGGCCCTCCAGGCCGTCCAGATGCTCCGGTATATATGTCAAAAAGCACATTATTATTATTATTATTATTTTTTTCATTTTTTCATAAATGTTTCTCAGATTGCGTCCCCACCTATCGGGAGGCTTGGGACCCCATGATTTGGTCGATTCTGGGTTGTCCGGATAGGTGGTCACGCAAACTTCTGTCCTATATCCAAGAATGAATACTCTACGTCTGATATCATGAAATGTTAGGGGGCTTAATTCTAAGGTAAAATGCTCAATAATGTTTGATTATTTATCACGACATAAATCGCATGTAATCCTTCTCCAGGAAACCCATCTCCAGGGCTCCAGGGTGATGGCCCTTAAGAGAGCCAAAATAGCTTATGCTCTACACTCTACTTACTCCTCCTATGCCCGCGGGACGTCTATTCTTATTGCCAAATCGGCACCAATCTCCATCAAACACATAAAACTTGATCCCAATGGCTGTTTTGTGATCCTGGTAATAGAACTGCTGGGTAAACCTTATACTGTGACAAACATCTATGTCCCACTGCCTTTCACCAAAAAATTCTTTGAAAAGGTGATGGGAACGATACTTGAAATTGCTGAAGGCCCTTTATTAATAGCTGGGGATTACAACACAGTCTTAGATAATTCTATGGATAGATTTCGATGCGCTACATTGCCCCCAACTCCTCTAGGATCCTTTCTGGTCCAATTTGATTTGGTGGAGGCATGGAGATGGAAACATGCAAATGTGCAGGAATACTCGTGTCAGTCTGACACTCATAATACTTTATCAAGAATTGACCTATGCCTGGTCTCATCTGATATACTCAGCCTTGTAACCAGAATTAAGTATTTACCCAGGGCGCTGTCTGACCATTCGCCTTTGATGGTGGACCACGCCCTGAATATATCTCCCTCATATCGAGTGTGGAGGTTGAGCCCATTCTGGTTAGCAGGCCAGGCTGTACTAGATCAAAGTTTGGCAGATATGAAAGCGTACTGGGTAATCAACAAACGCAGTGCGGATGTCCCGGTGGTTTGGGATGTCTTCAAGGCCACTGCCTGTGGCTCTTTTGCAGCTGCCATTGGGCGGGCCCGCGAGGCGTCACAGTTCAGGTTAATGGACGCTGAGGGAGAACTTAGGGTATCGGAAACAGAGTATTCTACAAACCCTACTACTGATACACATGCTGTTTGGTGACACAAGGCTAGAGAATTGGAACTGGTACTTCTCGAACGTACACAGAAAAAACTACTATATCAGAATCAACGTATATTTGAATTTGGGGATAAAAATAGCCGCCTATTCGCATATCTGGCCAGGCCTGATTATCAACCCTGTAATATTCCCAGAATAAAAACCCAAACAGGCATGGTGGTTAAGCAGAATGATGAGATTATGAAGGAGTTTGTTACCTTATACTCCACTCTGTACACCACCAGAGCTCACTATACAATAGTGGAGCTGGATGAATATCTCTCGGAGGTTTCACTTTCCAAATTAACGAGGAGTCAGGCCGATGAGCTTGACGCTCCGTTAACGACGGAAGAAATAGAAGAGGTGATACAATCTTTTGCCAGACACAAAACCCCAGGCCTTGATGGGTTCCCTATCCAATGGTACATGCAATTCAGGTATTTATTAATCCCACATTTATTGCGGATGTACAATTTTGCCCTTAGAACAGGTCATCTACCACCCTCCATGTCAGAAGCATTGATAGTTCTAATTCCCAAGCCTCATAAAGATCACCTTCTATGTGAATCATACCGACCAATTTCGCTTATTAACTCAGACGTTAAAATTCTGGCTGAAGTGCTTGCCAGGCGATTAAATGTGGTAATTACTACCATTATAGGGACGGATCAAATGGGATTTATGCCTGGACGATCAACCTCTATAAACTAGCGAAGATTATATACTAATTTACAGGCATCACATGACGGAACCGGTTCCCGAGCGGTTTTGTCGTTAGATGCTCATAAGGCCTTCGACTCAGTCGAATGGCATTATTGTTTGAAGTCCTGGCCAAATTTGAATTTGGTAATGTCTTCATAAAATGGGTACAGCTCCTATATTCTAAACCCATAGCTAGATTACGGGTTAATATGTCTATATCAGACGCATTCCAGATAAAGAGGGGCACAAGACAGGGGTGCCCGTTGTCACCACTCCTATTTGCACTGGCAATAGAACCTCTGGCAGCATTGGTGAGATCCAGTGGGGATATTAAGGGACTGACGACTGGGGGTCTAGAAGAAAAAGTCTCCTTATATGCAGACGATATGTTGATGTATTTGGAGGACCCTCAGTCGTCTCTCCCAGCCCTGCTGGAGATTATCCAGCGCTTTGGTCACTTTTCAGAGTTCCAGGTCAATTGGGATAAATCACTTCTGTTTCAGATTGACCGAGAAACACAAATAATCCTACCCCCAAAATGCCCATTACAAATAGTGAATACCTTTCGGTACTTAGGGTGTTCTATCAGAACCCCTATCTGCTCATATGCTAAGATTAATCTGGGCCCTCTTATTATTAGATTAAAATCCACTCTGAAAACATGGAATAATCTCCCTCTTACGTTATTGGGGAGAATAAATGTTTTCAAGATGATCTACCGCCCGAGATTCCTTTTATGTCCTAAGTAATTCACCAATTTATATAACCAAAGCCAAATTTAAAGAAATAGACTCCATAATGATCAATTTTCTATAGAGAGGAGGTATGGTGAAGATTGCGAAACATACTCTGCAATTACCTATTTTGGAGGGGGTCTGGCACTACCATGTCTCCAAACGTATTATATTGCCTCACAATTGACGCATGCTCACTGGTGGTTCTTTCCGGAGGCCAACAATGCAGCTACTGCACTAGAGGCGGCCATCCTCACCTCATACGAATCACTCCAAAATCGAATACATTGCATGTCACTTAGAGGGAGGGAAGGCGTAAATATCTTGTCCATGACCCTGCAGATCTTTAAAATTTCCAAACTAATACCAACCAGTACCCAAGCTGTTTATTCTCCCAATGCCCCACTATGGGGAAACCCTTCTTTACCAGAATTTAACCAGAGAACTGACGGAGGATATTGGTCCAGGAAAGGGGTGAAAACTATTTTGCACTTATTTACAGGTAACACGTTTAGATTCTTTGTAGAATTCCAGAGAGACTTTGGGCTCCCAAGTACGGCCTACTTTCAATACCTGCAGATAAGACACACAGCAGCTGCACAATTTGGGCTGCGAAATATAGAGATGAAATCTTCCAGTCTTGAACTCTTGCTGACTGATCCCTCTCACGCTAAATTAATTTCATATTACTATAAAACTCTGCTTCACTCCACAACTACCAGACTAGTCAATATTGAATACAAATGGTATGCAGATATACCCGAGCTGACGGAGGAGATATGGGGGGAGATTCTTCCCTTGCAGGTCCCCTCTGTCATCTCCTCTAGGGACAAAGTGATCCAGACAAAGCTATTATATAGAGCATACTTCACACCAAAATTACTATTTAAATTAAAGAAATTATCTGATCCTTTGTGCTTAAGATGCGGTACGGCTGAGGGCACGTTCTTCCATTTAATGTGGGAATGTGCCCCGATACGATGGTTCTGGTCAGAAGTTACGGCATTCATCAGCTCTGTAGCTAAAATACCGAACATTTGTAATCCTCTTAGATGTCTACTGGGCTAAATTGATGATGAGGGCTTATCCAAAAATGCACAATGTTTTTTAAGGATAGTGCTGTTTTATGCTAAAAAAAAATAACTATGCACTGGAAATCCCACTCCAATCTGACTATAAAGTTCTGGCTCACCATTATCAATCAAGCCATACCACTGTATAAGCTAACATATGAAGCTAGAGGATGCCCCAAAAAGTTCTTTAAAATGTGGAACTCATGGGTGAGCTCGGAGAGCACTATACCACCTGCTTGATAGGCTATAAGTGATGGGTAGAAATACTATGGTGTAGCAACTGTTTGCAATTACCCCTGACTGAAACAAAATGTGATGCAAGACGTTTTATACTAGTGTGTAATGTAAACCTATATACCTGTTCATCGTATTGTAATATGACTAAAGCAATGCTTGATGTGATTGTACATCTGTGTAACCAATATTGATTTTGTTTATAAAAATAATAAAAAGTTAACCCTTAAAAAAAACGAAACATTTTAACCACTTGACGACCGCCGCACGACTATGTACGTCGGCAGAGCGGCACGGGCAGGCAAAAGGACTTACAGGTACGTCCTTGCCTGCCCGCGGACCCCCTCCCCCCGTGCCTGCGGCGGTCGTCAAATCCTCCCCGGCGATCGGTGGTGAGGGGGAGGCCATCCATTCGTGGCCCCCCCTCGCGATCGCTCCCAGCAAATGGGATCATTTCCCTGCCTCTGTATTGTACACAGAGGCAGAGGAAATGATGTCATCTCTCCTCGGCTCGGCATTTTCTGTTCCGGCGCCGAGGAGAGAAGACTGGAATGTGAGTGCACAACACACACACATACAGTAGAACATGCCAGGCATACAATACACCCCCGATCGCCCCCCCCGATTACACCCCGATCACCCCCCCCCCCCCCCCCGTCACACTGACACCAAGCAGGTTTTTTTTTTTTCTTTCTCTGATTACTGCATGGTGTCAGTTTGTGACAGTTACTGTGGTGGGACAGTTACTGTTAGCCCCCTTTAGGTCTAGGGTACCCCCCTGACCCCCCCCCCCATAAAGTTTTAACCCCTTGATCACCCCCCGTCACCAGTGTCGCTAAGCGATCATTTTTCTGATTGCTGTATTAGTGTCACTGGTGACGCTAGTTAGGGCCGTAAATATTTAGGTTCGCCGTCAGCATTTTTTAGCGACAGGGACCCCCATCTACTACCTAATAAAGGTTTTAACCCCTTGATTGCCCCCTAGTTAACCCTTTCACCACTGATCACCGTATAGCTGTTACGGGTGACGCTGGTTAGTTCGTTTATTTTTTATAGTGTCAGGGCACCCGCCATTTATTACCCAATAAAGGTTTAGCCCCCTGATCACCCGGCGGTGATATGCGTCGCCCCAGGCAGCGTCAGATTAGCGCCAGTACCGCTAACACCCACGCACGCAGCATACGCCTCCTTAAGTGGTATAGTATCTGAACGGGTCAATATCTGATCCGATCAGATCTGTACTAGCGTCCCCAGCAGTTTAGGGTTCCCAAAAACGCAGTGTTAGCGGGATCAGCCCAGATACCTGCTAGCACCTGCGTTTTGCCCCTCCGCCCGGCCCAGCCCAGCCCACCCAAGTGCAGTATCGATTGATCACTGTCACTTACAAAACACTAAACGCATAACTGCAGTGTTCGCAGAGTCAGGCCTGATCCCTGCGATCGCTAACAGTTTTTTTGGTAGCGTTTTGGTGAACTGACAAGCACCAGCCCCAGGCAGCGTCAGGTTAGTGCCAGTAGCGCTAACACCCACGCACGCAGCATACGCCTCCCTTAGTGGTATAGTATCTGAAGGGATCAATATCTGATCCGATCAGATCTATACTAGCGTCCCCAGCAGTTTAGGGTTCCCAAAAACGCAGTGTTAGCGGGATCAGCCCAGATACCTGCTAGCACCTTCGTTTTGCCCCTCCGCCCGGCCCAGTCCAGCCCACCCAAGTGCAGTATCAATCGATCACTGTCACTTACAAAACTAAACGCATTACTGCAGCGCTCGCAGAGTCAGGCCTGATCCCTGCGATCGCTAACAGTTTTTTTGGTAGCGTTTTGGTGAACTGGCAAGCACCAGCGGCCTAGTACACCCCGGTCGTAGTCAAACCAGCACTGCAGTAACACTTGGTGACGTGGCGAGTCCCATAAGTGCAGTTCAAGCTGGTGAGGTGGCAAGCACAAGTAGTGTCCCGCTGCCACCAAAAAGACAAACACAGGCCTGTCGTGCCCATAGTGCCCTTCCTGCTGCATTCGCCAATCCTAATTGGGAACCAACCGCTTCTTCAGCGCCCGTACTTCCCCCATTCACATCCCCAACCAAATGCAGTCGGCTGCATGAGAGGCATTTTCTTTATGTCCTCCCGAGTACCCCTACCCAACGAACCCCCCCAAAAAAGATGATGTGTCTGCAGCAAGCGCGGATATAGGCGTGACACCCGCTATTATTGTCCCTCCTGTCCTGACAATCCTAGTCTTTGCATTGGTGAATGTTTTGAACGCTACCATACACTAGTTGAGTATTAGCGTAGGGTACAGCATTGCACAGACTAGGCACACTTTCACAGGGTCTCCCAAGATGCCATCGCATTTTGAGAGACCCGAACCTGGAACCAGTTAGTTATAAAAGTTACAGTTACAAAAAAAAGTGTAAAAAAAAATAGTTGTCGTTTTATTGATCTCTCTCTCTATTCTCTCTCTATTGTTCTGCTCTTTTTTACTGTATTCTATTCTGCAATGTTTTATTGTTATTATGTTTTATCATGTTTGCTTTTCAGGTATGCTATTTTTTTATACTTTACCGTTTACTGTGTTTTATTGTTAACCATTTTTATGCCTTCAGGTACGCCATTCACGACTTTGAGTGGTTATACCAGAATGATGGCTGCAGGTTTAGGTATCATCTTGGTATCATTCTTTTCAGCCAGCGGTCGGCTTTCATATAAAAGCAATCCTAGCGGCTAATTAGCCTCTAGACTGCTTTTACAAGCAGAGGGAGGGAATCCCCCCCCCACCGTCTTCCGTGTTTTTCTCTGGCTCTCCTGTCTCAACAGGGAACCTGAGAATGCAGCCGGTGATTCAGCCAGCTGACCATAGAGCTGATCAGAGACCAGAGTGGCTCCAAATATCTCTATGGCCTAAGAAACCGGAAGCTACGAGCATTTCATGACTTAGATTTCGCCGGATGTAAACAGCGCCATTGGGAAATTGGGAAAGCATTTTGTCACACCGATCTTGGTGTGGTCAGATGCTTTGAGGGCAGAGGAGAGATCTAGGGTCTAATAGACCCCAATTTTTTCAAAAAAGAGTACCTGTCACTACCGATTGCTATCATAGGGGATATTTACATTCCCTGAGATAACAATAAAAATGATTAAAAAAAAAAAAATTAAAGGAACAGTTTAAAAATAAGATAAAAATGCAAAAAAATAATAAAGAAAAAAAAAAAAAAAATAAGCACCCCTGTCGCACCCTGCTCTCGCGCTAAGGCGAACGCAAGCGGCGGTCTGTCGTCAAACGTAAACAGCAATTGCACCATGCATGTGAGGTATCGCCGCGAAGGTCAGATCGAGGGCAGTAATTTTAGCAGTAGACCTCCTCTGTAAATCTAAAGTGGTAACCTGTAAAGGCTTTTAAAGGCTTTTAAAAATGTATTTATTTTGTTGCCACTGCACGTTTGTGCGCAATTGTAAAGCATGTCATGTTTGGTATCCATGTACTCGGCCTAAGATCATCTTTTTTATCTCATCAAACATTTGGGCAATATAGTGTGTTTTAGTGCATTAAAATTTAAAAAAGTATGTTTTTTCCCCACAAAATGCGTTTGAAAAATCACTGCGCAAATACTGTGTGAAAAAAAAAAGAAACACCCACCATTTTAATCTGTAGGGCATTTGCTTTAAAAAAATATATAATGTTTGGGGGTTCAAAGTAATTTTCTTGCAAAAAAAAATAATTTTTTCATGTAAACAAAAAGTGTCAGAAAGGGCTTTGTCTTCAAGTGGTTAGAAGAGTGGGTGATGTGTGACATAAGCTTCTAAATGTTGTGCATAAAATGCCAGGACAGTTCAAACCCCCCCCAAATGACCCCATTTTGGAAAGTAGACACCCCAAGCTATTTGCTGAGAGGCATGTCGAGTCCATGGAATGTTTTATATTGTGACACAAGTTGCGGGAAAGAGACAAATTTTTTTTTTTTGCACAAAGCTGTCACTAAATGATATATTGCTCAAACATGCCATGGGAATATGTGAAATTACACCCTAAAATACATTCTGCTACTTCTCCTGAGTACGGGGATACCACATGTGTGAGACTTTTTGGGAGCCTAGCCGCGTACGGGACCCCGAAAACCAAGCACCGCCTTCAGGCTTTCTAAGGGCGTGAATTTTTGATTTCACTCTTCACTGCTATCACAGTTTCGGAGGCCATGGAATGCCCAGGTGGCACAACCCCCCCCCCAAATGACCCCATTTTGGAAAGTAGACACCCCAAGCTATTTGCTGAGAGGTATAGTGAGTATTTTGCAGACCTCACTTTTTGTCACAAAGTTTTGAAAATTGAAGAAAAGAAAAAAAAATGTTTTTCTTGTCTTTCTTCATTTTCAAAAACAAATGAGAGCTGCAAAATACTCACCATGCCTCTCAGCAAATAGCTTGGGGTGTCTACTTTCCAAAATGGGGTCATTTGGGGGGGTTTTGTGCCACCTGGGCATTCCATGGCCTCCGAAACTGTGATAGGCAGTAAAGAGTGAAATCAAAAATTTACACCCTTAGAAATCCTGAAGGCGGTGATTGGTTTTCGGGGCACCGTACGCGGCTAGGCTCCCAAAAAGTCCCACACATGTGGTATCCCCATACTCAGGAGAAGCAGCTAAATGTATTTTGGGGTGCAATACCACATATGCCCATGGCCTGTGTGAGCAATATATCATTTAGTGACAACTTTGTGCAAAAAAAAAAAAGTGTCACTTTCCAGCAACTTGTGTCAAAATATAAAATATTCCATGGACTCAATATGCCTCTCAGCAAATAGCTTGGGGTGTCTAATTTCCAAAATGGGGTCATTTGGGGGGGGGGGGGGGGTTGTGCCATCTGGGCATTTTATGGCCTTCAAAACTGTGATAGGTAGTGAGGAGTGAAATCAAAAATTTACGCCCTTAGAAATCCTGAAGGCGGTGATTGGTTTTCGGGGCCCCATACGTGGCTAGGCTCCCAAAAGGTCCCACAGATGTGGTATCCCCGTACTCAGGAGAAGCAGCTGAATGTATTTTGGGGTGCAATTCCACATAGGCCCATGGCCTGTGTTAGCAATATATCATTTAGTGACAACTTTTTGTAAATTTTTTTTTTTTGTCATTATTCAATCACTTGGGACAAAAAAAATAAATATTCAATGGGTTCAACATGCCTCTCAGCAATTTCCTTGGGGTGTCTACCTTCCAAAATGGGGTCATTTGGGGGGTTTTGTACTGCCCTGCCATTTTAGCACCTCAAGAAATGACATAGGCAGTCATAAACTAAAAGCTGTGTAAATTCCAGAAAACGTACCCTAGTTTGTAGACGCTAAAACTTTTGCGCAAACCAATAAATATACGCTTATTGACATTTTTTTTACCAAAGACATGTGGCCGAATACATTTTGGCCTAAATGTATGACTAAAATTGAGTTTATTGGATTTTTTTATAACAAAAAGTAGAAAATATTATTTTTTTTCAAAATGTTCGGTCTTTTTCCGTTTATAGCGCAAAAAATAACCGCAGAGGTGATCAAATACCATCAAAAGAAAGCTCTATTTGTGGGAAGAAAAGGACGCAAATTTCGTTTGGGTACAGCATTGCATGACCGCGCAAATAGCAGTTAAAGCGACGCAGTGCCAAATTGGAAAAATACCTCTGGTCCTTAGGCAGCATAATGGTCCGGGGCTAAAGTGGTTAAGTGTGCATGGTACTCCTTAAAGAAAATGTAAAAAAAACCCCTAAAAGTCTAGTGAACCATACGTCATAGGTGTTGCTAGAGCTGGGCGCCCTGGGAACAAGGTTGTGATGTCATTTTTTTAAGAGTTTGATGCTGAGCTGATGGAGGCTTTTCTAATCTCCTCCTTGGCTCTGACATGTCATATGAACGGCAAGCCAAGGGGAACTTTCTTTGGCTCTCTCCTGTGCTATATCTGGGGTCTGATAAATATATACAGTATATTTTTATAAAGAAGGGACAGTTGTCTCTGGTAAAAGGGTATGGGTTTTTTACATGTGGGGGTAACTCTACGTTTGGGAGGCTTTTGCTTCCTGGAGGGGAGGAAGGGGGAAATTTTGCCCAAATGCCAGCGCTCTGTGTTGTTTGTTAAGTACTCCTGACTTCTATAATGTTACGCTGAGCTATATGTTTAATACTTCTGATGCCTGCATTATATACAATATGTTGTAAATTGTTACTCTTGACCCCTGAACTCTAATTGCTACATTATAATTACATACTCCTAACCAAACCATTGATTGTCTCAGCAGTTGCTGGTTGATTTAAAGTCCCCGACTGTTTTAAATAAAGTGGTAGTAAAGCCTAAATATTTTTTACCTTAATGCAATCCTTGCATTAGGGTAAAAATTTTTTAGATATTGGTATCTCTCCCTCACCCCCTTTACAATTACCTGAGAGCCCTCATTCGATCCAGGATCGTGCATCTCTGCAGCTCTTCTCTCCTCTCACTTCCTGGTCTCACAGGCATTGTTGAGGCATTGGCTCCTGCTGCTGTCAATCAAAACCGATGAGGACTGACAGGGAGGCTCGGGAGTGAGTCCACACAAGTGCCCCCGTAAGAAGGGGCTATCTATGGGGGCACTCGCCAGAAAAGAGGAGCCAGAAGCGCAGGTGGGGGATCTGAGAAGAGGAGGTCCAGGGCCACTGCATTGCACAGAGTAGGTAAGTATAAACCTGTTTTTTTTTTTTTACATACATTTGCAATCATGTTAAGTTTTCATTTAAAGTAGGCTCACTATATATATTCTGTGTGCAAAAAGCATATATTTTTTTTTAAATGCTTGTGCTGAAGTGTAGAACTGTTTGTGCACCCTCATTTCCTGTTTTGGTAACTGTAAAATTTTTGATTTCCCATCACTTTGTCTTTCTGACAATGGCCATCAGGACACATTCACATAAAGAATATACACAGTAAGAACACAGACAGCAAAAAAAAAAAAAAAAAGCTGATGGGGGTTCTAATCCTTCCCCACACTTTCCCAAATTAAAAAACAAACAACCTGCAAGCACTTGCTGGCATACAAGATTTCACATGCTGATGCTTGAATATAAATTCCAATGGTAAATGTCTGTACATATGCTGCCTCTTTTCTCACAACAGCAAAGAATACAGGTTTTGGGTGTTTTAGTGCATGTGGATTTCATTGATTAGTGAACCAGTCACATTCATCTTCTTTTATTTTTACTTATTCAAAGGTAAGATGTAGCACATGTGATAGGAACAGAAAGCATAAAGGCAGCATTAGTTGTATGTTGAACGTGTACAACATACTAGGATCACGCCATACACATTTAACATCAGTGTACAATCAGATAGATATCCATTGCAATGTACACAAATGTCTGTAATGCCAACATACGTTAAAGCGGTTGTAAACCCTTACATATACCCAGTGAAGTGGCTAGCCTCAGCTGGTACACAGAGATTAAACAAAATCCTCCTACATAACTTGTACCTGGTTATCTGCAGCCCTCTCTTCTCTACATCTGTTCAAAGTGCTGAATTGTAAAGCTAGTGTGAGAGTTCAGAAAAAAGGGGATGGAGAGCTGAAGGTATACTCTCAATGAGGAGATCTCTGAGAGCTGATTGGAGGGAAGAGACACCCCCCCCCCCCCCCTGCATACAGGAACGGCACTGAGACTGTCAATCTGCTTGAGCTCCCTCCTCTGTCACCATTTTTCTCTTGGTGTCAGGAAAACTTGTCAGAAGTGACTTATGCTGATAGCAGAGGAACAAAGCAGCAGAAGACAGAAGTGACACTTAGTGCTCTGGATTGAGACAAGTACACACTATAGAAGGAAATGCTTGTACAGCCACTTTAAGGTTTCTGTTTACAGACACCAGATTCATTTTTTCATTTGCATATCATAACACATGGTGGGGATAGAATTTTAGGGACTGATTTGTAAGAACTTCCCAGCCTACAAGTAACTCAAGGGTACAGCAACAGACTTGCCAAATTGATAATTAGATCTATAATTAATTTCGCTATTCACTATCCATACTGCTGCACTGCTTTGTATGATATCTTCAAAGATCTACTGAATGTACACCCAACACATTCTAATCCTGATTGTAGATCTTTATTTTTATTTAAATACAAGACAACATGTAGTGGGATGCCCTTTTGTCCAGATTCTGGTGCAGGTCCCTTTAACTCAACTCCCCACAATCCTCTGAGCCCGGGGGATATAAAAGTCAGCTCCACCCAGCTTCCTGTGCTCAGAGAGATCCTGCCTGATGGGACAGCAGTGACTGGGCAAGTGAGCTGTTCCCAGGTGCTGGGTCCTCCCCTGTTAAGTCTGGTGTGCGGGCCACCAGCAGTGAGCACAAGAGCACGCAGTATCTTTCCAAGCCCCAGTCACTGGAGAGGACTCTGTTACAGTCCATTTGTGGAAGCTGTCCATGAAGTGAGTTGGCCCTATCTTCAGCCACCAGAACCCCCTGACCAAAGCAAGTAGAAAGCAGTGCCAGCGTGAAGTTTGTGTCAGCAGGAGGTCCACTCAGCTCACAGACTGTGGAATGAACGATTACTATTTTGGAACACGTGAGATTCTTAAGTCTTCATTTCTATCTATAAATTGGACTCAGAACACGCTGCTGCCACCTTGTGGACATTAGTTGAAAGGCAGTGAAATTGTTATATCCTCTTCCTTTATGGTTCATATTAATGTTCTGTACTGTATACCCAGTTTCACACGATTTCCGGTACAATTTATGTTGAACTTCACTGTTAAGTAAAATAGAGATTGCACATCACCACTGGTCTGATTATTTGGCTGTGACCGTTACACTACACTTGGCGTCACGAACAGGATACAGCCATGTCAGACAGTGATGAGGAGAACAGCACAAGGGCAGAGCCAGCCCACAGCGGCACTGAGGGAGTTAAACAGTCTGCCATAGCTTCTCTACTGCTGGCAGGATTGCTTCCACAACAGCTGCCTAAGTATACAGGACCGGATCAGGACTTAGATGATTGGATTAGGAGGTTGCGGGGCTTGATCCGGTCATATGGGGTCCCACCTGCACAGCAGGCAGACCTGGCCATTAATGCCCTTGAAGGGGAAGCAAGGAAGTTGATCCTACACCTTCCAGCAGAGGACCAGGACTCCCTAGACAAGATAATCAGCCGCTTGGAAGCAGTGTACACCCAGACGGTTGCATTAGGGGATCTTAGAGCACGCTTTATCAGTAGAAGGCAAAGAGTGGGAGAATCCATTCCACAGTATGCCCTGGAACTGCAGGATATAGCAGCCGAGATCCGCCGCAAGGAGAGGAGGCGAGCAGGACGTGCTGGCTGGAGTGATACAGATGGGTGGCTGAAGGATCAGTTTGTGGATGGGCTTCTGTCTGACAAAGTCAGGGAGAAGTTACAAGAGAAGGACAGAAGTAACCCAAACTTAAAATTCCACGAAATTCTGGAAGCAGCTATACTATATTCAGAACCCAGACGTGCCAGTACGGACGTCCTCATGGCCAGCACAGGTGATAAACCATGTAAACCGCCACAAACTGGACACACAGCTCCGTGGGAGGTGGCCATCCACAAGCTGACAGAAGGAATGGCCCAGCTTCAGACAGAACTTGCCACGCTGAGACGTCAGCGAGACAATCCAAGGGGGCCAAGGGAACACACCCCTTCATGGAGAAACCGATCACCGCCCCGCAGACGGCCAAGACGGGAGAGGTCACCCTCTCCATATTGGGGATGTCGACAAAAGGGACATCGCTTGAGGGACTGTCCTGATCGAATACCGAGGGAGGCATTAAACTCAGAGCGCCCCGCCGCTAGGAGTCAAGCAGTGGGGCGGCCCAGCAAAACGACTCCCCTGTCACACACGGAGGGCGTGGTGGTCGATTGCCCTGTGGTGTACGGGTACTTCGATGGCCAAGAGGTCGAATGTCTTTTCGACACGGGGTCCCAAGTCACCATTCTACCAGAACCCTTGTTCCAGCGATACTTCCCAAAGAAGAAAATGAGTCAGGATACCCCCTGGATCTCACTGACAGCTGCCAACGAACTTCGTATAGAAGTGGTCGGGATTACCTGGATGAAAGAAGAACTGTGGGGACAGGACCTTGGCCAGAAAGGTGTTGTGGTTACACGAGCATCCGGAAAAGGTCGACCGCAGGTGATCTTGGGCATGAATATCATCCAGGGGATGAGGCCTGAGCTGTTAAAACGTTGTCCTACACACCTGGGACCACCTAAAGAAGTTAGAAAGCTGCTCCTTACCTTGGCAGCACTAAAGGGCTCTGACGCAAGTATCGCAAACATTAATGAAAAGGCTGGTGTCGTGAGGGTTCCTTTTGGGACAGAGATTGTAATACCTCCCTGCAAAGAACTTGTACTCCCCATGAATGTTGGATCATGCCATAGACTGCAGGGCGTCCCAGTGCTAGTGGAACCCTTACCCTCAGATATGGCCCCGTTTGTTGCTAGAACTCTCACAGTAGTTCGTCAAGGCACCGTGCTAGTTAGGATGCGGAACAGCAAGACGATCCCACTTCACTTGCCCCCAGGGACACCAGTGGCGGAACTGGCCCTGATTTCAGGTGTGATTTCTCCCAAAGTGGACCACATAGAGCTCCAGAAATTTCACGGACGACGATATGTAGCTAAAGTGAATGTTGCCAAATGTTCAGCAGGAGCAGACCCAGCATGGGTAGGAGAACAGATACTTCCACTTCTACAGCTGTCCACTGAGGAACTCACACCCACTCAGATAGAAGCAGTAAGGCAACTGGTGGATAAGTGGTCAGAGGCGTTTTACCAGGGGGATTTTGACCTGGGCTGTAGCAATGGAATTGAACATGAGATCTCGACAGGAGGAAATCCACCCATCCGGGATCGCTACAGAAGCATACCCCCTCACCTTTATCAGGAAGTCAAGCAGATGTTGGAACAGATGATGCAACAAGGCATAATTGAAGACAGCAAAAGTCCATGGGCAGCTCCCGTTGTATTAGTGCGGAAAAAGGATGGCACCCTCCGCTTCTGTGTAGATTATAGACAATTGAATGCTGTCACTACAAGAGACGCCTATCCCCTGCCGCGGATTGAAGAGTCCCTAACAGCTCTAGGGAAAGCAAAGTTCTTTTCCACGCTTGATCTCGCCAGTGGGTATTGGCCAAAGCCGATCGACCAAAAACTGCTTTCATCACCCCTATGGGACTATGGCAGTTCAAGAGAATGCCTTTCGGACTGAGCAATGCACCTGCTACCTTCCAGAGGACAATGGAGCATTGTCTTGGGGATATGAACCTGGATAGCATCTTAATTTATCTTGATGATATCGTGGTGTTCTCTGCCACCTTCGAGGAACACCTCGCCCACCTCGATGCTGTTCTAGCCAGGCTACATCAGTATGGGCTGAAGCTTAAGCCAAAAAAATGCCACCTGTTCAAAAGTGAGATTGAATATTTGGGACATGTCATTTCAAAACAGGGTGTGCTCCCCAATCCAGAGAAAATCAAGGTACTACAAGAATGGAAGGCACCATCAACCGTGACTGAGGTTAGAGCCTTCCTAGGGTTAGCGGGGCACTATCGACGCTTCATCAAGCACTATGCCCATCATGCTGCTCCAATCCAGAAGTTACTACATGGAGTAGACCAGAAAGGAGGTCACAGGAGGGTAGAATGGGGACTGGAACAGCAAGAGGCATTTGACTTCTTAAAGCAACGGTTGGTGTCAGCCCCTGTATTGGCCTTTGCTGATTTCTCCCTTCCCTTTAGGTTACAAACTGATGCCAGTAACCAGGGCCTGGGGGCCGTGCTTTCACAAATGCAAGATGGTAAGGAACGGGTTATTGCTTATGCCAGCCGCAGCCTTCACCCAACCGAGAGAAACCCTGCAAACTACAGCTCCTTCAAGTTGGAACTGTTAGCGCTGGTGTGGGCCGTCACAGAACGTTTCACCGAGTATCTCACAGGGTCTAAGTTCGAAGTCTGGACAGACAATAACCCCTTAGTACATCTCCAGACATCCAAACTTGGCGCTCTGGAACAAAGATGGGCAGCGCGTCTGGCAAAGTTTGACTTTTCCCTGCATTACCACCCAGGAAAGGGGAATCACGTGGCTGACGCCCTATCACGGTACCCTTCAGCCCAACCACAGCGAGATGCGGATGAAGAGGCTGAAGACGAAGAAATCCCACCCTTAATGGGGGCTAGACCTAAGAGTAGACCACGGGTGGACCTCATCCAGGTATTGGAAGATTGTAACTGGGCAGAAACGCAGAAGGATGACCCTGTGATTGCCCCAGTCATAGAGGCAATGCAGTTAAGGCGCTGGCCCAGTAGAATTGAAAGGTCACAACTGCTACCAGAAACACAAAAACTGCTGAACGAATGGTCACGCCTCCTCTTGAGAAATGGCATATTGTATCGCAGAATAATGTTCCCCCATGACTCTTCGGTAACCTGGCAGGTTGTACTGTCCCGGGCCAGAGCTCGACCAGTGGCAGAAAGGATCCATGTGGAAGGAGGACATTGGGGTGTCCACAAGACATTCGCCTGGTTCAAAAGGCAAGCCATGTGTGTGGGGCTGTTCCAATTGATTGATCAGATATGTCGGCAATGTGCAGTATGCTCCGTGACCAAGGGGGCTGAGGTCCTGGTGCCTCCCATGACTTGGAACACGTCTGCCCCATTGGAAGTATTGACAGTTGACTTCCTCACCCTCGACATGTCGGAAGATGGACATCGCCATGTCCTTGTCATGGTGGACCACTTTACCAAGTTTGCAGTAGCTGTACCAACTCGTGACCAAACTGCAAAGACTGCAGCTCAAGCAGTGTGGAAGCACTTCTGTCTCCCTTATGGTTGCCCTCAGAAGATACATTCAGATCAAGGGCCCTGCTTTGAAAGTGAGTTCTTCCAGGAGTGGTGTCGCTCCTTAGGTGTCAAGAAGACGCATACGACCCCATATCACCCACAGGGTAACGGAGCCTGCGAGAGGTTTAACCGTACCCTGATACAACTGTTGAGGGGACTGGCCCGTGAGAGACGAACCAGATGGACCCATTACTTGGCCGAAGTGGTTTGGAAGTATAATCATACTGTGCACTCAGCGACAGCTCGGTCTCCTTACCACGTGATGTTTGGCCGTACTCTTGGGGGACCCACAGATCTATGGGGTGCTGTCCCCACTGAAGATCTGGAGTATACTCCAGCAACCTGGATTCGAGAGTGGAGGCGACGCCTGTCAGAAGTCCAACAGTTTGTAAAGGAGCGAACTTGGGTGGAACAAGAAGAGTCAGGAACGGAGGTCTATGACCTGAAGCCGGGAGACAGGGTCTTGATCAGGCGCAAAGGTGCACATCAGCAGGGCAAGCTACAAACTCCATGGGAGGAAGTGCCCAGAGTGGTGTTACAGCAACCAATTCCAGGAGTGCCAGTCTATGACGTCCAGAAGGAAAATACAAAAGATAGGCCAAGGAGGCTACACCGCCGGCTCCTCAAACCTATTAGAAATTACGTAGAGGTGCCTGAAAGCTTATCTAGAGAGCCGGAGGAACAGGTTTCCAAGCCACCCGTAGCAGTCCCAGTAGAGAATCAGTGGTGGTTACTCCCTGTCCCTTCACTGTTGCCTCCAAATCTCCAAAGAGAGATTACAGATACAGACAATGCCAGGCAGCCCAATGATTGCCCAGCTCGGATTCCTACTCCTGCTGTGGAGCCCTCTGACCCACTGTCCACTGAGATGCCTGAAAGTGAAGATGTACCTTTGCCTGCTCCTGAAGAGGAGCCTGAACCTCAACCCTTGAGATGCTCTCAGAGAAACAACTTTGGGAAACCACCTGAACGTTTTGCACAGGAGGACTTTGTCTGGTCGGTAAACTTGCCTGGAATCGCAAGTTCAAGCAGGGTGGAGTGTAGTGGGATGCCCTTTTGTCCAGATTCTGGTGCAGGTCCCTTTAACTCAACTCCCCACAATCCTCTGAGTCCGGGGGATATAAAAGTCAGCTCCACCCAGCTTCCTGTGCTCAGAGAGATCCTGCCTGATGGGACAGCAGTGACTGGGCAAGTGAGCTGTTCCCAGGTGCTGGGTCCTCCCCTGTTAAGTCTGGTGTGCGGGCCACCAGCAGTGAGCACAAGAGCACGCAGTATCTTTCCAAGCCCCAGTCACTGGAGAGGACTCTGTTACAGTCCATTTGTGGAAGCTGTCCATGAAGTGAGTTGGCCCTATCTTCAGCCACCAGAACCCCCTGACCAAAGCAAGTAGAAAGCAGTGCCAGCGTGAAGTTTGTGTCAGCAGGAGGTCCACTCAGCTCACAGACTGTGGAATGAACGATTACTATTTTGGAACACGTGAGATTCTTAAGTCTTCATTTCTATCTATAAATTGGACTCAGAACACGCTGCTGCCACCTTGTGGACATTAGTTGAAAGGCAGTGAAATTGTTATATCCTCTTCCTTTATGGTTCATATTAATGTTCTGTACTGTATACCCAGTTTCACACGATTTCCGGTACAATTTATGTTGAACTTCACTGTTAAGTAAAATAGAGATTGCACATCACCACTGGTCTGAATATTTGGCTGTGACCGTTACACTACAAACATATTTAGCTCCTGACTCAGAGACTAGAATGGACAGACACCTCATTAAAGCAAGACATACCATACAAAGAGCATAAATACAGCAGAGTCCAATATCTCAGTCCAGTACAGAAAATAAATAATCAAGTTGATTTGATTTAAGATTTAATCAAGTATATATGCCATGGCTGACCACAAAGAGATGGTTTTAGATCTTAGAAGAACTAAACACAAAAGCTAGTTGAATTCCAGGATGCAGCTAGAGAGAGAAAAATAAATGTTTTAGGGAACCAAAAACATAGAAAATGCCACCAGAACAGGTGTCCCCATTGGAAAACCTCCTTTCATGTTCTCATTTGGTTACAGCCAAAGGCAAATCAACGTGTTTCCAGGAACAGATCTCTATCACATAAAATCCAAGGATTTCTCAGTGTCCACCATTCCCCAAACAGGCTTCAAAACAACCAATTGGGAAGGTGCAGACGCTGCTGCTGGTAATAATAATTACTTGTACCTCTATGAAAGGGCATTGACAATGAATGAAAAATAAAAACAGCCAATGCCTCCCTCCGTCTGAAAATGCTAGTTTCTGGCTGCCCTGCTGATCCTCTGGTTTTATTACTGAGTTGGAACATACTTGTTCTGGCTCACTGACTCAGTCAGCAGAAGCCAGAGGGTCAGCATGGCAGCCAGGAAACACATTTTCAGGAGGTTGCCAATAGACTACAACATTTCTCTCTGGTTTTATTTTAAGTTATTTTTTTTTTCAATTGAGCAAATTGGAAAGATTTTTAAATGAATTCAAAGTTGACTGGACATTGCTGTTTTATGAAAAATAACTTTCTCTTGAATATAAGCTGTATCATTGCACTGCTTTCTGCTTTGCTATAAAGACCAACTCTGGGCACCAGAAAAAATAAAATCCTTGCAGTGGGGCCTCTCTGCTCTGTAAGGGTTAATTGCTGGTTAGGTCTAGGGCTAATCTGTGATACTTATTCCTTCCTCCAGCAGCCTTCCTCCATGCTGTGCGAACAGCCCTCCAAAGCCTCCTTTCTATAGTGCTCTGGGCAGCGGTCACAGCTGATGCCATTACATACAATACAGAAACAAAAGTTTTGCACTGTATATGAGACCAGCGAGTGCCCATCCACAATCCAGAATGTTGGAGAAAAGAGAAGAGTGCCAGGGGGGAAAAGGAATATTGAAATATTACAGCCTTTTCCTCTACCCCCTAGACTTGAAAATCATGAAGCCGATGTAGCACCAATATTTAAAAAGGGCCCAAAATACATCCCTGGGATTTACAGACCAGTTAGCCTAACATCAGTAGTATGTAAACTCTTGGAGGGGATGATAAGGGACTATATACAAGAGTTTAGTAATGAGAACAGTATCATTAGCAGTAATCAGCATGGATTCACGAAGAAGCTTTCTTGCCAAACCAATCTATTAACCTTCTATGAGGAGGTAAGTTGCCATCTAGATAAAGGAAGGGCTGTAGACGTGGTGTATCTGGATTTTGCAAAAGCATTTGAAACAGTTCCCCATAAACAATTACTGTACAAAATAAGGTCCGTTGGCATGGACCATAGGGTGAGTACATGGATTGAAAACTGGCTACAAAGGCGAGTTCAGAGGGTGGTGATAAATGGGGAGTACTCAGAATGGTCAGGGGTGGGTAGTGGGGTCCCCCAAGGTTCTGTGCTGGGACCAATCCTATTTAATTTGTTCATAAACAACCTGGAGGATGGGGTAAACAGTTCAATATCTGTATTTGCGGACGATACTAAGCTAAGCAGGGCAATAACTTCTCCGCAGGATATGGAAACCTTGCAGAAAGATCTGAACAAATTTTTGGGGTGGGCAACTACATGGCAAATAAGGTTCAATGTAGAAAAATGTTAAATAATGCATTTGGGTGGCAGAAATATGAATGCAATCTATACACTGGGGGGAGAACCTCTGAGGGAATCTAGAATGGAAAAGATCCTGGGAGTCCTAGTAGATGAAAGGCTCAGAAATGGCATGCAATGCCAAGCTGCTGCTAACAAAGCAAACAGAATATTGGCATGCATTAAAAAGGGGATCAACTCCAGAGATAAAACGATAATTCTCCCACTCTACAAGACTCTGGTCCAGCTGCACCTAGAGTATGCTGTCCAGTTCTGGGCACCAGTCCTCAGGAAGGATGTACTGGAAATGGAGCGAGTACAAAGAAGGGCAACAAATCCAATAAAGTGTCTGGAGGATATTAGTTATGAGGAAAGGTTGCGAGCACTGAACTTATTCTCTCTGGAGAAGAAACGCTAGAGAAGAGATATGATTTCAAAATACAAATACCGTACTGGTGACCCCACAATAGGGATAAAACTTTTTTGCAGAAGGGAGTTTAACAAGACTCGTGGCCACTCATTAAAATTAGAAGAAAAGAGGTTTAACCTTAAACTACGTAGATGGTTCTTTACTGTAAGAGCGGCAAGGATGTGGAATTCCCGTCCACAGGCAGTGGTCTCAGCGGGGGGCATTGATAGCTTCAAGAAACTATTGGATAAGCACCTGAACGACCGCAACATACAGGGATATATAATGTAATACTGACATATAATAACGCACATGGATTGGACTTGATGGACTTGTGTCTTTTTTCAACCTCACTTATTATGTATTTAACCCTTGCAGTGCAGGGGGCTCCATTGCAGTGGTATTTTTTTTTTTTTTAAACTCAGAGTTCATCTTTAATGAACTGAGCTACACAATTTTCTCTATAATGGTTCAAGCAGTTAAAGCAAGAAAGCTACCTTTTCATTTATTTAATTTTTTAGCTTTTTTTTTCTAGTTTGCCAAACAGTTTAGCTTCCTCGGCCAGTATAAATGCTAGAGATTAAAATAATTTTTCTGATTCTTCCTGACCAAACATCAAGGAGAAGCAAAGACCTAGCCAATGCATAATGATTTACAGTATTGAGCAACTATTTTTTCTGTAGGTTAATTTTGTATGAGATAACAAGCTATGTCATGTTAAAACAACTGAAATGCAAGGGCTGATATAGAATTACTGGAATAAAAGTAGATCCCAGCAATACCCCTTCTATCATTTTCTCTAAAGCCTCGTACATACAATCTGATTTTCCGCAGACTAAACCTTGGACTTTTGTCCGAAGGCGTGTGCCTGGATTTTGTCTTGCATACAAACAGCAAGGAATTGTTGGCCAAAAAACACGAACATACTGACGTACTACATTGTTTTTCAGCTCTTTTGCGCCACCCTTTGGGCTCCTTCTGCTAATTTCGTGTTAGTAGAAGTTTGGTGAGTGTTGATTCACGCTTTTCATTTAGCGCTTTTCGGTTTGTTTCTGAACGGCAGTTCGTCAACCAGACATGTTGCGGAATCGGAGGAGATAACGTGTTATTTTTTTATTGGCCTTGGAGTTATTGCTTTGACCTAAGTCCAGTCCAAGATCAGGAGGAGTTCTTGGACCAAAAATTGGTTCCTTTTTTAATCCTGACCAATTATGTCATATGCCTTTGCTGCGGGAGCTCCAGGAGAATAATCCAGATGATTTTCGGAATTATCTCCGGATGACGGACCCCTGCTTTCACCAACTTTTGGCATTATTGACCCCCTATATTAAGAAGCAGGACACATGCATGAGGCTTTTATTTTATTTTTTGGTTGAATAATGATGATTTGATTTGGTATATTTTCTATATTTTAGAATGCACTTTTTGGTTAAGTTCTATTGGCAGATAGCATGTCTAATTTTATTTGTTTTCTTTTTTTAATGCACAATAAAAAATTGTGTAGAATAATACTTGGCTATGTGTTTTACTTCAAAATGACAGTTTGGGAGTAGGCAGTTACATTAAAAAAAAACAATGTAAAATTGACAAGGGACACCAACATAGTTGTATCTTTGATCTTAAAAACTACGAGATAATGTTGTTGTGGTAACTTGCCCAAATAAAAAAAAAAGTATAATAATATTATTCTTGATATCACTAAAAAAAAAAAAAAAGCCTTTAACCACCTCAATACAGGGCACTTTCACCCCCTTCCTGCCCAAGCCATTTTTCAGTTTTCAGCGCTGCCGCAATTTGAATGACAATTGCGTGGTCATGTTACACTGCACCCTAATGAAATTTTTATCATTTTTTCCCCACAAATAGAGCTTTCTTTTGGTGGTATTTGATAACCTCTGCGGTTTTTACTTTTTGCGCTATAAACAAAAGAAGAGGGACAATTTTGAAAAAACACAATATTTTTTACTTTTTGCTATAATAAATATCCAATTTTTTATTTTTTTTTTAACAAATTTTTCCCTCAGTTTAGGCCATTATGTATTCTTCTACATATTTTTGGTAAAAAAAATTTGCGATAAGCGTATATTAATTGGTTTGCGCAAAAGTTATAGCGTCTACAAAATAGGGGATAGATTTATAACATTTTTATTATTTATTTATTTTTTACTAGTAATGGCGGTGATCTGCGATTTTTATTGTGACTGCGATATTGCGGCGGACACATCGGACACTTTTGACACATTTTTGGGACCATTCACATTTATACAGCGATCAATGCTATAAAATTGCATTGATTACTGTGTAAATGTGACTGGCAGGGAAGGGGTTAACACTAGGGGGCGATCGAGGGGTTACTGTATGACCTAAGGAGGTGATTCTAACTGTTGGGGGAGGGGACTGACTGGGGGAGGTGACCGATCGGTGTTCCTATGTACAAGGGACACGCCATCGGTCTCCTCTCCTCTCTGACAGGACGTGGATCTGTGTTTACATGCACAGATCCACGCTCCTGCTCTGTTACCCGGCAATCGCGGGTGCCCGGCGGACATCGCGGCCGCCGGGCACGCGCACCGGGTCCCGAGTGACGCAGCGGGCGCGCGCACCCCCGGCGGCGCGCGCGCACCCCCTAGTGGCTCGGGAGGGCGAGGACGTCATATGACGCCCGCCCAGAACAACAGAAGCCTCGTCCCGCCGTCATATGACGGTGGGCGGTGGCTTAGTGGTTAAAAATGTGTTTGCAATAACTCCATCAGTATCACCAGCAAAGCAGCTTCATTATCCCATTATAGAAGAAGAGAATGTGCGCTGCATTTCGAGATTTCATAATTTGCCACGTCACGAATGTTAATTCTCCATTACGAATGCTTGTTTACAAGATCGACCGCTTCTGGCTCGTCCGAGCATGCGTGTTTGTACTTTGTACTTTTGTCCGACGGACTTGTGTACACACACTCTGAAAATGCGACAACAGACATTTGTCCGCGGTAAATTTTAAAATCTGCTATCCAACATTTGTCTGTGGAAAATCCAACAATTGTCTGATGGAGCATACAAACGGTTGGATTTTCCGCCAACAGCCTGCCATCACACATTTCCCGTCGGACAATCCGATCGTGTGTACGAGGCTTAAGAGTTCAGATGATAAATGACTAGCTAAATTGGGCAAAAGCACCATAGTTACTAAAAGATTCTTGCGGCAGAAGAGCTGCAGGGACAGCCTTGTCAGACTTCTAAACTGTCAGTTGATTCTTCTATGCTACATTATCCTATATATCTTCATCATCTGTAAATATTACCTGTATGTTTTCCAGCCCTGTCCATGAAGTCCAAATTAGCTGCATCAAATACAAAACAACAATTAATGGAATGCTAAAGAAATGTTGATTATTATTCAATGTCAAAACCAATAAGTGGAATACTAAACCAGGATATGTCCATGTAGTTAAATAAAGTGTATGTAAAGGTAAAAAAGTTTTAGGCCTCATACACACGGATGTTTTAACGGCGGATTTTTTTAGCTTTTTTTTGCTGCTTAAGAACGCCACTCCATGTTATTCAATGGGCTCATACACACCATGGCGTTTTTGAGCTGTAATAGGCATGGTCGTTTTTAAGCTCCAAAAAAAACCAAGGACCAGCGCGTTCTGAGGCTCCAGCGCTAGAGCTGTTTTGATGCAGACGCCGAAAAAAGCTCAAAAAAGCGCATTAGTGCTATACTGACGTTTTTTAGCTTCAGGGTTTTTAAGCTGTATACATGTTTATGTGGGTAATTTGGAAGTGGAAAATAGCAGAGGGATGTTTTTTTTTTTTTTTAAAAATGCACCTTAGCATTAACGCTTACAAACGACGTTAATTGACGCCAAATCAAAACGCTAATAAAATCGCGTTTTTAACGCTGCTTTTTTTCCAGGTGTGGTTACTAGCTTTACAGCCCCTTTTTTAAAACATCCGTGTGTATGAGGCCTTAGTCTTCAATAGAGCGGGGAAGTGTTGGACCCTTTGTTAAGTTTTTATTACTGGCTGTGTCCCTGCTGGGGAGATTTCCTTCTCGGTTTGTCCTGCTGATCATTGTCAGAGACAGAAAGTGAGGGGACATCCAAAAAAGTGTGAGTTGTCACAACTAGAGGTGAGGAAATATTCTCCCATGGGGCACCTACTCCAGTGACAACTCTCTAGTACAGTGGCGGCCCGTTCATTAGGGGCGCCGCCCCCCCCCCCATCTACATGCGGGGCACCAGATGCATGGATTCCAATGGGGAGGAGGTTTGAAGCACGTGATTAGAGCTAGAGGCTCTAATAGGCTTCAAAAAAGGGTGGGCTCTGGGCACAGAGCACTGCGCTCCAAGCCCACCCAGCACACTGATCCTCCTCCCGGCCAATCAGGAAGCGGGTCCTGAGACCCATCACCCGAATGGCTGAAAGGACAGGCGATCCCATTTGACGTACAAGAAAAACAGTCACTTCCAGCGCTAAAAGGTCTTCTATGGTAAAAAGCAACACCTAGTGCATTACCAAAAAAATTTATCAAATGTTAAACTCAATAAAAAGTGGGTACTCACAAGATGGCAACTCTCAATGAGCCACCCCCTACCTCAGAGCTTTTGTTTTGTTTTCGTAGATCCTATTAAACGCCTAGGAGGAGGAGGGAGGAGACACGTGGCGGAAGCCACCGTGATTCAGAGGAGAACAAGACCCAATGGAAGCACATAGGAGCCTGCCTGCCCGTGACCTAGATGGCGCTGACCCCCCCCCCCCCCAAAAAAAAAACACCAGCCGCCACTGCTCTAGTATAGGAATTCCATTCACTTTGGGGAGATTTACTGACAGTTTCCATTGTGTCTCCAGGACAGGAAATGTAGGGAAGTCTCCCCAGTGAGAAAGAGGCAGAACAGAATAACCTGACATGGGGTTTTAAAGTTGTTCTAAGGGTTGAAGGTTTTTACCTTCATGTATTCTATGCATTAGGTTGAAAAACCTTCAGGATGCAGCTCCCTTCTCGGCCCTGCCTAATACCGGGCCTGATCTCGATCCAGTGATATTCACGAGAGCGGCTGCTCTCCTGTGTCTCTGCCTCCTCATCGGCTCCCGCGGCTGTCAGTCACAGACAGTGAGGTGGGAGCGGGGACGGGGCTGTTGGTCTTATGAACATACAGAGCGGGGCTCTGGAGCGAGCATGCATGATTTCCCCCTATAGCAAGCAGCTTGCTGTGGGGGCACTCAGAGAAGAGAAGGAGCCAGGAGCTGCAGCGGGGGACCCGAGAAGAGGAGGATGGGGCTGCTCTGCGCAAAACCATTTCACAGAGCAGGTATGTATAAGATCTTTAAAATTTAAAAAAAGAAAACAAAAAACTTGAAAGCTATTGTAAGGTCTCATTTTTTTTCCTATAAAAATAATAAACATGTTATACTTACCTGCTCTGTTGCAGTGGATTTGCACAGAGCAACCCGGATCCTTCTCTTCTCTGGTCCCTCTTCTGTGATCCTGGCCCCTCCCTCCTGCTCAGTGCCCCCACAGCAAGCAGCTTGCTATGGGGGCATCCGAGCCAGGTCACAGCTCCCTGTGTCCATTCAGACATGGAGCCCTGACCCGGGCCCACCCCCTTTCTTTCCTGTATGGCTAGCTGTCTTTGATTGATAGCAGCCAATGGTGTCGCTGCTGTATCTCAGCCAATCAGGAGAGAATCTTGGAAGGCTGAGACACTCGTGGACATCGCTGGACAGAGAGGGACCTCAGGTAAGTGTTAGGGACGCTGCTACACACAGAAAGTTTTTTATCTTAATTCATAGATTGCATTAAGATAAAAAACCTTCTGCCTTTACAACCACTTTAAGCTTTTATATCACTTTAACCCTTGCCTGCTCTAAAACTAAAAAAAAAAAAAAATGTTTTGGCTTACACTTTAAAGCTGCACTCCATCCTTATCTTCACTTTTGTACAGGTGTGTAGGCTCCTCTCCTGTACAGAAATTCTATACTCTGATTTCACTGCACACTGTGAACTACTCACAGTGTGCATTAGGAGCTGCAGCAAGTCAGATGGAGCCTGCCTCTTTTCCTGGCTCAAGAACCTTCAACATCATTTAGCACTTTCCTCCTCAGCCCAGCTCTTTCATTTATTGTATTGCAGTTCTTTCAATCATGAAAATTCAGTATAACATGTGGGTGTTACCTAGGGTGGTCTGCATGCAAATTCGATCTGCCTTGGAACGCCCTCAAGATTGACATCCATTTTGCCATTTGTATAAGATCTCCCAACAGCCAGCCAACTTCCTTTCCTGCATCAGGGCTGAGTGCTCTTCAGGAGAGTAATGAAGCAGGGTGCTGTGATGTTTTCAGAAAGTTATATAGCACCCTCTGGACCCTCCCACCAGCCATAATCTGCCTGCATTGCATAGAAAAGCACAAAACCCAGTGATAACATCACTGATTCCAGTGGCGGCTGGGGCTCCATTTTTTTGGGGGGGGGGGGCGGCAGACAAAAACCACCCGATCTCCACGTTTGGTCAAGCCCCCCAACCATCACTTGAAGAACCCCCCCGTGTCGCTCGCCCGTCCGCCCACCAGCCCCGCACTTACCCCATCCAGGTTGCAGCTTTGTCAGCTTCCCGTTTGCTTCTCCTCTCGGCCAATCGGGTCTTAAGACCTGCTTCCTGATTGGCCGGGAGGAGAAGCAGGAAGAAAATAGTGAATATTAATTTGCTATTGTCACATAATTGGGTGGATGTGGGGCGCAGTGCTCAGCTCCCCGAGCCCACCGTTTGTGAAGCCAATTACATAGTTGCCAACATTGTAAAAAAGTTTAGGGACACTTTTTTGGCTGTAGGCGGAGCGCGCCGCTGCGGAAAATGGGCGTGGTTTACGCAAAATAGTGGGCGTGTCTTACATGGGCGTGGCTCAAAGGGGGTGCAGTTAGCATCTGAGATGAACAAGGGATGGAGGGGGAGGGATAGAGGGAGGGAGAGGGATGGAGGGGGAGGGAGGGATGGAGGGACAGCAGCCCCAGATCCTACACAACAATAGAAATATGTGTATTCCAGATAGTTTAACAATCAGCAGATAAAGATACTCCAAACACCAGGTGTTAGCACTTCAATCATCCCGGCACCATGGTTGTTATGGTGTCAGGATGATTGAAGTGCATTATTTCTATTATTACATTGTTATATAAAATGAAATCATTCAATCACCATAATGCCGAATCAGTGGAATCCCTGAGCGTGTCACCTGCCACGTCGCCTGCCACCAGCCGTCCGTCCTTGCATCAGGTGCCCCAGCAGAGTCCGTCCTTGCATCAGGTGTTCCAGCAGAGTCCGTCCTTGCATCAGGTGTTCCAGCAGAGTCTGTCCTTGCATCAGGTGTTCCAGCAGAGTCCGTCCTTGCATCAGGTGTCCCAGCAGAGTCCGTCCTTGCATCAGGGGCCCCCAGCGGAGCCCCCCTTACATCAGATGTCCCCAGCAGAGCCCCCCTTACATCAGATGTCCCCAGCAGGGCTCCCCTTACATCAGGTGTCCCCAGCGGAGCCCCCCTTACATCAGGTGTCCCCAGCGGAGCCCCCCTTACATCAGGTGTCCCCAGCGGAGCCCCCCTTACATCAGATGTCCCCAGCGGAGCCCCCCTTACATCAGGTGTCCCCAGCGGTGCCCTCCTTACATCAGGTGTCCCCAGCAGTGCCCCCTCCTTACATCAGGTTTCCACAGCGGAGCCCCCATTACATCTGGTGTCCCCAGCAGAGCCCCCCCTTACATCAGATGTCCCCAGCGGTGCCCTCCTTACATCAGGTGTCCCCAGCGGTGCCCCCCTTACATCAGGTTTCCCCAGCGGTGGCCCCCCTTACATCAGGTTTCCCCAGCGGTGGCCCCCCTTACATCAGGTTTCCCCAGTGGTGCCCCCCCTTACATCAGGTTTCCCCAGCGGAGCCCCCCTTACATCAGGTTTCCCCAGCGGAGCCCCCCCTTACATCAGGCTTCCCCAGCGGAGCCCCCCCTTACATCAGGTTTCCCCAGCGGAGCCCCCCCTTACATCAGGTTTCCTAGTCTCTGCGGGCCAAGTGGGGGGTGGAACGGGGCGGAGGGTGGGCGGCGACACAGGAGCTCCGTCTAGCTACCCAGCCATGTTCCTGGTCTTCTAAAAAATGGCGGCCGGCAGAGACAACCCCTGAGTATCGTTAATAAGATGAGCAACTTAGGTATGCTCAGGTATGTATATCAAGTGTAGGGATATTAACGTCATAAGGAATAAATACTAACCTATATGGTACACCCATCCACCCACAATCAGTGGGAGGTGAATTAGGGCCTATGGGTAGAGGCAGCTATGTAAAGACAGCTACAATATGACAACTAATAACGGGCTCTCTATACCAATGAGTAATGTTTACCACCATCCCATTGAATGTTATCCCTCTGGGTTGGATGTGTATCCCCGTTTTAAAACTGATCGTGGGGACCCATATGAAGATAACAAAAAGGGAAGGTTTACTGTAGGGAGGGAGGACTTGCCTAACTAGTTCCTATGCATATTAACATGTACATATGTATGTATAACTAACCCTCTATTGATATTCCGGTTCTCCCTTTAAATATGATTATCTCTTGTTTTGCATTACCACCTACAGTGCCTTGCAAAAGTATTCGGCCCCCTTGAACTTTTCAACCTTTTGCCACATTTCAGGCTTCAAACATAAAGATATAAAATTTTAATTTTTTGTGAAGAATCACCAACAAGTGGGACACAATTGTGAAGTGGAACGAAATCTATTGGATATTTTAAACTTTTTTAGCAAATAAAAAACTGAAAAGTGGTGCGTGCAAAATTATTCGGCCCCTTTACTTTCAGTGCAGAAAACTCACTCCAGAAGTTCAGCGAGGATCTCTGAATGATCCAATGTTGTCCTAAATGACTGATGGTGATAAATAGAATCCACCTGTGTGTAATCAAGTCTCTGTATAAATGCACCTGCTCTGTGATAGTCTCAGGGTTCTGTTGAAAGCGCAGAGAGCAACATGAAGACCAAGGAACACACCAGGCAGGTCCGTAATACTGTTGTGGAGAAGTTTAAAGCCGGATTTGGATACAAAAAAGATTTCCCAAGCTTTAAACATCCCAAGGAGCACTGTGCAAGCGATCATTTGGAAATGGAAGGAGTATCAGACCACTGCAAATCTACCAAGACCTGGCTGTCCCTCTAAACTTTCAGCTCAGACAAGGAGAAGACTGATCAGAGATGCAGCCAAGAGGCCCATGATCACTCTGGATGAACAGCAGAGAACTACAGCTGAGGTGGGAGAGTCTGTCCATAGGACAACAATCAGTCGTACACTGCACAAATCTGGCCTTTATGGAAGAGTGGCAAGAAGAAAGCCATTTCTCAAAGATATCCATAAAAAGTCTTGTCTAAAGTTTGCCACAAGCCACCTGGGAGACACACCAAACATGTGGAAGAAGGTGCTCTGGTCCGATGAAACCAAAATCAAACTTTTTGGCCACAATGCAAAACGATATGTTTGGCGTAAAAGCAACACAGCTCATCACACTCAACACACCATCCCCACTGTCAAACATGGTGGTGGCAGCATCATGGTTTGGGCCTGCTTTTCTTCAGCAGGGACAGGGAAGATGGTTAAAATTGAAGGGAAGATGGATGCAGCCAAATACAGGACCATTCTGGATGAAAACCTGTTGGAGTCTGCAAAAGACCTGAAACTGGGACGGAGATTTATCTTCCAACAAGACAATGATCCCAAACATACAGCAAAATCTACAAAGGAATGGTTCACAAATAAAACGTATCCAGGTGTTAGAATGGCCAAGTCAAAGTCCAGACCTGAATCCAATCGAGAATCTGTGGAAAAAGCTGAAAACTGCTGTTCACAAACGCTCTCCATCCAACCTCACTGAGCTCGAGCTGTTTTGCAAGGAAGAATGGGCAAGAATTTCAGTCTCTCAATGTGCAAAACTGATAGAGACATACCCCAAGCGACTTGCAGCTGTAATCGCAGCAAAAGGTGGCTCTACAAAGTATTAACTCAAGGGGGCCGAATAATTTTGCACGCCCCACTTTTCATTTTTTTATTATTTAAAAAAGTTTCAACAATCCAATAGATTTCGTTCCACTTCACAATTGTGTCCCACTTGTTAGTGATTCTTCACAAAAAATAAAAATTTTATATCTTTATGTTTGAAGCCTGAAAGCCTGAAAGCCTGTGGCAAAAGGTTGAAAAGTTCAAGGGGGCCGAATACTTTCGCAAGGCACTGTATATATCCTTGTATATCAGACATATGGCTGGTCTAAGCTCCACTTAGCCCAACCTATGATAATATGGTCTCTATGCTTCTTAGTAGGCAGGCGACTGAGACGAGCAGCGAGCCCTTTAAAACTCACTAAGGGCTTTACAATTCCTTATGATCGAGAGCCTATTTGGCCAGATTCTATTACAACTTTCTAGTTAACCTCTACCTACACCAACATTGGTGATGGACCAATTTATAACCTGTATAGCTGGCTTTTTTTAGATCAGAATTTATATATTTTTACTTTATTTATTCCATTTTTGTATATTTTTTATAATCTGAGTGCATTTAAAGGGTGCACTCGCAATGACGTATATTTCCAAGCAAGATCACCCATATGGTTTGATATTAGGGAATGATCACATATACCTGTCATTATGTTATGCATACACATACGTCAAAGTTCCCCATTTGCTGTGTGAGTTATTGCCTCTGTCTGTCATTACATATACACAGGCGGCTCCGTCTATGTATTTAGACATCATCCCCTGGTCGGCATATTTGGTGCCACCTCTAAATGCTGATTCTTCTATTGTCATTGGAGGGGAGGTAACACGGAGCTTGCCGGTCTATATGATACGCAGAGCGTGGAGTGTTGGCACCGTCTTTGAAAACGTCCTATGATGAAACGCGTAAGTCGGGGCCACGCTCTGACGTCATACCCGGAAGGCTCGGCTTGGAACGCAGCTGGTACGCATGCTACGGATTAGCTTCCTGGATATACCACTGCATGTGTCCTTGCCTTACTGCAATTTTTCTGCTAGTGCATTTATTCTATTTTTTAACTTTTTAAATAAACCGATTATACTACACTATGGGAGCCCCTTGTGTTTTCCTGTGAGGAGCGGACCGGCTGCTGCGGTGAAAGAATCGTAGGTGCCTTGATTTGGAACATGTGCTGGAAGTCTCTGGATTAAACAAACGGACTGACGGAGGTGCAGAGGACCAATAAGGCTACCCATGGGGAAGATCCACCTATAGCTACCCACTCTATGCCTACTACCCCTGCAGGGGTAACTATGTTTGGTGAGTGGGGACACATTGGGGGAGCACCTGAGTCACCAGATTTGCTGTGCACAGAAGTCACTGGAATCTTTGTTTGGAACATACCCGCTCTGTACAGAAGGTTCTGGAGTCCCTGTTTTGGAATATGAGACTATACTTTATTTGATTAATTTTGTATATATGCAATTTTTACTTTAGACAAGCCCTTTTTTACAACAAGCTCACATTGCTTGGTAGGGATTTGGACTACACGATTGAACATTCACATATTAATCTATCACTGCGGATTCACATATATGGTTTGATGATTATCTGCATTTTTTAGTTCTGTTTTAGTGTGAATGCCAGCTCTTTGCACTTAGATTGATTCACTTTCTTGTGGGAGGTAATGATTGGGGTGAACGGGTGAGGGCAGATGTGCCTTTCAGCTCTGGTGTAGCTGGATTGCACCCCTGAATAATCAAACATACCCACAATATTTATATAACTCACAACTAGACCTCGTACACCTTTTATAGATTCACACACACTCTTTATATAGATGTACACTTGGATTCATTTATATTTTTTTATCATTCTTTATTATTTTTATTTTTTTTTACAAAGTACCAGTAGTAATTATATATAATTACAATCATATATAAACTGTGGCATATAGGGCAGTGCCATTTCCCCGCTCTCCTTTATATATTTTTATAGGTTCCTATAGGAACTAATTAGGGGAGGCTGCAACTCTCTTTCTCCTAAGCGCGGATCGTTATTATACCATTTAGGCAGAGACAATGTCTCAGCCGGCTGCGGACCTCTAGTGGCGGCGGCGGAAAATCGTGGAAAAACCGAATTTCTCTGGACATTTCCCGGGAAGCAATAAATTCGGGAAAATAGTGTAAATGTCCCGGGAAATTCGGGACAGTTGGTAAGTATGCAATTAGAGCCTCAGGCTCTAATTATGTGCTAAAACAAACAAAAAACAACAACAATGAAATCTATGTATCTGGCGCCCTGCATGTAGATTAGGGGCCGGGCACATGGATCAGGGGGGTAGCGCCCCTGCGCCCATAATGGAGCAGCTGCCACTGACTGAGTTTATAATAAAGTATGTAATGAACATGAAAAGTTTTATTTTAAAATGTCATTATCATGTTGAGCAGTTGGGAATGGTGTATCTAAGGAAAGTGAAAAATTTGCAGAATAAATTACAACTTTAACCTCTAAATATGCAGCCTCTCGATGGGTGGGCCTTGGCAGCCAAGCAGCATATTTGCTTGCATTAGCGCAAGTACACCTTTGCGCTCCCGAGACAGTTACCAGCAGCCATTCCGCTGAGACAGCCATTCACGTTGGTCACATCATCATAAACTCCGCCTCCTGGCATCCTAAACCCCCTAAAGGGCCAGGAGGTGCCAGCTCCAAGGGGTTAAAGTAATTGTAAAGGCTAATCATAGCATAGATGGGATTTTTTAACGGTGCCCCAATAAACAAAAATTACTTCAAAATATTTTTTATTTTATATCCATTAAAAGGCAATATACAGCAATAATACGGTTACTTATTTATTTCCACCAAGGCTACACCGTTCATTTCTCTACATGTTTCACCGAAGTTGGCTTCTTCAGGAGGAGTGTTACCAGGAGTTAATAAGCTGTACATAAAAAACACACATAAAAAAAATCATATGTACATTAATCACAATTTTATCATAAGCAAACTTTTGTCACCAATTTATGCTCACCTATCTCCATATCTTAGCGAAAAATTTTAATTCTAGTCAATGCTATGCCTAGAAGTGGCTTTATCGCTAGATCAATAGAGTGACACCAATAATGACAATAGGGGGGATAACAGCTCAGCGAGAAAAGTCTCTCTGTCTCCCTAGAAATTACACTTTGCTACAATATAAAGTAGTGAGTGTACAGCTTGTATAACAGTGTAAATTTGCTGTCCCCTCAAAATAACTCAACACACACAGCCAATAATGTCTAAACCGCTGGCAACAAAATTGTTGCTCTACGTAAAGATGGCCTAGGCTATAAGAAGATTGCCAAGACCCTAAAACTGAGTTGCAGCACGTTGGCCAAGACCATACAGCGGTTTAACAGGACAGGTTCCACTCAGAACAGGCCTTGCCATGGTCGACCAAAGAAGTTGAGTGAACAAGCTCAGCGTCATATTCAGAGGTTGAATTTGGGAAACAGACATATGATTGCTGCCAGCATTGCTGCAGAGGTTGAAGGGGTGGGAGGTCAACCTGTCAGTGCTCAGACCATACGCCGCACACTACATCAAATTGGTCTGCATGCTGTCGTCTCAGAAGGAAGCCTCTTCTAAAGATGATGCACAAGAAAGCCAGCAAAAAGTTTTCTGAAGACAAGCAGACTAAGGACATGGATTACTGGAACCATGTCCTGTGGTCTGATGAGACCAAGATAAACTTTTTTGGTTCAGATGGTGTCAAGCATGTGTGGCGGCAACCAGGTGAGGAGTACAAAGACAAGTGTGTCTTGCCTACAGTCAAGCATGGTGGTGGGAGTTTCATGGTCTGGTGCTGCATGAGTGCTGCCGGCACTGGGGAGCTACAGTTCATTGAGGGAACCATGAATGCCAACATGTACTGTGACATACTGAAGCAGAGCATGATCCCCTCCCTTTTGGAGACTGGGCCGCAGGGCAGTATTCAAACATGATAAGGACCCCAAGAACACCTCCAAGACGACCACTGCCTTGCTAAAGAAGCTGAGGGTAAAGGTGATGGACTGGCCAAGCATGTCTCCAGACCTAAACCCTATTGAGCATCTGTGGGGCATCCTCAAATGGAAGGTGGAAGAGTGCAAGGTCTCTAACATCCACCAGCTCCCTGATATCGTCATGAAGGAGTGGAAGAGGACTCCAGTGGCAACCTGTGAAGCTCTGGTGAACTCCATGCCTAAGAGGGTGTAAGGCAGTGCTGGAAAATAATGGTGGCCACACAAAATTTTGACACTTTGGGCCCAATTCGGACTTTTTCATTTAGGGGGTGTACTCACTTTTGTTGCCAGCTGTTTAGACATTAGATGGCTGTGTGTTGAGTTATTTTGAGGGGACAGTAAATTTACACTGTTATACAAGCTGTACACTCACTACTTTACATTGTAGCAAAGTGTCATTTCTTCAGTGTTGTCACATAAATAGATATCATAAATTTTTTACAAAAATGTGAGGGGTGTACTCACTTTTGTGCAATACTGTGTATATATCTCAAATCATCACTAGAAAGCAGTTTTGGGAATGATTAAGGTAGTACTTACTATCTGCTCTATGAATGCTCAGTTCTAAAATAGCTTTAGATAGGGGACAGAAAAGGAGCCTAAAGTCCATTGTAATAACGAGTAAACAGGTAGGCTGCTAAATAAACTGATCACATTCAAAGGACTCTTCGCTAAAGTCTCACCAGGTTCGCGCCTGGGCTGCATTAATGGTGTCTCCATGGCTACCAGCGAGATGGACCGCTAAACCACCGGCTATATACAGTCAGGTTCATAAATATTGGGACATCGACACAATTCAAATCTTTTTGGCTCTATACACCACCACAATGGATTTGAAATGAAGCAAACAACATGTGCTTTAACTGCAGACTTTCAGCTTTAATTTGAGGGTATTTACATCCAAATCAGGTGAACGTTGTAGCAATTACAACAGTTTGTATATGTCCCAATATTTATGGACCTGACTGTATACCCCCTCCACAAGGATGATCCACCGCGCATGCGCCAACCCCCCGACGCCATCTTCCCTACGTCAACGGTCTCTAAGTAACTGGATGCGTCCATCGCAGGGCGATCAGCTAAGCATCCATGCCGCAGATGACATAGCGCCACCCCAAGGGCCGATAATAGTAAAATGGGACTGATCCCATTACTATTGTAGAGGCCCTAACAAATGTAGGGGAGTGAATCCCAGGGATTGGAGGCAAGCCAGTGGATAAAATGGCATGTATGTGATCCCGTGATGGGGATCTCATACACATGCCCCAGGCGTATGATCATAAATAACAGCACCTGACTCTACTGAGAGCGACAATTCACCACTTATCATATAAGGTAAAAAGGAAAAAAAAAATACTGAAAATGAAAAGAAAACATTTTTTTGACTAAGGTAGCATAATTAGTGACATTACTTTGAATTTATACCAACTTTAATTATTACAATTTAGACACAAACCAAAACGAAAAAGCAAAATAAATACAACAATAATGAACTCTCAAGAAAGTGACTATTTTAAACAGCTATAAAAATGGCTTATAGCTTATGGATTCATTGAGTCCAGGGTATTTAGTAGCATTAAGGGAATAAATCCACCTACCTGAAGGATCAATTTGTCTACACTACCTCCCCTTTCATGTTTTGGTATATGCTCCAATGGGAAGAATTTCATCACATTTAGTTCAAAACTATGATAAAGGCCAATGTGGTGGCCAATAGGGGTCTCCATTTTTCACTTAGCAACCAAGGATACATATCACAGGATTTGGCTGACAACAGCAGGAGCCAATGGCTCCCACTGCTGCCTGAGTCTCATTTGAGAAGAGGAAATGAAGAGCTGCAGACGTGCCAGCACTGTATCATGAGAGGAGGCAGGTAAGTGTTCAGGGATGGGGGGCAGTTAGTTGGGAGGTTTTTTACCTTAAAGCGGAGTTCCACCCAAAAGTGGAACTTCTGCTTTAAGCACTCCTCTCCCCCTTACGAGCCACATTTGGCACATAATTTTTTTTTTGGGGGGGGTGGGTACCTCCTCTTTAGAGGTACTTCCTGTCCTCCCACTTCCTCCTTCCGCTCCTCCTCTCCCCCTAGGTGGCCCCTCTCTCCCTGCAATCTTCTGGGACACGTCACAGGTCCCAGAAGATTGCCTGGCCAATAGCAGAGCGCAGCGCGACAAGCACATTCGCAGTGCGTGCCGGCCGTGAAGCTGTAAGCTGATATGACCGTGTGTCCACAGTTGCTATGGAGGCGCCACGGATAGGTGGGGGGGAGAGGAGAGAGGCTCTGGGCGGCCACATCAATGGATCGTGGGACAGGTGAGTGTCTGTTTATTAAAAGTCAGCAGCTACACTTTTTGTAGCTGCTGACTTTTAATAAACTAAAAAATGGGCGGAACTCCGCTTTAACTGCATTATACTGTGGCAGGATGGCTCCCCTGGGCGAATCGCCGTAGGTGTACGTCGGCCATAGAGAGCCAGAACAGGGATCTGTGTATGTAAACAAACAGATCCCCGTTCTGATAGGGAAGTAGAGAGAGCTCTGCTGTTCCTAGTGATCAGGAACAGCGATCTCTCTCCTCCTCTAGTCAGTACACTGCCCCCACAGTTAGAAACACCTCCCTAGGGAACACTTAACCCCTTGATCGCCCCCTAGTGTTAACCCCTTGCCTGCCTGTGACATTTATACAGTAATCAGTGGTTCTTTTTAGCTCTGATCACTGTATAAATGTCAATGGTCCCAAAAAAGTGTCAAAAGTGTCCGATCTTTCTGCCACAATGTCGCAGTCCTGCTAAAAATTGCAGATCGCCACCATTACTAGTAAAAAATAAATGCCATAAATCTATCCCCTATTTTGTAGACGCTATAACTTTTGCTCAAACCAATCAATATACGCTTATTGTGATTTTTCTTACCAAAAATATGTAGAAGAATACATATTGGCCTAAACTGATGAAGAAATTATTTTCTTTTTGGATATCTATTATATCAAAAAAGTAAAAAATATTGTTATTTTTTCAAAATTGTCGCTCTTTTTTCGTTTATAGCGCAAAAATAAAAACCTCAGAGGTGATCAAATACCACCAAAAGAAAGCTCTATTTGTGGTAAAAAAAAAAAAAAGGAAGTCAATTTTGTTTGGGTACAACGTCGCACGACCGCACAGTTGTCAATTAAAGCGATGCAATGCCATTGTGCAAAAAATGGCCTGATCATTAAGGGGGAAAATCCTTCCGGTCCTTAAGTGGTTAATGTAGGAAATGCATTAAGATTAAAAACTGTTAGCCTTTAGAACCACTTTAAAGTGGATGTAAACCCGAAATTTTTCTTTTATTTTTATTTTCTTTATGTCATAGTGTAGAGTATAAGATTTCCTATCATTTGAGCCCAGTCTTGCCACACAGAGTTAATCCATCTCCGAGCAATCCCCATTTATTGTTCAGTGAGAAAATTCTTGACAAACTGAGAAAAACTTTGTCAAATACTCCCCCTTGCTGTGAGTGACAGGTGATTTACATCTCGTGCACTAGCCTAAGACATGCAGTATTTTTACATTTCCTCCCCCACTCCTTTCTTCAGCAGCTCTGCAAGGATTGGCTGTTCCACACCTCACCATGATTTGGCATGCTGAAGTCATGTGGTTACCTTCCTGTCTTTTCACTGGATGTTAGAGATCATAGCAGAAGTTCAGTGTTAGAAATACACAGAGAAAATGCATATTGACAAGGGGAGTGTAGAGGTGGGCGGGGAGTCTACTGACATCACGACTCCACCCACCGAGCTCCAGACCACAGACCCACCCACAGAATCTGCAGTTTTTCGGGTCTCATAACAGACAGAGGGGAGACATTTGACAGGTAAAGATACATGCAGGAGGCATGTATATCCTTATAGATAACCCCTATGGCAGTAGTTTAGAAAGGATGACATTGGGTTTACATCCACTTTAAGGTATAACAGAACAGAATAACAATTGTATTATTATTATAAAAAGGGAACATAGATCACTCTGTTTAGTATGTGAATACTCTTGCAAGTGGCCTACAGCACTGTAGAAAAGTCCTCAATATACTTGGTTACCACCCTTGCCACATAATTGGGTGTATGCACAAAACATAGGTTTATGTCATCAAAAGCAAAAAATTCTTATTTAGAACTGTTTCACATCTGAATCACACAGGAACGCAGACTGCATACCTGTGCAGCTCAGTTTAGTGTGATTTTCAGCCCATTAATTTGAATTAGATGAAATCGCGCGGGATTGCAAAAAAAAAAAAGCACTGCATGCACTAGACTGGCCAAAGCTGGAGCAATTTTCTTTCCTGCAACCATAGGTGGCAGGAAAAAATATCCCTCGATACCCCTACCATGGAGCCATTGTGTTCTCCAGTCGGGGGGGGGGGGGGGGGGGCTTTTCCCACCAGGAGAGCACAGCGATTACTTTTAGTGGCCATAATAGCCGCTAGCAATAATTGCATGTCAAATCCAACAGACTTATTGTACCCAATATGATTGATCGATCAACTTGGTTACATTCAACCTGCCCATACATGGTCTATGTCCGACTTAAGTGGATTTATTTTTCTACAGGCTTAAACATATTCAAATCTTTTTCTTCTTATTCTGATAGATAGTTGAAGCAAAGGTAATAGAGTTCCTAATAAGAACTCATGTTATTTTCAATCTTGCTGACAAACACACATATATATGTGCAGGGAATATAAAACATAGGAATAAATTATGACCAATGACATAAGACTGTCTTATGATAATATTATGACAAATAAAACACATTTCTGTGCATATGTAAATGATAGTTATTGTGACATACCACCAAGGGTTAGGCCTATCTTGACTTCATTAGAAGGTATGTTGAAGGATTTAGCACGGGCGCACTGTGAAGAACAAGCAAAAAAAATCATAAACTGTTAGACTGGTTTACATGTCTGATATTTTAATTGTAAACAGCAAATCATGATGAGTTTCTAGATTTTTATTATTTTATTATAGCATATGTAATTGCCAGCAGCATCTATTCACACATGCATACAGGCATGATTTTCAAACCTAAAATTTTAAGATTGGAAAATACATCCATACGTGTGTGCGGCTGTGCGCACGGCATTTTCTGTTTTGCATTCCTGTAGGCAAAATGACACTGCAGCTGTGGCTCTTGAGCACCACAACAATAGATGTATTTTACACCGTACGCCTATATGCTGTACAGAGGCCTTAAAATAAAACAGTTTTTTGTGTTGGCTTACTATATAGGCTCCATTTTTGCTGACTAGGAGCAGACCCCTGCTTATTGAACCCAAAAATAGGATCCTCATTCTGTATTTTGGTTCAGTCCTTCCATTCATATATATTTACACACATCATAGGTCATTATAAAATACTGTATGGCTATACAAACTAGAAGAACAAGGTTTTTTGTCATATGAACAAAATAAAAGGAAACTCTGACTGTCATCTGCATGGAAATACCTGTCAACCAAGCAATAAAAGGTAATAATTTTTCATTCATTTTTTTAATTCAATAATTATATATAGACAGACAGACAGACAGATAGGTAGATAAATATATAGAGAGAGATATCTATCCATATCTAGATCTATCTATCCCCTTTTTTTTTGCTTTTTTTATCCACTCACATCTCCCCTTTTTTTCAATTTTTTTCCACATTTTTGCAGAACAGTGTGTATGAATAATGCACATACATCCCACACAGCGAATGTGTCGCAAGGCGACCTGGCCCGCCTTTCAGCTGCTTTTTCCCGCCTCAACCCCGAGTCAGACATTTTATCTGAGCCCCCCCCCCCCCCCCCCATTTCCCATTTAGAAGTTGGGCAAAGCCTGGGAGCTGATTTGTAAGTAATAGATGAGTTGCTTTTTCTCAAGAATGTTTTCCTCTAGAGGGCATTATACACTAATAGATATTTTATCTACTTATTTTTGAAGTACAATCTTGCATCATACTCCTGATGAGTGGCTGACAGCTACAAAACGTGTAGAGTTTCAAACTAGCGGTGCCAAGACAAGTCTGGTTTAATTATGTATTTTAATTGTGTAATTCATGAATTTATCTTGTCAATCATGTTTATATGATGATCTGTATTACATATATTATACCAATCATGTTTTTTGATTATTTGTATTATACACTACATTATTGCAGTCAATATTTAAGTCTCATTGATTACATTTATACTATTACCAATCGATTAGCATGTTTTTTAGATCATGGAATGTCTATGTGATTGTGTTAAAAATAAATGTTACAATGTTATATACATACTCCATATGTCATCATTCACAATGATACGCCTCATTCAAAGTCCCACTTCTTTTCTCTCTTTTTTTGTACAAATACATTAGGGATGGAGGCGTGCCATTGCTGGTTGTGTCAGGTCACATTTTTTTCTTATTTGCCCAAGCAATAAAAGGATCTGAATAATAAGTAATGAATGCATACTTTTTTCCATAGGCCCTAATGGTAAATGTATTGCCCTGCAGGCTCCCAAGTAAATGGTTTCTCCATAAATCCTATGAAGATACGGTTGCACCTGCACATTTCCCACCCAGCTTGAAGAAGGACCACAGCACTACCCAACATAGGCCATGGCTCCAAATCTAGGTGACCTGATAATCTGAGGTATGTAGAGAATGTCTAGTAGCATAAGGAGAAGACAAGGAGCTTTTAGAGTTGAAAGAGAAGTATGGCTTTTTATTTTTTTTCAGATTCATACTAGGTGGATGCAGCATCGGTCCGATGCTGCATCTTTTCCCTGGTGCCTCTTCACTAAGAACCGAGCGATCGAACATCACCAATGGCTTGGTTCTCACAGATCCCCGAGCCGAGAGATGCTGCCTGTCAGTCAGAAGCTCTCCTGCTCTGCTCCTCCACGCCCACTGGAGCACTAAGATGTGGAGGGGCCATCTCAGGCTCTCAGCGGCTCGCTGAGAGGCTAAGACGGCTATCAGTCCAGGCACCAGGTGGATCCAGACTCCCAGAGTCGGGATGATGTGGTGCCTAGACTGATCTGTGTGATGTCAGCAGAGAGCGGGCTCCAGTCCGCTCTCTGCTGAAAACGGGTCATAGGAGTGCAAAACGCATGGCACTCCCATGAACCAGAGGAGAAGCCCAGCCAAGCGAGCTCAGGCTGGACTTTTCCTTTAAATCCCAACTCCAGGCTGCTGTTAAAGTGGTTGTAAAGTCAGAAGTTTTTTTTACCTTACTGCGTTATAACCTTCTGCATGCAGCTCCTCCCGCAGCCCCCCTAAATGCATACCTGAGCCTGATCCCGATCCAGCGATGTGCATGAGAGCCGAGGCTCTCTCACTCCTCATTGGCTCAGATACAGCAGCAGGAGCCATTGGCTCCTACTGCTGTCAATCAAAGCCAATGAGGAGGGAGCAGGGATGGAGTCAAGCTGGACTCATGAGTGCCCCATTGCAAGCGGCTTGCTGTGAAGGTACTCAGTGTAGGGGAGGAGCCGGGAGAACCAGCAGGGGACCTAAGAAGAGGAGGATTGGGCTGCTTTGTGCAAAATGTACCCGTAGAGGGTCCCCCATGTGTTTTATGGGTAAATGCTCATTTGGCTGGGGGGTACAAATACTTTATTCCTCTATCCCTGGCAACTAGTGCTTTCTTCCGCTGTCTGACACTCCCAAATGTGGGTGGGCCTTCATCTTCCTCCCATACAATGCAGGACTGCTGGTTCTGCATTATAAGTGAACACGTCAGAAAGCTGCAACTGGCCAGGCAGCAAAGTGAAGCAGTTTTGGATGGAGAGAAGGAAGCTTATGGGAGCGAAGAATAAGGTAAGTATTCAAAGTAGTCAAATGAGCATTTAACCCATACAGTGTGTGGGGGACCCCACTGCGTGGGTAAATTTAACATCAGCCCGGAGTGGGTCTTTAGGTTATATGAGAGTAATGTACTGTACTTTAAAAGAAATCTTTCATGACAGATTATAAGGCTGCTATTGCAAAACTTTCTGTTTGAGAATACTAGTCCCCTGGCTTCCATCCTGATGCTTTGGCTTCAATGCTTTCTGAGTGACTAACCTGCAACAAGTTTTGACACTTTTTTGACACTCATTTACAGCATGTATGTTAATTTAACCACTTGCCGCCCGCCATATAGCAGAATGACGTCGGCAAAGTGGTTTCAATACCCTGACTGGACGTCATATGACGTCCTCAGGATATTGAGCCGCTGCGCGCCCCCAGGAGCGCGCATCGCGGCGATCGTTGTTGCAGGGTGTCAGTCTGACACCCCGAAACACCGATCTAGGTAAAGAGTCTCTGACGGAGACTCTTTACCACGTGATCAGCCGTGTCCAATCACGGCTGATCATGATGTAAATAGGAAGAGCCGGTGATCGGCTTTTCCTCACTCGCGTCTGACAGACGTGAGTAGAGGAGAGCCGATCGGCTGCTCTCCTGACAGGGGGGGTCTGTGCTGATTGTTTATCAGCACTGCCCCCCCTCGGATCCTACCCAGGACCACCAGGAAAGCCGCCCAGGACCACCAGGGAAGCCGCCCAGGACCACCAGGGAAACCAGCCACACTGGACCACCAGGTATGCCCCCTAGACCCCCAGGGAAATACTGATCTGTGCAAAGGCTGCCAATCAATGCCCAGGCAGCTGCCAATCAGTGCCCACTCCCATTCCTACCACTGCCAGTGCCACCAGGGATGCCCATCAGTGCCACGTATCAGTGCCCATCAGTGCCATGTATCAGTGCCCATCAGTGCCGCCTATCAGTGCCCATCAGTGCCACCCATAAGAACCCATCTGTGCAGCCTTTCAGTGTTGCCTAACAGTGCCCATCAGTGCCCACCAGTGCCACCTAGTGCCACCAACAAGTGCCCTTCAGTGCCGCCTATCAATGCCCATCAGTGCTGCATATCAGTGCCGCCTACCAGTGCCCATCAGTGCCGCATATCAGTGCCCATCATCAGTGCCCGTCAGTGCCCGCTCATTGGTGCCACCTCATCACTGCCGCCTTATCAGTGCCCGTCAGTGCCGCCTTATCAGTGCCCATCAGTGAAGGAGAAAACTTACTTATTTACAAAATTTTTAAACAAAAACAAAAGCAAAACTTTTATTTTTTTCAGAATTTTCGGTCTTTTTTTATCTGTTTCGCAAAAAATAAAAACCGCAGAGGTGATCAAATACCACCAAAAGAAAGCTCTATTTGTGGGAACAAAATGATAAAAATTTAGTTTAGGTACAGTGTTGGATGACCGCGCAATTGTCATTCAAACTGCAACAGCACTGAAAGCTGAAAATTGGTCTGGGCAGGAAGGTGTCTAAGTGCCCTGTATTGAAGTGTCGCAATTTGAATGACAGTTGCGGGGTCATGCTACACTGTACCCAAACAAATTTTTTTTATCATTTTGTTCCCACAAATAGAGCTTTCTTTTGGTGGTATTTGATCACCTCTGTGATTTTTATTTTTTGCGCAACAAATAAAAAAAAAAGACCAGAAATTTTGAAAAAAAGTTTTTATTTGTCGGGCACCGATGAGGTGGCACTGATGAGCACTGATGATGGGCACTGATAGGAGGCACTGATGGGCAATGATAGATGGCACTGATGGGCACTGATAGTGGGCACTCGTAGGCGGCATTGATGGGCACTCGTAGGCGGCACTGATGGGCACTCGTAGGCGGCACTGATGGGCACTGATAGGTGGGCACTGATGGCACTAATAACACTGATGGGTGGCACTAATGACACTGATGGGTGGCATTGCTGGGCATCACTGAATTTTTTTGTTTTTATAATGCTGCCAGTCAGTGCCCATTTGTCAGTGCATTGATTGGGCATATGTTGGCACATGTGGATGGCCATGGGGTACATACCTGGCCATCCACATATTATGTGCTTCCCTGGTGGTCCTGGCGGCTTCCCTGGTGATTTTAAGTGGGCACCTGAGGGGGGCTGTGCTGATAAACAATCAGCACAGACCCCCCCTGTCACGAGAGCCGCCGATCGGCTCTCCTCTACTCGCGTCTGTCAGACGCGAGTGAGAAAAAGCCGATCACCGGCTCTTCCTATTTACATCGTGATCAGCTGTGATTGGACACGGCTGATCACGTGGTAAAGAGCCTCCGTCGGAGGCTCTTTACCTAGATCGGTGCACCACCGATCGCTGTGATATGACGCCCAGTCAGGATAACTGAACCACCGCCCGGCCGTCACTCTGCTATAGGCCGGGTGGGAGGTAGTTAAGTTAAGTTCTGCCTTTCCCTCAGAAAATTAAAAGGCAGCAGCTGCACATACCGTAGCTGCTGACTTTTATATTAGGACACTTACCTGTCCTGGAATCCAGCAATGTCGGCACCGCAGACGATGTTTCCATTGGCTGTCGGGTGCTGCCGCTGCCATTGCCGGTAAAGGAAACCAGCAGTGAAGCCTTCCAGCTTCACGGCCGGGTCCTACTGCGCATGCGCAAAGCGCGCTGCGCTCTCCTACCGGCCCGACAGTAGGGGAAGGAGGAGGAAGGAGGAGGGGGCCAGACTTCTGACTACCTCGTCACGGCGGCAAATATGGCCCCGAGTGGGGGGAGGAGACAGATAAGCGGCAGTACCACTTTTGGGTGGAACTCCGCTTTAAAGCAGTATTAAACCCAAAAGCAAACCTTTATTATAGTTTACCAGTTCTAAGGTGTAGTGTCTGCCTTCGTTTTCTTAGGCTTTCTTTCATTTTCATCTGAAGATCTGGCCAGTAAGTCTGTTGTTTTTCAAAAGAACAAGCTCTCCCACAGATGCAGTTACAGGGATGAGAGAAACCATTTACCACTGTCAGGGGTGCTTACAATTATCAGCTTTTATTTTTTCATGCAAAACCTTTATTCCAAAAGGGAAAAAAAATCTGTTTGCTATAACAGCTGACAAAATACGGGTTGCAGAGTTATTGTCATCCCTGCAGAGCACACAGTGATTATTCCTTGTGGCTGAGATTCAAACCATCTATGGCCAGCTTAAGTGGCAACTGCTGGATCTCTTAACATGAATGGTACGTCGGTGGGAAGGCAAACTGCAGACACAGAGCACTTTTTAGGAGGGAAAATAGCTGTGTTTCCCATAATGATTATCAGCGATACTGTATGCAGTACCATCTAATGCCCATGGGCACCTTGAGTAATCCTTCATTGCTGCCAAACAACGTCAGCCTCAGTGGCTGCCCATCCATTAGGGGCGCCCGGGTGCTGCCCCCTCTCTCCACTCCACCCCTATATGCATAATGGATAAATTCATGCATAGCATGAATCTATCCATGGCCGCCACGGCCACCCCCTCTTCATGCGTCCGGCCCCTTCCAGGGCACCGGACTCATGAATTACAGCGGCAGGTTTTTTTTTTAAGCACCTGATTAGAGCCATAGGCTCTAATAGGCTTCGAAATAGCAGAGCATGCGTCCGGAGCCCACCCAGGTGTGTTACAACAGCAAATGAATATTCGCTGTTGAAACACTGATTCTCAATCCGGCCAATCAGAAGTGGGTGTGAGACCCATTTTCCCATTGGCTGAAAAGAGAAGACTCCTGATTGGCTTCTGAGCAGGAGGGAAGAAAAGGGAAGCCGCCACTGTGGTGAGCAGGAGAATGGGAGGCCGCCGAGCAGGGGAAGCCTTTGCCGTGGAGAGCAAGAGAACGGAAGGCCACTGGTGATGGGGAGCAGAAGATCGGGAGGTCGCTGGTGATGGGGTAAGTGCTACTGACCGATTGACGGGGTGGGGGGGTGTCATACTGTTTGCGGTCCCCCAAAAAAAAAAAATTCCACCAGCTGCCACTGGTCAGCCTCTTATCAGAGAAAATGTATTGATCACTTACCCCAGTACATGTTTCAGTGGTGTTGTCACACAAACGTACTTCACAGAAAAGGTTTACATTGTCCTGATTTTGAAACTGAAATGAGCTTACGCTGAAACCGGCTTCTAATGCTTTGCTATTATCTAACACAGTTGTGGCAACAGTTTCCTGGATACAGCTGTAAATAAGAAAAAAAAATATAAGAATATTTTGGTTACACTGCTGACCAAACTGGCAGGTTTTAGCATGACATAGGAAAATTAAATATTACTTTTCATAATTAAGCTATGATTTTTGCTTTTTAAATCAGCAATGATCTCAGTGAGCCATTTCATTTCTTTACCTTTGATAGAGTTTGCCACATTTAACTTTAAAAGAAATATACAATCATGGAGCACTTTATTAGTGTGCCTTGTATACAGCACACAGGCTCAGGTCCTATTTACCTATACCCCTTTAAATCCTTCCTTCTGTTAGTGCAATGTGGCCACACCATCAGTTCCTTGCAAAGCACTATGTACATTGCACCTTGTCTCTAGTGTCACTGTCCAGGGGCATTGTCCATGATTTCAAGGGACTGTCCCTGATTTGGAACAAAGTCCCTCTGTCCCCTTTTCCTCCTCATTTGTCCCTCATTTTGGTCTGATCTATATAATTGTATATAAAATACACTATAGACCTTTCACAAAGTGTTTCCCAGTGCTAAACCATTCATCCAATTTCGAAATGTATGCATTTGGTAAATTTCAAAAGCCAGTATAAAGGAATGTGGTATAAAAAAAACCCCCAAAAAACGCACTTGTGGGTTTAATTAACAATTTGTTTTTTATAACTCTCCTTTGAGGGGTGTGGCAGGGGATGTGTTAAATGCATACATACTTTTGCTAATAGGTGTCCCTTGCTCCTATCACAAAAAGTTGGGAGGTATGCAGGGTCCCTCAGGTTTTTCACAATCCTAGCAACACACCCGGTCACTTGGTTTGTGTTTTACCTCCTGTTGGTCTGACATTATTCACAATCAGCACAAGGAGACCGGCAGAGAAAACACAGCAGGTCCCACAACACACTTCCAGGCCCATATGAAATCTCATTAGCAGACCGATAACTACAAATGGCTGCTAAGACAAGTTCAGTCAAGGGCAAAATAGATTGATTTTTTGAATGGCTCTTTCTAAATCTGCAATGTAGAGTAGGTACATTGAGATTCCACCAAGATTTTCTGTATAATGTTGCTTCTACAAGTGGAGGAGATAACATTGGTCTAAGACACTTGGGTCACTTTTACTGATTCCAGCTAAATCAGGAAGATACTCATAAGGTTAGTTTTAACTTCTTCTTTTGTATTTAGTACTCTGTGCTGTGTGAAGTTCTCGGTCTTTACATTTTCATTCACCTCTATGGTTGCATAAGAAATGCAGGCTTACCCATCTTTTATAAGATAAAAAGCATTTACATCACTACGATTATCTGTAGGACTTGCAACACATGTCTCTATCCGGAGAACATATCGATTTCCATCAGCGCCTGTCACAAATATTCCCACATAGATGATTGATCCAACAACCACGTTTTCATCATTTTGATATGGTTCTGTAAATGATGGATCTTTATAAGCAGCCATGGTAACGGGATATGATCCAGTTCCATTCACTCCAGACAGGAATACCCTCCTGAGAAAACAAATACATGTTCAGGTAACAAAACCAATAACAATTTAAATCACAATTTATTTCCTGAGAGGTGGCAATAGGTGTCAAATACCAATGTCCACCTAAAATGCTAAAATAGGCAATGCTAAAAAAAGTTACATTTTATTGCATAAAGAAAAGGAAGAGAAAAGCTTTAACCACTTCAGCCCTGGAAGGTTTTACCCCCTTCCTGACCAGGCCATATTTTCCAAAACAGCACTGCGTTATTTTAACTGACAATTGCGTGGTCGTGTGATGCTGTATCCAAATAAAATTGATGTTCTTTTTCTCCCATAAATAGAGCTTTCTTTTGGTGGTATTTGATCACCTCTGGGGTTTTTATTTTTTGCTCTATATACAAAAAAAAAGCGACAATTTTGAAAAAAAAAACAATATTTTTTACTTTCTGCTATAAAACATATCCAATAAATAAATGTAAAAAATCGAATTTCTTCATCAGTTTAGGCCAATATGTATTCTGCTACATATTTTTGGTAAAAAAAATTCCCAAAAAGTGTATATTGATTGGTTTGAATAAACGTTATAGCATCTACAAAATAGGTGATATATTTATGGCATTTTTATTTTTTTTACTTGTAATGGCGGTGATTAGCGATTTTTAGCAGGACTGCGACATTGCGGATCGGATCACATAACTGAGAATTTTGGCACGTTTTTATTTATAAAAATATGCACTGACACTGTATAAATGACACTGGAAGGGCAGGGGTTAACATCAGGGGTGATCAAAGGGTTACGTGTGTTCCCTGTTTGTGCTTTCTTACTGTGGGGGGGGGGTCACTGCATGGACACTGATCTGTGTTCCTGATTAGCAGGAACGCTAGATCAGTGTCCATGCCTAAAAGCACGGTGGTCTGCCTTGTTTACATCGGCAGGCCATTGTTCTATCTCTGTGGGGAGCGATTGTGGGTGGCCAGCGGATATAGCGTCCGCCGGGCCCGCTGATTGGCTCCCCCGTGACCAATCAGCGCAGGATCACGCCTCTGGCGGCGCACGCGCACCCCCCCAGTGGCTATTGAACCAAATCAAATACAGGTATGTGATTTTACGCAATAGAGCCGACCTGCTGCAGTATATATGCAGGAGGTGGTTGGCAACTGGTTAAAAGAGAAGTGTGGGATTTTAAAATAACAAACAATTATACTCACCTAGGTGTCCCCTGCCACCTCAAAGACCAAGCACTGACCAATGAAAGACCACTGATCGCTCAGTTCTTGGTCTTCAGTGAGCAAAGAGCAGTGACTGTCAGTCACTACTCTCTGCTCTGCCCCTCCAGCGCTCACTGGACTGCTTGCTGGGCTTAGAGGGGATGGGAGCTACTGACTCAGGCTCTCAACAGTGCACTGAAAGGCTGAGCCAGCTGCTGCTCAGGCAACTGGGTAGATTCCCACATTAAAGGCGGGATCCTTCCAGAGTCTGGATCGGCTAAGTGACATCAGCCGACAGCGGACTTGAGCCTGCTGATGGCTGAATCTGGGTCACAGGAGTACAGGAATAAGAAGACTCACCGATGAAGTAGGGCCAAAAGAGCTTTGGCTTTACTTCTCCCTTAATTATACCCTGTTTCCCCAGAAAAAAGACCCAGTGTGATTGTCGGTGAAGGCTGCAATATAAGTCCTACCCCCCAAATAAGCCCTATCCTCACTTCTTGTCTGGGTATTAGAGTGACAGAAAGCAAGGCGAAATCTCAAAATAAGTTGTGCTCACTGCATTTTGTCCCAGTTACACCTCTATCCTCACTTCTTGTCTAGGTTTGCACAACTTATTTTGAGATTTCGCCTCGCTTTCTGTCACTCTGATACCTAGACAAGAAGTGAGGATTGAGGTGTAATTGGGACAGGAAGACACAAACAGCAATAAAACCTGCCAGAGGTCCTTCCCCAGAATATTTTTGTTCCTGTCTGTTTCCATTGGAGAGTTTTCCCATGACATTTTGTTCCTGTTACACCCTATCACCAGCGCAGGACGTGCAGGGAAATCTCACCATTGGGGTCACAGACAGCAATAAAAACTTTTACAGTGGCTTTAACCACTTCAGCCCCGGACCATTTGGCTGCCCAAAAACCAGAGGTTTTTTTGCGATTTGGCACTGCGTCGCTTTAACTGACAATTGCGTGGTCGTGCGATGTGGCTCCCAAACAAAATTGACGTCCTTTTTTCCCACAAATAGAGCTTTCTTTTGGTGGTATTTGATCACCTCTGCGTTTTTTTTGTTTGAGCTATAAACAAAAAAAGCGTCAATTTTGAAAAAAACTCAATATTTTTTACTTTTTGCTATAATAAATATCCCCAAAAATATATAAAAAAACATTTTTTCCTCAGTTTAGGCCGATACGTATTCTTCTACATACCGTATTTATCGGCGTATAACACGCACCGGCGTATAACATGCACCCCAATTTAGGAGGGAATTTTAAGGAAAAAAAAACTTTTAGGAGGGAAGTTGAAGGGAAAAAAACTTACATTTAAATGCCCATCATTGCAGCCCCAGTGCAGCCATGTCAGTGCAGCCTTGTCAGTGCAGCCTTGTCAGTGCAGCCTTCCCCAGTGTCCATTGCAGCCATGTCAGTGCAGCCATGTCAGTGCAGCCATGTCAGCGCAGCCTTGTTAGTGCAGCCTGCCCCAGTGCAGCCTTGCCCCAGTGCAGCCTTGCAGCTTGCTGAGCTTCAAAATCGCCGACCACGATTTGAAAATGGCGCCGCCGGCGCTGAAATACACAGAGCCGGTCCTCGGCTCTTCTTGGCGGCTCTCGTTCACTTTCGGCTCCACTCGGGATGGGCGTGACTGTGAGCGGAGCTATCCGAACCTAGCCGAGTACACTCGGCTAGGGTCGGGCGGCGCTCGAGTGAAGCCAAAAGTGGCAGAGAAGAGCCGAGGACCGGCACTGTGTATTTCGGCGCCGACGGCGCCATTTTCAAATCGCGGTCGGCGATTTTTCACATCTGACAGCTCAGGATCGCAGGGGATCAGCGTATAACACGCACCCGCGATTTTCCCCTGATTTTAAGGGGGAAAAAGTGCGTGTTATACGCCGATAAATACAGTATTTTTGGTAAAAAAATTGCAATAAGCATTTATTGATTCGTTTGTGCAAAAGTTATAGCGCCTACAAAATAGGGGATAGTTTTATGGCATTTTTATTAATATTTTTTTTTATTAGTAATGATGGCGATCTGCAATTCTTATCGTGACTGCGACATTGTGGTGGACAGATCGGACACTTTTGGCGCTATTTTGGGACCATTCACATTTATACAGCGATCAGTGCGATTAAAAATGCACTGATTACTGTGTAAATGTGACTAAGCAGTGAAGGGGTTAACCACTAGGGGCCGCTGCAGGGGTTAGGTGTGTCCTAGGGAGTGATTCTAACTGTAGGGGGGAGCGGCTACGTGTGACACAACACTGAACACAGGGAGCAGAACGGGAAATGCTGATGTAAACAAGCTCTTTCTATCCGTGAGTCGATCGCGGGTATCCCCACGTAAATCGAGTCCGCGGGACCCGCAATCACACTTACGGAGCTCGCGGCAAGAGCGCGCACGCGACCACACGGTGGCAAATTTAAAGGGACGTACCTGTACGCCCATTTGCCTGTCAGTGCCATTCTGCCGACGTAAATGTTCGTGCGGCGGTCGCCAAGCAGGTAAATTCACATTTACAGAGAAAATGAAAAGGTGAACTAACCCTACGCCCTCCTCACTGCCCACGTTCCTGCTGCACTTACATCCGTGGGTGATATAGTTTCACTATTCACGCAACCCAGTGCAGCAAACAACAGTACCGCTGCATCGGGCTGTGTGGATGGTAAAACTTTATCCCCCATGGGGGTGAGTGCAGAGGGGATGCAGGCAGTGGGGAGGGTGTAGGGTGTTAGTTTACCTTTTCATTTTTTCTGTAAACATGAACTTACACATCGATTTCTGTTGAACAGGGATGGCCACACACTGATCAAAACTGAGCTGGTCCCTGCTGAACCAGCCAAATTTTGGTCAGTGTTTGGCCAGCTTAATGTGTCTGACCTTCTGCTTTGATTATCCTTTAGCTTTTAATTATGATCATGTCTTTATTTTCTGTTGATCCTGCACTAGGAGTGGTGAAGCCCCCTAACCCCAACCAGAAGTCTTCTGCTTATATGACACAATTATCATTTTTCAGAAAAGTTGTATGATCCCAGAGCTAGCATCTCAGTGCAAGAAGTGCAAGTGCTGACCCTGGGTGATGCCTGAACAGAGGTGTGCCGGCATTCTGGAGAGAAAAGCAGATGCAAGCATTGTCAGAGTGAAAACTGTGATCTCTGTGGTGGATCCATTGATAAATTACACTTACTGATTACTTGGCATGCACTTGAACATGACTAAAAAAATCTAAGCTTAGGTCTGCTTTAACGCTTAGGTAGGTACAAAATATGGATATGGAGGACATCTTAGATTCACAAAATTCAGTGCTGCGTGTACATAGCACTTATGTTTAATTACTATAATCATCATAAACTGGTTAATGGAAATGAGAGGTTAGTGAAGGAAAAAGAACAAATATGATTGTATATTACACGAGAAAATCTCTATGTCTTTATATTTTTTCTTACCGTTTGATAATATTTCCAGACAGTTTTAGACTTGTTTGCATATTCCGATTATACACACAGATAAAGTTAAAGCTGATATTATTTGTTGTGATGACGGGTTTATTCAGGATTCCAATGTGAATGGTGTTGGAAATATAGATATTGGAGTCATCGTCCTGTGGATAGAGGCCAATAATTAGCAGTGGAAAAACAGCTTTGAAATATAGAGGAATTAATTGCTAAGCTCACCTCCCTCGGTTCACACTGCCGCAACTTCAAAATCGTGCAAATTTGAATCTGATATCCCTTTAAGACTTCATCACGGCTTGCATACAACTTCTTTAACAGGAGTCAATGCAAGTTGTGCTGAAGCCGCACCAAAAGTAGTGCAGGAACCTTTTTCTAAGTCGGAGTGACTTGAGTCGCACCGATTTGAACAGTTTCATTGCCGTTAATGAAGTGCAACTTGTCATGCAACTTTGAACTCTCAAGTTATATGTCAAGTTGTGGCAGTGTAAACCAGGGCCGAATCTCGTGAAAATGAAGCCTGTCAATCAATGAGCCTAACAATCGACAAGCTTCCCATAGCTATAAGGATGCAGCCTGCATCCAGGGTCATTCAATTACATGTGATTGCTGTATTAAAGATTACATGCAAGTGGCTGTGATTAGCTGCGAGATCCAGCAGCCTTCTATTGATTCCAATGGGGCTGCCTCTCGCAGCTAATCCTGGGAACCCCTTGCTGGGGTTCTCACATCTAATCGCAGTGTGGGTGCATTCGCAAATGTGAGTGCTCCCTAAGCCCCCCGTTCACACCAGTGTGTTTTCTCCTGCGTTTATTATCATGCTGCACTGCACATCAATGCAAATGACATTATCCTTTATGGTGCCCACTCACATCAATGCAGCGCAGCTGAAGCACATTTTTGAAAAGGCGCAGACGCTTCTTTGGTAGAGTGTTTTGCCACATAGACTTCAATGTACATGCATTTTTAGGGTAGGTTCATATCTATGCGGGTTTTCATGCATTTGCAGATCTGCACAAACACACTACAATCCATTTAACATTTTATCCTATGGGTCCCATTCACATTTTTTGCAGTTTCCTGCATTGCATTTTTTGGAAAGATGTAGGAACTTTTCTTACATGCAAAACAGTGCATTTTTTTGTTCCATTGACTCAAAAAAAGCATATATGTGTTTTTAAATTGCTTTTGGTAGGGTTTTGTGTTTAACAAACAGTCTCCTCCTCCTACCAAAAAATGCAGGAAGCATGAAAACGCATCAAAAGCGTGTGAAAAATACACCACAAAAACGCATTTAGAAAAGCATAAACCTTACATGCATAGATTTAAACCTAGCCTTAGTGAGTTCTTGGCAGAGTTTTCTGTATAAAATCCAACCTTCTTCAACTGCATCAGCATGAAAAAATGCATCAAAAATGCACAATGCCATACTAAAACAACGCATTGAAAATTGCATCATGCTGCAGCAACACTATTGTTAACCTTGCCTAGACGGAAAGTGTACTGCGTATGCATGGCCCGGGAGATCTTTTGTAAAGAACCGTGTAGCACTCAGTGGCCCCAAAGATAAAACCTCCATGGATCATAGATTGGTAAGTGGAAAACTTAGGGGGCTTTCTCGGGGAGAGGGGACTGTTAACCTTTAAAGCCTACCACAGTGACCCAATGAGAAGGTCTTCTCTAAATGTCTATCGCTATGATGTCTATAAAAGAAATGTGGTTGTCACCTTGACAGGAAGGTAAACATCAATAAAGATTTTTTTCAAAAGTTCCATATTTTCACCAGTCTGGATTTCTGTTTTAATTCCTGACAAGAAGTGACAAAAATATGTATATATATATATATCTCTAAAAAAACAAAAACAAAGCTGTCAAGAGTCCCCTAATTTTTCCCCAATCAGTCCTAAATGAAAAAAGTTTTCGACTGGAGTTAGGCTATCTCTTGAAAAAAGTGAAACAGATTGCTGAGTGTCGATTTTTCCAGAAAAGTAAGGAATACACACAAATCTAACACAGGAGTTGCTAAAACGAATGAATAAATAAATCAATAGTGTGCTACCGTCACTGTGTTTCCACACCAATTGGATGCTGCTTGGACCTGCAGAGAAGTCGCTGTCTGGCCATTGATGGAGTCTGGATATAGGGAATTGCAGTTATTTGATGAGTTCCTCAGATGAATTGTGGAAGAGTCGAGACCAAGTGCTTGTAGCTCACATTTACTGACTGTGACTGTCATTGCACTGTATTCACAGATGACCGTAGGGTGGAAATCAGAAAGTTCTGGGAAAGTTCAGTAAAAGAAGAAATATAAATCAATCAGTGGGCAATGTATACAAAACCTGTTCTTTTATAGATCTACATTGATCTTCATCTTACTAGTCACTACTACTTACAGACACTTTCAGCCATATAGCCCAGTGCCCTAATAAACAGAAATAAGCCCAACTGAACCCTTGTAATTTGTTACTGTGATGCAGCCAGGCTGTATATACAATAATAGATATGGGGATCTCTTTCCTTTATTTATATTTCAATACATTTTTTATCAAACAAGCAATGTATTATCCGTGTATGAAAACATATAATAATTTCAATGGTACCAGAGTACACATCTTGACATATGGTGTACATGGAAAGTACAGATATGAGTACAGCAAATAGTCATGTAGAAGTATTTACTATATAACTCCAGCTGCCTCAAATATGATGAGCGATCCGATCAGACGGGGCTCCTCTTTTCTTTCAAATTGTTACAGCGAGGGGTAAATATCGTGTTCTGGCCGCACCTAGGAGAGTCAGACCTCAGTTCTCTCACACAATACACGGCTCTCCAGTGTTCCCCTCCCCCCTCCACTGCTCCAATCAACTGCATTCTGTCTCCCTGGGTGGCACTGTTTATATAAACCGTGTTCTGGGAGAAGGGATGTCAGACCACTGGAGAGACAGAACACTGCTTTGTGTGAGAGAGCCGTGGTCCAACTATCCTATAAACTGGCAGCACAGGTATTTTAACCTTTCCTGCAGCACTTAGCTGCAAAAAAATAAATAAATAAATAAAAGAGTCCCATGTGTAATACTGTATAAGCAGACTGACTGCATTACAGTAATAAATAGCGAGAGTTCAATTGGACTCAACGCCAACTTTCTATTCAACACTGGTAAAATATTCAACCCATTTTGATTTGAACCCGATTTTGAATAAATGCAAGCTCATCCCTACTGTCCATCCGGTTTTGAGATTTACACAGCTCTGTCACACAGTACAGACCTGTCTGGTGGGGCAGGAGATCCTATTTTTCTCTACTGTAGTTCACTAAAAGGTCCTCTGTTTGTCGGTCTTATAGCTGCACCATCTTTAATGTTATGCATTTTTAGGGTGTGCCCCCCAAGTCTATCTTTGTCTGTCTACTCTATTGTAAGGGTCTTGACCAGATCCCTTGGGCTGGAGCACCCCATCCCCCCACCATTATCTCTTATTAGTGTCCACCTGTGTAATAGGAGGAAACCTTTTTAGTTCTCCCACATAGAGGAGTGTATTTCTCCCATGGTTATGAGAAGTGGGATCTTTCATTCTATGAATAGTGTAGGACCCACTGATAATGGGGTACTTTAACGCAGTAGTGGGCTTAATCACTATGTGGCCATATGGTGCAACCAAATCCCCATATTCTTTTACTTATTTGCTGAATATGTTCAGGTATTTTAAATAGCCTTGCAGGAATTAAATGTCATTTAAGCATATGAGCGCTTTTCCTCACTTACAGGTCCTGTCTTTCTACCAATCTGTGACCGGACAATGAAAGAAAATGCAGCCTGAGGAGATCATCTCTCTGTTACTCTGCTCTCTACTCCATTTAACATGTTTCTTTCCCTGCAACACAGTTGACTGGCTCCTTGTGCTGCATTTCCCTCTCCTATCTGACCTCTCCTATACAGGGAATGAAAAGGAGGCCGATACTGCGTCACATTCATGTACTTATACTGCTTTCATTTAAACAATACACGTAAGGCCCCTTTCACACGTATACGACTTCAAAGTCGCACGATTTTACAGCGATTTCGCGGCCGCGATTTTGCCACGATTTTACCGCGATTTGCCGCGATTTTACCGCGATTTGGGAGCAGTACTACTTTGCCATGTTTTTTGGCATTAACAAATGAAAACATACAGTAGTTGGTATGAATCATAAGGGGGAACTCCACGCCAAGTTTTAAATAAAAAAACTGGCGTGGGTTCCCCCCCCAGGGGCATACCAGGCCCTTATTTCTGGTATGGATTGCAAGGGGAACCCCCTACGCCAAAAAATTGGCGTGGGGGTCCCCCCAAAATCCATACCAGACCCTTATCCGAGCACGCAGCCTGGCCGGTCAGGAATGGGGGTGGGGACGAGCTAGCGCCCCCCCCTCCTGGACCGTACCAGGCCGCATGCCCTCAACATGGGGGGTGGGTGCTTTGGGGCATGGGGGGGCGCCCTGCGGCCCCCCCACCCCAAAGCACCTTGTCCCCATGTTGATGAGGACAAGGGCCTCTTCCCGACAACCCTGGCCTTTGGTTGTCGGGGTCTGCGGGCGGGAGGCTTATCGGAATTTGGGAGCCCCCTTTAATAAGGGGGCCCCCAGATCCCGGCCCCCCACCCTATGTGAATAAGTATGGGGTACATGGTACCCCTACCCATTCACCTAGGGAAAAAAGCGTCAATAAAAAACACAGTACACAGGTTTTTAAAAGAATTTATTAGGCAGCTCCGTGATCTTCTTCCGACTTCGGGGGTCTCTCCGGCGTCTTCTGCCGGCTCCACCGCTATCTTCTGGCGCTCTTTTGCCAGCGGTGGTCCGGACCTCTGGATCGTCTTCTTCCCTCTTCTCTTCCAGAGATGTTGACACGACGCTCTCTGCAGCCAGAATGGTCTCTGTGCGCTCTGCAACGGACTTATATAGGTGGTGACCCCGCCCCCTTATGCCGTCACAGTCCCTGGGCATGCTGGGACTGTGACGTTTTAGGAGGCGTGGTCACCGGGTGATGACCACGCCCCCTTATGACGGCACAGTCCCAGCATGCCCCGGGACAGTGACCTCATAAGGGGGCAGGGTCACCGCCTATATAAGTCCGTTGCGGAGCGTTCAGAGACCATTCCAGCTGGAGAGAGCGTCGTGTCAACATCTCTGGAAGAAAAGAAGAAGGCAGAAGTCCGGACCACCGCTAGCAATTGAGCTGCAGAAGATAGCGGAGGAGCCGGCAGAAGATGCGGACACCGGGAGGAGACGGCGGAGAGACCCCCGAAGTCGGAAGAAGATCACGGAGCTGCCTAATAAATTATTTTAAAAACCTGTGTACTGTGTTTTTTCAGCGTTTGTGTTTGATAGCTGTTCGGTCCCGCCTACTCCCGACATCACTGCTGAGTTGTGACAGCTGATCTCTCTCCCTCAATGCAGTTACATTATCTGACAGTGTCACACACTCAGCGGCTCTTACAAGCCCCACGATCTGCTCAGCGTGGGCTGCATACTCCTTGGATGCCTTTCACAGCATCCCAGTGGGCAGATATTGGAAGACAGCCCAGTGACTAGGATTTGCAGCGGCAGGCGGCAGTGGGTACTCCTGACAACTTTTCACTGCACGCTCTGGCCTGCTGCCGCCCCTCTTAAAGTGCCGCCTGGGACAATGGTCCCACTGGGTCTCATGGTTGGACCGGCCCTGACGGTGGGGATGGTGTGTTCAGGGTGATGTGCAGTGTTAGTTTTCCGCTACACATAGCATTTTGCTTTTAGGCCAAAAAGTTCAATTTTGGTCTCATCTGACCAGAGCTGTTTCTGACGTTTGCTGTGTCCCCTACATAGCTTCTTGCAGACTGCAAATGGGACTTTTTATGCTTTTCTTTCAACAATGGCTTTCTTCTTGCCACTCTTCCATAAAGGCCAGATTTGTGGAGTGCACGACTAATAGTTGTCCTGTGGACAGATTCTCCCACCTGAACTGTGGATCTCTACAGCTCCTCCAGAGTTACCATGGGCCTCTTGGCTGCTTCTCTGATTAATGCTCTCCTTGCCTGGCCTGTCAGTTTAGTTGGACGGCCATGTCTTGGTAGGTTTGCAGTTTTGCAATACTCTTTCCATTTTTGGATGATGGATTCAACAGTGCTCCGTGAGATGTTCAAAGCTTGGCATACTTTTTTATAACCTAACCCCGCTTTAAACTTCTCCACAACTTTAACCCTGACCTGTCTGGTGTGTTCCTTGTCCTTCATGATGCAGTTTGTTCACTAAGGTTCTCTAACAAACCTCTGAGGGTTTCACAGAACAGCTGTATTTATACTGAGAATAAATTACACACTCTATTTACTAATTAGGTGACTTCTGAAGGCAATTGGTTCCACTAGATTGTAGTTAGGGATATCAGAGTGGGCTGAATACAAATGCACACCACACTTTTCAGATATTTATTTGTAAAAAAAATTGAAAACCATTTATAATTTTCCTTCCACTTCACAATTATGTTCCACTTTGTGTTGGTCTATCACATAAAATCCCAATAAAATATATTTACGTTTTTGGTTGAAACATGATAAAATGTGGAAAATTTCAAGGGGTATGAATACTTTTTCAAGGCACTGTACATGACTGTTTCATAGCACAGGCACCACCGACTATGGTACTGGTATGCCTCTGTAGAGTTGGTCCTAATTACCTCCAGTTTCCTCATTTTAGAACTGGCGGTCATTCTCTAGGAATTGGTCACTGCTATAGTGACAGGTTCTTAAAATGGCGATAGTAAAAACTACCTGAATTTGCAGCAGAAATCGGTAATGTTACCGACACCGATGCAAATACTTACCTGAATTTGGTGCAAGTAGTTCCGAAGGAAAATACTGCCGGAAATGTGTCATTAGGGCTATTTTGAATCCCCCAGTATCGGTCTCAAAAATATGATCTTAAATGAATTTGGATACAGTGTTGCATAACTGAGTAATTGTCAGTCAAAGTATCACAGTGCCGAAAACTGAAAAATGGGCAGGTAATAAAGGAGGTGAAACACGCCAGTCCTGAAATGGTTAAACATTACTGGCTTGTTATTGTGTGTATTTTACATCTGCATGGAGTTTAGCTTTAAAGTGGATGCAAACCCAATTACTAAATTTTCATGTAATTTCAAAAGCCATTTTTAATATTCTCATATCTGCAGCTTTTATTTAAATAACACCTGGTGCTCCTGCCATAAAAGTCCTGGTTCAGGCACTGCTAGTCATAGAGTGACAACAGTAGTGATGCTGCATTGTCACCCTGTCACGTGGGCTACTGATAGAAATTACAAGGGGCGCTTCAACACGCATTATGAAGGCACAGACCACTGTTGTCACCATAAGGAAAGCCACCCTGTAAAATGCTGTCATCCCTGGAGTACATGCATATAGAAATAAACTGCCTGCAAAGAGGCTGCAGAAGATCAGCATCACTGGGATGCAACAAGAATGAAAAAAGGTGAAAACAAATATTTTTTTTAAAATGCCAATTAGTAAGGATGCACCGGGGTTGATTTACTAAAACTGGAGAGTGCAAAATCTGGTGTAGCTGTGCAGGGTAGCCAATCAGCTTCTAACTTCAGCTTGTTCAATTAGGCTTTGACAATATAACGTGGAAGCTGATTGGTTTCAATGCAGAGCTGCACCAGATTTTACACTCTCCTGTTTTAGTAAATCAACTGTGCTTTAGCAAACTAAATGTCATTGTTAGGGAGAATGTCATTGACTTAAATGGGATGTTCTAATTTTTTAATGTTAAATAGAACAGCCTAATGTAAATAATCCTACCAATATATAAGAGTGTTTTAATGTATGCCCAGCCATATTTTCTCATAAACGAATTCTGCTTTATTATTTGCAGTGCCACAAAATAGTTGTGCTTTCCTGGTCCTTCTCACATTATAAGTCCATGACTTATTGAAAACAATGCTCTCCCTGTGTGGCTGATATCCTAATCCACAGTTAAGGGTTATATGGGCTGCCATTGCTGAACTAGCCTGATTAAAATGCCGGTTTCCTGGCTGTCATGTTGATGATTTGGCTTCAGTCAGCAACTAGGAACAGATATAGATATCAGGATCTCTGACTTTTCTCCAGTTGTAATTTTGAAAATGATCACCAGTGTCAGTCCCCATAATATTCTCATGGCTGGTGTACTTTAATCAGCAAATAAAACTACTGATCCACTAAGAGCGCCATCTAATGACAAATCTACACATTTATCTACATATAATAAAATAACAAAAACATGACAGAGCAAAGCATACACTGACAAAAACCCATAATATATGCCCACCAAGCACATATTGTACATTCTCTCTAATGACCAAATTGGCATTGCAAAGGAAAGAAAATAAAGAAAGTCTTACTCAGATTTCTGTACACGGTGGTATTACATTCACATATTGCTAATGAGCTGCAAACTTCATCTGTAGCACATTCCGGGTCACAGAAAGGAAAAGCTGAAGAAGACAAAGCAGAAAAATATCTTATAAATGACAAATCCTAAATGGTCAGACTCAGAAAGTTCACTCCGAACTGATATGAAAATACTTACTTGAGCAACAGGACTGCTTTTTATTGTAGAATAGGCCTTCTGGACAGCAGGGGCTGAACTCAGATTTAGTGCAATCAATACCTGGAGTTGGGACACAGGTCACAGAGGAATTACTACTACATGAACATCCATTGTCAGGAGTACAGTCCCCAGAACACGAGGCAGACTCACAAAATGTCAGATCCGCGTACGTAGCTGGGAAGAGAAGAAAAAGAAGATGTCAGAAACCAGGAGCTTTTGTAGTTAGTCAGTTTTCACATCAAGTCACATGACTAAAAAACACCTGCAATATCTTTAGAACTGCAAAAAGTATTTGTAAAACTGGCCATAAACTTTTGAAAGTAAAAAAAAAACAAAAAAACTTCTAATCAAAATGTGTATTATTATTTACTTCTAATCAAAATGTGACGGCAGTGACTTTATAGTCCTAATGTAAAATGCCCATTTACTATGAGAATGAAAGGAAAAGGAGGGAAAAACAGCTATAAGCCCCTTTTCCTCATGGGATTGCGGCAGTGGGGTTGCTAGGATCACCTCAGGTTGAAAAAATGCGGGAAGGTTTCTGGATGGCCCCCCTGTTTACTGCAGAGGTAAGCTGACTACTGTATGGTAGGGGGATCTGTGAGGAGAATTTCAGATAAAAAGGGGGTTCTGAGCCCCAGATTTTAGTCTCAGTAGCAGCAAGCTGTGGTGTTCAGGGAGTTTTCTCCTCAGAGCAAACAGCGCTACTTTGGGCGAAGAGGATGTCCCTACTGCAGCGCCTAATAGAGGGCCGGAGAAGAAACGGGGGAAGAATGGATCTGGACGGGCCTGGACCTACCTCATTCAACGGGTCCCCCCGTCCCCCCGGCGCGCCGGCAGCATGACTGGAAGCAAGGTGGGGGATGTGGATGAAAGAAGAGGATCCACTGCGAAAAGAGCGCCGCTCAGCAGAATGGCGGCACAAGAAGAGTTTGGAGCTCAGGAAGCTGAATCCAGGTTGCCGTGTCAAGCCCCTCAGGAAGAAGAGCAGCAGACAGTGGGCAGAACTATCCTGGTGGTCTGTGCCTCAAGGGACCCACAGGCAGGAGCTCCATATGCTGGACCAATGTCTGGTGAGTTGGCTCCACACCTGATTGAAGTTTTTTCTTCTGTTTTAGTTAAAACAGTTAGGGTCGGTTCACACAGGGGCGGCACGACTTGCAGGTCGCCTCACCGAGGCGACCTGCACACGACATGCACGGCGACTTGCAAAACGACTTCTGTATAGAAGTCTATGCAAGTCGCCTCAAGTCGCCCCAAAAGAAGTACAGGAACCTTTTTCTAAGTCGGAGCGACTTGCGTCGCTCCTATTAGAACGGTTCCATTGTACAGAACGGGAGGCGACTTGTCAGGCGACTAGGTCGCCTGACAAGTCGCCCCTGTGTGAACCGGCACTTAGGGAATTACATGCAGTTAGGGAGGGTTTAGGTCCTGATTTGTTAGCACCAGTTGTATTGAATACAGCTCAGGTTGGGTCAGTTACATCTGCTGGAGAGGAGACTGTGGCTGCAGTATGGGCGCCATCTAGTGGCGTTAATGCTAACAGTCAGGTTTCTTCTGTAGTTAATTCACAGCCTTTTTCTTCAGCAGATACTAACATTTTAAATCATTGTAACATCCCTGAGACATGTAGAAAAGAAGCTCCAATTAGCCATCCGTCAGGGAATCCTTTTCTAAAAACGGAGTCGCAAGTGAGTCTTCTCGTCATGGCCCCGTGGTTACAGGAATCCCCAGACAGGCAGACAGCCCTTCTGCTGTTTAAAGGTTTTGATTCAGGTTTTTCTTTGCCTAAATTTGATGGTAATGGGTGTACGACACACACAAAAACCTTAAATCTACAGTAGGTTTAGAGAGGGTAGTAGAAGATAAATTCAATAGCGAAATTCGGTTAGGTAGAGTAGCAGGCCCTTTTAGGCCCCTTTCACACTTATACGACTTGTCCCACGATTTTGTACTGCAAAATCGTATGACAAGTCATTCTCCATGATTTTCAATGACTACCATTCATATTGGCAGGACTTTAAGTCGTGCCGACTTCAAAGTAGTCGCTGCACTACTTTGGTCCAACTTCCATGCGAGTTGATGTCCATAGACCTCAATGTTAAACCCTCAAGTAGCATGCAAATCATCCCTGAATAATATAGACACAATTTCAGTACGACTTTGTAAGCACAAGCTGAGAATGGTTAATGCCAAAGTTGTGGCAAAGTCGTACAAAGTAGTACTGCTCCCAAATCGCGGTAAATTCACGGCAAAATCGCGGCCGCTGGATCGCGGTAAAATCGCACGACTTTGAAGTCGCACAAGTGTGAAAGGGGCATTAGGGATCCCCCTTTTCAAAACTTCAGGGTTTCCTGACTGTCAGCACAGGTAAATTTAGGCAGGCCTATGCTGCAAGCTAGGCCTGTCTGTTTTGATCTGGGGGCAGGGAGTGGTTAATGTAGCAGTGGGAGTGACCACCTGTGCTCTAGTTTTGAGGCACCTTCCCTGCTTCCAGGGAGATTGTTCTGGAAGGGGGGGCAGGGCCTGGAACTGGAGTGGCAGGCAGCTCATATGGGAGTCCTGACCAATCCCCAACTCGTATTGGCAGGGGGCGGGCCTCCTATATAAGCTGAGGTAACATCCCACTGGGGGGGGGATTGTCGGCCGGGTGAAGTGGAGAATTAAATACTATACAGCAGGGGGGGGGGGGTGAGCGGATTGCAGGAGGAGGCCCAGGGAGAACTGTGAGGGAACTTTGCCTTTACATGGTCATTGGCAATGTCCTTATCATTACACGGTCAATGATAAGGAACTCCTGGAGCAGAGGGGCAGGCGAAGCTTTCGGAACGTATGATCCGGTCAAGTTCTCCATCAAGGACTCGGGGCAGAGAAAGGTCGGTGAGTGTACCACAGTGGAGGGCTGGATGTGCCAGGAAGTCTGTGAGGGAACTTCACTTCTATACGTTCGCAAGCTGGGCTGTGAGGGAACTTCACTTCTATACGCTTGCAAGCTGGGCTAGCTGGGAACAGTAGTCCACCACTCAACATGTGCTTTTAAACTACTAGGACTCCAGGGAGAGGTGCTGCAGCCAGAGCCAGCTAGAGGAGCTATTCAGAGGGGGTCCTTCTTGCTTCCAGAAGAAGATGTGACATTACTTTATATTGACAACTACAGGATAAGTTTGTGCAGGAGGAGAGGATTTCTTGGAACATCACCCTTACACGGTCAAGAGTGATGTCCTCATCCTTACACAGTAATGGGTGCGGAGATTCTGGAAGCAATAGTCTGCGGGAGTTAGAGGCTCTGATGAAGAAGGGACACCTTCGAAACGCGTTAGCCAGCAGCAGTCTGTACGTCCTCTTCCTGGGACCTGGAAAAACTGCTACCACTGGACCAATCGTTCCTGTGCCTGTATACAATGCGATTTTTTTTCTCCTACCTTTGTGAGTAGATTTTAATCTTGGTTTTAACTAATAAATCTATCAAGGGGGGCGTGGCTACGGCATGCAGGAGTGAAGACGTGCTCTCCTTGAGCTCCGTGCAGCCCGCTCTAAACAAAGCCTGATCAGCAGCATTAAAGGGGGCTTTATCACCCGCAACGATGCCCCCGAAACGCAAACCATCTCCACAACCACAGCGGACCCCTCGAGGCCAGTCAGAATCGCTGGAAAACTACTTTTATGGGACTCGCAGAGGAACGGCAAGTACAGCCAAGATGGCGCCCGGAGGCCACGCTTCCAGAGCTACCTCCCCTATCAGCTCCCCACGCTTACCGCTACCTTCCCTGCCTCCCCCCTCCTCTCCCTCCGGATCAGACAGATCAGAAAGGCTCCCTGAAAGAGGAGAAGCCTGGGGGGATAGAGACATTCGCTCTCATATACTCTCCCTACCCACTAAAGATGACTTGGAGAAGTTTGTGCACAGAGTGCAGAAGGCCATGAGGCAGGACATAGAGGACTTACAAGCTGACACAGCACATCTAGGGGGGAGAGTGGAAACGCTGGAGACTCAGTGGGAAGAGACTGCTCCCACATTACAAGCCTTTACAGACCGCTGTAAATCGCAGGATCGCAGGATTGAAGCCCTGCTTGACCAAATGGATGATGCTGAGAACAGGAGCAGAAGGGTTAACATACGCATCAGAGGCCTACCTGAGGCCACAGGCCAGAGAGATATTGTTCCTACCCTGCAGGGGGTCTAAACAAATATTAGGCCGCCAGGCGCCAGAACATATTGAGATAGACCGGGCACATAGAGCCCTGAGACCTCCATCTGAAGACCCTGACAAGCCCAGAGACATTATCTGCAAACTGCATAAGTATTCTCTTAAGGAACAGATCATGACTCAAGTCCGCGGACTCAGACATGTGGATTTTGATGGAGCCAAACTATCTTTTTTTCCAGACCTCTCCAGACGCACGCTGATGCAGCGTCGTGCTCTCAAACCACTGCTGGCGGCCTTACAGGATGCTCAACTGCCCTATAGGTGGGGATTCCCCTTCAGCCTATCTGCAACTAAAGACGGTAAACAATCTACACTGCGGAGCAAGGCTGATTTACCCCATTTTCTGGAGTCTCTTGGACTGCCGCAAGTGGACATTCCGGATTGGAGGACCTCGCCGGAGATACCCCTCCCAAACCGCCCTGAACAGTGGCAAGCGAATCGCCGCAGACACCACCGAGGATCCAGGAGAGGCCCCCCTGCTCAGGCATCCCACCCTCCATCCCCTCAAGGAGAAACCTAAGAAGCAGAACTTCCCAACATGGGTATCCTAAATGTCCCCTGGACGTTATTTTCTCTTTGTTTTTTTCTTTGTCATTTTTTGACATCCCCCCAGCTGCTGATTCATCATATGCACTTGGTATTGAGGTGCAATTTTTGTGCCCAACACAATGAGCGGGTTTCACCACGGTCTCACCCCCCGTAGTGTTTCACTTACCTCCAATAGGTCAACTCCTAGGAGTTTTGTTCCCGTATTGGGAATTGGCGCTGCTCGCTGACCCCCACTGCTCCTTCCTACTGGGGGAGGGGTGGGGGTCACCGACCGGTGGCAAGGTTGCACTTTTCCCTACCTTTAGGGCTTTTGGTTTTCCTATGGTTTTTTTTATGACTGTTTTTTCTTATATGTTTATGTTCTTTACACCTGCAATAACCATGGTTTATTTCTTAGGCACATATTGGCGCTTAGTGTGTCCCTCAGGCTACATCCTGACGATAAGATTACGCTTTGGATCAATCCCCCTCTTGCTGACAGAATGGCGGCCCTCCCCCATACTCTTCTACTATGGCTGATCTAAAAATCGGGTCCTACAATGTGCGAGGCCTGGGATCACCCTCCAAAAGGGGTAAGTTGTGGCTTGAGATGAAACGTTCAGAGGCACATGTGTTTTTTTTGCAGGAAACTCACTTCAGTGCTGACTCGGTCCCCCGGCTCCCCACTCACATATATCAGTCCTGGTTTCTTAGCAACTCCCCAAGACCCAAATCTGGAGGTGTTGCCATTGCAATACACAAAAATTGCCCCTTTGTCCTAACGGATCAACTAACAGACCCCCATGGCAGGTATGTGTTCGTCAAGGGCTCCATTTATTCCCGTAGGTTCACGTTTGCAGCTGTGTATGCCCCAAATAACAAACAACTTGCCTTTATAGACTCTATCTTAGATACCCTGACCTCCTTTAAAGAAGGCCAACTTATAATGGGAGGGGATTTCAATGTCAGCCCCGACCCACAGATAGACACTTCTTCCAGTCGCTCGGCCCACTCCTTTGCCTTTTTGAAACACTTCAGGAAATCACTACAGGCACACCATTTAGTGGACTGCTGGAGGCTATTACACCCAGTAGATAGAGATTATAGCTACTTCTCAGCTACACACAATGTCTACACTCGTATAGACTTACTACTAATGGACCAATACTCCCTAGACTCCCTGTCTGGTGCTTCAATTGGCTCCATCACACTGTCGGACCACGCTCCGGTCTTCATCTCCCTGCGGCCCTTGTCTGCGGAAGCTCGGACATGGAGCTGGCGCCTAAACGAATGCATTTTGGATGATGCGGTAGCACACAAACAGGTGCTAGATGCCATCTCCCTATACTTTGATGAGAACACAACTGGCGAGTTGGGCGTGGGCTCGGTGTGGGAGGGACATAAAGCGGTTATCCGAGGGGAGCTAATATCTCAGGGATCAAGATTAAAGAGGGCTAGAGAAGGGGAATTGCAGGACCTATTAGGGAAGATTCAAAAAACAGAACTGATACACAAACGACACATAACCCCTACAGTTACCTCAGAATTGCAGGCCCTCAGGCAAGATTTATCCAGACTGCTGGATGCTAGGATCAGGGCACGAATGAGGCATGTAGCACTCAAATTCTACGAATTTGGTAATAAGTGTGGATAGCTCTTAGGCCCCAACGGGCTTCAGGCCATGTACACAAACTGACTTCGACAACAGGTGCACCGGTTGTGCACTCCTCAAAAATAGCCCACGCCTTCAAAGAATACTATGCTCAGCTATATCACCTCCCGAGCACAGTATCTGGTCTAACGGATACCCAACGGACTGACCGTATTGCACAATACCTTACAGAAGCCCAATGTCCACAGCTGGCGGCTTCCATTAGTAAACAGCTGGATATACCTATCTCCCTTTTGGAAATTAAGACTGTGATTAAAGATCTCCCCAATGGGAAAAGCCCGGGTCCTGGCGGCTATACTAACGCATACTATAAGAAGTACTCAGAAGTACTCTCGGAACCCATGTGTGCTTATTTTACGGCCTTGGCTTCCGGTACGGTGATGCCTAAGGAAGCTCTGATGGCGCATATCACAGTCCTTCCAAAAGAAGGGAAAGATCATTCCATGCCAGGGAGCTATAGGCCGATATCCCTTTTAAACACCGATGTCAAAATCCTAGCAAAAATTCTGGCCAATAGACTCAAACCGATCCTTCCGTCACTTATACACCCTGACCAGACGGGATTCATAATGGGTAGGGAAACCAGGGACAACTCCAATAGAGCACTCCAACTGATACACTGGGCAGAGTCTTGGACCACAGCACATCCTCGTCTCTTGCTCTCTACCGATGCCGAAAAGGCATTCGATAGGGTTGATTGGACTTACATGAGGGTAGTGCTGACCAGGCTTGGCCTGGGCCCCAGCATGCTCTCATGGATATCCTCCCTGTACAGTTCCCCAACAGCTAGAGTAAAGGTAAATGGTTTACTGTCTGATGCCTTTCCAATACATAATGGGACACGCCAGGGGTGTCCTTTATCCCCTTTGATCTTTGCTCTGACATTGGAGCCCTTGCTAAACAAAATACGCCTTAATAGGGATATCAGGGGCTTCACCGTGGGGCCAACTGAACATAAGCTTTCCGCCTACGCGGATGACGTCTTATTTTACGTCTCGGAGCCCCTCATATCACTACCCAACATCATGGCAGAACTGAAGGAATTTCACTTATTATCTAACTTTAAGATCAACTACAACAAATCTGAGATCTTGTCCCTAAATATACCCATAGCTTTACGTACACAGCTGCAGACTGCCTTCTCGTTTACGTGGTGCCAGACCTCCCTGAAATACTTGGGGATTTACCTGCCCACACAGTGTTCCCAGCTCTATACATGTAATTACTCACTGCTGCTCACTAACATCAGAACAGACCTAAAATCTTGGAATAGAGCTGCATTCTCATGGATGGGCCGAGTCAGCATTTTGAAGATGAATGTGCTACCCCGCATTTTATTTTTCCTGCAGATGGTGCCCATCGCCCTGCCTAGGACTTTCTTCTCAACCCTCAACAGCCTGTTTATACAGTATATATGGAGTGGGAAGTGCCCCAGATTAGCCCTTCGCACAATACAACGCCCTAAAGCAAGAGGGGGAATGGGGGTCCCAATGATACGCAAGTACTATGAGGTTATAGCCTTACAGCGTATTTTGGATTGGTATCACAATGTCTCCCTTAAACTGTGGGTCCCGCTCGATAAATTCTTAGCTGGCCGAAATCTATCACATGCACCATGGGTTCCCAGGGAGAACAGAGGTCTTTCAATGCTGGTCTCTCCTATGGCTTCACACACCTTAAATGTGTGGGATGCCTTGAATAGGAAAGGGAAGCTCGCTCCGGCGACTTCCCCTCTGGCACCCCTAGGTGGCTTCCCCTGGTTCACTCCGGGGGAACACCCATCTTTTTTCCGTACGTGGACAGCTGATGGAGAGATCAGATGCGGTAGATTTGTTCAGGATCAAGGTCTGCTACCATTGGCTAAGTTGAGGGAACTGTTCGGCCCATTCCCAATGGACGAATGGCGATATTCGTCCAGGGGGTTCGTTCTCCCACGGTGGCATCGCCTTTTGAACGATTATGTATGTCATCCTCTATCACCCCCCATGCGATCTCAGTGTTATATGAGCTACTGCAATCTTCACAGGAAGAGGGAAAACTGGGATTTATTAGGGAGTGGGAGAAAGATCTTAACCACACCTTTACAGAACCTCAATTAGAGCATCTTTTCCGCCTTACCCATTCGAGCACTGTTGACACCAAAATGCAAGAGAACAGCTATAAGGTTTTGACCAGGTGGTACAGGGTCCCCGCTAAGCTCACTAAGATCTATCCGTCTCTTTCCGCCGCATGCTGGAGGGAATGCGGGCTTCGGGGTTCATTCCTCCACATTTGGTGGGAATGCCCCAAATTACGACCATTCTGGTTAGACATACATATTCAAATTAAACTCATTTTGGATGTGGAACTCCCAGACTCACCACTGGAATCCTTACTGCACTTCCCTACCATTCCTCTCGGCCAGTATCGAAAGTCAATTTTACCACACTTACTTAATGCAGCTCGAAGGCTGATCCCTATACATTGGAAAAAGCCTCAAATACCCACACGTGCCGAATGGATAGGGTTGGTTGATAATATTATGGCCGCAGAGGAATGGATGGCGAAGTGTAAAGACAAATACGAAAAGTTCTACTCGATATGGGCCACATGGATGCACTATACAGGTCAGGGGAAGGTGCCAGCCAGAGGATCTTCTCAGATACAGAACCCCAATTGATCCTCGCGTCTGAGGTTGTTTTTTGACAGATATTGAAGTAACTACCAACAGGTGACTGATGCACAGACGTGCTCTAATAAGCCCAGAGCAGTTCAATATGGTTGAATATGATAAGAGGTGTAACATTTCCTTTTCTTTTTCTTTCTTCCTTTTTTCCCTTTTTTCTTTTCCCTGTTTTTTCTGATACTTTCATTATTATAAAAAGAATAATTACAGTATGTTATGGCTTACATTAAGGTTTATGACCTGGCGTTCGGCCTGGTCTCAGGTACTATGGGTTCCAGTTAAACCCTTACAGTTGACTGATGGTTATAGTCTTGTTCTGGGATCCTCCATCTGGGTGCAATAGGGGCGATCAATGGTTGTGTGAATTTATAAGTGTTGATTAGATGACAATAAATATCCCCCTACCATATTGCCCCTGATGTGTGTAATATCCTGGGTAATACACATATTCATTTGATACATAACACCCTCTTATGTAATTCGTACATACTTCATATGTAGTAACTGTTATGCTATGTCTCTCTGTATGTTTTTCATGGAAATATCTTTAAAATAAAGATTATATAAAAATAAATCTATCAAGGATAATGCACTAGGCTGGTGCGCTCTCTCTCTCTTTTTTATCATGTCTGCGGGAGTTACACAGAGGAGGAGCAATAGTCTGCATGGTAATGCAGGAGGAAGATTATAGCTATCAAAACATGCACATCATTTCTTCAGGCTCAAACTATGTGCTAATCTGTAAAATCTACAAAAAATATGATGGCGAAATTAGTTATTCTATGGGCATCCCATATACCCTTTTCCCCAACCAAGTTGTACCCCCCAATAAACAAAAATAAAACCAGCAAAAGACTGTTCATTGTCTCTGCAAGTGATAAATGGGAGTCTGGCAGTGGGGTGAATTGGTGGATGTTTTTTACTAGTGGCAACTACACCGCTACCCCTGCCTATGGGCTGCTTTTTATCTTGTTGTTATTTTGAGGCTTTTGCTTCTTTCCTAGAATGGGTAGTTTCCTAAGTAGTGGGTGTTCATTCCTTAATACATTATTTTGACGATTTTCTTTTCCTAGGCCCCCCCCCTAATACTAAAGTCTGTATGGATTTACTTGAAGCAATGTGTCCTTCGCGCTACTATTGAGTAAATGCAGTAAATGTGCTTAAAATATAATAAAAATATATAATATATGTGTTGATGTCAATTAGGACAGCAAAATCTAAAATGTGTTCACACTACACAAATATGAGATATAAAATAAAAGTGATCTCGCGCAATCCCATCATTTCACACATAATAAAGTGACTTATACATAAATAAAGTGCCTAATGCTGGATGACATCTCAATAAATAAATAAAGAATAAATATGTAGATAAAAGGTGCTCTCTATTCGTGCCATAAAAGTGAAACATCAAAAAAAAAAATTAGTACAGAATTTCATTTAAGTAGTAAAAACTGCATAAAGTGACTTAGTGAGTGATGAGATAATGAAGTATTGAATAATGAAATAAGCTAGTCAAAGTTCATATAAATCTTCATAGATGATCTCCTGTTAGTATCAGTCTCTCAGAACTCTCACCTTCATGTGTATAAAAACAAGCGTTGTTTTTATACACATGAAAACTGGCAAACTGGATCCCGACTTATCATCACCTTCAACTGAGCACTGCATGCACAGCATTCCCGCACCGCCGTTGTCGGAAATTCCGATCGTGTGTACACAAATCCAACGCACAAAGTGCCACGCATGCTCAGAATAAATAAAGAGATGAAAGCTATTGGCCACTGCCCCGTTTATAGTCCCGACGTACGTGTTTTACGTCACCGCGTTCAGAATGATCGTATTTTCCAACAACTTTGTGTGACCGTGTGTATGCAAGACAAGTTTGAGCTAACATCCGTCGGAAAAAATCCTACAATTTTGTTGTCGGAATGTCCGATCAATGTCACTTTTGGGTCAGCTATCGTTTGCCACAAGAATAATGCCTATGGGAAGAATTTTCTATCGTAGGCTTTATTTGGCCATTGCAGGGCTTAAGTCTCCATCAGCACATGTCCGGGTATCACATGATATTAGGGATTTGATGGTCTGGTTAAGGTTCTTGGAATAGTTTAACGGAAGGGCAGTTTGGCAACAGGATACTATATCACAGATGGGGAATTCTGCCTTCAAAACAAATGCAGCGGGGTCCTTGGGATTCGCAGCTAGTTGGAACTAGGGATGAGCCGAACACCCCCCGGTTCGGTTCGCACCAGAACCCGCGAACGGACCGCAAGTTCGCACGAACGTTAGAACCCCATTGACGTCTATGGGACTCGAACGTTCGAAATCAAAAGTGCTCATTTTAAAGGCTAATTTGCATGGTATTGTCCTAAAAAGGGTTTGGGGACCCGGGTCCTACCCCAGGGGACATGTATCAATGCAAAAAAAACTTTTAAAAACGGCCGTTTTTTCGGGAGCAGTGATTTTAATGATGCTTAAAGTAAAAAAAAAAAAGTGAAATATTCCTTTAAATATCGTACCTGGGGGGTGTCTATAGTATGCCTGTAAAGTGACGCGTGTTTCCCATGTTTAGAACAGTCCCTGCACCAAATGTCATTTTTAAAGGAAAAAATCTCATTTAAAACTGCTTGCGGGTTTAATGTCATGTCGGGTCATGGCAATATGGATGAAAATCAGTGAGACAAACGGCATGGGTACCCCCCAGTCCATTACCAGGCCCTTTGGGTCTTGTATGGATATTAAGGGGAACCCCACACCCAAATTAAAATAAGGAAAGGTGTGGGGCCACCAGGCCCTATATACTCTGAACAGCAGTATACAGGCGGTGCAAACAAGACAGGGACTGTAGGTTTGTTGTTAAGTAGAATCTGTTTGTAATTTTGAACATTTTTAATGTGTTTAGCTCCAGCCAAAAAATCTTTTCTAAGCTTTTTGGAAAACATAGGGAAGGGTTATCACCCCTGTGACATTTGTTTTGCGTCTTTCCTCCTCTTCAGAAGATTTCACCTCACTTTTTTGTCCCAATGAAAAATGTTTTTTGAAAATTTGGGTTTTTTTGTGGAACAAGGATTGGAAAGCATCAGTGGAAAGGAGAAATTGTTTTCCCATATTAACTCTTACAGGAGAGAATTTCCCTTCCTTAGGGGTAGATTTCATCTCACTTCCTGTTGTCTCCTACCGTTTGCAAGTAGGAGTCGTTTGTAAGTTAGATGTTTGAAGGTAGGGTCCTGCCCTATATACTCAGCAGAAATTTGGGCCTTAGGTGTTGCTGTGGCCAAAACACTGTAAGCCCTCACAGGGCCCTGCTGTGAAATATTAGATCAAGAATTGTAATTACATGCCCCTGTTGAACAGGAGCTGAAAAATTAGGCCTTAGGCACTGGTGCTGGTGCCACAACACTGCAACCCCTCACAGACACTCTAGTTGGAACGCAGGAACGAGCCCTGCTGCAAAGTATTGCATCAAAAATTGTAATTACACGCCCCTGTTAGACAGGGGCAGAAAAATTGGGCCTTAGGCACTGGTGCTGGTGCCACAACACTGCAACCCCTCACAGACACTCTAGTTGGAACGCAGGAACGAGCCCTGCTGCAAAGTATTGCATCAAAAATTGTAATTACACGCCCCTGTTAGACAGGGGCAGAAAAATTGGGCCTTAGGCACTGGTGCTGGTGCCACAACACTGCAACCCCTCACAGACACTCTAGTTGGAACGCAGGAACGAGCCCTGCTGCAAAGTATTGCATCAAAAATTGTAATTACACGCCCCTGTTAAACAGGGGCTGAAAAATTGTGCCTTAGGCACTGGTGGTGGCGCCCAGAACCAAAAATGTTCTTACAAGCTATCAGCGTGATGATTGAGGAGGAAGAGGATAATTACTCAGGGATAGTCACTCAGCATCAGCATAGGCAGTCTTTGAAGGGATCTGAGATTTCAAAAAAAATTATTCGGTTACATCTGCATCAGGTGCTTGGTAGCTGGTGGTGATCCAAGACTGATTCATTTTTATGAAGGTCAGCCGATCGACCGAGTCGGTGGACAGACGCACCCTGTGATCGGTTACCACGCCTCCAGCAGCACTGAATGTGCGTTCCGAAAGAACGCTGGATGCAGGACAGGCCAGTAGCTCAATTGCATACTGTGCAAGCTCTGGCCAGTGATCCATCCTCAAGACCCAGTAACCCAGAGGATTTTCGGTGGGAAAGGTGTCCAAGTCTGATCTTGCCCCTAGGTATTCCTGCACCATGTAAAACAGACGCTGGCGATGGTTGCTGGAACCGATCATACCTTGGGGCTGCGGACCAAAAAATTGTCTGAACGCATCGGTCAGACGGCCACCTTCTCCACCGCTCCTTCTTTGACTGACCGAAGCCTCAGCAACACGTTGTCCAGAAACAGGAGTTTGTAACCTCCCAGTCTCTGGGAACGCGTTGCACAGACCTTTCTGCAAGGCCTCCCGAAGATGTTTCATCCTCTGCTCCCTCTGCGATGGCAAGATAAGGTCCGCAACCTTACCCTTGTAACGTGGATCAAGGAGGGTTGCCAGCCAGTATTGGTCCTTCTCCTTGATACCACGAATACGAGGATCCTTACGCAGGCTTTGCAGGATCAGGGAGGCCATGCAGCGTAGGTTTGCTGAGGCATTCGGTCCGGAGTCCTCTGGGTCACTAAGGACAACAACGTCCGCAGCCACCTCCTCCCAGCCACGTACAAGTCCATGTGTTCCTTGGGACTGATCCCTTAAAGACTGCTGATGCTGAGTGCCAGGCTCCACCTCCATACTGACACAATCTTCCTCCTCCTCCTCCTCCTCCTCCTCGTCCTCTTCCTGTGAGATCGGCGGGCACGCAGGAACACTGTCTGGATAAAGGGGGCCTTGAGAGCTAAGGAAGTCCTCCTCTTCCTGCCTCTGTTCTGCCTCAAGTGCCCTGTCCATTATTCCACGCAGCGTGTGCTCCAACAGGTGGACAAGGGGGACAGTGTCACTGATGCATGCACTGTCAGTGCTCACCATCCTCGTGGCCTCCTCGAATGGTGACAGGACAGTGCATGCATCCCTGATCATGGCCCACTGGCGTGGGGAAAAAAAACCAAGGTCCCCTGACCCTGTCCTGGTGCCATAGTCGCACAGGTACTCATTGATGGCCCTCTGCTGCGTGTGCAGCCGCTGCAGCATGGCCAACGTCGAGTTCCACCTGGTGGGCATGTCACAGATTAGGCGGTTCTTGGGCAGGTTAAACTCCTTTTGGAGGTCCGTCAGCCGAGCACTGGCATTATATGACCGGCGGAAATGCACAGAGACTTTCCTGGCCTGCCTCAGGACATCCTGTAAGCCCGGGTACCTGCCCAAGAACCGCTGCACCACCAAGTTAAGGACGTGAGCCAAACAGGGCACATGGGTCAGTTGTCCCTGTCGGAGGGCAGAGAGGAGGTTGGTGCCATTGTCGCAAACCACCATTCCTGCCTTAAGTTGGCGTGGCGTCAACCACCTCTGAACCTGCCCCTGCAGAGCTGACAGAACCTCTGCCCCAGTGTGGCTCCTGTCCCCCAAGCACACCAGCTCAAGCACCGCATGGCATCTTTTGGCCTGCGTACTTGCGTAGCCCCTTGAACGCCTACGGAGCACCGCTGGTTCCGAGGAAGAGGCCATGGAGGAAGAAGAAGAGGAGGGGGTGGAGGAGAGAGGTGTGTCACAATCAGCATTTTGGAGGCGTGGTGGCGGAACAACCTCCAACACTACTGCACCTTGTCCTGCATCCTTCCCAGCTGCCAGCAGAGTCACCCAATGCGCCGTGAAACTTAAGTAACGTCCCTGTCCATGCCTGCTGGACCATGAGTCAGCGGTAATATGCACCTTACCGCTGACCGCCCTGTCCAGCGAGGCATGGACATTGCCTTCCACATGCCGGTAGAGAGCCGGAATCGCCTTCCGTGAGAAAAAGTGGCGTTTGGGTACCTGCCACTGAGGAACCGCACATTCCACAAACTCACGGAAGGGGGCAGAGTCTACCAACTGAAAAGGCAGCAGTTGAAGTGCTAGCAATTTTGCCAAGCTAGCATTCAACCGCTGGGCATGTGGATGGCTGGGAGCAAACTTCTTTCGGCGGTGCAGCAGCTGGGGCAGGGAAATTTGCCTGGTACAATCTGACGTCGGTGTACCAAAAGCAGATTGCCCACAAGTACTTGGCTGTGACACACCTAATTCTACACCTTCATTCCTCTCACTGCAGGTCTCAGAGAGGACTGAAGGTCTAGTGGGGTTGGAAATCTCAGCTGATGAGGAGCAAGGAGAGATCGTCTTTGTTCTTTGGTGTGGGTCTTTTAGATACGCTTGCCAACGAACTGCATGGCAGGTCAACATATGTCTGGTCAAGCATGTGGTACCCAAGCGGGAGATGTTTTGGCCACGCGAGATACGCTTGAGACATATGTTGCAAATAGCAGCGGTGCGATCTGATGCACTCGTCTCAAAAAAGGCCCACACCAAAGAACTTTTTGAATAACGCGCAGAGACTGCAGCGCCCTGCACATGTGGAGCTTTGGGGTGTGATGCAGTCAATGTGCTGCCCTTAGGCTGGCCCCTGGAGGGCATCCTGCCTAGTTGGTGATGTGCCACCTCCTCCTCCTCCTCCTCCTCCTCCTCTCTCCTATCAGGCACCCACGTTGAGTCAGTGACCTCATCATCCCCTCCCTCCTCATCACTGGAGCAAACCTGGCAGTATGCTGCAGCAGGGGGAGCATGACTGCCAGATTGCTGTCCTTCTTGGGCACCCCCTCTGTCCGTGCTCATGTTACTGCCTTCATTGAGCTCAGTATCATCATCAGAGCCTTCCAAACGCTGGGCATCCTCCTGGAGCATGTACCCAACACTGTGGTCAAACAGTTCGAGGGAATCCTCATGAGGACATGGTGGAGCTAGGGAAGGAGTCACTGATGACATTGAGCTGAGGGAAGAGGCCGCTGCTTTGCCAGACAAAGCACCCTGGGCATGGGTGAGAGAGGATGAGGAGGATGAGGACGGCTTGGTCATCCACTCGACCAAGTCTTCCGCATGTTGCGGCTCAACACGGCCAGCTGCCGAAAAAAAGGCCAAGCGTGTCCCATGGCCACGTGCTGATGAGGATGCACCGTCTCCACGACCAGCACTAGACACAGAGCCTGCTTGCCCTCTCTTATTGGCTTGTGACTGTCTGCCTCTCCTTCTTGGCCTTCCAGACATACTAATGGCCTGTAGCTGCACTAAGCTGGGATAGAACACCTGTAATTTTCTTCAGGTAGCTTTATATACTGTAACCAGACAAGCCTGCCTGTCAGTAGGAAGATAACAGGAACGGATCTAGCTGAACACTGTGAGCAGGACGTACTGCACTAAATGTATATAGCAGGAACGGATCTAGCTGAACACTGTGAGCAGGACGCACTGTACTAAATGTAAATAGTCTAGCTGCCTGACCGTGGTACTAATAGGATCAAAAAGAACACCTGTAATTTTCTTAAGGTAGCTTTATATACTGTAACCAGACAAGCCTGCCTGTCAGTAGGAAGATAACAGGAACGGATCTAGCTGAACACTGTGAGCAGGACACACTGTACTAAATGTAAATAGTCTAGCTGCCTGACCGTGGTACTAATAGGATCAAAAAGAACACCTGTAATTTTCTTCAGGTAGCTTTATATACTGTAACCAGACAAGCCTGCCTGTCAGTAGGAAGATAACAGGAACGGATCTAGCTGAACACTGTGAGCAGGACACACTGTACTAAATGTAAATAGTCTAGCTGCCTGACCGTGGTACTAATAGGATCAAAAAGAACACCTGTAATTTTCTTCAGGTAGCTTTATATACTGTAACCAGACAAGCCTGCCTGTCAGTAGGAAGATAACAGGAACGGATCTAGCTGAACACTGTGAGCAGGACGCACTGTACTAAATGTAAATAGTCTAGCTGCCTGACCGTGGTACTAATAGGATCAAAAAGAACACCTGTAATTTTCTTAAGGTAGCTTTATATACTGTAACCAGACAAGCCTGCCTGTCAGTAGGAAGATAACAGGAACGGATCTAGCTGAACACTGTGAGCAGGACACACTGTACTAAATGTAAATAGTCTAGCTGCCTGACCGTGGTACTAATAGGATCAAAAAGAACACCTGTAATTTTCTTAAGGTAGCTTTATATACTGTAACCAGACAAGCCTGCCTGTCAGTAGGAAGATAACAGGAACGGATCTAGCTGAACACTGTGAGCAGGACGCACTGTACTAAATGTAAATAGTCTAGCTGCCTGACCGTGGTACTAATAGGATCAAAAAGAACACCTGTAATTTTCTTAAGGTAGCTTTATATACTGTAACCAGACAAGCCTGCCTGTCAGTAGGAAGATAACAGGAACGGATCTAGCTGAACACTGTGAGCAGGACACACTGTACTAAATGTAAATAGTCTAGCTGCCTGACCGTGGTACTAATAGGATCAAAAAGAACACCTGTAATTTTCTTAAGGTAGCTTTATATACTGTAACCAGACAAGCCTGCCTGTCAGTAGGAAGATAACAGGAACGGATCTAGCTGAACACTGTGAGCAGGACACACTGTACTAAATGTAAATAGTCTAGCTGCCTGACCGTGGTACTAATAGGATCAAAAAGAACACCTGTAATTTTCTTAAGGTAGCTTTATATACTGTAACCAGACAAGCCTGCCTGTCAGTAGGAAGATAACAGGAACGGATCTAGCTGAACACTGTGAGCAGGACGTACTGCACTAAATGTATATAGCAGGAACGGATCTAGCTGAACACTGTGAGCAGGACGCACTGCACTGAATGTAAATAGCAGGAACGGATCTAGCTGAACACTGTGAGCAGGACGCACTGCACTAAATGTAAATACCAGGAACGGATCTAGCTGAACACTGTGAGCAGGACGCACTGCACTGAATGTAAATAGCAGGAACGGATCTAGCTGAACACTGTGAGCAGGACGCACTGCACTGAATGTAAATAGCAGGAACGGATCTAGCTGAACACTGTGAGCAGGACGCACTGCACTGAATGTAAATAGCAGGAACGGATGTAGCTGAACACTGTGAGCAGGACGCACTGCACTAAATGTAAATACCAGGAACGGATCTAGCTGAACACTGTGAGCAGGACGCACTGCACTGAATGTAAATAGCAGGAACGGATCTAGCTGAACACTGTGAGCAGGACGCACTGCACTGAATGTAAATAGCAGGAACGGATCTAGCTGAACACTGTGAGCAGGACGCACTGCACTGAATGTAAATAGCAGGAACGGATGTAGCTGAACACTGTGAGCAGGACGCACTGCACTAAATGTAAATACCAGGAACGGATCTAGCTGAACACTGTGAGCAGGACGCACTGCACTGAATGTAAATAGCAGGAACGGATCTAGCTGAACACTGTGAGCAGGACGCACTGCACTAAATGTAAATACCAGGAACGGATCTAGCTGAACACTGTGAGCAGGACGCACTGCACTGAATGTAAATAGCAGGAACGGATCTAGCTGAACACTGTGAGCAGGACACACTGCACTAAATGTAAATAGTCTAGATAGAAGATAACAGGAACGGATCTAGCTAAACTGAATACAGTGTATATATATATATATGCAACACCTGGGATGCATATATATACACAATACACTGTAAGTGCAGCTAACTGACTGACTGTTCTGCCTAATCTATCTAACTCAAATCAAATGACACTGTCTCTCTCTCTCTCTATCTCTCAGCACACCGGAACACACACTACACAGGGCCGCCGTGCAGGCGGCCTTATATAGTGTGGGGTGTGTACTAAATCCCCTGAGCCATAATTGGCCAAAGCCACCCTGGCTTTGGCCAATTACAGCTCTCTCTACTGACGGCGCTGTGATTGGCCAAGCATGCGGGTCATAGTGCATGCTTGGCCAATCATCAGCCAGCAATGCACTGCGATGCCGCAGTGAATTATGGGCCGTGACGCGCCACACGAATTTGGCGCGAACGGCCCATATCGTTCGCAATTCGGCGAACGACCGAACAGCCGATGTTCGAGTCGAACATGGGTTCGACTCGAACACGAAGCTCATCCCTAGTTGGAACACACATTTGTGTGCGGAGCCTTGGGACCCTGCTTGGAGAGTTAAGGGATATCTGCGGAACAGTGTTTTGCTGGAATTATTCCCTATAGTAGTGGCAGTATAGATCTGGGGTAATAGCTTCAAAAATAGGCATATTTTAGTTAGTACAGATAATAAAAGTGTTAAGTACGCAATAAACTGCTTAACCTCCAAGTCTCCGCCAGTCATTGTTCTGCTGAGGCATTTAATCTTTAAATGTTTAAGCCTCAACATTTGGATCAAAGCAAGATATATTCCTGTCAGAAACAATGACTTGCGGAAGCCCTATCTCTCTTTCAGATGGAACGTTTTGCCTCCCTGCTGCCAAATGCGGACCTGGTGGGTTTAATTTGCCCGAAGCATTTATAGAGAATCATTTAGAACAAATATTAGCCAATGTGCAACATTCTATCGCCCCCGCCACCATGGCGGAATATCAGTCAGCCTGGTGGTCGTGGATTTCCTTTTTACAGAATTTTGGTGTTGACAGCAACCTGGTCTCTGAGGGTTTGGTGCTGTTCTTTCTAAATGATTTGTTCATTAAAAAATACTCATGGTCACAAATTAATAAAGTTCTATCAGGAATTTCCTTCTTTCTTAGATTGTACAATCTGCCATCACTTTTCTGTTTTGTTACGGTAAGACAAGCGTTAAAAGGTTATAAAAAGAGGAACAGAGTGGAGGATTCTAGGGAGCCAATCTTTACTGAGGTTCTAGAAAGGCTTTGTGAAGCCACGGAGAAGGTTTGTTGGTCGCATTTTGAATCAACAATATTCAAAGCAGTTTTTTCGGTAGCATTTTTCGCCGCTTTAAGAACATCGGAATTGGTGCTGCCCGCAAAACACAAGCAAGGGGGCCTTAACTGGGAGGATCTGTTGATTGAGGACAAGTTGGTAAGGATTTGTATACGGCGGTCAAAAAATGATCAAACAGGTAAAGGGTCTTGGATAGTCTTAAATGCTTGTAATAAACCTTCCTTATGTCCAGTAACAGCGTTAAAGGCTTACATTAGACAAAGACCTGCAGTGCAGGGAGAGCTTTTCATACATTCGGACGGCTCTCCATTACGAAATTCCAATTTATGAGTGTTTTTGACAAATGCAAAAAGGTTTTGGGTTTAGAACATACAAGATTGACATAGCACTCCTTCAGGATAGGGGCAGCCACAGAGGCAGTCAGGTTGGGCTTAGAGGAAAAGATGGTAAAAAAAATTGGTAGGTGGAAATCTGATAGTTTTCTTTTTTATGTGCGCCCTAACTCATTAATTTAACCTGTTGCCGCCTGCCCACCGTCACATGACGGTGGAGCAGTGCGGCTCTCGTTCTGGGTCGATGTCATATGACGGCAGCCCATTCACATAGGGCATGTGCGCGATTGCGGGCGCACAGCCCTGCACTGTCGGTGGCTGCGTGTCCCAGAGACACAGCGCGTCACCGACAGGGATGAACAGCCATTGGGCATGTCCAAAAGATTATATACCAGTGAGGAGGTGTTCCAGATCCTCGCCATGACTGATGAGAGCAGCGGGGAGTTCTCATCAGATTCAAATGCCAATTCCAATTGTGAATAAAATTCAGCATTTGAACCAATCGATAGTAGTGGATCGGCAAATGAATCAGAGGAAGAATGGATCATTCCTAAAAGGGCACGGCGCTCTGGAAACCAGGCAGCCGCTAGCAATATACCCCAGGATCAAAATACCAGGCCCAGTACCAGCGCTGCCGCCAGCAATAGACCCCAAAACCAAAGGCCCAGTACCAGAGCTGCCACCAGCGAAAGACCACAAGAAATGCCCAGGCCCAGTACCAGCACTGCCGCAGCTTCACGCCCAAATGCCAGCACAGGAACTTCAAATCCCCCAACTACCAGCACTGGAGTGCCACGTCCCCCAAGCCAGGGCCGCTACACATCTTCCAGTTGGTCTTGCCAATCCAACATGGCTGCCTTCCGACTCCGGATCAGCAAGAATTCCCACTTTCACCGCACAGCCAGGTGTGCAGGCCAATACCCAAAATTTTACTGAAATCAATTGTTTTTATTTATTTTTGCCTGACACTTTGCTGCAATTCATCCTGGACCAGACAGTATTCAGACCCCCTTAAATTTTTCACTCTTTGTTATATTGCAGCCATTTGCTAAAATCATTTAAGTTCATTTTTTTCCTCATTAATGTACACACAGCACCCCATATTGACAGAAAAACACGGAATTGTTGACATTTTTGCAGATTTATTAAAAAAGAAAAACTGAAATATCTCATGGTCCTAAGTATTTAGACCCTTTGCTGTGACACTCATATATTTAACTTGCTGTCCATTTCTTCTGATCATCCTTGAGATGGTTCTACATCTTCATTTGAGTCCAGCTGTGTTTGATTATACTGATTGGACTTGATTAGGAAAGCCATACACCTGTCTATATAAGACCTTACAGCTCACAGTGCATGTCAGAGCAAATGAGAATCATGAGGTCAAAGGAACTGCCTGAAAAGCTCAGAGACAGAATTGTGGCAAGGTACAGATCTGGCCAAGGTTACAAAAAATTTTTTGCTGCACTTAAGGTTCCTAAGAGCACAGTGGCCTCCATAATCCTTAAATAGAAGATGTTTGGGATGACCAGAACACTTCCTAGAGCTGGCCGTCCAGCCAAACTGAGCTATCGGGGGAGAAGAGCCTTGGTGAAAGAGGTAAAGAAGAACTCAAAGATCACTGTGACTGAGCTCCAAAGATGCAGTCGGGAGATGGGAGAATGTTGTATAAAGTCAACCATCACTGCAGCCTTCCACCAGTCGGGGCTTTATGGTAGAGTGGCCCGACGGAAGCCTCTTCTCAGTGCAAGACACATGAAAGCCCGCATGGAGTTTTCTAAAAGAACACCCGAAGGACTCCAAGATGGTAAGAAATAAGATTCTCTGGTCTGATGAGACCAAGATAGAGCTTTTTGGCCTTAATTCTAAGTGGTATGTGTGGAGAAAACCAGGCACTGCTCATCACCTGTCCAATATAGTCCCAACAGTGAAGCATGGTGGTGGCAGCATCATGCTGTGGGGGTGCTTTTCAGCTGGAGGGACAGGGCGACTGGTTGCAATCGAGGGAAAGATGAATGCGGCCAAGTACAGGGATATCCTGGACGAAAACCTTCTCCAAAGTGCTCAGGACCTCAGACTAGGCGGAAGGTTTACCTTCCAACAAAACAATGACCCTAAGCACACAGCTAAAATAACGAAGGGGTGGCTTCACAACAACTCTGTGACTGTTCTTGAATGGCCCAGCCAGAGCCCTGACTTAAACCCAATTGAGCATCTCTGGAGAGACCCAAAAATGGCTGTCCACCAACATTTACCATCCAACCTGACAGAACTGGAGAGGATCTGCAAGGAGGAATGGCAGAGGATCCCCAAATCCAGGTATGAAAAACTTGTTGCATCTTTCCCAAAAAGACTCATGGCTGTATTAGATCAAAAGGGTGCTTCTACTAAATACTGAGCAAAGGGTCTGAATACTTAGGACCACGTGATATTTCAGTTTTTCTTTTTTAATAAATCTGCAAAAATGTCAACAATTCTGTGTTTTTCTGTCAATATGGGGTGCTGTGTGTACATTAATGAGGAAAAAAAATGAACTTAAATGATTTTAGCAAAAATGGCTGCAATATAACAAAGAGTGAAAAATTTAAGGGTGTCTGAATACTTTCCGTCCCCACTGTATATGCCCAGCAGCATTATTGCCAAAAAACCCCAATCCTCATACGCCCGTCCGTTTGAGTGGAAGGATTTGACTCTGGAGGAGTTCAAAGTGTTTATGGGCCTCACCATAAACATGGAGCTTACAAAAAAAAATGAAGGACATGCCTATTGGTCCACCAACCCCATCCACCACATGCCCATTTATTTTTCCGTAATGTCCAGGTCCCGATATGAGATGATAATGCACTTTCTTCATTTCAGAGACAACACCCAGTGCCCTCCCCGCAATCATCCAAATTACGATAAATTATATAAAATTCGTCCACATTCCTAGCAAAAGGGCCAAATACAGAGTGAAATTTTATAAGCCTTATGAGAGAGTCACGGGATATCTGTATGCGTTCCGCATATACGAAGGAAGAGATTCCCAGCTCCAGCCCCCTGAGTGCCTGGCCTACATGGGCACAACTGGTAAAATTGTATGGGACCTGGCAGGGCCGCTGATAGGGCAGTACAACCAGCCCTGATGTATCGGCCCGCCCAGATCAGCTACACAGTGGGGCCCGAGCCTCATGAAAATTCGTTACTGCATTAAAAAAAAAAATTCTAAACTCTTCCCCGCTTCCACTTGCTTACAGAGTGGGTATATTATTTTCCTGGGCCTCATCTGGTCAACACAGGGGCTCAGGAGGGGAGCACAGTGGAGGGACTATCTCTTTATTTTCTGGACACATGTACATCATGCCGCCCCAATATTCTATTAGTCCCGGCTGGTGGAGTGATACTGTGATTCTTCGTTCGGCTCCCGGCTGCAATCCTCACCAGATATGAAGAAGTTGAGCGGTTGACAGGGAAGAGCAGGAGGAGATTGTGGCTGCACTGGACACAGTGAGTGGGGAATAGAGGATAGAATACTCACTGTGTCCTATTATATATCTGACAGCACAGGCAGGTTACAATCATTACACAGGCAGCACAACAGGGTCTCTGTCATGGCTCTGTGTCACATTGCTTTTGGGTGCTGACTTTGTTATGGTTGTACTGTTACAGTCTGTTATATACAATACAGCCATAAGTTAACTAAGCCAGCACCCAACAGCCATGTGACATAGAGCCATGATAAAGTCATGATAGAGCCCCTGCTTACTGTGATGCCTTTTGTAATAATTGTAACCTGAGGATAATAAGAAACATGCTACTTTACAAATGCATTTGGGGGAGCAGTAAACATGCAGCGGAGCTGCATTTTCACTGCCTCCCAAACCAATCCCCTTTGACTGCTTCCCAACGTCGCTGGATTGGAAGGTTGATGATATCTCGGTCATCATTAACCACTTCAGCCCCGGAGGATTTTACCCCCTTCCTGACCAGAGCACTTTTTACAATTCGGCACTGCGTCGCTTTAACTGCTAATTGCGCGGTCATGCAATGCTGTACCGAAACGAAATTTGCGTCCTTTTCTTCCCACAAATAGAGCTTTCTTTTGATGGTATTTGGTCACCTCTGCCGTTTTTATTTTTTGCGCTATAAACGGAAAAAGACCGAAAATTTTGAAAAAAAATGATATTTTCTACTTTTTGTTATAAAAAAAATCCAATAAACTAAATTTTAGTCATACATTTAGGCCAAAATGTATTCGGCCACATGTCTTTGGTAAAAAAAATGTCAATAAGCGTATATTTATTGGTTTGCGCAAAAGTTATAGCGTCTACAAACTAGGGTACATTTTCTGGAATTTACACAGCTTTTAATTTATGACTGCCTATGTCATTTCTTGAGGTGCTAAAATGGCAGGGCAGTACAAAACTCCCCCAAATGACCCCATTTTGGAAAGTAGACACCCCAAGGAAATTGCTGAGAGGCATGTTGAACCCATTGAATATTTATTTTTTTTGTCCCAAGTGATTGAATAATGACAAAAAAAAAAAAAAAAAAAAATTTTTACAAAAAGTTGTCACTAAATTATATATTGCTCACACAGGCCATAGGCATATGTGGAATTGCACCCCAAAATACATTCAGCTGCTTCTCCTGAGTACGGGGATACCACATGTGTGGGACTTTTTGGGAGCCTAGTCGCGTATGGGGCCCCGAAAACCAAGCACCGCCTTCAGGATTTCTAAGGGCATAAATTTTTGATTTCACTCCTCACTACCTATCACAGTTTTGAAGGCCATAAAATGCCAAGATGGCACAAACCCCCCCCAAATGACCCCATTTTGGAAAGTAGACACCCCAAGCTATTTGCTGAGAGGCATGGTGAGTATTTTGCAGCTCTCATTTGTTTTTGAAAATGAAGAAAGACCAGAATTTTTTTTTTTTCTTTTTTCAATTTTCAAAACTTTGTGACAAAAAGTGAGGTCTGCAAAATATTCACTATACCTTTCAGAAAATAGCTTGGGGTGTCTACTTTCCAAAATGGGGTCATTTGGGGGGGGGGGGGGGTTTGTGCCACCTGGGCATTCCATGGCCTCCGAAACTGTGATAGGCAGTAAAGAGTGAAATCAAAAATTTACGCCCTTAGAATGCCTGAAGGCGGTGCTTGGTTTTCGGGGTCCCGTGCGTGGCTAGGCTCTCAAAAAGTCTCACACATGTGGTATCCCCGTACTCAGGAGAAGCAGCAGAATGTATTTTGGGGTGTAATTTCACATATCCCCATGGCATGTTTGAGCAATATATCATTTAGTGACAACTTTGTGCAAAAAAAAAAAAAATTGTCTCTTTCCCGCAACTTGTGTCACAATATAAAATATTCCATGGACTCGACATGCCTCTCAGCAAATAGCTTGGGGTGTCTACTTTCCAAAATGGGGTCATTTGGGGGGGTTTTGAACTATCCTGGCATTTTATGCACAACATTTTAGAAGCTTATGTCACACATCACCCACTCTTCTAACCACTTGAAGACAAAGCCCTTTCTGACACTTATTGTTTACATGAAAAAGTTATTTTTTTTTGCAAGAAAATTACTTTGAACCACCAAACATTATATATTTTTTTAAAGCAAATGCCCTACAGATTAAAATGGTGGGTGTTTCATTTTTTTTTTCACACGGTATTTGCGCAGCGATTTTTCAAACGCATTTTTTGTGGAAAAAACACACTTTTTTAAATTTTAATGCACTAAAACACACTATATTGCCCAAATGTTTGATGGAATAAAAAAGATGATCTTAAGCCGAGTACATGGATACCAAACATGACATGCTTTAAAATTGCGCACAAACGTGCAGTGGCAACAAAATTAATACATTTTTAAAAACCTTTATAGGTTACCACTTTAGATTTACAAAGGAGGTCTACTGCTAAAAATACTGCCCTCGATCTGACCTTCGCGGTGATACCTCACATGCATGGTGCAATTGCTGTTTACATTTGACGCCAGACCGACGCTTGCGTTCGACTTAGCGCGAGAGCAGGGGGGACAGGGGTGTTTTTTTTTTTCTTTATTATTTTTTTGCTTTTTTATCTTATTTTTAAACTGTTCCTTTCATTTTGTTTTTTTTAAATCATTTTTATTGTTATCTCAGGGAATGTAAATATCCCCTATGATAGCAATAGGTAGTGACAGGTACTCTTTTTTGAAAAAATTGGGGTCTATTAGACCCTAGATCTCTCCTCTGCCCTCAAAGCATCTGACCACACCAAGATCGGTGTGATAAAATGCTTCCCCAATTTCCCAATGGCGCTGTTTACATTCGGCGAAATCTAAGTCATAAAATGCTCGTAGCTTCCGGTTTCTTAGGCCATAGAGATGTTTGGAGCCACTCTGGTCTCTGATCAGCTCTATGGTCAGCTGGCTGAATCACCGGCTGCTTTCTCAGGTTCCCTGTTGAGACAGGAGAGCCAGAGAAAAACACGGAAGACGGTGGGGGGGGGGGGCATTCCCTCCCACTGCTTGTAAAAGCAGTCTAGAGGCTAATTAGCCGCTAGGATTGCTTTTACATGAAAGCCGACCGCTGGCTGAAAAGAATGATACCAAGATGATACCTAAACCTGCAGGCATCATTCTGGTATAACCACTCAAAGTCGTGAATGGCGTACCTGAAGACAAAAAATGGTTAACAATAAAGCACAGTAAACAGTAAAGTATAAAAAATTGCATACCTGAAAAGCAAACATGATAAAACATAACAACAATAAAACATTGCAGAATAGAACACAGTAAAAAAGAGCAGAACAATAGAGAGAGAATAGAGAGAGAGAGAACAATAAAACGACAACTATTTTTTTTTTTGTGTTTTTTTTGCAAACTTGTAACTTTTATAACGGTAACCGGTTCCAGGTTCGGGTCTCTCAAAATGCGATGGCATCTTGGGAGATCCTGTGAAAGTGTGTCCTAGTCTGTGCAATGCTGTACCCTACGCTAATACTCAACTAGTGAATGGTAGCGTTCAAAACATTCACCAATGCAAAGACCAGGATTGTCAGGACAGGAGGGACAATAATAGCGGGTGTCACGCCTATATCCGCGCTTGCTGCAGACACGACATCTTTTTTGGGGGGTTTGTTGGGTAGGGGTACTCGGGAGGACATAAAAATGCCTCTCATGCAGCCGACTGCATTTGGTTGGGGATGTGAATGGGGGAAGTACGGGCGCTGCAGAAGCGGTGGGTTCCCAATTAGGATTGGCGAATGCAGCAGGAAGGGCACTATGGGCACGACGGGCCTGTGTTTGTCTTTTTGGTGGCAGCGGGACACTACTTGTGCTTGCCACCTCACCAGCTTGAACTGCACTTATGGGACTCGCCACGTCACCAAGTGTTACTGCAGTGCTGGTTTGACTACGACCGGGGTGTACTAGGCCGCTGGCGCTTGCCAGTTCACCAAAACGCTACCAAAAAAACTGTTAGCGATCGCAGGGATCAGGCCTGACTCTGCGAACGCTGCAGTTATGCGTTTAGTGTTTTGTAAGTGACAGTGATCGATCGATACTGCACTTGGGTGGGCTGGGCTGGGCGGAGGGGCAAAACGCAGGTGCTAGCAGGTATCTGGGCTGATCCCGCTAACACTGCATTTTTGGGAACCCTAAACTGCTGGGGGCGCCAGTATAGATCTGATCGGATCAGATATTGATCCGTTCAGATACTATACCACTAAGGGAGGTGTACGGTGCGTGCGTGGGTGTTAGCGGTACTGGCGCTAACCTGACGCTGCCTGGGGCTGGTGCTTGCCAGTTCACCAAAACGCTACCAAAAAAACTGTTAGCGATCGCAGGGATCAGGCCTGACTCTGCGAACGCTGCAGTTATGCGTTTAGTGTTTTGTAAGTGACAGTGATCGATCGATACTCCACTTGGGTGGGCTGGGCTGGGCCGGGCGGAGGGGCAAAACGCAGGTGCTAGCAGGTATCTGGGCTGATCCCGCTAACACCGCGTTTTTGGGAACCCTAAACTGCTGGGGACGCTAGTATAGATCTGATCGGATCAGATATTGATCCGTTCAGATACTATACCACTAAGGGAGGCGTATGCTGCGTGCGTGGGTGTTAGCGGTACTGGCGCTAATCTGACGCTGCCTGGGGCGACGCATATCACCGCCGGGCGATCAGGGGGCTAAACCTTTATTCGGTAATAAACGGCGGGTGCCCTGACACTATAAAAAATAAACGAACTAACCAGCGTCACCCGTAACACTTATACGGTGATCAGTGGTGAAAGGGTTAACTAGGGGGCAATCAAGGGGTTAAAACATTTATTAGGTAGTATATGGGGGTCCCTGTCGCTATAAAACGCTGACGGCGAACCTAAATATTTACGTCCCTAACTAGCGGAACCAGTGACACTAATACAGCGATCAGAAAAATGATCGCTTAGTGACACTGGTGACGGGGGGTGATCAAGGGGTTAAAACTTTATTAGGGGGGGTTAGGGGAGTACCCTAGACCTACAGGGGGGTAATACTCACTGTCCTAACACTTCTAACTGTCACAAACTGACACTATGCAGTAATCAGGAAAAAAAAAAAAAAAACCTGCTTGGTGTCAGTTTGTGACAGGGTGGGGGGTGATTGGGGGGGGATCGGGGGGCGATCGGGGGGGGGGGGGATCGGGGTGTTTAGTGTGCCTGGCATGTTCTACTGTGTTGTGTAGTGTTGGTGCACTCACTCACATGTCTTCTCCCCTCGGCGCTGGAACGGAACTCCCGACCCGAGGAGAGATGACATCACATCCTCTGCCTCTGTGTACTATACAGAGGCAGAGGATGTTTCTCATTGGCTGGGAGCGATCGCGAGGGGGGGGGGCCACGATCGGATGGCCTCCCCCTCATCTTTGATCGCTGCCAGACAAAAGCCGACCGCCGCTGGCACCGGGGGGGGGTCCGATCGGACCCCCCGCCCGCGGGAAGGCATCACGTATCAGGTACGTGATTTTGCCTGCCCGTGCCATTCTGCTCACATATATAGGCGTGAGGCGGTCGGCAAGTGGTTAAAGCAATGATTGAGATATCATTTTTTAGCCCCATCGACTCTGCACAAAGTAAACTTAATCGTAGTGGCTAAGAAGCCCCTGGATTACAGGCAGTGGAAGGGGGTCCCACCACAGCCTTTACTGCTATTAAGATGTGATCAGTAGCATCCAGTTACTGGGACACAGTGAGAGGGATGGATGTCATTCGTCCTACTGTGTTATGTCAGAAACCAGAAGTGATAAGGAGTTTATCACTTCTGGTTTCGGTCTCATGTAAAGAAGCCATTACTGACTTGAACAAGCATCTGATCAAACTGATCTTAGTTTGATCAGATGCTTTGGAGGACAGATATGGGGTCTAAAAGACCTCATATCTCCCTATAAAGAGGACCTGTCATGGCCCATGCTATCACAAGGAATGTTGTCTATCCCTTGTGAAAGCAAAAATGACAAAAAAAAATGTAAAGATACAGTGTAAGATTTTTTTTTTTTTTTTGTAATAAATAAAATACAATTTAAAAGAAATTTAAACTACCCCCTGCTCCTTCATGCTTACTAATTGCAAACACATGCGTTGGCTTCACACGCATATGTAAACGGCAACAAACCTGCATTTCGCTTCAAGTCGAGGTCAGGGGTGGGGCCAGGGGTGGGGGCAAGGGCGTGGTTAAAGGAGGCCCTGTCAGGTAGGTTGTACGGGGCCCCATGATTTCTAACAGCGGTCCTGGGACCTGGCATACGAACTGCTGAAGAAAGGTTACCACATATACCTGGATAACTCTACACCAGCCTGCCCCTTTTCAAACACCTATACCTTGCAGAAACCCTGGCCTGTGGAACCTCCAGAAATAATAGGAAAGTGAATAGTGAATAAGAAATTACGAAGGGGAGAAAGAGCAACTTTGAGATGCAACGAAGTGCTGGCCTTGAGGTGGAAGGATACCAGGAATGTGTACATGATGTCCATTATCCATGATGACACTAAAATTGAAGTTCAGAGAAGACGAGGTCCCATTGAAAAGCCAACATGTGTGCAAGATTACAATCTCTACATGGGGGCGGGGGGGCGTGGTGGATTTCAACGACCAAATGCTTAAGCCCTATTTATCAATAAGGAGGTCCCGTTTCTGGTACAAGAAAGTAGCAATCTATTTAATTCATTTGGCCATTTCTAATGCCTACATATTTCACACCAAATCCACGGAAAGCCCTGCCCACTTCCTAAAATTAATTGAAGAAGTTGTCACGTTCCTAATCTACCATCAAAGACCCCCCCCCCCCCACCCCCAGAAAACCTTCGCTCTGATGCTGTTAGCCGACTTCATGAACGCCACTTCCCGGACAACATTCCACCATCTGAAGCAGGCCGAAGGCGCCAAAAAAGATGTTGAGTATGCAGCAAAAGAGGATTTCGAAGAGATACCAGCTACCATTGTCCCCAGTGTCCCTCCGAACTCGGCCTTTGCATTGGTGAATGCTTCAGAGTATATCACACATCCCTAAAATATTAGCTCATATTCTTAACCATTTCCCCATTTTCATCATCTGTGCTGACCATTTCCCATGCTTCCTCAAATATCCATGCCACTGCCTTCCACGTGAACTGACCCTGGCCTGTTTTATCACTATGCCTCTGCCAACCGTTTGGACTTCTTCCATGTGAACTGACCCTTGCCTGTTTTATCAACTACGCTTCTGCCCACCACTTGGACTGCTTGCACGTGAACTGACCCTGGTTTGTTTTATGGGCTATGCTTTTGCCTACCGCTTGGACTGATCTGTTGCCCTGCTACTGTAGTACACAGGGGTCTCACATGTGAGGGGCTCCAGAAATGTTTTTCGGATGGAGAAAACAATTTTTTTTGTTGTCTCCGGGTTTTGTAATTTCCAGATTAGGGTCTGGAGTCCAGAGGCTTCATAGAGATTTGGGTGGGTGAAGCCTCTACCCCTGTGCTCCTGTGCACAGTTCTTACCTGATTGTGGCCCTCAACCTGCTCCTGACTTACTGCCATCATGCCTAAACTGAGCACACCTCTGCCTGCTACCTGGACTATGGAAATAATTTGCTGTAGCAAGAGGCAGTATGTTTATGAAGGGCTGGAGACTGGTACAATAATGAGTGCAGGCAGGTAATGGTGTACCAGGACCAAATTATGGCTGTGCTGGCTGTCTCTGCCTGGACAATTTCTATGGACAAATGCTTTGACTGTGCTGACGATATCCTTGTGCTGACTATAGACAATATTCCTGCCTGCTGCCTGGATAATTACTATTGTTGTTGCCAAGCACATCCCTGCCTGCTGCCTGGACCAATTCTCTCCTCTGGGACACTACTAAAACCACAAGTAATTCTTTTTTTTTACTCTTTCCTCAATAGAATTTATTTTGGAGTGTAATTTTTGTTATGTAAATGCTATGTGTTAGAAATATGAAGGGCTTCAAAAATGATATTTTGTTAGGAAATTAGATTAGTCATTTATGCTTGTAGAACGCCTGAAGGTGCTACTTCAATGGTGGGCCATTTTTTTCCACATTTTCCAAAAACTTCTGAAAAAAAATGAACCGTTCAAAAGACTCACCTCATAGATTATACGTTGGGTGTCTGCTTTCCAAAATGGGGTCATTTTGTGGGCGTTTCCATTGTCCTGGTGCTCCAGGGCCTTCAAAAGTGTAATAGGTGGTTGAGAAATGAGATGTGTAATTTATGCTTGTAGAACGCCTGAAGGTGCTACTTCACTAGTGGGCCTCTGTATGTGGCCAGGCTGTGTAAAAGTCTCACATGTGGTATTGCGATACTCAGGAGGAGTAGCAGAATGTATTTTGGGGTGTCATTTTTGCTATGTACATGCTATGTATGGGAAATATCTTAAAAATGGACAACTTTGTGGGAAAAAAATGCGGTTTCATTTTTTTTCCACGTTTTCCACAAACTTCTGAAAAAAAATGAACCTTCAAAAGACTCACTATGCCTCATAGATTATACGTTGGGGTGTCTGCTTTCCAAAATGGGGTCATTTTGTGGGTATTTGTACTTTCCTGGGTTGTTAGTGTCTCAAGAAATGAGATAGGTCTTCAGTACATCTGGTGTGATCAATTTTCAATGATTGGCACCATAACTTGTAGAGTCTATAACTTTCACAAAGACCAAATAATATACACTAATTAGGGTTATTTTTACCGAAGATATGTAGCCGTATAAATTTTGGCCAAAATTTATGAAGAAAAAATACTAATTTGCAAAATTTTGTGACAGAAACAAAAAAAAAAGGAATTTAACCACATTCTCAGTCTTTTTTTATTTATAGCACAAAAAATAAAAAAACCCACTAGTGATTAAATACCACCAAAAGAAAGCTCTATTTGTGTGAAAAAAAGGACACAAATTTATTTTGGGTACAGTGTTGCATGACTGAGTAATTGTCATTCAAAGTGTGAGAGCGCTGAAAGCTGAAAATTGGTCTGGGCAGGGGGTGAAAGTGTCCTATAGGCAAGTGGTTAAAGGTGCGCAGAAAATAGTTTGGATTATTGGACATTCCCTCGTGCATTGGGTAGGCCAGAAAGCGGCTGAGAGCGTCTACTCTAGGAACCTGGGTTTAGACCGTAATGATTTAAAAGTTATGTGGCAGGGGCATTGGGAGGGCGGGGCTTGGGGGGGCTGGACCCCCGAATGGGTCCCTGAAAAGCCCTGAGTCTCAGGCATGCAGCTCTCCATTGTTAGCCCCGAATGGTGAGCGCCGGGACCGATCTGATCCCAAGCGCCGCCGAGTGTGGCCGAGTCCTGCCGAGTGTGGCTGAGTGGCATAGCAGGTCCTGCCTTCTGGAGCCTGCAACGCCTATGATGGACGTCCCACTGGTCCAATGCCGGGACCGCGGGATGTGGGACGTCCATCATAGGCGCTGCACATCCCCGCTCGGCGCTCTGGCGGCGGCTCTCCTCTCCTCCTCTGACGACTGACTGACTGCCTGGCTGCTGTGACACCGCACACCACAGCTGAGGTAGGTCAGACAGTGTATGTAAATGTCAGTGTATGTAGGTCAGGCAGGTCAGTGTAGGTAGGTCAGCGTAGGTAGGTCACTGTAGGTGGGTCAGTGTATGTAGGTCATGGAGGTCAGTGTATGTAGGTCACTACCATCAGTGTATGTAGGTCAGTGTATGTAGGCCACTACCGTCAGTGTATGTAGGTCATGTAGGTCAGTGTATGTAGGTCATGTAGGTCAGCGTATGTAGGTCACTACCGTCAGTGTATGTAGGTCAGTGTATGTAGGTCACTACCATCAGTGTATGTAGGTCATGTAGATCAGTGTATGTAGGCCACTGCCGTCAGTGTATGTAGGCCACTACCGTCAGTGTATGTAGGTCAGTGTATGTAGGTCATTACCTTCAGTGTATGTAGGTCATGTAGGTCAGTGTATGTAGGTCACTACCGTCAGTGTATGTAGGTCAGTGTAAGTAGGTCAGTGTATGTAGGTCAGTGTATGTAGGTGGAAGACGTAATCTTGTTACGAAACGCGGCGTAGGGCGGAACGGAGCGACGTGTTTGCGTCACCTCCGATCGCTGTGGCTACCAGCAGGACAGGCTGTCTGAGGGTATCCGGCCGGTGCCCCAGACTTCTCTTCACTTCGTTCGCCAGTGTTATTTTACATGTAAGTGTTTATGTACATTTTATTTTAATAAACCAAAGAATTTTACACTATTTGGAGCTCTCTTTCCATTTATGGCTTTCCGTACTGAGGGTTTGCTGACCTGCTACTGATCCATCTGATATCAAGGCCCCCAACTTTTCAACACAGTGGAGCTATCTGGTTTTTGATGGTGGTCCGGAGTGATTATTCCTTAACAGCTTACCCAGACACTCTGTAGCGGGGGGTCATGGGTCTCTGGTAAGCGGCCAGTCTTTATATTTGGTGACGGTGGATCTGACACTTCATATTATCAACAAACCTTCAATATTCATCAGCACTTTGGGTGGTCATCGCATTCATCATATGGACTTTTAATATGTCTTAAGACTTGCACTGATGCACATGATTATGCACTTCTGCACATGCGTTTAACACATATTTTTTATGAGTAATTATATATATGCTCCATATATTCACATGGCCTTTTTTTGCACTCTATGATGGTCAATTGTCATTTATATCCATTAGCGCAGTTTCACATTTTCTTATTTGGTTCAATTTATGTCTGTGTTATACATAGGAACTGCAGCTTTCTAATTTGTTTATATATTTACCTATGCGCAGTTTTATCTCTTTTCTTTTGACAGTGTATGTAGGTCACTACCATACCGTCAGTGTATGTAGGTCATGTAGGTCAGTGTATGTAGGTCATGTAGCTCAGAGTATGTAGGTCACTACCTTCAGTGTATGTAGGTCATGTAGGTAAGTGTATGTAGGTCACTACCATCAGTGTATGTAGGTCATGTAGGTCAGTGTATGTAGGTCACTACCGTCAGTGTATGTAGGTCAGTGTATGTAGGTCACTACCGTCAGTGTATGTAGGTCAGTGTACAGTGGGGACAGAAAGTATTCAGACCCCCTTAAATTTTTCACTCTTTGTTATATTGCAGCCATTTGCTAAAATCATTTAAGTTCATTTTTTTCCTCATTAATGTACACACAGCACCCCATATTTACAGAAAAACACAGAATTGTTGACATTTTTGCAGATTTATTAAAAAAGAAAAACTGAAATATCACATGATCCTAAGTATTCAGACTCTTTGCTGTGACACTCATATATTTAACTTAGGTGCTGTCCATTTCTTCTGATCATCCTTGAGATGGTTCTACACCTTCATTTGAGTCCAGCTGTGTTTGATTATACTGATTGGACTTGATTAGGAAAGCCATACACCTGTCTATATAAGACCTTACAGCTCACAGTGCATGTCAGAGCAAATGAGAATCATGAGGTCAAAGGAACTGCCTGAAGAGCTCAGAGACAGAATTGTAGCAAGGTACAGATCTGGCCAAGGTTACTAAAAAATTTCTGACTTATGCCCCGTACACAAGGTCGGACTTTGTTCGGACATTCCGACAACAAAATCCTAGGATTTTTTCCGACGGATGTTGGCTCAAACTTGTCTTGCATACACACGGTCACACAAAGTTGTCGGAAAATCCGATCGTTCTGAACGCGGTGACGTAAAACACATACGTCGGGACTATAAACGGGGCAGTAGCCAATAGCTTTCATCTCTTTATTTATTCTGAGCATGCGTGGCACTTTGTGCGTCGAATTTGTCTACACACTATCGGAAATTCCGACAACGGATTTTGTTGTCGGAAAATTTTATAGCCTGCTCTCAAACTTTGTGTGTCGGAAAATCCGATGGAAAATGTGTGATGGAGCCAACACACGGTCGGAATTTCCGACAACAAGGTCCTATCACACATTTTCCATCGGAAAATCCGACCGTGTGTACGGGGCATTAAGGTTCCTAAGAGCACAGTGGCCTCCATAATCCTTAAATAGAAGACGTTTGGGACGACCAGAACCCTTCCTAGAGCTGGCCGTCCAGCCAAACTGAGCTATCGGGGGGAGAAGAGCCTTGGTGAAAGAGGTAAAGAAGAACCCAAAGATCACTGTGGCTGAGCTCCAAAGATCCAGTCGGGAGATGGGAGAATGTTGTATAAAGTCAACCATCACTGCAGCCCTCCACCAGTCGGGGCTTTATGGCAGAGTGGCCCGATGGAAGCCTCTTCTCAGTGCAAGACACATGAAAGCCCGCATGGAGTTTTCTAAAAAAACACCCGAAGGACTCCAAGATGGTGAGAAATAAGATTCTCTGGTCTGATGAGACCAAGATAGAGCTTTTGGGCTTAATTCTAAGTGGTATGTGTGGAGAAAACCAGGCACTGCTCATCACCTGTCCAATACAGTCCCAACAGTGAAGCATGGTGGTGGCAGCATCATGCTGTGGGGGTGCTTTTCAGCTGGAGGGACAGGGCGACTGGTTGCAATTGAGGGAAAGATGAATGCGGCCAAGTACAGGGATATCCTGGATGAAAACCTTCTCCAAAGTGCTCAGGACCTCAGACTAGGCCGAAGGTTTACCTTCCAACAAAACAATGACCCTAAGCACACAGCTAAAATAACGAAGGAGTGGCTTCACAACAACTCTGTGACTGTTCTTGAATGGCCCAGCCAGAGCCCTGACTTAAACCCAATTGAGCATCTCTGGAGAGACCCAAAAAGCCAAAAATGGCTGTCCACCAACATTTACCATCCAACCTGACAGAACTGGAGAGGATCTGCAAGGAGGAATGGCAGAGGATCCCCAAATCCAGGTATGAAAAACTTGTTGCATCTTTCCCAAAAAGACTTATGGCTGTATTAGATCAAAAAGGTGCTTCTACTAAATACTGAGCAAAGGGTCTGAATACTTAGGACCACGTGATATTTCAGTTTTTCTTTTTTAATAAATCTGCAAAAATGTCAACAATTCTGTGTTTTTCTGTCAATATGGGGTGCTGTGTGTACATTAATGAGGAAAAAATGAACTTAAATGATTTTAGCAAAAATGGCTGCAATATAACAAAGAGTGAAAAATGTAAGGGTGTCTGAATACTTTCCGCCCCTACTGTATGTAGGTCAGTGTATGTAGGTCAGGTAAGTCAGTGTCAAGCAGGTGAGTTTAGTGGTCAGCATTGATGGGCATTGGTAAGCCACACAACCCCACGGCCCATCCAAAAAAAAAGCCTGCGTAACATACACCCCCCCCCCACGGGTGCCGGCCTTGGACTTCTGAAGCCCCTGGTCTTTTTGCCACCTAGCTTTGCCCCTGTTATGTGGCATGGAAAGCATGGCATGATTTGGGATGACCTTTTTGTTGAACTTGGAAAGCTGTATCAAAAATGGCCAGCGCCCGATATTTTAGTCCTACATTTGGGTGGAAATCAGCCTGATTTTTAAAGTCCAAGATGACCTGGTTAGGTTCCACCTCTCATCCCCAAATACAGTCCTGATTTTTTTATAAATTATCCCGCATTTAAAAATTTTAAACTCCCTTTATCCGCTTGAAAGAGTAAGAAAAAAGGTTAATAGGGCAATACAGAAGTTTTTAGGCTCTTGGTTTGGGTTTTCCTATAGGCACATGGAATTAGATGGAGGTATTCCTGGGCTTTATGGGGTGATGGAGTTCATCCAACAGAGATAGGTTTAGATATTTTCAATGCAGGTCTCAACACATGCATTGAAAGGGCCACGGTTTTGGGGGATGGGCGACAGGTGGTTCATGGTTTACCCCCTGTCTTCTGGGTGATTCCCCTCTTCTTTTGATGATACAGCTTGAGTCGTAGTGGCTGAGCTGTTTACGTGTTTTTGAATGGTAAATAAAAGTCTATTTTATTTATTAAAGCCAATAATAATAAAGGTCGCGGCCATAATTTTATCCAAAGGTAGTGTGAGTGTGTTTATTGTTTATCTAAATTCCTATTGTCTGCTATCCCATGAAAGGAAAAGGGGGGAAAAACAGCTATAACCCCCTTTTCCTCATTGGATTGCGGAAGCTGGGTTGCTAGGATCACAGGATCACCTCAGGTTGAAAAAATGTGGGAAGGTTCTCGATTGGCCCCCTGTTTGCTGCAGAGGTCAGCTGACCACTATATCTGGGCAGTTTAGGGGGATCTGTGAGGAGAATTTCAGATAAAAAGGGGGTTCCGAGCCCCAGATTTCAGTCGCCTCAGTAGCAGCAAGCTGTGATGTTCCCTCCCTCCCTCAGTCGCGGCTATTTTATTATGTGGCAGTGTCACCTTATTTAAGGGGGACATTTTACATATTTAAAAAAATGTAATATATTTATTAATAAAAGTTTTGATATTATTTGAAGTGAATGTTTGAGTTATGGGGGGATTCCCCTCTTCCTTTGATGATACAGCTCGAGTCGTAGTGGCTGAGCTGTTTACGTGTTTTTTAAATGGAAATAAAAGTCTATTTTATTTATTAAAGCCAATGATAATAAAGGCCGCGGTCATAATTTTATCCAAAGGTAGTGAGAGTGTTCATTGTTTATCTAAATTCCTGCTGTCTGCTATCCGATGCTCCCAGCTGAAAACTAGGAATGTGCAACTGTGTGTGCTCCTAGTTCTCAGACCTGTTGTCAGTAAGAAAAATTGTTCCTAGAGTTATTGTCCAGTAAACTGATACACACCAATGCTGCTAAACTTGGTCTGGGCATCTAAGCCTAAAAAAATGGTTATAAAGGGCATAGTTGCCAACAGTCCTGATTTTCCCGGGACAATCCCGATTTTGGGACCCCCGTCCCGATCGGAGGCTGTCCGGAATCGGGATTTTTATCAGGAAAATCGGCAATGTTTGTTTTTTAATTTTTGGAGCAGCTGGCTCCAGCAAAATGGCCGCTGGTGCCGCCGCTATATCTTCCCCCTTGTGTTCAGTGGAGAGAGGAAGGGGGCTCGATCCGTGCAGCCAATGAATCAGCTTCTTTAGCTGCACTAATCGGCCCCTCCCCTCTCCACTGAACACACAGCGCCAGTATTCGTCAAGACGCCGGTGTCTTGCTGAGAAAGTTCCCTCGGCGGATAAGGACCCCCCCCTGTACTGCGCAGGCGCAGCGCCTGCGCAGTATGAACTACTATCAGCCGCCGGAGATAGCCGAAGCTCAAAATCTTCAATCAGCTGTACACGGCGCCTGAGCCCTAGGTCCAGGTTCCATCCCCACCATCCAAGTGGACCTAGAGAGGGAATAAAAAAAAGAGCCGAGCGAAGCGAGGTTGTGCCCGAAGCGTGGCGAGTGAAGCGAGCCCGCGAGGGGCCCTCTTACAGGTGCCATGTACAGCTGATTTTCACCTATTCACCTTCGGCTATTTCCGCCGGATCCTACTGCGCAGGTGCAGCGCCTGCGCAGTAGAGGGGGGTCCTTATCCGCCGAGCGGAACTTTCTCGGCAGAACACCGGCTGCCCCTGGAGTTCCTGGACGTGTGCTGGGGGGCGTTATGGCATGTACATTCCAATCTATAAGAATAATGTGTAATGTAATCACCGTGTGGTATAAGGTAACACAATGAGGTGTGTGTTGTCTGCAGGGGCGGACTGACCATTCGGGCATATGAGAGGCTCTTGGGAGGACAGGGCGGGATGGATTGAGTAAGCGGGCTGAGAGGAGAGAGAGAGAGAGACCAAGAGAGCCGGGGGGAGGAGGAGAACACTTCCCGGAGCGGTGAGAGAACTCAGAGCACGGCTTGGCTTCAGTTCAGCACCACCGACGACAAGTAGTCTGTATGTGTGACTAGTTCACATTCTACTCATCATATCCCTTGTGTCAGTGAGGAGAACAGCACCGCCCAACTCTCTCCTACACCGCTATCTACATCCCAGCAGGAGGGCACCCGAATGCAGCTGGAAGCCGATTGGTTTGCTGCCCTGTCACTCACAGCTGCCCCTCCGTCCTGAATTTCAGCCTGTGTGGGAAATACAATATGTGCAGCCTGGAGATTTAATGTCTGCCTGAGCAAGGGTGATCAGAGCCAGTGGTCCTCTTGTTATAGTTCTACACTGAACCCTGTTTACCAACATGTGTGCAGAGATGTACAGGGATGGAACATGTGTACAGGGATGGAACATGTGTGCAGGGATGGAACATGTGTGCAGGGATGGAACATGTGTGCAGGGATGGAACATGTGTACAGAGATGGAACATGTGTGCAGGGATGGAACATGTGTGCAGGGATGTACAGGGATGGAACATGTGTGCAGGGATAGTACATGTATGCAGAGGTGTGCAGGGATGGAACATGTGTGCAGGGATAGAACATGTGTGCAGAGATGTACAGGGATAGAACATGTGTGCAGAGATGTACAGGGATGGAACATGTGTGCAGGGATAGTACATGTGTACAGGGATAGAACATGTGTGCAGAGATGTACAGGGATAAAACATGTGTACAGGGATGGAACATGTGTACAGGGATGGAACATGTGTGCAGAGATGTACAGGGATAGAACATGTGTGCAGGGATGTACAGGGATAGAACATGTGTGCAGGGATGGAACATGTGTGCAGAGATGTACAGGGATGGAACATGTGTGCAGAGATGGAACATCATAGTTGCCAACAGTCCCGATTTTCCCGGGACAATCCCGATTTTGGGACCCTCGTCCCGATCGGAGGCTGTCCCGAATCGGGATTTTCATTAGGAAAATCGGGAATGTTTGTTTTTTAAATTTTGGAGCAGCTGGCTCCAGCAAAATGTCCGCCGGCGCCACCGCTATATCTTCCCCCTTGTGTTAAGTGGAGAGAGGAAGAGGGCTTGATCCGTGCAGCAAATGAATCGGCTTCTTTAGCTGCACGGATTGGCCCCTCCCCTCTCCACTGAACACACAGCGCCAGTATTCGACAAGACACCGGCCGCTCCTGGAGTTCCTGGACGTGTGCTGGGGGGCGTTATGGGAGGGTCTGCACTGGCACTGATGGAGGGGGTGGTCTGCAGTGAGGAGGGCCTGCACTAATGAGGGGGGGGGGGTGCACTGAGGGGGTTCTGCACTAATAGAGGGGGGTCTGCACTGAGGGGGGTCTGCACTAATAGAGGGGGGTCTTCACTGAGGGGGGTCTGTACTAATGAGGGGGGCTTCACTGAGGGGGTTCTGCACTAATAGAGGGGGGTCTGCACTGATAGAGGGGGGGTCTGCACTGATAGAGGGGGGGGTCTGCACTGATAGAGGGGGGGTCTGCACTGATAGAGGGGGGTCTGCACTGATAGAGGGGGTCTGCACTGAGGGGGGTCTGAATTGATAGAGGGGGGGTCTGCACTGAGGGGGGTCTGCACTAATAGAGGGGGTTCTGCACTAATAGAGGGGGGTCTGCACTGATAGAGGGGGGTCTGCACTGATAGAGGGGGGGTCTGCACTGTGGGGGTTCTGCACTGATAGAGGGGGGGTCTGCACTGATAGAGGGGGGGTCTGCACTGAGGGGGGCCTGCACTGATAGAGTGGGGGTCTGCACTGAGGCAGGGCTGCACTTATGGAGGGGGGTCTGCACTGAGGGGGGTCTGCACTGATGGAGGGGGGTTTGCACTGAGGGGGTCTGCACTGATGGAGGGGGGTCTGCACTGAGGGGGTCTATACTGATAGATGGGGGGACCGCACTGAGGGGGGTTTGTATTGAGGGAGAGGGGTCTGTACTGAGGGGGTCTAAACTGATGGAGGGAGTCTGTACTTAGTGGGGGGGTCTGTACTGAGGGAGGAGGATCTATACTGCTGGAGGGGCGGTCTGTACTTAGTGGGGGGGGGTCTTTACTGAGGGAGGGGGGCCTGTACTGAAGGGGGACCATAGTTGGTGGAGAGGGGGTGACACCAATTTTTTTCCGCACCGGGTGACACCAACTGTAGTGACGCCACTGGCTCTTGTCTCTGCAGCAATTTAACTTTGTACAGGTGGGAGGTTAACTATATACAGGAGGAGGGGGGTTAGCTATATACAGGAGGAGGGTGGTTAGCTATATACAGGAGAAGGGGGTTAACTATATACAGGAGGGAGGGGTTAGCTATATACAGGAGGGGGGGCTAGCTATATACAGGAGGAGGGTGGTTAACTATATACAGGAGGAGGGTGGTTAGCTATATACAGGAGGAGGGGGTTAACTATATACAGGAGGGGGAGGGTTACCTATATACAGGAGGGGGGTTAACTATATACAGGAGGGGGGAGGGTTAACTATGTACAGGAGAGGGGAGGGTTAACTATATACAGGAGTGGGGGTTAACTATTTACAGGAGGGGAGGTTAACTATGTACAGGAGGGGTTACTATGTACAGTGGGGGGAACTAGTTACAGGGGGTATACTATGTACAGGGGGGTAACTATGCACAGGGGGGTAACTATGTACAGGGGCGTAACTAGGGGGAGAGGGAAAACTATGTACAGGGGGAGGGGGTAACTATGTACAGGGGGGGGGGGGTAACTCCATAGGCGACGCTTTTTTACAGGTTACCAGTTTAGCGTTACAGAGGAGGTCTAGTGCTAGAATTATTTGCACACGCTCTAACGCACGCGGTGATACCTCACATGTGTTTTTTTTTACTTCATTTTTTTTATTTTTACACTTTTTTTTACATTTTTTTTTGATCACTTTTATTCCTATTACAAGGAATGTAAACATCCCTTGTAATAGGAATCTATGTGACAGGTCAATAAGACCCCACATCTCTCCTCCAGGCTGGAAAGCATGAGATCGGGACATTTTTTTTTTCCGATCTCATGCTGACAGCCGTGATCGCGGCTTCTTTTATTTCTGGGTACCCGGACGTGACGTCATAACATCACGCCTGGGCCTCCGACGGTCACCATCTGGTCACCGGAAATCTCTATCATCCTCATCCGGCGCCGGCCGATTCTTTCTCCGGGTCCCCGATGGCACGGGAGAGCCCGGAGAAGCACCGGATGGCGGCGGGAGGGGGTGAACGTCCCCTCCCGTCGCCTATAAGAACGATCAAGCGGCAGAACTACCGCTATGATCATTCTTATCGTGCACAGAATCGCCGGCTGAAAAGAATGATATCTGAATGATGTCTATAGCTACAGGCATCATTCAGATTTCCCTACTTAAAGACAAGGACGTTTATATACAGTGGCCGATTTTGAAGACTTTAGGTCATGACACAGGAAGGAGTTGACAAGCTGACCCTTATTAGCACACACCCTGCATCATCCACCCTCCCACTCCCAGCTGCATGTTTTTTTTTTTTTTTTTAGCGAGGTGGGGAGGTGTTTTGGAGCATTTTCACTCATCACACATGAAAATGGGCTGCCCTACACACAGCAATCGCCCAAAAGAAGCTTCAGAACTTTTTTTAAGAGCGGACCTTGGTGTATTTTTCCTGCGATTTTTAGTGCAGCGCATTTCTGAAATGCAAGGAAACGCACAGATGTGAATGGAGCCTTATTGTTCTTGTGTTATCGCACCAATTTCACTTTCAGGCCCCATTCACATCTAGCATAGTGGGAGTGAATGTTTTGTGTCTTGTTTTTCCTGTGACACGCATAGGGCAGCCCATTGATTTAACCACTAGGCGTCCGCGCTATAGCCGAAAGACGGCTACAGCGCGGACTCCAATTGCCGGGAGTACGTCCCTGGACGGCCTCCTGTTTACTTCCGCATTGCGCGCTCCCGCGGGCGCGCATCGCGGAAGTTTTGTGCTGGCCGTGTCCCTCGGACACAGCCAGTCACAGATCACCGTAAACGGCCAATGACAGCGGCCGTTTACAATGCGATCGGCGGTGCCAATGAGAGAGGATCTCATATGTAAACATATGAGATTCTTCTCTCATCGCCGGCTCTCCCTCCTCACACAGAGACAGCGTGTGAGGAGGGAGAGCGGAACCGCTGCGGCGGTAAGTGTAAAAGAAAAAAAAAAGGAAAAAAAGGTGTCCCGCTGTTAACAGTCGCTGCCATCTGCCCTGCTATCTGCCCCTGCCATCTGCCCTGCTATCTGCCCCTGCCATCTGCCCTGCCATCTGCCCCTGCCATCTGCCCTGCCATCTGCCCTGCCATCTGCCCCTGCCATCTGCCCTGCCATCCGCCCCTGCCATCTGCCCCTGCCATCTGCCCTGCCATCTGCCCTGCCATCTGTCCCCAGTGCCATCTGTCCCCACTGCCACGTATAAGTGCCATCTGTCATCAGTGCCACATAGTGCCATCTGTCATCAGTGCCATCTGTCATCAGTGCCACCTGTCATCAGTGCCACCTGTCAGTGTCACGTGCCATCTGTCATCAGTGTCACGTGTCATCAGTGCCACGTATCAGTGCCACCTGTCATCAGTGTCATCAGTGCCACGTATCAGTGCCATCTGTCATCAGTGCCACATATTAGTGCCATCTGTCATCAGTGCCACGTATTAGTGCCATCTGTCATCAGTGCCACGTATTAGTGCCATCTGTCATCAGTGCCATGTATTAGTGCCATCTTTCATCAGTGCCACGTGTCATCAGTGCCACATATCAGTGCCATTTGTCATCAGCGCCACATGTCATCAGTGCCACATATTAGTGCCATGTGTCATCAGTGCCACATATTAGTGCCATCTATCAGTGCCACGTATTAGTGCCATCTGTCATCAGTGCCACGTATTAGTGCCATCTGTCATCAGTGCCATGTATTAGTGCCATCTGTCATCAGTGCCACATCAGTGTCAGTGCCACGTATCAGTGCCATCTGTCATTAGTGCCACATCAGTGCCACGTATCAGTGCCACGTCAGTGTCACATGTCATTGTCCTGGTGCTCCAGGGCCTTCAAAAGTGTAATAGGTAGTCAACAAATTAGATGTGTAATTTATGCTCCTAGAACACGTGATGGTGCTCCATGCATGTTGGGCCTCTCTATGTGGCCAGGCTGCGAAAAAGTCCCACACATGTGGTATTGTAATACTCAGGAGGAGTAGCAGAATGTATTTTGGGGCGTCATTTGTGGTATATATATGGCATGTGAGAGAAATAACCTATTACAATGACAATTTTGTGGGGGGGGGGGGGGGGAATAAATCTTCATTTTGCAAAGAATTGTGGGAAAAAATGACAACATCAAAAACCTCACAATGCATCTTTCTAAATACCTTCGATTGTCTACTTTCAAAAAAGGGGTCATTTGGGGGGTATTTGTACTTTCCTGACTTGTTCGAGTCGCAAGAAATGAGATAGGCCGTCAGTGCATCAGATGTGATCAATTTTTTATGATTTGCAACATAACTTGTAGACTCTATAACTTTCACAAAGACCAAATAATATCCACTAATTTGGGTTATTTTTACCAAAGATATGTAGCAGTATAAATTGTGGCCAAAATTTATGAAGAAAAATTACTAATTTGTAAAATTTTATCACAGAAACTAAGAAAAATGCGTTTTTTTTCAAAATTTGCGGTCTTTTTTCATTTATAGCGCAAAAAATAAAAAACCCAGAGGTGATCAAATACCACCAAAAGAAAGCTCTATTTGTATGAAAAAAAGGACAAAAAATTCATTTGGGTACAGTATTGCATGACTGAGTAATTGTCATTCAAAGTGTGAGAGCGCTGAAAGCTGAAAATTGGTCTGGTCACGAGGGGGGTTTAAGTGCCCAGTTGTCAAGTGGTTAAGTGGGCTGTGCTACCCTGTTTCCCCGAAAATAAGACCTAGCATGATTGTCCGTGATGGCTGCAATATAAGACCTACCCCCCAAATAAGCCCTAGTTAAAGTCCTTGTAGGTCTTATTTTCAGGGTAGGGCTTATTTTCGGGGAAACAGGGTAGGGCTTATTTGGGGGGGTAGGGCTTATATTGCAGCCATCACTGACAATCACGCTAGGTCTTATTTTCAGGGAAACAGGGTATATGTGGCTTATGGGACATGTTGGCGTTTTGTGGGCTGCATGTTTGCAGCATTTGCCACTCGTTTTTTCACATGGCAAAATGTGTATTTGCTTCTGTGTTTGGTGTGTCGTTACCAATTAATGGCACTGAAAGCGCAACTAGTAATTTTAGGTGTATAAAAGGTGGCCATACACTATACAATCTGATTGTACAATCTTCTTAAGATTTACCAAATTTATATAATAGGAGGAAACACCTATCTAGCCAATCACTCTGTACCCAATCAGGCAGGCCCTTGCACTACATAATTGATGGCAGATCCATAGGAGATTGTACAATCAGATTGTATAGTGTATGGCCACCTTTATACACCTAAAATTACTAAACCGCTTGCCGACCATCTGCCGCAGTTGTACTGCGGCAGAATGGCACAGGCAGGCGAATTGCTGTTATGCTACGTCGGGCGTGTGCCCCCCCGCCGGCGGCAAAGATTGGATTCGTTAAGGAACCGATCAATCCCCAGGCCCAGGCCAATGAAATCTGGCCTGGACCTGGTGATCGTTCCTGACGAATGATATCCTTCCCCTGTTTGTGTAACTGTAAACACTGACAGGGGAAGTGATGTCATCTCTCCTCATGTCGGTCTTTTCATTCCAGACTGAGAGGAGAGAGCATCAGAACAGTGAGTTGCACAACACTACACTGACACCAGGTCACTTAGGCACACATTCACCCCCCGATCACCCCCCCCAATTAACTCCTTCACCACCTGTAACTGTGTCACCCAGTACAGCAATCAGATTTTTTTTGATCGCTGTACTAGTATCATTAGTGACACTAATCAGTGTTGGAGTAATTAGTATTAAGCTCAGATAGGTATAGGGACCCCCCCCCATAAAGGTTTAACCCCTTGATTACCCCCTGTCACCTGTGATCACAGTATAAGTGTCATGGGTGACGCAGTTTAGCTAGATTTATTTTTATAGCATCAGGGCACCCGCCGTATTTTACCCAATAAAGGTTTAACCCCCTGATCACCCAGCAGGTGATCAAAGTTAGGTTTTTAGCGTCAGATAGGGTCTGTGTTGCCCCAGGCAGCGTCAGATTAGTGCCACTACCGCTAACACCCACGCATGCACCATACGTCTCCCTTAGTAGTATAGTGTCTGAAGGGATCAATATCTGATCTGATCAGAGCTATATTAGCGTCCCCAGCAGTTTGCGAGTTCCATAAGTGCAGTTCAAGCTGGTGAGGTGGCAAGCACGAGTAGTGTCCCGCTGCCACCAAGAAGAAGACAAAGACAGACCCGTCGAGCCCATAGTGCCCTTCCTGCTGCATTCGCCAATCCTAATTGGGAACCCACCACTTCTGCAGCACCCGTACTTCCCCCATTCACTGGCCAACCCGGAATTCAGGTGGATCCATTGTGGACCAAAGCAATTTATATGCTGGTCAATTCATCGCCGCTAATCCCCAGCTGACCCTTGCCAGAGATTGGAGAGCAATTACGGTCTCCGAATTTAAGACCTTCCTGGGCCTATCCCTCCTCATGGGCATAACTAAAAAGAGTGAGTTGCGGTCATATTGGTCCACTGACCCAATTCACCATATGCCCGTGTTCTCTGCCTCCATGACCAGGACACGATACGAGCAGATCTTGCGGTTCATGCACTTCAGTGACAATGAACTCTGACGTCCTCGGGGTGACCCTGAATTTGATCGGCTCCTCGTAAACCACTTCAACCAACGTTTTGCAGCCTTATTTTCTCCCCATCAAGTTGCCTGTGTTGATGCGTCCCTGCATAGGTGTGCGCACAGGGTGTGCCAGGTGTGCCCAGGCACACCCTAATCACCCCATGCACATTAGTGTTATCGCTCTGTGTAGCAGCAGGAACATGGTAAAGATCTCCCTCTTACCTGCTCTGCCATAAGAAAAGTGTTTATGCCCTTCTCTTTCACTGTGCCGGCAGGGAGATCAATGTGCCGGGGTCATATATATGTAGGCATATACACATGCATGTGTGTTTGAGCTTAAGGGTGCACACCCTAATGCAATAGGCTGCGCACGCCTATGCGTCCCTGATTACGTTTTCTGGCTGGTTGTCATTCAAACAGTATCTTCCCAGCAAGCGTGCCAGATATGGAGTCAAGATGTATAAGCTCTGTGACAGGGCCACAGGCTATACATATAGTTTTATGGTTTACGAGGGAAGAGCCAGAGAACTGCCCTGACTACATAGGGAGCGCTGGTAAGATTGTGTGGGACTTGGTGTCACCCTTATTCGGAAAGGGGTACCACTTGTATGTGGACAATTATTACACAAGCGTGCCACTTTTTAGTCACTTGTTTGATCATCAAATTGGCGCATGTGGCACAGTGCAATCTAATCGCTTGGGCTTACCCCAGCGGCTTGTAGATTCCCGTCTTAGGCTGGGAGAGAGAGCCTTCTTGAGATGTAATAATTTGCTCGCTGTGAAGTGGAGGGATAACAAGAATGTTTTCATTCTTTCCTCCCTTCACGCAGACACGACTGTCCAAATTACTACGTCGACTGGTGTTGTCGAATATAACCTCAATATGGGAGGGGTGGACCTCAACGACCAGTTGTTGGCGCCGTACCTAATTGCCCGTAAGGCCAGACGCTGGTATAAAAAAGTGTCTGTATACTTATTTCAATTGGCTTTGCTGAACGCTCATGTGCTATACAGAGCTTCAGGATGAACTGGATCCTTCCTTAAATTCCAGGAAGAGATCATCAGAGCCCTTCTGTTTCCTGACGGTGCTGTGGCCCAACTTCCCAACGCAAATGCAGTAAGCCGGCATGAGAGGCATTTTCCGCATGTCCTCTCTGGTACCCCTACCCAAAGAAACCCCCAAAGAAGATGTTGTGTCTGTAGAAAGCGCGGATTTAGGCATGACACCCGCTTTTGTTGTCTCTCCTGTCCTGACCAACCTGGTCTTTGCATTGGTGACTGTTTCGAATGCTATCACACACTAGTTAAGTATTTTGCCCCATACACACGATCGGACATTTATCGGACATTCCAAAAACAAATCCATGGATTTTTTCCGACAGACCGTGGTGACATACAACACAGACGATGAGCTGAGAAAAATGAAGTTCAATAGCCAGTGCTGCTCTTCTGCTTGATTCCGAGCATGCGTGGCACTTTGTGCCTCAGAATTATGTACACACAATTGGAATTTGCGTGAACGGATTTTGTTGTCGGAAAATTTGAATTTCCGACAACAAGCTCCGATCGCACATTTTACGTCAGAAAGTTCTTAGGCACACGTACACAGGGTCTCGAAAGGCGATCACATTTTGAGAGACCCCAATCTGCAACGTTCAGTTTATATTTTGAAAGTGAAAAAAGTGAAAAAAAAAAAAAAAACACACACAAAAACACAAAAAATAAAAAAAATAAAAAAGCCAAAAATAGTTGTGGTTGTATTTTTCTTCTCTCTCTCTCTCTATTGTTCTCTCTCTTATGTTCGCTCTCTACTTTCCACTCTACTGTTTGCTCACTATTGTTCTATATCTATAGTTCTCTCTTGGTTTTATTTTTACTATGTTTTATTGTATTTGCTTTGCAGGTATGGTATGTTATACTGTAATGTTTGTTTTATTGTTAACCATCATTTGCTTAGCAGGTATGCCATTCAGCTGCAGCGCGGATTTATTTATCTTGACAGCAACAGCGTTTGCTCCCACGATAGATAAAGCCATGACTCCAGCGCTGTAGGAGGTGATTTCACCACCACAGTTAAAAAAAAGAGCATATATGCCGAAGCATGGGGGCAGCAGAGGTGGAGGAGCGATTTGCTCCTAACTTTTGGGGCGCATGTCCCCATGCTTCAGCATATATATATTTTAGGCACAGATTGCGTTAAAAAATGTTTTATTTTTTACTATTTTTTTTTGTATTTGCTTTGCAGGTATGGTATGTCTTACTGTTATACTGTAATGTTACTTTGTTTTATTTTTAACCATCATTTGCTTAGCAGGTAAGCCATTCAGTTGCAGCACGGATTTATTTTTCTTGACCGCAACAGCGTTTGCTCCCACGATAGATAAAGCCGTGACTCCAGCGCTGTAGGAGGTGATTTCACCACCACAGTTAAAAAAAGAGCATATATGCCGAAGCATGGGGGCGGCAGGGGTGGAGGAGCGATTTGCTCCTAACTTTTGGGGCGGATGCCGCCATGCTTCAGCATATATATATATATATATATTTTAGGCACAGATTGCGTTAAAAAATGTTTTATTTTTACTATTTTTTTTGCATTTGCTTTGCAGGTATGGTATGTCTTACTGTTATATTGTAATGTTACTTTGTTTTATTGTTAACCATCATTTGCTTAGCAGGTACGCCATTCAGTTGCAGCGTGGATTTACTTATCTTGACAGTAACAGCGTTTGCTCCCACGATAGATAAAGCCATGACTCCAGCATTGTAGGAGGTGATTTCACCACCACAGTTAAAAAAAAGAGCATATATGCCGAAGCATGGGGGCAGCAGGGGTGGAGGAGTGATTTGCTCCTAACTTTTGGGGCGGATGCCCCCATGCTTCGGCATATATTTTTTAGGCCATTCAGCTGCAGCACTGATTTATTTATTTTGACAGCAACAGCGTTTGCTCCCACGATACATAAAGCCGTGATTCCAGCGCTGTAGGAGGTGATTTCACCACCACAGTTAAAAACAAAATGGTGCATGTATGCCCATCATTAGAAGAGGGTGGATGAAGAGAGGTATTCTAATGGTGGGCATACCCACCGATCAATCTCTTTTTTTCATTCAGCCCACAGGCTGCATGAAAAAAAAGATTACAATATATGCCCAACAAGGACCAGCAACGTACTGGTATGTTGCTGGACTTTGAGTGGTTATACCAGAATGATGCCTGCGGGTTTAGGTATCATCTTGGTATCATTCTTTTCAGCCAACAGTCAGCTTTCATGTAAAGGCAATCCTAGTGGCTAATTAGCCTCTAGACTGCTTTTACAAGCAGTGGGAGGGAATGCCCCCCTCCCACCGTCTTCCATGGTTTTCTCTGGCTCTCCTGTCCCAACAGGGAACCTGAGAATGCAGCCAGTGGTTCCGCCAGCTGACCATAGAGCTGATCAGAGACCAGAAGGGCTCCAATCATCTCTATGGCCTAAGAAACCGGAAGCTACGAGCATTTCATGACTTTCTGAGATTTCGCCGGATGTAAACAGCGCCATTGGGAAATTGGAAAAGCATTTTATCACACCGATCTTGGTGTGGTCAAATGCTTTGAGGGCAGAGGAGAGATCTAGGGTCTAATAGACCCCAATTTTTTCAAAAAAGAGTACCTGTCACTACCTATTGCTATCATAGGGGATATTTACATTCCCTGAGATAACAATAAAAATGATTTAAAAAAAATGAAAGGCACAGTTTAAAAAAAAAGATAAAAAAGCAAAATAATAATAATTAAAAAAAAAAAGCACCTCTGTCCCACCCTGCTCTTGCGCAAAGGCGAACACAAGTTTCAGTCTGGCGTCAAATGTAAACAGCAATTGCACCATGCATGTGAGGTATCACCACGAAGGTCAGATCGAGGGTAGTAATTTAAGCAGTAGACCTCCTCTGTAAATCTAAAGTGGTAACCTGTAAAGGCTTTTAAAGGCTTTTAAAAATGTATGTAATTTGTCGCCATTGCACTTTTGTGTGCAATTTTAAAGCATGTCGTGTTTGGTATCCATGTACTCGGCCTAAGATAATCTTTTTTATTTCATCAAACATTTGGGCAATATAGTGTGTTTTAGTGCATTAAAATTAAAAGAAGTTTGTTTTTTCCAAAAAAAATGCGTTTGAAAAATCGTTGCGCAAATACTGTGTGAAAAAAAAATGAAACACCCACCATTTTAATCTGTAGGGCCTTTGCTTTAAAAAAAATATATAATGTTTGGGGGTTCAAAATAATTTTCTTGCGAAAAAATTTTTTTTTTCATGTAAACAAAAAGTGTCAGAAAGGGCTTTGTCTTCAAGTGGTTAGAAGAGTGGGTGATGTGTGAAATAAGCTTCTAAATGTTGTGCATGAAATGCCAGGACAGTTCAAACCCCCCCAAATGACCCCATTTTGCAAAGTAGACCCCCCAAGCTATTTGCTGAGAGGCATGTCGGGTCCATGGAATATTTTATATTTTGACAAAAGTTGCGGGAAAAAGACAATTTTTTTTTTTTGCACAAAGTTGTCTCTAAATGATATATTGCTCAAACGTGCCATGGGCATATTTGAAATTACACCCCAAAATGCATTCTGCTGCTTCTCCTGAGTACAGGGATACCACATGTGTAAGACTTTTTGGGAGCCTATCCGCGTATGGGACCCCGAAAACCAAGCACCGCCTTCAGGCTTTCTAAGGGTGTAAATTTTTGATTTTACTCCTCACTGCCTATCACAGTTTCGGAGGCCATGGAATGCCCAGATGGCACAACCCCCCCCCCCCCCCAAATGACCCTATTTTGGAAAGTAGACACCCCAAACTATTTGCTGGGAGGTATGGTGAGTATTTTGCAGACCTTTCTTTTTGTCACAAAGTTTTGAAAATTGAAAAAAGGGAATAAAAAATACATTTTTCTTTACTTTCTTCATTTTCAAAAACAAATGAGAGCTGCAAAATACTCACCATGCCTCTCAGCAAATAGGTTGGGGTGTCTACTTTCCAAAATGGGGTCATTTGGGGGGGGTTTGTGCTATCTTGGCATTTTATGGCCTTCAAAACTGTGATAGGTAGTGAGGAGTGAAATTTAAAAATGTACGCCCTTAGAAATCCTGAAGGCAGTGCTTGGTTTTCAGGGCCCCGTACATGGCTAGGCTCCCAAAAAGTCCCACACATGTGGTATTCCCATACTTGGGAGAAGCAGCAGAATGTATTTTGGGGTGTAATTCCACATATGCCCATGGCATGTTTGATCAATATATCATTTAGTGACAACTTTGTGCAAAAAATAAATAAAAAGCTTGTCATTTGCCCGAAACTTGTGGCAAAATATAAAATATTCCATGGACTCAACATTGCTCTCAGCAAATAGCTTGCGGTGTCTACTTTCCAAAATGGGGTAATTTGGGGGGTTTTGTGTCATCTTGGCATTTTATGGCCTTCAAAACTGTAATAGGTAGTGAGGAGTGAAATCAAAAATTTACGCCCTTAGAAATCCTGCAGGCGGTGCTTGGTTTTCGGGGCCCCGTACGTGGCTAGGCTCCCAAAAAGTCCCACACATGTGGTATCCCCGTACTCGGGAGACGCAGCAGAATGTATTTTGGGGTGTAATTCCACATATGCCCATGGCATGTTTGATCAATATATCATTTAGTGACAACTTTGTGCAAAAAATAAATAAAAAGTTTGTCATTTTCCCGCAACTTGTGGCAAAATATAAAATATTCCATGGACTCAACATGTCTCTCAGCAAATAGCTTGGGGTGTCTACTTTCCAAAATGGGGTCATTTGGCTGGGTTTTGTGCCATCTTGGCATTTTATGGCCTTCAAAACTGTGATAGACAGTGAGGAGTGAAATCAAACATTTACGCCCTTAGAAATCCTGAAGGCGGTGCTTGGTTTTTGGGGGCCCGTACGTGGCTAGGCTCCCAAAAAGTCCCACACATGTGGTATTCCCATACTTGGGAGAAGCAGCAGAATGTATTTTGGGGTGTAATTCCACATATGCCCATGGCATGTTTGATCAATATATCATTTAGTGACAACTTTGTGCAAAAAATAAATAAAAAGCTTGTCATTTGCCCGAAACTTGTGGCAAAATATAAAATATTCCATGGACTCAACATTGCTCTCAGCAAATAGCTTGCGGTGTCTACTTTCCAAAATGGGGTAATTTGGGGGGTTTTGTGTCATCTTGGCATTTTATGGCCTTCAAAACTGTAATAGGTAGTGAGGAGTGAAATCAAAAATTTACGCCCTTAGAAATCCTGCAGGCGGTGCTTGGTTTTCGGGGCCCCGTACGTGGCTAGGCTCCCAAAAAGTCCCACACATGTGGTATCCCCGTACTCGGGAGACGCAGCAGAATGTATTTTGGGGTGTAATTCCACATATGCCCATGGCATGTTTGATCAATATATCATTTAGTGACAACTTTGTGCAAAAAATAAATAAAAAGTTTGTCATTTTCCCGCAACTTGTGGCAAAATATAAAATATTCCATGGACTCAACATGTCTCTCAGCAAATAGCTTGGGGTGTCTACTTTCCAAAATGGGGTCATTTGGCTGGGTTTTGTGCCATCTTGGCATTTTATGGCCTTCAAAACTGTGATAGACAGTGAGGAGTGAAATCAAACATTTACGCCCTTAGAAATCCTGAAGGCGGTGCTTGGTTTTTGGGGGCCCGTACGTGGCTAGGCTCCCAAAAAGTCCCACACATGTGGTATCCCCGTACTCAGGAGAAGCAGCAAAATGTATTTTGGGGTGCAATTCCACATATAACCACGGCATGTGTGAGCAATATATCATTTAGTGACAACTTTTTGTAAAAAAAAAAATTTTTTGTCATTATTCAATCACTTGGGACAAAAAAATAAAATATTCAATGGGCTCAACATGCCTCTTAGCAATTTCCTTAGGGTGTCTACTTTCCAAAATGGGGTCATTTTGGGGGTGGGAGTTGTACTGCCCTGCCATTTTAGCACCTCAAGAAATTAGATAGGCAGGCATAAACTAAAAGCTATGTAAATTCCAGAAAATGTACCCTACTTTGTAGACAGTATAACTTTTGCGCAAACCAATAAATATACGCGTATTGACATTTTTTTTACCAAAGACATGTGGCTGAATACATTTTGGCCTAAATGTATGACTAAAATTGAGTTTATTGGATTTTTCTTAGAACAAAAATTAGAAAATATAATTTTTTTTCAAAATTTTCAGTCTTTTTGCGCTTATATCGCAAAAAATAAAAATCACAGAGGCAATCAAATACCATCAAAAGAAAGCTCTATTTGTGGGAAACAAAGGACGCAAATTTCGTTTGGGTACAACATTGCATGACCGCACAATTACCAGTTAAAGCAGCGCAGTGCCAAATTGTAAAAAGTCCTCCGGTCAATGAGCTGCTAAATGCAGTGTAGCCTTACAGCTTCACGCCGGGAACCCTACTGCACATGCGTGAGGCTCCGCTCCTCTCTCCTACTGGCCCGGCGGCTGGGGAAGGAGGAGGGAGCCCCTGCAATGACGCAAATACCTGCGCCTGAGGCTCCCGGAAGTGGGGACAGGACACCTGTGAAAGACAGGTATCCTGTCTCCCCTCCCCTTTGAAAGGTGCCAAATGTGGCACCGGAGGGGGGAAGGAGTGCAACGAGCGGAAGTTCCACTTTTGGGTGGAACTCCGCTTTAAAAAATGAATGGCAAATGCTGCAAAACGTACAGTAAAAAACACGCAACCCACAAAACGCCAACATGTCCCATAAGCCCCATATAGCACAACCCATTGAAATCAATGGGCTGCCCTATGCGTGTCACAGGAAAAACGAGCCACAAAACGTTCACTCCCACAATGCTAAATGTGAATGGGGCCTGAAAGTGAAATTGGTGCGATAACACAAGAACAATGAGACTCCATTCATATCTGTGTGTTTCCTTGCATTTCAGAAATGCGCTGCACCAAAATCACAGTGAAAAACGCACCAAGCCCCGCTCTAAAAAAAAGTTCTGAAGCTTCTTTGGGGCGATTGCTGCATGTAGGGCAGCCCATTCAGGTGGATGGGCTGCCCTATGTGTGATGAGTGAAAATGCTCCAAAACACCTCCCCACCTCGCTAAAAAGTGAACAAAAAAAAAAAGTGGGAATGCAAGTTCCCGCTATGCAGAGATGTGAACAGGGCTTGACAGCTGAGTGTTTCTGCCCACTACCTTCTATGTACTTGTATAAAGATGGCCATACACTATGCAATCTGATTGTGTATTTAGTAAGAAGGGTGATCACTGATTGATTGCATTTCATTTAAAAAAACGTGCAGCTGGGAGTGGGAGGGTAGATGATGCAGGGTGTGTGCTAATAAGGGTCAGCTTGTCAACTCCTTCCTGTGTCATGTCTGTAAGGACGTAAGACAGAAGCAATAGATACATTTTGAATCATGGATGGAGGACAGTAAGATACGTGTCTGTAGATTTTATGGAAAGCTTTGATATTTTTGCAAAAAAAGTACATGATATTGGTGCATAGGAGGGCTGGAATTTAGAAAAAAAAAGGGGAACTTAGAAATTAAAAGGGAAAAAAAAAAGGTTCCACTTTTTGTCACCCCCCCCCCCCCGGGAGGTTTTTTACTTTAATTTTTTTTTATTTTAGAGAGCAGGTACCTACTTTTGACAGGTACCTGCTTCCACTTCTACTGGAACTGCCTAAGCGATCCCAGCAGAAGTTAAATACACCCCTCCCCCCACAACCTCCTGGGACACATAACAGGTCCCGGGAGCAGGTCGTCCATTCACAAAGCGCAGCGTGTATGTGCAGTGGGGAACTGGCTGTTAAGCTGCAAAGAGTCACAGCCGGCTTCCCACAGTAAACATGCCAGCACCGAGCGGAGTTCTTCAGCTGTAAAAACACTCGAACGTCAAAAAACAACAAAAAACAGATAAACGCTTAAAATACGGTTCACCAACGCTTTTGATCCCATAAAAAAAAAACGATTAAAAGCGCTAATGCTAAACGCTAAAAAACTTTATTGCAAAAACGTTGAAAAACTAACTGCAAAGCTACTGGCGTTTTTATAACGTTATTATAACGTCCACTGTGCATGAGGCCTAAAAGTCAGTAGCTACAGCATTTGTAGCTGCTGATTTTTCATTTTTTTCAGACTGAAGAACCTCTTTAAAGCAGAGTTACACCCAAAAATGGAACTTCCGCTTTAAGGGAAGGTGACCCCCCTGACATGCCACGTTTGGCATGTCATTTTTTTGGAGGGGGAGCGGAAACCCTCTTTTTAGAGGGTTGCAGCTCCCACCTCCTCCCAGGGCTCCGCAGTGCTGGAAGGGAGATCACCTCTCCCTCCTCCCTCTCGGCAATCATCTGGGACACGTCACAGGTCCCAGTCACAGCGCGGCTCACGCCACAGCCGAGCTCCCACAGTGACAGTATCGCCGCGGCAGAGAGGAGGGGGAGATGAGCGGGGGTTCGTTCCCCCGCATCGCTGGACCCTGGGACAGGTAAGTGTCTGATTATTAAATGTCAGCAGCTGCGGTATTTGTAGCTGCTGACTTTTAATTATTTTTTTTATTGGAACTCCACTTTAAGTTTATACCACTGTCTATTTTACATAGATATCGTTTTTTTTACATTTTGGATGCACAAAGTGTATCATTTTGGGTGAAAAGAAACAAAAGACCCTGATATTAAGCCCTGGTTTACATTGCAGCAATTTGGCGGCTATTGCCGGTGTCTTGTCGAGGAGTGCCTCCTGTCGAATAATGCCTCCACTACGTCACACCAGCTGATTTCCCTATCAGCTGGCATGACGTAAGACTGCACATGCGCGTTTCGTCGAATGCATTTTCCGACGGGAGGAACAGAAAACAGTGTAGGAGAGGCTAGAGGAGATAATTTGAGCTCCTGTATCCAGGAAAACCCACCAAACTTGGCACACTTGTAGGGAACACCCATGGCTGCATGTGGAAGAAATTTCGGGTCCAGGGAACCGAAGGGCAGCCGGTACCGACTCCAGAAATTGAGCCCCTCGCTTAATTTTCCCGCGCGGAGGAAGAGAAAACTGTAGGTGTAGGAGAGGCTCACGAGATATTTTGAGCTCCTGTATCTGGGGACCCACTTGATGAAAACCCACCAAACTTGGCACACTTGTAGGTAAGACCTATGGCTGCAGATGGAAGAAATTTCGGGTCCAGGAAACCAAAGGGCAGCCGGTACCGACTCCCCAAATTGGGCCACTCGCTTCACTTTTCCGCCTGGGGGAAAAAACGGGCGAATTTGAGCTCCGGTTTCTGGGGACCCACCGGGTCAAATACCACCAAATTTGGCACACTTGTAGGGGAGAGCCATGGCTATACGTGCAAGAAATTTCGGGTCCAGAAAACTGAAGGAAGGCCAGTACCGACTCCCCAAAGTAGGCCCCTCACTTAACATGGGAGTCTATAGGGAAACCAGGCCAAATTGTGGCGGATTTCACTTATGGATTATCACTCGACGACCGAATGGCCTAGCGGCACCAAACTTGCACCCCTTTTTTCCCAGATATCACAGCTACACCTCATAAAAATGTGGAGGTTCGGGACCCTTTACCGGGGATTTACCGGGGCCACAATGTTGACCGTATTCACGGTACCGGTGCTCTCTGACCATGGGTCACAAAATTACAAAACTTAAGGGTGATGTAGAGACACTTTATGGGTACCCCCACACCGAACCAGGGCCCAGGACGCCAACCGGAACCCTCCAATAACCGGAAAATGGCACTTTTAAACAGTGTAGCTCGGACCCGGTTCACCAGGGAAGGCTCTGGTAGGTCTTATTTGAATATTTCAGGCCTTTTCTACAGAATGGCACCCCCCTTGACTTTTGGGGACCGGTGGCCACCTCACACAACACCGGCAAAGACATGCGTGGTGCTCTCCGGTTCTATGGGTCTTAAAAATACACCGACACTGGGAGGCTGTGGGGATGCTCTTCGGGTATGCATTGGCCAAGTTTGGGGTTCAGGGAACCTATGGCGGGCCGGTGGCATCCCAAAAGGTCAACTGGTAGAAACCGGACGTTTAACATTGGAGTCTATGGTAAACTTGGTTAACTTGGGGGGATGATATTTCCTTGGCTATTGGGGTTAGGAACACCAAACTTGGCACACTTGTAGGGGAGACCCTACGGTTGGCCCGTAACTGTCTCCCAAAGACGGCACCCTTTGCTTCACTTTGCCGCCTAGGGGAAAAACTGCCAAAATTGGGGCGACTTTGAGCTCCGGTTTCCGGGGACCCACCGGGTCAAATCACACCACACTTGGCACACTTGCAGGGGAGAGCCATGGCTATACGTGAAAGATATTTCGGGTCCAGGGAACCGAAGGAAGGCTAGTACCGACTCCCCAAAGTAGGCCCCTCACTTAACATGGGAGTCTATAGGGGAACAGGCCAAATTGTGGCGGATTTCACTTATCGCTCAACCATTTGACAACCGAATGGCCTAGCGGCACCAAACTTGCACCCCTTTTTCCCAGATATCACAGCTACATCTCATAAAAATGTGGAGGTTCGGGACCCTTTACCGGGGATTTACCGGGGCCACAATGTTGGCCATCTTTACGGTACCGGTGCTCTCTGACCATGGGTCACAAAATTACAAAACTTAAGGGTGATGTAGAGACACTTTATGGGTACCCCCACACCGAACCGGGGCCCAGAACCCCAACCGGAACCCTCCGGTAACCGGAAAATGGCATTTTAAAATAGTGTAACTCGGACCCGGTTCACCGGGGAAGGCTCCGATAGGTCATATTTGAATATATCAGGCCTTTTATACAGAATGGCACCCCCCTCGACTTTCTGGGACTGGTGGACCCCTAACAAAACACCGGCAAAGACGTGCGCGGCGCTCTCTGGTTCTATGGGTCGTAAAAATACACCGAGAGGCTGTGGGGATGCTCTTCAGGTACTCACTGGCCAAGTTTGGGGTCCAGGGAACGTTTGCTGGGCCGGTGGCACCCCAAAAGGTCTACCGGTAGAAACCGCACGTTTAACATTGGAGTCTATGGGAAACTCAGTCAACTTGGGGGGCTGATATTTCCTCGACTGTTGGGGAACACCAATCTGGGCACACTTGTAGGGGACACGATGCACTACATGTGGTCCAAATCTGGGGTTTCTAGACCCTACAGTTGGCCTGTAACCATCTCCCAAAGACGGCACCACTAGGGAAGTAAAACCGGTTCTGCTACTCAGAAAATTCGGACTTAGGTTCTGGCGCCTACCGGTCGGATGACTTTGAGGGCTCGTATCTCCGGAACCCCAAATTTGGTGTGTCGGCTCATGGGATCTAGATCTACAACATATCCAAAAATTGGACTCCTAGCTCAAAGGGTTCGGAAGATGACTTTCCTGGAGCCTAAAAAATGCTTGAGTTTGAAAGTTAGGTCGACACAAAGCATGCATGGTGGATTTCAGAAAAGTAATTTCCGGCACCTTTCGTTCCAGAGACCTCAAATTTGGCCTGCAGCTAGGGGGCCTCTATGAACCCCCAACTACCAAGTTTGAAGTTCCTGTGACCTACGGTTCCGGAGATATGGACCGGTAAACGAAAAGTTCAGACCGGCCATGGGGCACCAAGGGACCGTTTCCGATCTAGCGCTCGCTCGCTGCCCCCTCGGCCTTGGTGGGCACCATGGGTCGGTCCCCTTTGGAAGTCCATATCTCCCCCATACTTTGAGCTAGAGACCCCAAATTTGGCAGGTCGGTACCGGTGGATTTTAGACACAAGATCTGGGTAGACCGACCCTCCTGCGAGCAACCGTGTGGAAGTTTCTCTCCGATTGAGCCCAAAATACCACCCCAGGAAAGAGGGGACTCGTAGTATGCATTTTTCAACGGGGGGCAATAATCAACACTACACCGGTGTAACGTCGATTATTGCCTCCTGTCAAAAAATGCCTCCTACGTACTGCGCATGCGCAGTACGTCACATCACTCCAGCTGATTTCCCGATCAGCTGGCGTGACGTATTGACTGCACATGCACAGTTCGTCATATGCATTTTCCGACGGGAGGCAAGCCACGGAGAGCATGTGGAGGGAGAGAATCTCCGCTTTTCGGAACCCGACCCCTCCGGTGACACATATGGCACCATTCAGGGGGGTGCAGATACCTGTCTAAGACAGGTATTTGCACCTTCTTCCGGCGTAGACTCCCACGGGAGTCTACGCCCCCTCCCGTCCCCTCCCCTGTGCTGTCTGCTGGGACACACACAGGTCCCAGAGACAGCGGGGACCAGTAAGGAAGCGCAGCGCGACTGGCGCATGCGCAGTAGGGAACCAGGAAGTGAAGCCGCAACGCTTCACTTCCTGATTCCCTTACAGAGAATGGCGGTGGCAGCACCCGAGGACCGAGGGACGATTCAGTCTCGGGTGCCGACATCGCTGGACCCTGGAACAGGTCAGTGTCCTTATTTTAAAAGTCAGCAGCTGCAGTATTTGTAGCTGCTGACTTTTAAAAAAAAATTCGCGGGACTCCCTCTTTAAGATTCACTCCCTCCACACGCTCCCCGTGGCTTGCCTCATGTCGGAAAATGCATATGACGAACTGTGCATGTGCAGTCGATACGTCACGCCAGCTGATCGGGAAATCAGCTGGAGTGATGTAACGTACTACGCATGAGGGTCGGTCTACCCGGATCTTGTGTCTAAAATCCACCGGTACCGACCTGCCAAATTTGGGGTCTCTAGCTCAAAGTATGGGGGAGATATGGACTTCCAAAGGGGACCGACCCATGGTGCCCACCAAGGCCGAGGGGGCAGCGAGTTCGGAACCGGTCCCTTGGTGCCCCATGGCCGGTCTGAACTTTTCGCTTTACCGGTCCATATCTCCGAAACCGTAGGTCACAGGAACTTCAAACTTGGTAGTTGGGGGTTCATAGAGGCCCCCAAGCTGCAGGCAAAATCTGAGGTCTCTGGACCGAAAGGTGCCCGAAATGACTTTTCTGAAAACCACCATGCATGCTTTGTGTCGACCTAACTTTCAAACTCAAGCATTTTTTGGGCTCCAGGAACGTCATCTTCCGAACCGTTTGAGCTAGGAGTCCAATTTTTGGATATGTTGTAGATCTAGATCCCATGAGCCGGCACACCAAATTTGGGGTTCCGGAGATACGAGCCCTCAGAGTCATCCGACCGGTAGACGCCAGAACCTAAGTCTGAATTTTCTGAGTAGCAGAACCGGTTTTACCGCCCTAGGGATGCCGTCTTTGGGAGATGGTTACGGGCCAACCGTAGGGTCTAGGAACCCCAAATTTGGACCACATGTAGTGCACCGTCTACAAGTGTGCCAAGTTTGGTGTTCCTATCCCCAACAGCCAAGGAAATATCAGCCCCCCAAGTTGACTGAGTTTCCCATAGACTCCAATGTTAAACGTGCAGTTTCTACCGGTTGACCTTTTGGGGTGCCACCGGCCCGCCAAACGTTCCCTGGACCCCAAACTTTGCCAGTGAGTACCTGAAGAGCATCCCCACAGCCTCCCGGTGTCGGTGTATTTTTAAGACCCATACAACCGGAGAGCGCCACCCACGTCTTTGCCTGTGTTTTGTGAGGGGTCCACTGGTCCCCGAAAGTGGAGGGGGGTGCCATTCTGTAGAAAAGGCCTGAAATATTCAAATGAGACCTACCGACCTACCGGGTCCGAGCTACACCATTTCAAAGTGCCATTTTCCGGTTACCGGAGGGTTCCGGTTGGGGTACCGGGCCCCGGTTCGGTGTGGGGGTACCCATAGAGTGTCTCTACATCACCCCCAAGCTTTGTAATTTTGTGACCCATGGTCAGGGAGCACCGGTACCGTGAAGACGGTCAACATTGTGGCCCCGGTAAATCCCCGGTAAAAGGTCCCCGAACCTCAAAATTTTTATGAGGTGCAGCTGTGCTATCTGGGAAGAAGGGGTTTAGTGTCGCTAGCCCATTTGGTCATCGAATGGTTGAGCGATAAGTGAAATTCGCCACAATTTGGCCTGATTTTCCCATAGACTCCTATGTTAAGTGAGGGGCCTAATTTGGGGAGTCGGTACCGGCCTTCCTTTGCTTCTCTGGAGCCAAAATTTCTTCCATGTGTAGCCATGCACCCCCCCCCCTACAAGTGTGCCAAGTTTAGTGTGATTTGACTTGGTGGGTTCCCGGAAACCGGGGCTCAAACTTGCCCCAATATCGGCAGTTTTTCCCCTAGGCGGCAAAGTGAAGCGAGGGGTGCTGTCTTTGGGAGACGGTTACGGGCCAACCGTAGGGTCTAGGAACCCCATATTTGGATCACAGGCAGTGCATCGTCTTCCCTACAAGTGTGCCAAGTTTGTTCCTAACCCCAACAGCCGAGGACATATCAGCCCCCCAATTTGACTGAGTTTCCTATAGACTCCAATGTTAATGTTAGGTACCTGGTAGGAGAGCCTGACTGTAGGAGAAGACCTCTCATACAACGCTGGTTCAGGAGCCACTGGAATGGGGACAGTGGTCTCCTGAGCGCAGTGGGGTAGGAGTGCCTGTTGGAGTATAGTCTCTGATGTAGAAGTAGAGATCCCTCCTGGGATGGCAGGACTGCAGATGAGAGGAGACTGGAACAGAAGCAGGCTGACACGCTGGACTGCAGGTGAGAGGAGACTAGGACAGAAGCAGGCTGACACGCTGGACTGCAGGTGAGAGGAGACTGGAACAGTAGCAGGCTGACACACTGGAGGTGAGAGAACCACTAGGCTGAAGCTGAAGGTGCAACAGCAAGTAGGTTGGCAGGCACAAGCAGAGTCAAACAGTCCGGGTCGGCAGGTAACTGGCACAGATAATCACAGCAGGCAAGGCAGAGTCGGTGAGCAGGCAGAGGTCGGCAACGGTAGCAGATTCAGATAGTAGAGAGGTCAGGCAGGCCGGGTCGGGATAGGAGCAGGTCGGATGGTCAAACAAGCCGGGTCAATCAGGTAACAAGCAATCAGGATACAGGTTCAAGCAGAGTCACAGAGCTGAGACGAAGCAGCAATGTTCCCATGGAACAGGGGAACTTTTATGTGCTGATTGGCGCCAAACCGGCGCTAACGCGGACGCGCGCGTGCCCGTGCGCGTGCACGCACCCGCGCCGTGCACCCGCGCGTGCCCGAGCGCTGCGCTGACGCACGGCAACCGTGGCAGCTTGGCGCTGTGTCTGAACAGGGACGCACCGGCTCCTAGACGCATGCAAGCGCCCTGATCTGGTGCTGGTGGATCCCTGACATTGCCCCCCCCAAGGGGCAGCCTCCGGATGCCCAACAACCTCTTCTTCTCAGGATGAGTAGAGAAATAGGCGCGTACTAAACGCCTAGCATGCACATTACTGTCCGGTTCCCACGAGTTACTTTCTGGGCCGTAGCCTTTCCACTTGATTAAGAATTGGTTTTGCCCTTGCCTTCTTCTACAATCAAGGATAGCCTCAACCTCAAATTCCTCACTGCCATTAACTACCACAGATTCAGGAGGTCTTGTCCCTCTAGCAGGAAAGGGATCAGGTACAGCAGGTTTGAGCAGAGATACATGGAAAACTGGATGAATTTTCAATGAATCAGGTAAAGTCAGTTCATAAGACACTTCATTAATTTTCCTCTTAACCGGAAAGGGTCCCATGAATCTAGGTGCCAACTTCTTAGAAGGACATGCTAATTTGATATTAACGGTAGAAAGCCATACCTGATCGCCAATTTGTAAGTTCAGCTCCCCCCTTCTTTTCCGGTCGAAGATTCTCTTACCATCTGCCTGAGCCTTGGACACTGTTTCCTGCAACAACCGGCTGTTGTGACTGAGGAACTCCACTGTACCTTGTACTGCTGGGACCGAAGACTCTGAAAGGAAATCAGGTAAAAAGGTTAGGTGAAAGCCATAATTGGCGAAAAAAGGAGATTGACCGGTGGCAGAATGTTTGGCATTATTGTAAGCAAATTCCGCTAAGGGTAGTAGGGATACCCAATCATCTTGTGTGAACGATGTGAAACATCTGATGTATTGTTCCAAGGTTTGATTAGTCCTCTCTGTCTGACCGTTCGTTTGAGGGTGATAGGCCGAGGACAAGGCTAATTAAATTTTTAGGGTTTCACACAGGGATCTCCAGAAATGTGAGGTGAATTGAACCCATCTATCCGAAACTATGTTTACAGGTACTCCATGAAGTCTGATGATCTCCTTGACAAATATGCGAGCAGTTTCGGTGGCAGACGGGGTTCCCCTTAAAGGTAAAAAATGAGCCATTTTGGTTAGACGGTCCACTACTACAAAGATGGCTGAGCACCCTTCAGAACATGGAAGCTCCACAATAAAATCCATAGAAATAATTTTCCATGGTCTGTCGGGTACAGGCAATGGTTTCAATAGGCCCCAAGCTCGATTTCTGGATGACTTATTCTGAATGCAGATGGGACAGGAACTGACATACTTTTCACAAAAGTCTTTCAGATTGGGCCACCAGAATGTACGCTGCACTAGTTCCAGGGTTTTGCGAACTCCAAAATGACCTGCCAATGGATGATCGTGGAGAAGTGTCAAGACCTTGACCCGAACATTTTCAGGAACGAAAATTTGGCTTCCTTTCCAGAACAGACTATCTCTACTTACTAAAGAAATCCCAGTAGGCCTGGCTGACTCAGAGGATGCTTCCTTAATCAGGGAAAGTAAATCTGTTTGTAGCAATAGAAAATTGTTTGCAGGTAAGATGGTGTCAGGAGTAGATAAGTCCTTAGGATTGTCGTGCATGCGTGACAATGCATCCGGTTTAATATTTTTTGAGCCTGGTCGATAAGTGATATGGAAGGAAAAACGTGAGAAAAACAGAGCCCAGCGGGCTTGTCGAGGCTTCAGCCGTTTGGCAGATCGTAAGTATTCCAGGTTTTTATGGTCAGTATAAATTAGTACTGGATGCATAGCCCCCTCCAACAGGTACCTCCACTCTTCCAGTGCAGTTTTAATGGCGAGAAGCTCTCGGTCACCAACGTCATAATTCTTCTCCGCAGGGGAGAGTTTACGGGAGAAGAACCCCACAGGGTGCAATACCTCTTTGTTACCTTTGCGTTGTGACAGGATCGCACCTACCGCAATCTCGGAGGCATCAACCTCTAAAATAAACGGTAGAGAAGGTTCGGGGTGACTGAGGATAGGTGCTGAAGTAAACAATCTTTTGAGATTTTCAAAGGCATCTTGGGCAAGTTGGTTCCAGGAAAAACGGATATTCTGTTTGGTTAACTGCGTGATGGGAGCAATTATGGCTGAGAAACCTCTGATGAACTTCCTGTAGAAGTTTGCAAACCCCACGAACCGCTGAATTCCCTTCTTGTCCAAGGGTACCGGCCAGTCCAAAATAGCGGAAATCTTTTGTGGATCCATCTTGATACCTGTTGCTGAGATTATTAACCCCAGAAATTGAATGCTCTGTTGTTCGAACTCACATTTCTCTGCTTTCGCATACAGACTGTGTAAGCGGAGACGGCCCAAAACTCTGCGGACATGTTCCTGATGCAATTCACGGGATTCTGAAAAAATCAAGATATCGTCCAAGTATGCGATTACAAACACATCTAGAAAGTCCCTGAGGACATCGTTAATCAGATGTTGAAAGGTTGCGGGGGCGTTGCAGAGTCCAAAGGGCATGACCAGGTATTCATAATGCCCGAATCGGGTTCGGAATGCTGTCTTCCATTCATGCCCAGCTCGGATACGGATCAGATTATATGCCCCTCTCAGGTCAAGTTTAGTGAAAATAACGGCAGTCCTTAATTTTTGAAAGAGTTCAGGTATCAAGGGTAGAGGATACCGATTTTTGACCGTGATCTTGTTTAATTCACGATAGTCTATACACGGACGGAGAGACTTATCCTTTTTGGTGACGAAAAATATTCCGGCGCCAGCTGGAGAGGTAGAGTGGCGTATAAAACCTTTGGCCAGGTTCTCATCTATATATGTCTTTAGGACCTCCTGTTCTTTCTCTGATAATGGAAAAATGCGTCCGAATGGTATTTCGGATCCCGGCAGTAATTCAATGGGGCAATCGTAGGGGCGATGAGGTGGAAGAGAGTCTGCCCCCTTCTTGCTGAAGACATCAATGAATTCATGATACTGTCTAGGTATGACCTGACAAAGTTTCTGGTCGGTGTCTAAACAAAGTAGGGTGGATGGAGAATCCGAATCTTTCTTAAAACAGTGTTCATGACAGTAAGAAGATGAGAATTTCACCCCTCCAGATGTCCAATGAATGTATGGATTGTGGGCCTGCAGCCAGGGAATGCCCAAGATGATGGGAAACATGGGAGAGGAAATGACATCAAGAACCAGCAGTTCCTTGTGTTGGGAGGAAGTAGAGGCAGGCAGAGGCGAGGTTTCCTGGGTTACTTGTCCTGATCTGATGCGGGATCCATCAGCTAGAAATACAGCAAGTCAATGGGTCTTGGTTCATAATGGAATGTTATGCTGGCTGGCAAAGTTTGAATCAATAAAGCAACTGCATGCTCCAGAATCAATGATGGCGTTGACCGTTATTGTCCCTTCTTGCAGCTGTAAAGACAGAGGAATGGCAATGTGGGTAGAGTTCGCAGACAGAGCAGAGAGACTGGTAAACACGACAGATGGGCACTTACTTATTTTGACAGGACAGTTCAGTACATAGTGTCCAATCCCACCGCAGTAGAGGCACAGATTGAGTTGTCGGAGTCGGGCCCGTTCTTCAGGCGATAAGGCAGGTCGCATCAGGCCCAATTGCATCGGTTCCGTAGAGTCAGGTGAGACATTAGCTGGATTAGAACTGGATGGGGGTACATAGCGTGTTGCTGGAAGTGGTGCTCTAGTTGTCATCCAAATCGGGCGGGATTGAAGAGCAGATCGTTCAGATCGACGTTCCCGGATACGTCGGTCGATTTGAATAGTCAAGTTAATCAAGGCCTCAAGAGTATTTGGTACACCCACTCGGGCAAGTTCGTCTTTTAATCCCTCAGATAGGCCCAAGCGGAACTGGTGACGCAGGGCCGCATCATTCCACTGAGTGTCCGCACTCCAACGTCTAAAGTCCATGATATAGTCCTCCGCCGGTCTGCGGCCTTGCTGGAGTGTGAACAAAGCGGATTCAGCTGTAGCAGTCTGTTGGGGGTCTTCATATATCTGTGCCATGGCTTCAAAGAAGGAAGATAAGGATTGGGTCAGTGCTGAGTCCCCCTCAAGTAGACGATGAGCCCAGGTCTGAGGTTCCCCTTGTAGGAGGGAGATCACGAATCCCACTTTAGTGGCCTCCAGTGAGAAAGTTCGGGGCTGTAATGCGAAGAAGAGCTTGCAGGCATTGCGGAAAGCCCGGAACTTGGCCCGGTCTCCAGAGAATCTGTCAGGAGTGGGAACCTTTGGTTCAGGTGGGGGCATTACTACGGAAGGACCAGGAATCGTCTGTACCGGGGTTGCGGCTGAGGAGGAGGCCTGGGGGTTAGGCCCTGCAAGATTCTGAACTTGTCCCTCCAATCTGTTGTAGTTATCCTGGAGGGATTGTACGGCTTGGGTGAGGGCCGCAAGGTGGGTGCATATCTCTTTCAACGGAGAGGAATCTCCTGCAGGCTCAGTCATGGCTGCTTCGTACTGTTAGGTACCTGGTAGGAGAGCCTGACTGTAGGAGAAGACCTCTCATACAACGCTGGTTCAGGAGCCACTGGAATGGGGACAGTGGTCTCCTGAGCGCAGTGGGGTAGGAGTGCCTGTTGGAGTATAGTCTCTGATGTAGAAGTAGAGATCCCTCCTGGGATGGCAGGACTGCAGATGAGAGGAGACTGGAACAGAAGCAGGCTGACACGCTGGACTGCAGGTGAGAGGAGACTGGGACAGAAGCAGGCTGACACGCTGGACTGCAGGTGAGAGGAGACTGGAACAGTAGCAGGCTGACACACTGGAGGTGAGAGAACCACTAGGCTGAAGCTGAAGGTGCAACAGCAAGTAGGTTGGCAGGCACAAGCAGAGTCAAACAGTCCGGGTCGGCAGGTAACTGGCACAGATAATCACAGCAGGCAAGGCAGAGTCGGTGAGCAGGCAGAGGTCGGCAACGGTAGCAGATTCAGATAGTAGAGAGGTCAGGCAGGCCGGGTCGGGATAGGAGCAGGTCGGATGGTCAAACAAGCCGGGTCAATCAGGTAACAAGCAATCAGGATACAGGTTCAAGCAGAGTCACAGAGCTGAGACGAAGCAGCAATGTTCCCATGGAACAGGGGAACTTTTATGTGCTGATTGGCGCCAAACCGGCGCTAACGCGCGCACGCCCGTGTGCGTGCCCGAGCGCCGCACTGACGCACGGCAACCGTGGCAGCTTGGCGCTGTGTCTGAACAGGGACGCGCCGGCTCCTAGACGCATGCAAGCGCCCTGATCTGGTGCTGGTGGATCCCTGACAGTTAAACATGCGGTTTCTACCGGTTGACCTTTTGGGGTGTCACCGGCCTGCCAAACATTCCCTGGACCCCAAACTTGGCCAGTGTGTACCCGAAGAGCATCCCCAAACCTCCCAGTGTCGGTGTATTTTTAAGACCCATAGAACCAGAGAGTGCCGCGCACATCTTTGCCGGTGTTTTGTGAGGGGTCCACCGGTCCCCGAAAGTCGAGGGGGTGCCATTCTGTATAAAAGGCCTGATATATTCAAATATGACCTACCGGAGCCTTCCCCGGTGAACCGGGTCCGAGCTACACCGTTTCAAAGTGCCATTTTCCGGTTACCGGAGGGTTCCGGTTGGGGTACCAGGCCCCGGTTCGGTGTGGGGGTACCCATAGAGTGCTTCTACATCACCCCCAAGTTTTGTAATTTTGTGACCCATGGTCAGGGAGCACCGGTACCGGTAAAGGGGTGCAAGTTTGGTTTTGCTAGCTCATTCGGTCGTCGAATGGTTGAGCGATAAGTGAAATCCACCACAATTTGGCCTGGTTCCCCTATAGACTCCCATGTTAGGTGAGGGACCTACTTTGGGGAGTCGGTACTTCCTTCGGTTCCCTGGACCCGAAATTTCTTTCTTCCACATGCAGCCATGGGTGTTGCCTACAAGTGTGCCAAGTTTGGTGGGTTTTCACCAAGTGGGTCCCCGGATACAGGAGCTCAAAGTATCTCCTCTAGCCTCTCCTACACTGTGCCTCTCCACTGTTTTCTGTTCCTCCCGTCGGAAAATGCATCAGACGAACTGCGCATGTGCAGTCTTACGTCATGCCAGCTGATAGGGAAATCAGCTGGTGTGACGTAGTGGAGGCATTATTCGATAGGAGGCACTAATCGACGGAACACCGGCAATGGCACCGTCAGAATCGGTGCATCGCCGCACCAATTCCCAAAAGTAGTTTCTGTACTATTTTTGGCGACTTCGGGGTGCTATATCAATAGACATCTGTGCAGAAACCCGCACAGATTTCTCTGAAATCCCCCCCCCAAGTCATGACTGACATTCGGGAATGAAATCGTGCGAGTTCATGGAGACAACTCCTTGTCTCCGTGAACTCCGGCTCAAAAGGGACACTTTAGTTACCTTACTAAAACTAGAGAGTGCAAAATCTGGTGCAGCTGTGCATGGTAGCCAATCAGTTTCTAACTTCAGATTCTTCAATTAAGCTTTGACAAAAAACCTGGAAGCTGATTTGTTTTTTATGCAGAACTGCACCAGATTTTGCACTTTCCAGTTTTAATAAATCAACCCCATTGTGTCAGCTGTTTTAAAGGCTGGCCATACATGGTTCATTTTTTTTATTCAATCAGCAGGTTGAAGGAAAAAAACGAAAATATTCCTCCATCTACACAAATGGGTGGATGGAACAGTCCTCCCTTCTGGGACATCGTGTTCTGACAACACCACCCGCCACTGTCAGAATACACTGATCTGCCCCTAATTGGCTGTAGCAGCTGATCAATAAATTTCCAATGTATCCTTTAACAATTGAATTAATTATGTGGCTACCAAGGACATAAGGAAGGTTTACTATGACTCATCCCTATGAAGTATGAGAGAGAGATGAAGACCACTGAGAGTGGGACTTTATGGGCACTGTTTCAGAAACAAAGAAACATGTGTAGCAGGTATCTCTCCAGGCTGATTGAATTCATGAGGGAGAAAGAGCTGCCTGCTAGCGGCTTCCCCCCTTCCTCTCCTCTCACACACATAGACACACAGAACTGTTTACTTTGTAGCCTCCCTATTGGAAGAGACTGAGAGCCAATCATCAGGGAACAGCAGTAAAGAACTGTGGAATATGAAGTCCCAACACAAGGCAGCCTGACAGACTGTGTGAGGGTGCAGGACTGCAAATCCCAGGCTGCACTGCAGAGAGTCAATTGTGGGAGAGACTATAAAAAGCACAGGGCGGACCAGGCCGAGAAGCCTTGTTTCCTGGATCCCTTCGAGAGAACAACCCAGTGTTCTTGTGTGAGGGGATTGCAGCATACCAAAGGGCACACAGTCTGCAGCTCCAGCCTAGAGGAACAGAACCCGCATGCTTCCAGAAGGACGCTCTGCAGCAGCACGGAATGTCACAGAATCGGCCAATTCAACAGGTCAGAGACTGAAAGCCATCGCGACACATCTGCAGCCAGGAGAATTGCTTGATCGCTCTTTGGAGGACTGCTGAATGCGTACAGGATTGGTGACAGGGCTTTGCCCAGGAATCTTATTGCCTTTCATAAAACACCACACCTAAATACTGTGCACAGACACCTGTTATCCAGATCACATAGAAGAGTGCTTTATCACAGCACCAGCTATTTTACATTCCTTCTCATTACCCTGTTACATTAAGGGACCCTTGTCCACAGAGCTCCTACATGCCGGTGAAGAGAACAAACGCAAAGCTTTGCTACTAGAACATTATTGTTGTTGCTCTTAAAGGGGACACGCCACTGGTGTTTGTATTACTTCATTGTGTGTGTATTGGAAGTACTATGGGCCGGCCTGGGGTTCCCCTTTAGCCATAGTATTCTACATCAATCAATAGCTTGTTTGTGGAGTCCATTTATTCTGTGTATGTTGTTATTATTATTTTATTGTTGCATAGTGTTATTGACTGTTTTGAGAACTGTTTCAACCAAGTCCTGGCTACTTATACAGGACTTGGCTGACTAATATTACTTTAAACTTTTCTCTGGTCCAAGTAGACTTGAGAGAGCAGAACTGAGTTTGTATGTTATTACTGGGTTATTCCATTAATCACATTGCTAGGTGTGCCAGAGGGGCTGGGACAGTTCTTTGGTTTTGAGAGGCAGATTAACGGACTGAACAAACAAAAGCAGCTCCTTCGGGGGTTTCGCTATACATGTATAAAAGGTAAACATAGTCATTTATTGAAAATAGTTAAAAACCAAGTGAAAACATCAATGGTATTTACCCAAACTGCTGTGTGAACATACCCACCCCCTACTCCAGGTAGGGAGCCTCTAAAGTATTAACATTGGCAAATATGCAACATAATCAACAAAGTCACTGTAACGACACCCCAAGTATGAAAGGGGTTAAAGTCGTTTAGGACATTCCATACCCAAACACAAAGGCAGCTACCGAACACTTCAATCAGCCGAACATGAAACCCATACAAATAATTCTCCCCCAAAATACGAGACAAGATGCTCTGTCTTCAGGTTCAAGCAGGAATGAATCTTTATTCAAACACATGTTATACAGATCCCACTTCGAAACTTTTCCCCCACCCTTGGAAAGCAGGGCGGGTTAAACTGTCCAATAACAATGGACACACAGGCCAGGTGTGCTTAACTTCTCATCAGTAAACAGTCTTAACAGGGGGGCTGCTGGAGGAATCCCCCCTCCCTCTTTCCTCACAGCAAGACCATAATAGTTGAGGCAGACAGCCACAATAGACAATAGAATACAGTCACACCCCAACCATCACAGCAAAGAGTCCACAACAGGATGAGACAGCACACATCACACACACATATACAGCACCGAGTCCGACCAGCACAGATCATAGTGGGGTTCTCATTCACCCTGTGCCCCTATTAGTGACTCCCGTCACATAGGGTGGCCACGTGTCCCGGATTGCCCGGGATTGTCCCTTATTTTAGATTTTTGTCCCGTGTCCCAGGTACCTTCATTCCGGGACAATACAGTGTCCCGGAATGAAAAAGAACCCACACCGCCGGCTGGCACCAGTCCGACTCCGAGTCCGCCACCCTTATAATCATTATACAGTACACTGTTTAACACAGTAACACACACATCATATGCGCAGCTTAACTGGTTGCTAGGCTAGGGCCGCCCGCCCCGCGTCGAGCAACCAGTGACGTCAGCTGGCACCGTCCGTCACGTGGGAGTCAGTGCAGTGGGCACCCGCACTCTACACGCTACGGCTGAGCAGCGCGCCTCCGAAAGAGAGAGCAGCCGCCAGCCTGCCACACTTACTAGCCTGTGCCCAGCCCCAGTCAGTGGAGCCTGCCAGTCCCGGACCCGAGGCCGCCGAGCCGACTACTCCAGCAGCAGCATATTGCCAGCAGCGCAACCCGGGCCGACTCCGAGCTGCCCGACTTCGTCTTCTCCAACTGTCTCCACAGTTCAACTTCTCTCCTGACTGAGCCGCCTCGTCCGAGTCCTCCCCCGGCTCCCTCCCACCCACGAGGTCCGCCCGCCAGACAAACTTCAGGTTAGTGTAACTTACACTACTTTGTTACAGTGAGCAATGCACACTCCCTCTCAGTTCTGCTGCTGTCCCCCCAATCCCACTCAGATCTGCTGCTGTCCCCCAATCCCCCTCCGTTCTGCTGCTGCCCCCCCAATCCCCCCCAGATCTGCTGCTGTCCGCCACACTCCCCCCTCAGTTCTGCTGCTGTCCCCCCCAATCCCCTCAGATCTGCTGCTGTCCCCCCAATCCCCCTCAGATCTGCTGTCCCCCCCAATCCCCCTCAGATCTGCTGCTGTCCGCCACACTCCCCCCTCAGATCTGCTGCTGCCCCCCCAATCCCCCTTAGATCTGCTGCTGTCCCCCCCAATCTCCCTCAGATCTGCTGCTGTCCACCACACTCCCCCCTCAGTTCTGCTGCTGTCCCCCCCAATCCCCCTCAGATCTGCTGCTGTCCCCCACTCCCCCTCAGTTCTGCTGCTGTCCCCCCCAATCCCCCTCAGATCTGCTGCTGTCCCCCCCAATCCCCATCAGATCTGCTACTGTCCCCCCCAATCCCCCTCAGATCTGCTGCGGTCCCCCCCAATCCCCCTCAGATCTGCTGCTGTCTGCCCCAATTCCCCTCAGATCTGCTGCTGTCCCCCCCAATCCCCCTCAGATCTGCTGCTGTCCCCCCAATCCCCCTCAGATCTGCTGCTGTCCCCCCCAATCCCCCTCAGATCTGCTGCTGTCCCCCCCAATCCCCCTCAGATCTGCTGCGGTCCCCCCCAATCCCCCTCAGATCTGCTGCTGTCTGCCACACTCCTACCTCAGTTCTGCTGCTGTCCCCCCCAATCCCCCTCAGATCTTCTGCTGTCCCCCCCAATCCCCCTCAGATCTGCTGCTGTCCCCCCCCAATCCCCCTCATATCTGCTGCTGTCCCCCCCAATCCCCCTCAGATCTGCTGCGGTCCCCCCCAATCCCCCTCAGATCTGCTGCTGTCCGCCACACTCCCCCCTCAGTTCTGCTGCTGTCCCCCCAATCCCCCTCAGATCTGCTGCTGTCCCCCACTCCCCCTCAGTTCTGCTGCTGCGTTGTCACTAAGTGACTTAGTTAAGGCAGGTGCACATTGCATACCACCTGTCTAAACTGGTTACCACTGTTTGCTTTTTTTCCCCAAAAATTGGCAAAAAAAAAAAAAGTATCAAAAACCATCCTTTTTGGGCGGGCGCACGCGCGGGGGGGGGGGGGGGGGGCATGGGGGGGTGTGTCCCTGAATGGCAGTTAGGAAATGTGGTCACCCTACCGTCACATGGCTCCCTCCTTGTGGAACACTCCGACAGACCCGGCTTGATCCTTCTCGGGTCAACTTGGGGATGTCCGGAACTAGGAGGCCGGAGTGACGTCTGTTTGCCGGGACAACCCAACAGCATTGCCATTTTGCTTACCGGGTCGGTAGCGGATGGTGAAATTATAAGGTTGCAGGGCTAAGCTCCACCGCAGCAACCTGCCATTGTCTCCTGAGACCCGGTTCAGCCAGACCAATGGGTTGTGGTCGGTGACTAATGAAAATTCCTGTCCGTACAAACAAGGGTTCAACTTTTTAAGGGCCCAGACCAGGGCCAAGCACTCCTTCTCCACTGCTGCATAGCTCACTTCCCGGGGTAATAGCTTTCTGCTCAGGTATGCGACAGGGTGTTCTCTTCCATCCTGCCCGATTTGGCTCAGCACAGCCCCCATTCCAAACATGGAAGCCTCTGTGTGGACAAGGAAACGTTTGTTAGGCACTGGGGCAGCCAAGACAGGGGCATTTACAAGTGCTTACAAGTGCTTGCTTGAGGGCTAGAAATGCGGCTTCACAAACTGGAGACCACAGGACCTGCCTAGGTAAATTCTTTTTCGTCAGATCAGTCAGGGGCTTGGCGATAGCACTATAATCAGGGACAAAACGCTGGTAGTACCCTGCAGTCCCCAAGAAGGCCAATACCTGGGTCTTAGTACGGGGTGTGGGCCAGTTAGCTACTGCCTCTACCTTGGCTGGCTCTGGTCTCTGGTTCCCACACCCTACTCGGTGTCCCAGGTACTGCACCTCCGCCATACCTGATTAACTTACTTCTTTTTATTGAAAAAAAACTTCATATATAAAATGCCAACATCTGACCAGGCATTATAATTACACTTTATACACATTTATACACAAGGCCAAAACATCAGTGAGCAATAATACACTAGTTTTTATTTATACCCCCATTTCCCTTACCTTTCCCCCCCTTCCCCCCCAATTCACATCTCTCTACACCCCCTCCCACCCAACACCCCATACCCCTCGTCCTCCCACACACACCCACCATCCATCCCTCCCACTACCACCAACATCCTACCTAACTTCCATTCTGGCCTCATCCACATTCAACCATAGCTTCCATATTTTTTCAAATTTCTTATAATTACCCCTCACCTCCGCCGCCCTACCTAGATGGCACTTGTCTGGTTTTAAGGTCAGGCCTGCAGCCCGAATCTTGTCCAGGACCACCCCTACGTGAACCAGGTGCTCCTCCCAAGACCCACTGTAGATCGCAATGTTATCCAGGTATGCACATGCAAAATCCTGAAAGCCATCGAGGAGCATATCCACCATATGTTGGAAGGTAGCCGGGGCATTTTTCATCCCGAATGGCATGACCTTAGACTGGTACAGGCCAAACGGGGTAACAAATACTGACTTGGGGATAGCATCCTCGGCCAGGGGAATCTGCCAATAGCCCTTACACAGGTCTATTGTAGTTAAATAACGTCCCCTGGCTATACGATCTAGCAGTTCGTCTACCCTGGGCATCGGGTAGGCGTCAGTAGTGGTCTTCTCATTGAGTCGCCTGTAGTCAATGCAGAACCGGGTAGTTCCGTCTTTCTTAGGCACCAGGACTACAGGCGAGGCCCAAGGGCTGTCAGAGGGCTCAATGACTCCTAACTGAATCATCTCCTGTATCTCCTTCCGCATTCCTTCTCGGAACGCTTCAGGGATACGGTAGGGGGGCTGTCGAGGGCTGCTTGTCCAGGGGTCTCTACCATATGCCCAGCCAGGGTCATGTAGCCTGTTCCTTCTTTGTGGGGCTTAACCGGTCCCCTAGCTGTACAAGGCTAATGAGGTCAGTCTGGGGGTCTCTCTCTAGTAAGTCAGGGAGGGGTAAGCTTTCGGAGTCGTCCGCAGCAGGGGCACTGTCAGGGACTAACCCGCAGGAGAACTAACATCATTGGCCAGCAGAATCTTGTATCAACGAACACAAATTCTCCAGCTCTAATGCACATGCGCACGCGTGCACGAGCGGGGGTGAGAGCTGTTAGGACAGTGTACTCTTCAGTGTGCACGCGAAGGCCAAAGCGTGCGCTAATGCAAACACGTGTGCGCCAAAGCACACACACCACGTGAGAGACTCCAGGCGCCAAGCATACTATTTAAAGCATGTTGCAGCAGTCACCAACTGCTGCATGATCTTCAGCTTCCTGTGTATTCCTGAGTTCCTGTTCCTGATGTCTTGGATTACCTGCTAACGACCCTGCTTGTCTTGACCTATCTGATCTGCACTTACCCCGGCTCAACCCTTGGCTCGTTCCTGTTACTCCGCTCTGATCTGCTGCACTGTGTATGACCCCTGGCTTGTTTTATGGACTTTGCTACTGTTTGCTTCCTGTGTATGAACCCCGGCCTGGCTCCTGACACTGCTTCTGGTATTTCCTGCTGTACGATCTCATCTAGTACTTCCGAGGTACCCCTGCCTAGCAGTCTACCCTGCTTGTCAGCTGCCCACCAGTGGACTTCTCTGCTTCTTCCCAGCTTGCAGCAGCCAGCAACCCCTGCCGCTTTGAGTATAGCTCCCCCTGTACCACCTCCAGGGGGCGCTCTGCACTTAGTCGCAAGGGAAGCCCTCCCAGCATTTCAGCCTCCGATCAGGTACGTGATAGTATCATGCAGCCAGTAACGTCAGAGGCTGACGGAGGTGCTTCCCCGCTCAAGACTCTGTGCCAGCAAGCCGCTACGCTGACCCAAGCAGTGACGAGTCTACAAGGACATTATTCCCAGTTTCAGATTCACCTTCAGAACCAAGCAATGTCTCCTATGATGGTTCCACCCCCTGAACCAAGGGTACCTACTCCTGAACGCTTCTCTGGTGACTGAGGGAAGTTCCGAGCATTCAAGGAGACCTGTTTACTTTACCTGGCCCTCCAACCAAGAACTTTTTCCATAGAAACTGTTAAAGTGGGATTTGTTATTTCCCTGCTGTCCAATGAACCCCAGTCCTGGGCTCATCGGTTACTGGAGCAAAAGGATCCTGCTATTAATTCAGTGAACTTGTTTTTTGAAGCTATGTCCAGATTATATGATGATCCACAACGTATGGCTACTGCTGAGGCCGCCCTTCATGCCTTGCGGCAAGGGCAGCGCCCTGTAGAGGATTATATCATGGACTTTCGCACCTGGGCTGCCGACACAGGGTGGAATGAGGCCGCTCTCAGATTCAAATCCTGGCTCGGCTTATCTGAACTTGTCAAAGACGAACTTGCACGAGTAGAGTCCCCAACCACTTTAGAAGGACTCATCCAGCTAGTCGTCCAACTTGATAGGCGCCTGTAGGAGCGACAGTCTGAATGACGTGCACGATCCTTCCGGCCTTCTTGGATGTCGCCCACAGTTCCAGCCGTTCCTGCACCTGCCACTCCGGTCACGTCCAACAAAGGGCCTATGCAAATTGTCGCAGTTCGCTCTGCTCTGACCCCTAACGAGAAACTTAATCTAACACTATGTTTCTATTGCGGAGAACCCGGACATATCCATCTCAACTGCCCAATAAGGCCCAGTAGATTTCCTTTCCGCAACTCTACTAGCCTCCAAGTCCCGAAACCTTCTCCAACTCATCTTGTTCTCCATATCGCATTACAGTTGGCAAGAGGAGAGGTCAGACTTCCAGCAATAATCGACTCCGGGGCTTGCAGTTGCTTTTTGGACATTTCCCTGGCTAAAGACTTTCAGATTCCACTTCGGAAGAAGGAACATAAACTTAAAATTCACTTGGCCGACGGTTCGACACCACAGTTGGGCCTGTTACTCAAGAGACTTTGCCTATTCTCACTATGATTGACCCAGGCCATCAAGAATTTCTTTGTTTTGATGTTCTTTGTTCTCCAATGTTCCCTGTAATTTTGGGACTCCTTGGCTACGAGCACACAACCCTCAGATAGACTGGAACACAGGGAATATCGCTTTAAAGTCAACTTATTGCCACCAGCATTGTATCATACCTGAACCTGTAGCACCTTCCAGTTGCCTTACCGTCCAGCCAGTTTCCAATTCTAGCCAAGACGTCCCTCCAGTTTACCATGGCTTCTTAGATGTCTTCAATAAGAAAAAAGCCGACACTTTGCCACCTCATCGTTCTTACGATTGTCCAATCAAGTTGTTGCCTGGTGCAGAGATCCCCTTTGGTCGAATATTTCCGCTTTCAGAGACTGAGCTTGAGACTCTACGTCAATATATTGACGAGAACTTAGAAAAAGGATTCATCCGCCTGTCATCATCCCCAGCTGGTGCCGGAATATTCTTCGTGGAGAAGAAAGACCATACCCTCAGGCCTTGTGTGGACTACAGGGAACTTAACAAAATCACGGTCAAGAATCGTTATCCTCTCCCCCTGGTTCCCGAGCTTTTTCAGAGATTCCGTTCTGCCCAAGTCTTTACTAAGTTGGACTTATGAGGCGCCTACAACCTTGTGCGCATCAGAAAGGGGGATGGGTGGAAGACCGCTTTCAGAACTCGTTTTGGGCATTTTGAATACAGTGTTATGCCTTTTGGACTATGTAATGCCCCAGCGAACTTTCAACATTTTGTGAACAACATCTTCCAGATTCCTGGATCATTTTCTGATCGTATATTTGGATGACATCCTCATCTTCTCTGACACTCTGGAGTTACATAGAACCCACGTCCGGAAGGTACTATCTACATTGAGAGAACACAGGCTCTATGCAAAAGCAGAAAAGTGTCAATTTGAACAGGCATCCGTACAGTTCCTGGGCTTAATTATTTCTACATCTGGGTAGCTATGGACCCACAGAAAGTATCCGCTATTCTGGAGTGGTCAGCCCCTACCAACAAAAAAGGTATCCAAAGATTTGTGGGGTTTGCTGGCTTTTATCGGAGATTTATTTAATAAAGATTTTTCTGGTATTATTGCCCCCATTACCCAGCTCACTCGCCAGCATACCCGTTTCCAGTGGTCCCAGGAAGCCCAAGAAGCTTTTGATAAACTAAAGGCTCTATTCACCTCGGCCCCCATTCTGCAACATCCAGATCCAGCCCTGTCCTACGTTTTGGAGGTCTATGCATCGTAAGTCGCCATAGGGGCTATCCTGTCACAACGCCAAGGCCCTAAAGCTTTACTATATCCTGTAGCCTTTTTCTCCCGAAAACTAAGCCAACCGGAAAGGAATTATGATGTGGGGGATCGGGAATTACTGGCAATTAGGGATGAGCTTCGTGTTCGAGTCGAACCCATGTTCGACTCGAACATCGGCTGTTCGACCGTCCGTCGAATTGCGAACGATATGGGCCGTTCGCGCCAAATTCGTGTGGCGCGTCACGGCCCATAATTCACTGCGGCATCGCAGTGCATTGCTGGCTGATGATTGGCCAAGCATGCACTATGACCCGCATGCTTGGCCAATCACAGCGCCGTCAGTAGAGAGAGCTGTAATTGGCCAAAGCCAGGGTGGCTTTGGCCAATTATGGCTCAGGGGATTTAGTACACGCCCCACACTATATAAGGCCGCCTGCACGGCGGCCCTGTGTAGTGTGTGTTCCGGTGTGCTGAGAGATAGAGAGAGAGAGAGACAGTGTCATTTGATTTGAGTTAGATAGATTAGGCAGAACAGTCAGTCAGTTAGCTGCACTTACAGTGTATTGTGTATATATATGCATCCCAGGTGTTGCATATATATATATACACTGTATTCAGTTTAGCTAGATCCGTTCCTGTTATCTTCTATCTAGACTATTTACATTTAGTGCAGTGCGTCCTGCTCACAGTGTTCAGCTAGATCCGTTCCTGTTATCTTCTAGACTATTTACATTTAGTGCAGTGCGTCCTGCTCACAGTGTTCAGCTAGATCCGTTCCTGCTATTTACATTTAGTGCAGTGCGTCCTGCTCACAGTGTTCAGCTAGATCCGTTCCTGCTATTTACATTTAGTGCAGTGTGTCCTGCTCACAGTGTTCAGCTAGATCCGTTCCTGCTATTTACATTTAGTGCAGTGCGTCCTGCTCACAGTGTTCAGCTAGATCCGTTCCTGCTATTTACATTTAGTGCAGTGCGTCCTGCTCACAGTGTTCAGCTAGATCCGTTCCTGTTATTTACATTTAGTGCAGTGCGTCCTGCTCACAGTGTTCAGCTAGATCCGTTCCTGCTATTTACATTTAGTGCAGTGCGTCCTGCTCACAGTGTTCAGCTAGATCCGTTCCTGCTATTTACATTTAGTGCAGTGCGTCCTGCTCACAGTGTTCAGCTAGATAGGTTCCTGTTATTTACATTTAGTGCAGTGCGTCCTGCTCACAGTGTTCAGCTAGATCCGTTCCTGTTATCTTCTAGACTATTTACATTTAGTGCAGTGCGTCCTGCTCACAGTGTTCAGCTAGATAGGTTCCTGTTATTTACATTTAGTGCAGTGCGTCCTGCTCACAGTGTTCAGCTAGATCCGTTCCTGCTATTTACATTTAGTGCAGTGCGTCCTGCTCACAGTGTTCAGCTAGATCCGTTCCTGCTATTTACATTTAGTGCAGTGCGTCCTGCTCACAGTGTTCAGCTAGATCCGTTCCTGCTATTTACATTTAGTGCAGTGCGTCCTGCTCACAGTGTTCAGCTAGATCCGTTCCTGTTATCTTCTAGACTATTTACATTTAGTGCAGTGCGTCCTGCTCACAGTGTTCAGCTAGATCCGTTCCTGTTATCTTCTAGACTATTTACATTTAGTGCAGTGCGTCCTGCTCACAGTGTTCAGCTAGATCCGTTCCTGTTATCTTCTAGACTATTTACATTTAGTGCAGTGCGTCCTGCTCACAGTGTTCAGCTAGATCCGTTCCTGTTATCTTCCTACTGACAGGCAGGCTTGTCTGGTTACAGTATATAAAGCTACCTGAAGAAAATTACAGGTGTTCTATTTGATCCTATTAGTACCACGGTCAGGCAGCTAGACTATTTACATTTAGTGCAGTGCGTCCTGCTCACAGTGTTCAGCTAGATCCGTTCCTGTTATCTTCCTACTGACAGGCAGGCTTGTCTGGTTACAGTATATAAAGCTACCTGAAGAAAATTACAGGTGTTCTATTTGATCCTATTAGTACCACGGTCAGGCAGCTAGACTATTTACATTTAGTACAGTGCGTCCTGCTCACAGTGTTCAGCTAGATCCGTTCCTGTTATCTTCCTACTGACAGGCAGGCTTGTCTGGTTACAGTATATAAAGCTACCTGAAGAAAATTACAGGTGTTCTATTTGATCCTATTAGTACCACGGTCAGGCAGCTAAACTATTTACATTTAGTACAGTGCGTCCTGCTCACAGTGTTCAGCTAGATCCGTTCCTGTTATCTTCCTACTGACAGGCAGGCTTGTCTGGTTACAGTATATAAAGCTACCTGAAGAAAATTACAGGTGTTCTATTTGATCCTATTAGTACCACGGTCAGGCAGCTAGACTATTTACATTTAGTACAGTGCATCCTGCTCACAGTGTTCAGCTAGATCCGTTACTGTTATCTTCCTACTGACAGGCAGGCTTGTCTGGTTACAGTATATAAAGCTACCTGAAGAAAATTACAGGTGTTCTATTTGATCCTATTAGTACCACGGTCAGGCAGCTAAACTATTTACATTTAGTACAGTGCGTCCTGCTCACAGTGTTCAGCTAGATCCGTTCCTGTTATCTTCCTACTGACAGGCAGGCTTGTCTGGTTACAGTATATAAAGCTACCTGAAGAAAATTACAGGTGTTCTATCCCAGCTTAGTGCAGCTACAGGCCATTAGTATGTCTGGAAGGCCAAGAAGGAGAGGCAGACAGTCACAAGCCAATAAGAGAGGGCAAGCAGGCTCTGTGTCTAGTGCTGGTCGTGGAAACGGTGCATCCTCATCAGCACGTGGCCATGGGACACGCTTGGCCTTTTTTTCGGCAGCTGGCCGTGTTGAGCCGCAACATGCGGAAGACTTGGTCGAGTGGATGACCAAGCCGTCCTCATCCTCCTCATCCTCTCTCACCCATGCCCAGGGTGCTTTGTCTGGCAAAGCAGCGGCCTCTTCCCTCAGCTCAATGTCATCAGTGACTCCTTCCCTAGCTCCACCATGTCCTCCTGAGGATTCCCTCGAACTGTTTGACCACAGTGTTGGGTACATGCTCCAGGAGGATGCCCAGCGTTTGGAAGGCTCTGATGATGATACTGAGCTCGATGAAGGCAGTAACATGAGCACGGACAGAGGGGGTGCCCAAGAAGGACAGCAATCTGGCAGTCATGCTCCCCCTGCTGCAGCATACTGCCAGGTTTGCTCCAGTGATGAGGAGGGAGGGGATGATGAGGTCACTGACTCAACGTGGGTGCCTGATAGGAGAGAGGAGGAGGAGGAGGAGGAGGAGGCGGCACATCACCAACGAGGCAGGATGCCCTCCAGGGGCCAGCCTAAGGGCAGCACATTGACTGCATCACACCCCAAAGCTCCACATGTGCAGGGCGCTGCAGTCTCTGCGCGTTATTCAAAAAGTTCTTTGGTGTGGGCCTTTTTTGAGACGAGTGCATCAGATCGCACCGCTGCTATTTGCAACATATGTCTCAAGCGTATCTCGCGTGGCCAAAACATCTCCCGCTTGGGTACCACATGCTTGACCAGACATATGTTGACCTGCCATGCAGTTCGTTGGCAAGCGTATCTAAAAGACCCACACCAAAGAACAAAGAGGATCTCTCCTTGCTCCTCATCAGCTGAGATTTCCAACCCCACTAGACCTTCAGTCCTCTCTGAGACCTGCAGTGAGAGGAATGAAGGTGTAGAATTAGGTGTGTCACAGCCAAGTACTTGTGGGCAATCTGCTTTTGGTACACCGACGTCAGATTGTACCAGGCAAATTTCCCTGCCCCAGCTGCTGCGCCGCCAAAAGAAGTTTGCTCCCAGCCATCCACATGCCCAGCGGTTGAATGCTAGCTTGGCAAAATTGCTAGCACTTCAACTGCTGCCTTTTCAGTTGGTAGACTCTGCCCCCTTCCGTGAGTTTGTGGAATGTGCGGTTCCTCAGTGGCAGGTACCCAAACGCCACTTTTTCTCACGGAAGGCGATTCCGGCTCTCTACCGGCATGTGGAAGGCAATGTCCATGCCTCGCTGGACAGGGCGGTCAGCGGTAAGGTGCATATTACCGCTGACTCATGGTCCAGCAGGCATGGACAGGGACGTTACCTAAGTTTCACGGCGCATTGGGTGACTCTGCTGGCAGCTGGGAAGGATGCAGGACAAGGTGCAGTAGTGTTGGAGGTTGTTCCGCCACCACGCCTCCAAAATGCTGATTGTGACACACCTCTCTCCTCCACCCCCTCCTCTTCTTCTTCCTCCATGGCCTCTTCCTCGGAACCAGCGGTGCTCCGTAGGCGTTCAAGGGGCTACGCAAGTATGCAGGCCAAAAGATGCCATGCGGTGCTTGAGCTGGTGTGCTTGGGGGACAGGAGCCACACTGGGGCAGAGGTTCTGTCAGCTCTGCAGGGGCAGGTTCAGAGGTGGTTGACGCCACGCCAACTTAAGGCAGGAATGGTGGTTTGCGACAATGGCACCAACCTCCTCTCTGCCCTCCGACAGGGACAAATGACCCATGTGCCCTGTTTGGCTCACGTCCTTAACTTGGTGGTGCAGCGGTTCTTGGGCAGGTACCCGGGCTTACAGGATGTCCTGAGGCAGGCCAGGAAAGTCTGTGTGCATTTCCGCCGGTCATATAATGCCAGTGCTCGGCTGACGGACCTCCAAAAGGAGTTTAACCTGCCCAAGAACCGCCTAATCTGTGACATGCCCACCAGGTGGAACTCAACGTTGGCCATGCTGCAGCGGCTGCACACGCAGCAGAGGGCCATCAATGAGTACCTGTGCGACTATGGCACCAGGACAGGGTCAGGGGAGCTTGGTTTTTTTTCCCCACGCCAGTGGGCCATGATCAGGGATGCATGCACTGTCCTGTCACCATTCGAGGAGGCCACGAGGATGGTGAGCACTGACAGTGCATGCATCAGTGACACTGTCCCCCTTGTCCACCTGTTGGAGCACACGCTGCGTGGAATAATGGACAGGGCACTTGAGGCAGAACAGAGGCAGGAAGAGGAGGACTTCCTTAGTTCTCAAGGCCCCCTTTATCCAGACAGTGTTCCTGCGTGCCCGCCGATCACACAGGAAGAGGAGGAGGAGGAGGAGGAGGAAGATTGTGTCAGTATGGAGGTGGAGCCTGGCACTCAGCATCAGCAGCAGTCTTTAAGGGATCAGTCCCAAGGAACACATGGACTTGTACGTGGCTGGGAGGAGGTGGCTGCGGACGTTGTTGTCCTTAGTGACCCAGAGGACTCCGGACCGAATGCCTCAGCAAACCTACGCTGCATGGCCTCCCTGATCCTGCAAAGCCTGCGTAAGGATCCTCGTATTCGTGGTATCAAGGAGAAGGACCAATACTGGCTGGCAACCCTCCTTGATCCACGTTACAAGGGTAAGGTTGCGGACCTTATCTTGCCATCGCAGAGGGAGCAGAGGATGAAACATCTTCGGGAGGCCTTGCAGAAAGGTCTGTGCAACGCGTTCCCAGAGACTGGGAGGTTACAAACTCCTGTTTCTGGACAACGTGTTGCTGAGGCTTCGGTCAGTCAAAGAAGGAGCGGTGGAGAAGGTGGCCGTCTGACCGATGCGTTCAGACAATTTTTTGGTCCGCAGCCCCAAGGTATGATCGGTTCCAGCAACCATCGCCAGCGTCTGTTTTACATGGTGCAGGAATACCTAGGGGCAAGATCAGACTTGGACACCTTTCCCACCGAAAATCCTCTGGGTTACTGGGTCTTGAGGATGGATCACTGGCCAGAGCTTGCACAGTATGCAATTGAGCTACTGGCCTGTCCTGCATCCAGCGTTCTTTCGGAACGCACATTCAGTGCTGCTGGAGGCGTGGTAACCGATCACAGGGTGCGTCTGTCCACCGACTCGGTCGATCGGCTGACCTTCATAAAAATGAATCAGTCTTGGATCACCACCAGCTACCAAGCACCTTATGCTGATGTAACCGAATAATTTTTTTTGAAATCTCAGATCCCTTCAAAGACTGCCTATGCTGATGCTGAGTGACTATCCCTGAGTAATTATCCTCTTCCTCCTCAATCATCACGCTGATAGCTTGTAAGAACATTTTTGGTTCTGGGCGCCACCACCAGTGCCTAAGGCACAATTTTTCAGCCCCTGTTTAACAGGGGCGTGTAATTACAATTTTTGATGTAATACTTTGCAGCAGGGCTCGTTCCTGCATTCCAACTAGAGTGTCTGTGAGGGGTTGCAGTGTTGTGGCACCAGCACCAGTGCCTAAGGCCCAATTTTTCTGCCCCTGTCTAACAGGGGCGTGTAATTACAATTTTTGATGCAATACTTTGCAGCAGGGCTCGTTCCTGCGTTCCAACTAGAGTGTCTGTGAGGGGTTGCAGTGTTGTGGCACCAGCACCAGTGCCTAAGGCCCAATTTTTCTGCCCCTGTCTAACAGGGGCGTGTAATTACAATTTTTGATGCAATACTTTGCAGCAGGGCTCGTTCCTGCGTTCCAACTAGAGTGTCTGTGAGGGGTTGCAGTGTTGTGGCACCAGCACCAGTGCCTAAGGCCCAATTTTTCTGCCCCTGTCTAACAGGGTCGTGTAATTACAAGTTTTGAAGCAATACTTTGCAGCAGGGCTCGTTCCTGCGTTCCAACTAGAGTGTCTGTGAGGGGTTGCAGTGTTGTGGCACCAGCACCAGTGCCTAAGGCCTAATTTTTCAGCTCCTGTTCAACAGGGGCATGTAATTACAATTCTTGATCTAATATTTCACAGCAGGGCCCTGTGAGGGCTTACAGTGTTGTGGCCACAGCAACACCTAAGGCCCAAATTTCTGCTGAGTATATAGGGCAGGACCCTACTTTCAAACATCTAACTTACAAACGACTCCTACTTGCAAACGGAAGGAGACAACAGGAAGTGAGATTAAATCTACCCCTAGGAAGGGAAATTCTCTCCTGTAAGAGTTAATATGGGAAAACAATTTCTCCTTTCCACTGATGCTTTCCAATCCTTGTTCCACAAAAAACCCCAAATTTTCAAAAAACATTTTTCATTGGGACAAAAAAGTGAGGTGAAATCTTCTGAAGAGGAGGAAAGACAGCAAAACAAATGTCACAGGGGTGATAACCCTTCCCTATGTTTTCCAAAAAGCTTAGAAAAGATTTTTTGGCTGGAGCTAAACACGTTAAAAATGTTCAAAATTACAAACAGATTCTACTTAACAACAAACCTACAGTCCCTGTCTTGTTTGCACCGCCTGTATACTGCTGTTCAGAGTATATAGGGCCTGGTGGCCCCACACCTTTCCTTATTTTAATTTGGGTGCGGGGTTCCCCTTAATATCCATACAAGACCCAAAGGGCCTGGTAATGGACTGGGGGGTACCCATGCCGTTTGTCTCACTGATTTTCATCCATATTGCCATGACCCGACATGACATTAAACCCGCAAGCAGTTTTAAATGAGATTTTTTCCTTTAAAAATGACATTTGGTGCAGGGACTGTTCTAAACATGGGAAACACGCGTCACTTTACAGGCATACTATAGACACCCCCCAGGTACGATATTTAAAGGAATATTTCCCTTTTTTTTTTTTACTTTAAGCATCATTAAAATCACTGCTCCCGAAAAAACGGCCGTTTTTAAAAGTTTTTTTTGCATTGATACATGTCCCCTGGGGTAGGACCCGGGTCCCCAAACCCTTTTTAGGACAATACCATGCAAATTAGCCTTTAAAATGAGCACTTTTGATTTCGAACGTTAGAGTCCCATAGACGTCAATGGGGTTCTAATGTTCGTGCGAACTTTCGGTCCGTTCGCGGGTTCTGGTGCGAACCGAACCGGGGGGTGTTCGGCTCATCCCTACTGGCAATAAAAGCTGCTCTCGAAGAATGGCGATACCTACTTGAAGGCGCAGCTCATCCCATCATGATATTCACCGACCATAAAAACCTCGAATATCTCAGATCCGCCAAACGACTAAGACCACAGCAAGCCAGATGGGCCTTGTTCTTTTCGAGGTTTAACTTTCACCTTACTTACCATCCGGGGTCCAAGAATGGGAAAGCGGATGCCCTTTCACGCATGTTTCCAGAGACTGTGGCCCCTAGTACCATCTTGTCCCCTCAGAATTTACTTTTAGTTCAACCTGATCTAAGATCAACCCTTGAACAAACCTCTGCTGAATGCCTAGAATCCGAAAGATCTGCATTCAGAAGGCAGGAAGGACTCCTGTGGCACTGGGACAAGATCTTCGTTCCCATGGGAGCCAGGCTTCAGGTCCTCAAGACCTTTCACGAACACCAACTTGCCGGCCATTTCGGGATTCATAAGACTACTGAGCTGATTCAGCGATCCTACTGGTGGCCTAACCTGAGGCAAGATTGTAAGGATTTCATAGGCTCCTGCACAACCTGTGCCAGAAGTAAGGGAAGCTGCACCCAAGCCTGGGGTTTGCTAAGACCACTACCTATCCCGGACCGCCCCTGGAAAATGTTGTCCATGGATTTTATTGTGGAGCTGCCCCCATCCGAAGGCTTTACCACTATCCTGGTGGTGGTCGATCGTTTATCAAAGATGGCCCACTTCCTGCCTCTACTAGGCACACCTTCTGCCATTGATACAGCACATGTCTTTATTAAAGAGATCGTAAGATTGCACGGCTTGCCAGACAGTATTGTATCCGACAGAGGAGTACAATTTTTTTTTTTAACAGAAGATTTTATTAAACAAATCAGCATTACAAAACAAAAGAAATTCAGTATAGCCATTGTGGTGATAACAATGATATTAAGATCTATCTTCAGACGATTGTTTATCAAATGTTCCAGATATGTACATCTCAGGAATTTCACTTAACAGTATTCCTACGGCATAACAGTCCTATAAACCCTTAAACAATTTGAAGTAGGTAGCCAATATTTAATCAAACCTAATGGGGGTGGCAAGGGGGGGGGGAAGGAGGGGGGGGGGAGAGGAGAGGAGGGGGGGAGACGAAGGGGGGATGGACATAAGAAGAATAGACCTGGAATGTAGGATATCCTCTACTATATTTCACATCTTAGTTATGGGGTAGGGGGTTATGGATTTCCAGAGGCGTCCACCCAGGAGGACCAAATTTTATCGAACTTCCCCGGGCATTGTCTACTTTCATACGTCAGTCTATATAAGGGGAGCACTCTATCCACCGACCCTCTCCACGAGGCAAGGGTAGGAGGCTCTTCCAATTTCCATCTCAACAGAATTTCTCGCCTAGCGTAGTACAATGTAAAGGTTAGACACAGTTTACTATACCTATCACCCTCAACATCCTCCAGATGACTAAGCAACATTATCTGGGGATCCACCGGTAGGTTTGAGCCTGTAACTTCACTCAGTGTGGAGGCAACTGCCGACCAAAAGGGTCGGATTTTGGGACAAGACCAGACCATGTGCCAGAACGTGCCCACCTCCTGCCTGCATCTCTGACAGTTGGGATCTCTGTCATGGTAAATGCGTGCCAGTCTGTGCGGGGTGAAATATGCTCTGTGTAGGAACTTAAATTGTATGAACCTGTCTTTTGCAACGATCATAGAGGGAATGTAGGAAATTAAACACTCCTTCCATTCCTCCTCGTCCAAAGAGGGAATATCAGCCTTCCACTCTCCCCAGATTTTAGTTAATTTGGCGTCATACTCAACTGTGAGGTATAGATATAGAGTTGAGAGGGGCTTCTCCATCACACTGGAAGTCAGGAGCCGTTCAACAGAATCCGGCTCCAGGACGAGGGGGGCTGAGAACTGAGCTTCAAAGGCATGTTTCAACTGCCAGTATCTGAATTGGAAGGAGAGTGGAATTCCGAAGGATTGCCTCAGGGCTTGGAAAGTCATGAGCCTACCATCCTTAACCACATGTTTTAGTGTGAGGATTCCCTTCTTTGCCCAGAGAGAGGGGTCCGGTATACTATAAAAGTGGGGGAGCATAGGGTTACCCCATAGGGGCATGTGAGGTGAAATGTGGTTGGGCCTCCGGTATATTTTCCTGGCTTCTTGCCAGACCCTCACAGTGGTTCGCATCAGAGTCGTCATGGATGAATTGGCCCTGAGACCGCGAAACGGGAGATTGCTCAGGGCAGCAAAGGAGCCCAGAATAGCCGCCTCTAGAGTGACCGCCGGATTCTGTGTGGGCTGGGAAAACCACCACCGGATCGTGACCAGAACAGCTGCCCAGTAGTAGATTTGAAAATTCGGCAGCGCCAGACCTCCCCCCGAAAGCGGGAGATATAGGATCTGCTTGGCCACTCTGGGTGGTCTCCCGGCCCAGACGAATTGTATCAGCAGACCCTCCAGCCTGCGGAAGAAGGTCCTAGGGATGTGTATGGGTGTGTTACGGAAAAAGTAGAGAAACTTGGGGAGGTAAATCATTTTTAGTAAGTTGACTCTGCCAACAGGGGTCAGTGGAAGGGAACGCCAAGCAGCACACCTGGCCGTAAGTTGCGTCATGAGTGATCTGAGATTGTTGTCCGTGTAGTCCTGGACCTTAGCGCTGATTTTAATCCCCAGATATTTGAATTCTTCTACCCATTTGAGCTGCGGGTGTGGTACCTTAGGGGTCGAGGGGTGGAGCGGGAAGAGGACCGACTTGTCCCAATTAATACGAATCCCCGAATAGCAACCAAATTGGTTAATTAGATCCAGGGCAGTCTGCAATGAGGACGAGGCGTCCGCTAAATAGAGCAGAGCATCGTCCGCGTACAGCGATATCTTTTCCTCAATTGGACCTACATGTAGTCCCCTCACCCCAGGGTGAGCCCTCAGCAAGACAGCCAGAGGCTCCATCGCCAAAGCAAATAGGCCCGGGGAGAGGGGGCATCCCTGCCGCGTGCCGCAAAACAGTTGGAACTTTCCCGATAGGCATCCGTTGGTACGTATTCTAGCTAAGGGGGCATGATATAACATGCGGAGCCATTTCATAAAGCCTGGGCCAAACCCGAATCGCGACAGCACCTCCCATAGGTAGCCCCACTCGACGGAGTCGAAAGCCTTCTCCGCGTCGAGTGAGGCCACCACTCCACTGGTCACCCCATCCGCCCTGTCCACATGTGTGTGGAGGCGTCTGATGTTAATATCTGTTCCCTTCCCGGGCATGAAGCCTGTTTGATCCCCGTGGATGAGGGCAGTAATGACCAGGTTAAGCCTGTTAGCCAATACCTTTGCCAGTACCTTTGCGTCGACATTCAGAAGGGATATAGGGCGATAGGAGGCGCATAACGAGGGATCTTTCCCCGGCTTGGGGATCACAACTATGATCGCTTCGCTCATTGTGTCTGGGAGTTTTTCGAGATGCGACGATGCAGAGAAAAGGCACTGAAGTTTATCAACTAGTTCTGTAGCATATTGTTTATAGAACTCCACAGGGATGCCGTCAGGCCCCGGTGTTTTCCCAGTCTGCATCGATTTAAGCGCTCGGAGTATCTCCAAGGACGTGATTGGTGCGTCAAGCTTGTCACGATACGTTGCTGTAAGGGTTGGAACATCAATGTCATCTAGATATGCCACCAAATCCTCCCTTCTGTAGTCTGCCCTGGATCTGTAGAGAGATTCATAAAATTGCGCAAAACAGCCATTAATCCCGTCCGGTGTATGGATCGGCTGTCCCGAGGAGTCCTTTATGTGTGAAATGCTCATCCCTCCCTCCTGTTCCCTGGAAAGCCAGGCCAACAAACGGCCTGACCTCTCCCCCTGCTCAAAAATCCGTTGGGATTGAGCCAGCATTTTCTTCTGGGTGAGAGAGGTACGGAGACGAATCACCTCCCTCGTCAGAAATTGTAGTTGCGAGTAGTGCGCAGGGTCCCGGGTGCGAACAAAAAGAGCCTCCGCAGTACTCGCCTCTCCCTCGGCCCTAACCAAGTCTGCCCTACGCTCCCGACGGACTCTGGCAATGATGGTCTGGTAATGTCCCCTTGTCGTTGCCTTGAATGCATCCCATACAACTGTGGGATCAGCTGAACCCACATTTACGGCCTAGAAGTTAAGCAGTTCCGTTCTAAATTGGGAGTCTACTGCTGTATCTGTAATCCAAAATCTGGAGAGCCTCCATATTCTTTCTACTGTGCCCAGGGAAAGGTCTAAGGACAACAACAAGGGTGCGTGGTCAGAGATTCCCCTAGGGAGTATTTGTATGTCCGTGACCCGTGGGAGGACCGAGCTCCCTGCGAAGACCAAGTCTATGCGAGAAAATGTTCTGTGGGAGGCCGAGTGGCATGTGTATGCCCTGGTCAGGGGGTGACGCCACCTCCAGACATCCGTCAAGCCATAGGTGTCCGCCCACTCTGCCAACCCAGGACAATGGTGTCCCGCAGGAATTAGCCTGTCGACGTCCGGGTCAGGGACCAGATTGAAGTCACCCAATATAACATTATTATCAGAGGCAAATTCAGCCATCTTGCCGGTGATCTGATTGAGCACCAGCAAGGAAGCCGGAGGAGGCAAATATAAGCCCACAATAGTCCATGTTAAGGAGTGTATCTTAGCATGAATAATAACGTACCGACCGTCAGGGTCCAGGGCCAAGTCCAGGAGCCGAAAAGGAAGTGATTTCAATACCAGAATAGTAACACCCCTAGAAAAGGTGGAATGTGTAGAGTGGTAGTGGTGGCCCACCCAAGGTTTTTTAAGGGCCATAATCCTACGCCCCGTTAGGTGTGTCTCTTGGAGCACACATATGTGTGGGTTGTAGGTTTTAATGAATTGGAACACCAGGGAACGCTTGACTGGGGAGTTCATTCCCCTGGTGTTCCAGGAGATGATGTTAAGGGAGGACATGTCTACAAGGGATAATCAGAGTGTTAGGGGTAATGCTAGTCACGGCTCCCGAGCTGGGCCCCAGGACCCGAAACGGACACACCTGGAAAAAGTGCAATGCTGAGAAGTCAAACATTATAATACAAATTTCAAATAAAAACAAAAACAAACCGAAAAAAAACGATAAAGGATACCAGTATCTGAAGTAAATGCAATTTGCCCCATTAGGGGAACTTTCCCCACCCCCCAACCCACCCAACCCCCTAAAACTGAGGCGGGTTTCAATCCCAAACTTTTTCAGCTCGCCGGCTGCAACAGGGGGTCCGTGGAAGAGGCGAGCCCGCCCCCCCCCGACACATCACACGGGGGGGAGGAAGCAGCAGTTCAAGCGGGTTTCCACACATGAGATCTCCGCTTGTGATACAGCAGGCTGTGAGGGCCGGAGAGTCAAACGGAGGAAGTTAGGTCATATTGCGGCCTCACCGTGTAGTCGATCCATGTTTAGGAGGATACCTAAAGCAAGAGTTCCAGCATTGTTCATGGAAAGAAACAAGTGTAAAGGAACTATGTGTTCAAACAGTCTCCTGACCAAGTTCTTTGGCAGGGGTATTAACTTGAAATTTCCCTGATAGGGGTAGTGAGTCTCCCTCCTCAATTCCGCACTCTAAGTAACTTGAGATGGGCCCAGGCCGTGCAACAAACTGCATCGTCATTGTGTTAATTGTGTGGTAGCTCGGACCTGGGCTGAAGCCATGGAGGGTAAGCAATAAGGAGAATCATACGACACATACCAGGTAGATCCTCAACGAATCTGTGGTAGGGAGTCCAACCAGGCTGAGGCCTCTCTCGGCGTAGTAAAAAAACGAGTTGTCTCGCCATCCTGAACCCTGAGGCGAGCAGGAAAGAGCACACTGTAGCGAATGTTGCGTGATAGCAACGCTGCTTTGACTTGGTCAAAAGATTTTCTGAGTTTCTGTGTCTCTATCGAATAGTCCGGGAAGATCATCAGCTTTGTATTTTGGAATCTGAGGTCCCCAACATTTCTGGAAGCGCTGAGAACTTCATCTCTGTCTCTGAAGTTGAGGAGACGGAGTATGAAGGTGCGGGGGGGGGGGATCCAGGGGGTCCCGGCTTAGGTGGGATACGGTGCGCCCTCTCCACTGTGTAATATGGGGACCAGCGGGCCTCAGGTAGCAGGTCACGCAGCAGAGCCTCTATGAAGGAGGTGGGATTAGTCCCCTCTACCCCCTCCGGTAGACCAACAATACGGAGATTATTACGTCGATTCCTGTTCTCTGCGTCCTCGGCTCGGTATTCAAGGGCTTTTACTTTGGTTTGAAGCGTACGGAGTGATGCCCCATGGTCTGCAATGGTATCCTCAGTGGTACTCAGTCTCTGCTCCGTCTCGGTAACTCGCAATCTGATTTTATCTATATCTTGACGGATGAGACCCATATCCAGCTGGACAGCTTCAATTTTGGATGTTAACGTGGATTGGCAAGTGGCGATAGCCGCCATGACATCCGCCAGCCAGGGGGGCCGAGAGTCATCCGGTTCCATAGTGGTGATCTGTGAGGCTTTGTGGGTGCTGCGGGCATTAAAGACCTCTGGAGAGGGGCAGGCGGGCGACCGAGGGGAGTCTAACTGTGGTGGGAAAGTCAGCTTCTTGCCCCCTTTACTGTGCTTTGCACTGGAGTTCCTGCGTCTCATTCAGGAGCCAGGGGGCCCAAAGCCGGGCAGTCATCAGCAACTGGCTATGGGAACCTGTCTGCAGGGTCAGGGGTAGTCAAGCAGTAAATGTGGTGCAGTACATGTGTCCCCCTTAACAGGTTTTGCTCACCTGCAGGTATGAGATGCAGAAGCTGTCCACTTCAGGCCCCCAGAGATGGATCAGGGTATGCAGCCAGCCAGGGATCCCCAGGATCTGGAGGACAGGGGGAGGGAAAGGTCACACGCTGGTTGTCTCCCCGGACAGGGAGATATCCCCACTCAGCACAGGGCCCCCTCCTCTAGGCTGGTGGGATCGGATTCAGCCCGTCAGTGCTGCGGCTCCGGAGCTTCAGGAGAGGCCGCGGTTGTGGCCTAGTCACGCAGGGGAGGAAGGGGAGGCCAGGGCCACAGTGCGGCCTATGAGCAGTCCAGGGTCTCCTCACCTGCCCCCATCCAGCATCCACAGCATCCCGCTAGGTCGGACAATGGGACCGATCACGCCAGGGGACTCACGGTTCGCCACGCGGCCCGTTAGGATAGGCCACGGCTGCGGCCTAGTCGTCCACGGCAGGCCGGGAGCGCGCGGCGGCGCCAATCTCGGCCCGGGAAGGGAAATCCTCCTCTCTCCTCACTCTCCAGGGAGTACCAGTGTCCCCCCCGAGCAGCTGGGATTAAAACTGGGATTTTTTACAGGCGATGGATCCGGATTATAGAAGCGGCTGAGCGGAGCTCTCTGGAAAAACCGCCGCTCACGGCGCCATCTTGGCCACGCCCCAGAGGAGTACAATTTACTTCAAGGTTCTGGAGGGCTCTCTGTAAAGCTTTGAACATTGAAATCTGTTTGTCTTCTGCCTATCACCCACAGAGTAATGGCCAGACGGAGAGGACAAATCAGACGCTAGAGCATTACCTGTTTTTCTACCTTCTCTCAAAATAACTGCGTAATCTTGCTGCCATGTGCCGAATTTGCCTATAATAATTCGGTACACGCCTCCAACAATCAGTCTCCATTCTGGGCGAACTATGGATTCCACCCATCCTTCTTGCCTCATGTCACTCCAGAAGCAGCGGTACCTGCTGTACAGGACAGATTAACTTTCATTAAAGAAAATTTACAGGTTCTTCAAGAAAACATGAAAAAATCACAGGAAGACTATAAAAAGCATTATGACAGGAAGAGGAAAGGTAATCCAGTTCTGAAAGTAGGGGACAAAGTTTGGCTCTCCACATTGAATCTCAAATTGTCATGCCCCTCCCGGAAGCTGGGCCCAAAATTCATCGGTCCCTTTGCGATTAAGAGAGAGATTAATCCTGTGGCATTTGAATTGTCTCTGCCAAGCTCCTACAAGATTCACCCATTCTTCCACGTGTCGCTGCTCAAGCCAATCAGTGCTGGCCCCTTCTCTGGAAGAGAAGATCCTCCTCCACCTCCAATCACAGTGGGTGAAGAAACGGAGTTCGAGGTGGAAGCCATCCTGGATTGTCGGAAGAGAGGTAGACAAATTCAATATTTAGTGAAGTGGAAGGGTTACCCATCTTGGGAACCCGCAAGTAATGTTCATGCCCCTAGACTGCTACGTGAATTCTTCAGAAGAAGAAGCAAGCCCGCCTGGGCATCCGGAGGCTGCCCCTTGGGGGGGCACTGTCAGGGACTAACCCGCAGGAGAACTAACATCTATGGCCAGCAGAATCTTGTATCAACGAACACAAATTCTCCAGCGCTAATGCGCATGCGTGCACGAGCGTGGGCGAGAGCTGTTAGGATAGTGTGCTCTTCAGTGTGCACGCTAATGCAAACACGTGCGCGCCAAAGCACACACACCACGTGAGAGACTCCAGGCGCCAAGCATACTATTTACCATTTACAGACCGGCCACTGTATATATACGTCATTACTTTAAAGATGGATATCTCGGTAACGGCAGCAGCTGCTGCCACAACTGAGGTATCCATCTTTAGGGCCGGCGGTTCTGTACACGATAATGGTGGTTTCTGTGGCGGGTTCGCCACAAGATCACCGTTATCAGCAGCGGGAGAGGTGCCACCCCCCTCCCGCCGCTCTCCCGCACCCTCCGCCGCTTACCGGAGCCGTTGGTAGCGGCGGAGGCGATCGGGTCCTTTCACTTCCTCAGTATGGAGACGAGTGAGGCTAAGATGGCGCCCACCCGTCTCCATACCATAGGACGGCTGAAGCGACGTCATTATGTCAGCTCCGCCCACTTAAAGGCACATTTTTTTGTGTCATTTTTTTTAAACAACTTTTTTTTTGCATTAACCACTTGAGCCCCGGACCATTATGCTGCCTAAGGACCAGAGGTCTTTTTCCAATTTGGCACTGCGTCGCTTTAACTGCTAATTGCGCGGTCATGCAATGCTGTACCCAAACGAAATTTGCGTCCTTTTCTTCCCACAAATAGAGCTTTCTTTTGATGGTATTTGATCACCTCTGCGGTTTTTATTTTTTGCGCTATAAATGGAAAAAGACTGAAAATTTTGAAAAAAAATGATATTTTCTACTTTTTGTTATAAAAAAAATCCAATAAACTCAATTTTAGTCATACATTTAGGCCAAAATGTATTCGGCCACATGTTTTTGGGAAAAAAAATGTCAATAAGCGTATATTTATTGGTTTGCGCAAAAGTTATAGCGTCTACAAACTAGGGTACATTTTCTGTAATTTACACAGCTTTTAGTTTATGACTGCCTATGTCATTTCTTGAGGTGCTAAAATGGCAGGGCAGTACAAAACCCCCCCAAATGACCCCATTTTGGAAAGTAGACACCCCAAGGAAATTGCTGAGAGGCATGTTGAACCCATTGAATATTTATTTTTTTTGTCCCAAGTGATTGAATAATGACAAAAAAAAAAATATTTACAAAAAGTTGTCACTAAATGATATATTGCTCACACAGGCCATGGGCCTATGTGGAATTGCACCCCAAAATACATTCTGCTGCTTCTCCTGAATATGGGGATACCACATGTGTGGGACTTTTTGGGAGCCTAGCCGCGTACGGGGCCCCGAAATCCAATCACCGCCTTCAGGATTTCTAAGGGCGTAAATTTATGATTTCACTCTTTACTGCCTATCACAGTTTCGGAGGCCATGGAATGCCCAGGTGGCACAAAACCCCCCCAAATGACCCCATTTTGGAAAGTAGACACCCCAAGCTATTTCTAGAGAGGCATATTGAGTCCATGGAATATTTTATATTTTGACACAAGTTGCGGGAAAGTGACACATTTTTTTTTTTTTTTTTTTGCACAAAGTTATCACTAAATGATATATTGCTCACACAGGCCATGGGCATATGTGGAATTGCACCCCAAAATACATTTAGCTACTTCTCCTGAGTACGGGGATACCACATGTGTGGGACTTTTTGGGAGCCTAGCCGTGTACGGGACCCCGAAAACCAATCACCGCCTTCAGGATTTCTAAGGGTGAAAATTTTTGATTTCACTCTTCACTGCCTATCACAGTTTCGGAGGCCATGGAATGCCCAGGTGGCACAAAACCCCCCCAAATGACCCCATTTTGGAAAGTAGACACCCCAAGCTATTTGCTGAGAGGCATGGTGAGTATTTTGCAGCTCTCATTTGTTTTTGAAAATGAAGAAAGACAAGAAAAAACTTTTTTTTTTTTCTTTTTTCAATTTTCAAAACTTTGTGACAAAAAGTGAGGTCTGCAAAATACTCACTATACCTCTCATCAAATAGCTTGGGGTGTCTACTTTCCAAAATGGGGTCATTTGGGGGGGGTTTGTGCCACCTGGGCATTCCATGGTCTCCGAAACTGTGATAAGCAGTCAAGAGAGAAATCAAAAATTCACGCCCTTAGAAAGCCTGAAGGCGGTGCTTGGTTTTCGGGGTTCCGTACGCGGCTAGGCTCCCAAAAAGTCTCACACATGTGGTATCCCCGTACTCAGGAGAAGCAGCAGAATGTATTTTGGGGTGTAATTTCACATATTCCCATGGCATGTTTGAGCAATATATCATTTAGTGACAATTTTGTGCAAAAAAAAAAAAAAATTGTCTCTTTCCCGCAACTTGTGTCGCAATATAAAATATTCCATGGACTCGACATGCCTCTCAGCAAATAGCTTGGGGTGTCTACTTTCCAAAATGGGGTCATTTGGGGGGGTTTTGAACTGTCCTGGCATTTTATGCACAACATTTAGAAGCTTATGTCACACATCACCCACTCTTCTAACCACTTGAAGACAAAGCCCTTTCTGACACTTATTGTTTACATGAAAAAGTTTTTTTTTTTTGCAAGAAAATTACTTTGAACCCCCAAACATTATATATTTTTTTAAAGCAAATGCCCTACAGATTAAAATGGTGGGTGTTTCATTTTTTTTTTTTTCACACAGTATTTGTGCAGCGATTTTTCAAACGCATTTTTTGGGGAAAAAACACACTTTTTTACATTTTAATGCACTAAAACACACTATATTGCCCAAATGTTTGATGAAATAAAAAAGATGATCTTAGGCCGAGTACATGGATACCAAACATGACATGCTTTACAATTGCGCACAAACGTGCAGTGGCAACAAAATAAATAAATTTTTAAAAGCCTTTAAAAGCCTTTACAGGTTACCACTTTAGATTTACAGAGGAGGTCTACTGCAAAAATTACTGCCCTCGATCTAACCTTCGCGGTGATACCTCACATGCATGGTGCAATTGCTGTTTACGTTTGACGACAGACCGCCGCTTGCGTTCGCCTTAGTGCGAGAGCAGGGGGCGACAGGGGTGCTTTTTTTTTTTTTTTCTTTATTATTTTTTTGCTTTTTTATCTTATTTTTAAACTGTTCCTTTCATTTTTATTTTTTTTTAATCATTTTTATTGTTATCTCGGGGAATGTAAATATCCCCTATGATAGCAATAGGTAGTGACAGGTACTCTTTTTTGAAAAAATTGGGGTCTATTAGACCCTAGATCTCTCCTCTGCCCTCAAAGCATCTGACCACACCAAGATCGGTGTAATAAAATGCTTCCCCAATTTCCCAATGGCGCTATTTACATCCAGCGAAATCTAAGTCATAAAATGCTCGTAGCTTCCGGTTTCTTAGGCCATAGAGATGTTTGGAGCCACTCTGGTCTCTGATCAGCTCTATGGTCAGCTGGCTGAATCACCGGCTGCATTTTCAGGTTCCCTGTTGAGACAGGAGAGCCAGAGAAAAACACGGAAGACGGTGGGGGGGGGGCATTCCCTCCCACGGCTTGTAAAAGCAGTCTAGAGGCTAATTAGCCGCTAGGATTGCTTTTACATGAAAGCCGACCGCTGGCTGAAAAGAATGATATCAAGATGATACCTAAACCTGCAGGCATCATTCTGGTATAACCACTCAAAGTTGTGAATGGCGTACCTGAAGACAAAAAAATGGTTAACAATAAAGCACAGTAAATGGTAAAGTATAAAAAATTGCATACCTGAAAAGCAAACATGATAAAACATAATAACAATAAAACATTGCAGAATAGAATACAGTAAAAAAGAGCAGAACAATAGAGAGAATAGAGAGAGAGAGAACAATAAAACGACAACTATTTTTTTTTATTTTATATATATATATATTTTTTTTTTTTACACTTTTTTTGTAACTAACTTTTATAACTGTAACCGGTTCCAGGTTCGGGTCTCTCAAAATGCGATGGCATCTTGGGAGACCCTGTGAAAGTGTGCCTAGTCTGTGCAATGCTGTACCCTACGCTAATACTCAACTAGTGCATGGTAGCGTTCAAAACATTCACCAATGCAAAGACCAGGATTGTCAGGACAGGAGGGACAATAATAGCGGGTGTCACGCCTATATCCGCGCTAGCTGCAGACACAATATCTTTTTTGGGGGCGTTCGCTGGGTAGGGGTACTCGGGAGGACATAAAGAAAATGCCTCTCATGCAGCCGACTGCATTTGGTTGGGGATGTGAATGGGGGAAGTACGGGCGCTGCAGAAGCGGTGGGTTCCCAATTAGGATTGGCGAATGCAGTAGGAAGGGCACTATGGGCACTGTGTTTGTCTTTTTGGGGGCAGCGGGACACTACTTGTGCTTGCCACCTCACCAGCTTGAACTGCACTTATGGGACTCGCCACGTCACCAAGTGTTACTGCAGTGCTGGTTTGACTACGACCGGGGTGTACTAGGCCGCTGGCGCTTGCCAGTTCACCAAAACGCTACCAAAAAATCTGTTGGCGATCGCAGGGATCAGGCCTGACTCTGCGAACGCTGCAGTTATGCGTTTTAGTCTTTTGTAAGTGACAGTGATCGATCGATACTGCACTTGGGTGGGCTGGGCCGGGCGGAGGGGCAAAACGCAGGTGCTAGCAGGTATCTGGGCTGATCCCGCTAACACTGCGTTTGTGAGAACCCTAAACTGCTGGGGATGCTAGTATAGATCTGATCGGATCAGATATTGATCCGTTCAGATACTATACCACTAAGGGTGGTGTACAGTGCGTGCGTGGGTGTTAGCGGTACTGGCGCTAACCTGACGCTGCCTGGGGCTGGTGCTTGCCAGTTCACCAAAATACTACCAAAAAAACTGTTAGCGATCGCAGGGATCAGGCCTGACTCTGCAAACACTGCAGTTATGCATTTAGTGTTTTGTAAGTGTCAGTGATCGATCGATACTGCACTTGGGTGGGCTGGGCCGGGCGGAGGGGCAAAACGCAGGTGCTAGCAGGTATCTGGGCTGATTCCGCTAACACTGCGTTTTTGGGAACCCTAAACTGCTGGGGACACTAGTATAGATCTGATCGGATCAGATATTGATCCGTTCAGATACTATACCACTAAGGGAGGCGTATGCTGCGTGCGTGGGTGTTAGCGGTACTGGCGCTAACCTGACCCTGCCTGGGGCTGGTGCTTGCCAGTTCACCAAAATACTACCAAAAAAACTGTTAGCGATCGCAGGGATCAGGCCTGACTCTGCGAACGCTGCAGTTATGCGTTTAGTGTTTTGTAAGTGACAGTGATCGATCGATACTGCACTTGGGTGGGCTGGGCTGGGCCGGGCGGTGGGGCAAAACGCAGGTGCTAGCAGGTATCTGGGCTGATTCCGCTAACACTGCGTTTTTGGGAACCCTAAACTGCTGGGGACGCTAGTATAGATCTGATCGGATCAGATATTGATGCGTTCAGATACTATACCACTAAGGGAGGTGTATGCTGCGTGCGTGGGTGTTAGCGGTACTGGCGCTAATCTGACGCTGCCTGGGGCGACGCATATCACCGCCGGGCGATCAGGGGGCTAAACCTTTATTCGGTAATAAACGGCGGGTGCCCTGACACTATAAAAAATAAACTAACTAACCAGCGTCACCCGTAACGGTTATACGGTGATCAGTGGTGAAAGGGTTAACTAGGGGGCAATCAAGGGGTTAAAACATTTATTCGGTAGTATATGGGGGTCCCTGACGCTATAAAACGCTGACGGCGAACCTAAATATTTATGTCCCTAACTAGCGTCACCAGCGACACTAATACAGCGATCAGAAAAATGATCGCTTAGTGACACTGGTGACGGGGGGTGATCAAGGGGTTAAAACTTTATTAGGGGGGGTTAGGGGGGTACCCTAGACCTAAAGGGGGGTAACAGTAACTGTCCCAACACTGTAAACTGTCACAAACTGACACCAATGCAGTAATCAGAAAAAAAAAAAAAACTGCTGGTGTCAGTTTGTGACAGGGGGGGGGGGGGTGATTGGGGGGGATCGGGGGGCGATCGGGGGGGGGGGGGGTCGGGGTGTTTTGTGTGCCTGGCATGTTCTACTGTGTGTGTGTGTGTTGTGCACTCACATTGATGTCTTCTCTCCTCGGGCCGGAACGGAAATTACCGAGCCGAGGAGAGATGACATCATTTCCTTTGCTGCTGTTTAGCATACAGCAGCAAAGGAATGATTCGATTGGCCGGCGGCGATCGCGAGGGGGGGGCCACGAACGGATGGTCTCCCCCTCACCACCGATCGCTGCTGGACAAACGACGACCGCCTCGGGCACCGGGGGGGGGGTCCGATCGGACCCCCCACCCGCGGAAGGCAAATCACGTACCATGTACGTGATTTTGCCTGTCCGTGCCACTTTGCCGACGTACATCGGCGTGAGGCGGTCGTCAAGTGGTTAAAGTCTAAATATGAGATCTGAGGACTTTTTGACCCCAGATCTCATATTTAAGAGGACCTGTCATGCTTTTTTCTATTGCAAGGGATGTTTACATTCCTTATAATAGGAATAAAAGTGATCCATTTTTATTTTTTTTTAAAAACAGTGAAAAAATAAATAAAAGGGGGCGTGGCTTGGCGCACGATGAGGAAGGCAGCAGACTAGTGGAGCTCCGCTAAGCCCTCGGCTCCTATAGCACCTACGACACCGACGATAGCAGCGAAGATGAGCAGACTAACACGCCACAACTCCAGCAACCACCCCCGCCGCTCGGCCACTCTGTCCGGCTCGAGAAACATCCCGGACATCTTTAAAACTCAGCCCCGGAGAAGCAAGGCCCAGTCCAAGATGGCGCAGCCTCGTGGAGAAGAGGAGTTCAGTGAGGACTCACAGTACGCTGACGAGGATGAGGTAGGAGACACCCTGACTCCGGAGCTACCTCTCACACTTACTGCCATGCGGAAAATTGCTGCAGACATTAAAGGCACACTATTCTCCGCCATAACAGAACTTAAAGCAGATGTGTTATCACTATCAGGGAAAATGGAGGGGGTTGAGATGGCGGGTCAAAGGAGAGACAAGGCGATTACACGCCTAGACAAAATCGCTAACTCCCACACAGCGCGACTCATAGAAATGAATCGTCAGCTGGAAGATCTTGACAACAGGGGGAGAAGGCACAACATTCGGGTGCGAGGGGTCCCCGAATCGGTTGAACCTGGCAATATCACCTCCGCCCTGCAATATGTGTTCAATGAACTACTAGAGCGCCAAACAGATACTCCTATTGACTTTGGCAGAGCACATAGAGCCTTGAGAGCAGACCGGCGGACACTGCGCCTCCACGGGACATAATATGTTGTTTACCCAACTTTAAACTGAAAGAGGACATCATGGCCAAAGCCAGGCGTAATGAACATATCACTTTCAATGATACAGAAATCTCCATTTATCAGGACTTATCCCCAATTACTCTTAATAACAGAAGAGCTCTACGCCCTCTGCTGGAGGTGCTGCGCAAACAAGGCATTCCCTACAGATGGAAGTTTCCTTTTGCTCTAAATGCTACCTTCCAAGGCAAACAAATGTTCCTACGCACACCCATGGAACTCCCAGATTTCTGTAGGGACCTACAGATACCACCCATGGATTTACCGGAATGGTACGGAGAATTCTGCACACCCCCAACTATACAAGAGGCACATCCTTCACCCCAATCAACACCGGTCAAACCACCCTACAAGAAGGGGAAGTTCCAGAAGCATAACACACCAGGCCCCAGCTCTACTAAAAAACATGCTAACGTGGCAAGGGCTCTACTGCCTGAATCTGACCCGGAATGAAGAAGGAAATTATAAGAAATGTCGGTCCCTGATTGTTAGACAGTGTGCTTCAAGATCTACAATCAAGGTTTTTTCACCGTTGTTCGTGAATTGGGGAAGGTCCCGCCCTTGCCTTTCCCTTTTCTGTTTCTCCCTGTTTCTGTTTTACAGGCCTTGCATTTTTGATTTTTTTTTTTCGTTAAAGGTTCCTTTTGGATAAGTGAGAGTGCCAGCAGCAACAACCTATTCGGTCACAATCTGTCCTGAAGGCAGGTAAAAGTATTGATTGTGATTTAAAAAGCAAAACTAGGTGAAACTGTCCCTATAGCCAGATCGTGAGCAGAGACTAAACATTCAATAGTACTTTATTTACTCTAGCTCATAGCCGGCTGACATACTTGAAAACGGGATGTGACCTTCCATCCACGGTTCTGCCAAGGACTTCTAGGTCATTAATGGAACTGTGACATAGATGACAGGGGAGGATTCCCATAAACTGCTGGTCGATGCAATATAGGCGTTTTTCATATTTTTATGCCTGAAGCATATCTATTGGACTGAAGGTGTTCTCAGTTAAGGATTAACATCTCTTAAAGATGTCGGTTGTCGTTTTTCAAGTTAAGATTTGTCTTTAGAAATATTATAGGAGTTCGAGGGAGGAGGAGTTATCTAAATTGAGTGACATACTCTTACTGAATTCTAAAGCAGTCTACGACAATATCTGCAGATACTACTCGGGACGTACCCTCCACCTCCCCCGCAGTGGGAGCCAACGGCGGGCATATTGGTGACGCCCTATCCAGGTGGGGTCTCACCGGTGTGCATGCTCAGGCCCCAATCTGAACACACCACTCTAGGGGTTTACTTAGAGGTTAATTAACACTAAAACTGATCCCACTCTACTTCTGTTGAGAGTGAGATCCAATATCTTCTTTCACCCTCTCTCCTTTTCTTTTTCTTCTTCCTAGCTTTTCTTTTTTCCTTCCTAATTGTTTTCTACAAGTCATACGATTTTGATTGAGAAGACTTTTCTTTTATTTATTTATTTTATTTATTTTTCTTATATGTGACTGAACAGCTTTAGCTTATTGTGCCATTTAAGTTAACTTCTGCTACCATGGTCTACTCCACAATGGGCAAAAGCCCTACAGTAATATCGCATAACGTAAGAGGGCTTAATACTCCACAAAAACGCACACAATTGATGAGGCTCCTGGGGAAGAAGAGACCGGCCTTTGTTTTTTTCCAGGAGACCCATTTCAAAGCAAATGCCATACCTAAACTAACTGACAGGTACTTTACTAAGGCCTATTACGCAGCAAACACAGATTCCAAAACGAAAGGCGTCTCCATTTTAATTGGGAAAAACGCAGGTTTTGAACTATCTCAACAATTAGCGGACCCTGGGGGCCGGTTCCTTCTTCTTAAGGGATCAATTGGGAAGAGACCAGTCACGCTAGCTAATGTATATTTTCCGAACACAGCTCACGTTACTTTTTGCCAAAAACTGATAGACGTGCTCACGGAGTTTGCCTCTGGATGTATAATACTGGGAGGGGATTTCAATGTTCCACTGGAACCTCTCCAAGATACCTCTAATGGTAAATCCTCCCTAACGTACCGTGCTCTCAAAAAGATTAGAGTTTTACTCAATAAACTAAATCTAAAAGACACGTGGCGCATAGCACACCCCCATGACAGAGACTTTACCTATTTTTCCCCACTACATAACAAGTACTCCCGTATAGACTTTATGTTTATAACACAAAGAGATCTGAGTTTACTGCAGGAAGCACATATAGGAACACGGACAATATCAGACCACGCTCCAACATCCATAACTTTGCTACTCCATACTGCACCTAAAAGCCAAGGCGGTTGGAGACTAAACTCAACTCTGCTTACAGACCCTGTAACCTTAGAACCAGTGACGGAGGCCATAAAAACATATTTTAAAGAAAATTCAACAGAAGAGGTACCACATATCATGATCTGGGAGGCACATAAATGTGTATTAAGAGGCAAACTCATTAGTCTAGCCTCAATTAAAAAAAAAACAAAGCAAAAGAATTAAAAGCTGCACTAGACAAAGTACAAAAATTGGAAACCCAGCATAAAAGATCATTGACAGTGAGCACGGCCAATGAGCTTTTAATAGCACGAAAGGAGGTCCAAGAAAAATTAGAGTTACAGGCCAAACGAATATTATTTTTTCGAAGAGGCTTTTTCTATGAACATGGTAATAAAAGTGGCAAGTTCTTGGCAAGGGCCCTGAGAGATATACGATCTACCACTACTATCACGAGTATAAAGAATTAGGAAGATAAACTGTTGCATGACACAGATAGGATCGCGGCAGAGTTCCATGAGTTCTATTCAAAGCTATACAACCTCCCAGCTTCACACAGACCTGAGGCAGGAGGGTTCGAGAAAACAGATTATAGCACAATACCTAACCCAAAGTGGTATCCCAAACATTACTGAGCTAGATGCTCTGGAAATAGACAAGCCAATAGAGCAAGTGGAGCTCATGCAAGCGATCAAATCTTTAAAAACGGGGAAAAGTCCAGGCCCAGACGGCTACACAGCTATTTATTATAAGACCTTTGCTCACCTTCTGACAAAGCCCTTATTACAGGCTTTAAACTCTCTCTCATCAACTCAAAACTTGCCACCCTCATTCAATACAGCACACATAACAGTCATCCCCAAACCTGGCAAGGACCCCAATCTCTGTTCGAGCTACAGACCAATTTCGTTACTCAACTTAGACATGAAACTATTATCCAAGATTATAGCTACTAGAATTAGTAGCATATTGCAGGATATTGTGGGACCTGAACAAGCCGGGTTCATGCAAGGAAGGGAGACTCGTGATAATGTGATAACTGCTCTAAATCTCATCCATTCACTTAGAAAGACTAAATCAGAGGGCCTTCTCCTGTCTACGGACGCGGAGGAGGCCTTCGATAGAGTGGAATGGGACTACATGTTTGCAGTCTGCGAACATGTGGGTCTCAAGACAAATATACTACAATGGATTTCGGCGCTGTATCAAAATCCGATGGCAAGGATAAAAATTAATGGATCACTATCAGAACCAGTAAAAATCCATAATGGCACGAGGCAGGGATGCCCCCTGTCTCCAATTTTATTTATTCTAACCCTAGAACCCTATATACGTACGATAAAAGGAAACGCATCTATCAAAGGCTTGAATATGGGTAAGACTTGCCATAAAATTACGGCATATGCAGACGACCTGTTGTTTGTTATCACACAACCACACACGTCGCTCCCCAACCTGATAAAAGAACTCCGTTTATTTAGATACATATCCAACTTTAAAATTAACTACGAAAAATCTGAAGCCCTTAATATCTCTTTAACGCCACAACAATTAGCAGCTACCAAATCAAACTGCCCCTTCAAATGGGTAAATTCTAAAATAAAATATCTGGGGATATGGCTCACTCCTGATTTAAAAGACATTTATACTCAAAATTTCCTCCCATTTCTAAATACTCTGCAACAGGATCTCCAACAATGGAATTCTAAGCCATTCTCATGGTTTGGGAGAGCGGCGGCAATAAAAATGACGGTCCTTCCCAGAGCTCTATACCTGTTCCACACGCTCCCCATCTTAATACCTAAACAGTTCTTCTTCTCATTACAGGCAACTCTTAGAGATTTCATCTGGGCAGGGAAGAAACCGCGTATTAGTATGCAAACGTTGATGAGGACGAAAGCTGAGGGAGGTATTAATTTACCACACTTTAAGCTCTACTACTATGCGACGCATTTGACCCGCATTTTGGACTGGAATTGTCACGCCCGTTCCAAGGCGTGGGTCAACCTAGAAAGCCTTAACACAGAGACACCACTAAGGTTTCTGCCATGGGTGAACAAAGAAGCGCGTACAACTGAAGTAGGAGAACACCCCACGATAGGGCCAACTTTAAAGATCTTTCAGATAGTCTCACAGCTTTACAACCTTGCGTCCTCCCCAGGCCCTCTAACCCCACTGATTAAGAATAGAGAGTTTGCACTAGGACACACGACAAAGTCTTTCCCTCATAAGGATGACAAAACACCACTGACAGTAGCACATTGCCTTGAAAATGGCAGACTAAAAACTTTTACCAAACTACAGACGGAATTACAGGCCAAACACTTTACCCACTGGCAATATAGACAACTACATGACTATATTCTCTGCCCCGCGAACAAGGAAAAATTCTTGAGAGAACAAACAAGCTTCGAAAAAGTTTGCTTAGCAGGAGAACAAGTACACAAAGCTACCTCTTTAATCTACAGCTGGCTACGGCCTAGTCAGGACAACCATCAGAGTAAACATAAACTAGAATGGGAGACTGCGCTGCAAAAATCTTTCACTGACACACAATGGAACAATGCTTGTATTCTGGCTCACAAATGCTCAATTAGCACCAGTAACCAAGAAACGTCATACAAAATCTTGACAAATTGGTACTTCACACCGGCCAGGCTGCATTCATGGTTCCCGGAGATATCCGAGAACTGTTGGAGATGTGGCTCTGCAAAGGGTGACATGCTGCACATATGGTGGTATTGTCCGTTAATACGTGCATTCTGGGACTCCGTTTGTGCAAGGATACAAGCAATAACTGAAACTGGCATAGCTCTCTCACCTGAATGGTGCCTGTTACACATCTCAAACTACTCGCTAAGTAGATACAAAATGTCAGTAGTACGACATATGTTGAACGCAGCAAAAACCATAATACCTAGACACTGGAAAACAACACACTCACCCACACTAGAAGAATGGCTCCTAGAGGTAGATTCAATATACAGAATGGAAGAAACGGTAGCCATGTCCACTGAAAGGACAGACAAATTTCATAATTTATGGAGAGCTTGGTTCATATTCAAATACTCAAAAGACTTTACTGCAACGCAGATTGATTGAATGATTATTTTTCCTGTAGATCATATTATCTAAAACGCCAGACTGAGATGGCATAGCCTAAGTCATCCCGAGCAGCATAGAGCGAGACTACTCTTTTCCCACACACTCTTCTCATCCCTTTCTTTCACATATTTCCCCCCCTCTTTACTTTTCTTTATTTTTGTTACTGTCTACTATACAGTGTTATAATCTTAAAGTGAGTTGAGATACTCACAAACAATGTCTAAGAATTATCAATAGAAATTGTACAACTAGATTCAAGATATGATCTCCACAACTCTGTAATGAGATATAAAGTGATTGCTATTTGTGATTGTATCATACATAACTTTGTTATACTGCAATAATATTTTTGCTAAATAAAGCTTTTTTGGAAAAAAATAAATAAATAAAATAAAGTAAAATAAATAATAATAATACATTTTTTTTTAAAGCGCCCTGTCCCGACGAGCTCGCGCGCAGAAGTGAACGCATACGTGAGTAGCGCCCGCATATGAAAACGGTGGTCAAACCACACATGTGAGGTGTCACCGTGACCGGTAGAGCAAGAGCAATAATTCTAGCCCTAGACCTCCTCTGTAACGCAAAACATGCAACCTGTAGAATTTTTTAAACGTCACCTATGGAGATTTTTAAGGGTAAAAGTTTGACGCCATTCCACGAGCGGGCGCAATTTTGAAGCGTGACATGTTGGGTATCAATTTACTTGGCATAACAAGATATTTCACAATATAAAAAAATTGGGCTAACTTTACTGTTGTCTTATTTTTTTATTCAAAAAAGTGAATTTTTTCCAAAAAAAGTGCGCTTATAAGACCGCTGCGCAAATATGGTGCCAAAAAAAAGTATTGCAATGACCGCCATTTTATTCTCTAGGGTGTTAGAAAAAAAACAATATATAATGTTTGAGTGTTCTAAGTAATTTTCTAGCAAAAAAACTGTTTTAAACATGTAAATACCTAAAATCCAAAACGAGGCTGGTCTTTAAGTGGTTAAAGCATGTTGCAGCAGTCACCAACTGCTGCATGATCTTCAGCTTCCTGTGTATTCCTGAGTTCCTGTTCCTGTTGTCTTGGATTACCTGCTAACGACCCGGCTTGTCTTGACCTATCTGATCTGCACTTACCCCGGCTCAACCCTTGGCTCGTTCCTGTTACTCCGCTCTGATCTGCTGCACTGTGTATGACCCCTGGCTTGTTTTATAAACTTTGCTACTGTTTGCTGTCCTGTGTATGAACCCCGGCCTGGCTCCTGACACTGCTTCTGGTACTTCCTGCTGTACGATCTCATCTGGTACTTCCGAGGTACCCCTGCCTAGCAGTCTACCCTGCTCGTCAGCTGCCCACCAGTGGACTTCTCTGCTTCTTCTCAGCTTGCAGCAGCCAGCAACCCCTGCCGCTTTGAGTATAGCTCCCCCTGTACCACCTCCAGGGGGTGCTCTGCACTTAGTTGCAAGGGAAGCCCTCCTAGCATTTCAGCCTCCGATCAGGTACGTACATACTGCAGCAACATCCTCCTGCCGTTCCTGGTACTCCTTCAGCATGTTCACATGAAAGGTTCGCTGGATTCTTTCATCTGCACAGCTGGCAATAACATAGGTAGTATCACATACCTGGGCTACTACTTTATACGGGCCCTGCCAAGATGCCTGCATCTTGTCAGTCTTCACAGGCTTGAGCACTAAGACCTTCTGCCCAACCTGGAAGATACGCTGTCGGGCCCCCCGATCGTACCATCTCTTCTGTCTCCCCTGGGCCGCCTGGAGATTCTCCCTTACCATCAGAGATAGTTGCCCCATGTGGTCCCTGAGTTCCAGAACATAGGGCACTATGGGGGTCCCCTCCTGCTCTGTCTCTCCCTCCCAGTGTCCTCTAATGAGATCGAGGGGTCCGTGGACCCTTCTCCCATAGAGTAACTCGAAGGGAGAGAACCCAGTAGATTCCTGGGGTACCTCTCTGTAGGCAAATAACAGGTGAGGCAGGAATTTCTCCCAGTCTCTGCAAGCGTCAGAAAAGGTCCTCAGCATTTGCTTGAGGGTCCTGTTAAAGTGCCCACAGTGACCATTAGTCTGGGGGTGGTAAGGTGAGTTCAGCAAGGGCTTAATATTGCACACCTTCCACAACTGCTGGGTGAGCACAGCGGTAAACTGGGTTCCCTGGTCAGAGAGAATCTCCTTAGGGAACCCCACTCTAGTAAATATTTTAACGAGGGCATCAGCTACTGTCTCTGCTTCAATGTTGGACATAGCTACTGCCTCTGGGTAACGGGTGGCGTAGTCCACCACGGTGAGAATATACTTCTTCCCAGATGGACTAGGCCTGGCCAAGGGACCCACAATGTCAACGGCTATGCGGTAAAAGGGCTCCCCAATAATAGGCATGGACATAAGTCTGGCCTTAGGGTGGTCCCCCCGCTTACCTACCGGTTGACATGTGTCACACGTTTTGCAGTACTGTCGCACATCCTGGTTAAAAATGGGCCAGAAGAAATTCTGTGTAATTCTATGGGCTGTGTGACGGGACCCTAGATGTCCTGCTAGTAGTACATCATGCCAGATTCGCAGAATCTACTGCTGGTATTTCTTAGGTACCACCAGCTGTTGTTTCTGCGAAGGGACTTTATTTCCCAGGGATGGCTTAGGGATCCTTTACAGTCTATCTCCCACCCATTCATAAAGCTCCCCATCTGTTCCCCTTTCCTGAGTATCTTCCTTAGCCCTATATTTGTGTAAGGTCGGGTCCTCCCTCCCAAATGCCTCTGGGGTATCTCAGCCTAGGGGAGCCTAATCTAAGGTACATGTCGGGGAAGATAGTCTTACCTGGGTCTCAGCAGCAACCGGGCTGGTTCCAACAGCACGGGTCTGGGCACGTGTAGTCACTGGGTTGGCTTCAGCGGGGCCCATCGGGGCGTAAGCAGAAACGAGGGGGGCCAAATCTTTCCCCAGTAGTACATCCGCTGGCAAAACCTTCATCACCCCCACATTCACGTGTCCCGAACCAACCCCCCAATCCAGGTGAACATGGGCAATGGGTAGCCGGAAAATGGTGCCTCCTGCTACCCTTACGTCTACAGTGTCCCCGGTGTTTTGGCTCTCTGGGATGAGGTTCTTCTGTAGTAGGGTTATGGTGGCACCAGTATCACATAGGCCATTGGCTACCTTTCCATTAACCCAGACAGTCTGCCTGTGTTGCTGCCTGTTGTCCTGGTTAGCTGCTTGTACTGGATCAGCCTCGTGCAGGACGCCCCAACGTTCTTCCTCCTCAACGCAGTGAGCCGCAGGCATGGATGTGCGGGGATTCCCCCCTGCTGGCTTTCTCCATGACTGGGACTGCCTGGTTGGATTCAACGGACAGTCTGGCTTTTTGTGCCCTAGCTGTTTACACCTGAAACACCTGAGGGGTTGTGAGTAGTCCTGGAAGTTGAACCTGGGCTGCTGAGAATAAGTGGCCGCTGGAGTTGGTGCTGTAGGGCGGTACGACTGTGGTTGCTAGGCGCCAGCTGAAGGGGGTGCCGCTGATCGGTAATCTACCCGAGCTGTTGTCTTGACCACAGGGTTATCCAGTTTGCAGGCATCTGTGTATTCGTCCGCCAGGCGAGCTGCTTCAGGCAAGGTGAAAGGTTTTCGGTCCCGGACCCACTCTCTGACTTCCGGGGACAGCTTGTCAAAGAAGTGCTCCAACAGGAACAGCTGCAGCACCTCTTCCCCGGATACTGCTTGGCATCCAGCGACCTAGTGGGATGCCGTGCGGTGTAGGCGGCATGCCCACTCGGTATATGAGTCTCCAGTCTCCAGTCTGCTTGCTTGTCTCTCAGAACCGCCTCCGGTGTGCCTCTGTGTGACGGCATACCTGCCCAAAAATGCTTATTTTACCAGCCCATAGTTCATAATATCCTCGTCTGGGATGGCCCTGGATGCTTCACTAACCCGGCCGGACAATTTCCCAGACAAAATGATAACCTATTCCTCTGTGGGCACCCGGTGTAGGGCACATTTACGTTCAAAATCTGCAAGGTACCCATCAATCTCCCCTTCTGCTTCAATTAAATTTTTAAAAGCAGCAAAATGTACCTTTCTCCTTTCAGTATGTGCTTTTGTGACTCCCACTGCTGCACCACCTCTTTGCTGTAGCCAAGTTGCATTCACAGCCGCTATAACTCGGTCTATGATCTCCGCTGTAGGGTTAGGGCCATAATGTGCCAGTCTTATGTTAACAGCCCGATCAAAACTTGCCTCTTCGGGTGTCCTGTCTGTTACGCTGGGCCTTTCGGTTATGTTGGGTCTGTCGGCTCTATCCATTTCGGCTAGTTCTGCGATAATGTCCCTCTTCTTACGGTTGTTGGCCAGTCGGCCCCGGTTCTCCAGTAAGTTCTTGAGGGTAGAGCGCTTTAGCCATTCATACTGTACTTCCATTGTCCTGTGTCCTCTTGTAGCTGTCCTTCTGAGCTGTGGAAATGATCCCGCTGCTTGCCACCAGTTGTAACGACACCCCAAGTATGAAAGGGGTTAAAGTTGTTTTAAGACATTCCATACCCAAACACTAAGGCAGCTACCGAACACTTCAATCAGCCAAACAAGAAACCCATACGAATAATTTTCCCCCCAAATACGAGACAAGATGCTCTGTCTTCAGGTTCAAGCAGGAATGAATCTTTATTCAAACACATGTTATACAGATCCCACTTCAAAACCCCCCCCCCCCCCACCCTTGGAAAACAGGGCGGGTTAAACTGTCCAATAACAATGGACACACAGGCCAGGTGTGCTTAACTTCTCATCAAACAGTCTTAACAGGGGGGCTGCTGGAGGAATCCCCCCTCCCTCTTTCCTCACAGCAAGACCATAATAGTTGAGGCAGACAGCCACAATAGACAATAGAATACAGTCACACCCCAACCATCACAGCAAAGAGTCCACAACAGGATGAGACAGCACACATCACACACACACATATACAGCACCGAGTCCGACCAGCACAGATCATAGTGGGGTTCTCATTTACCCTGTGCCCCTATTAGTGACTCCCGTCACAGTCACAAAATGTCGTAGCTTCACACTAGATGAACAAAGAGGTGCTCAACCAGTTTCACGTTGACAATTAACGCTTCTTCAGGAGCATAAAGGGTTAATTGCAATTTCAAACCCTGTTCAAAAACAAGCACAAACAGAGTTTTAATAATAACAATTTCACGAAAAAAACATATTGTATTCAAAATCAGTAAACCTGAATACTTACAAGCAACATATGTGGATCACGGAGGGCGAGAAACAGAGCCAGTGGCAAATATGGCCCCCCCATGGGGGGGGGGGGGGTAGATATGGGGATACACCTAGGTAGGTATCTGACCCCGGCCTGGCTTTTGGACTCTGCTTATCTTGCAGCTGTACTAAGATGCAGCTGATCTTAGGTCATTCTGATCCTGGACTGTCTCTCTGTGAATGACCCCTGGCCTGGCTCCCGGCTACGCTATTCAGTTATTCCACTGGACTCTGTCTCCTGGACCTTTCAAGCACGCCTGTCTCCAGCAATCCGGCACCCGTGCTTCTGTGGGCACCACACCTGCTGTTCCACCTTCAGTGGTGTGCTGCGCTCGGCCGCAAGGGGAGCCCTCCCAGCATCTCAGCCTCCTACCAAGTTACTGACAATTACTCAACATATATAACACATATTAAGCCTAGAGTATACATATACTCTGCACTACATAATGGAACCCATAATTGTATATAACACTTACAGCAGGAGGTTGTTTTATGTAGTTTTTCGGGGTATATTTTAAGCGTAGTCCTGGTCACCCCAGTTGGATTGTCCCAGAAGAGTGCATATACTGTCTATATTACTGATTTTTTGCAGCCTCTATCCCACATGTAGTATCACAACTTCTTCCTCATGCAATTAGGGCGAAAGCACAAACATAGCCTTCTCTTTGGGGTTTCTAAGGTGCCTAGAAAAGGGATACACAGACACACACTTCAAGTTGTAGGGAACCCCCCAGGGAGAAAGGGGCACAAAAGTACTATGTTATATTAAGCAGGGTGAAACTTACATTATCTTCTGGGTATAGTTAGTACTACTCCTCGTCTGTAAGCTGCTGACCCACAACTGGAGATGATCAGCGGGTCTAAATGAGACCCTGCTGGTCATCTCTCTCTATAAAGTTTCACCTCCCTAAAGTGCATTCCAACTGCCACACCACCTGACGTGAAATGGCCCGGCAGAGGGTGCACACCCACACAGGCGGCCGCGCATGTGCAATGCATCTTGTCCATTTTTTAGAGCGTGCCCCCCAAATCTTTGTTTGTCTAGTGTATGGATTCTGACCAAATCCTTTTGGGCTGGAGCACCCCCCCCATCATTGCCTCTTATTAGTGTCCACCTGTGTTATAGGAGGAGTCCTTTAATTCTCCCATTTAGAGGAGTGTATGCTCCCATGGTTCAGAGAAACAGGAACTTCCATTTCCATTCTATGGATAGCGTAGGACCCACTAGTTCGGGGTACTTTGTCGCAGTAAGTGGGCTTAGCACTATATGACCATATAGTGTGACCAAACCCCCGTACTTTTTGAATATATTCAGGTGTTTTTAACTAGCCTTGCAGGATAAATGTCATTTTTGTATGTGTGCGCTGTAATCTTTTTTTTTTCTGTGCCTTGCAAACGACCAGTGCAGCAGTGCAATCTCCAGAGCCAAGGGAAGAGGAGCACCCCCTTGTGGCATCTGGAGGTGCCACACTGCAAACCATAGCAGGACATGACTGAGTCTAGCCCCGCCTGTAAACCAGAGCAGCGTCTTTAGCCACATATCTACCCCCCCAAAAAAAACAAAATAAGGGGGAGAATGACAGGGGAACCAACGAGCCACTCAGTAGTCCCAATACTCCTCCATGGTCCACACCTGTACCAAAAGTCAGAAAAACAACATAGAAAGCAATTTAATAATTTTTTTTACATAAAGGTTGAATATATTCTGAACAACAGCTAGAGTGATGGATAGCTAAAAAATTTGGGAAAAAACACAGGATCATTAGAGGAATGGTTTATAGGAACAGACTTCATATGACATTATGTGAGATGTGATCCCGGAGAGAAGGGGCTCCTCTAAAGTTAACACCTGCATGATTAGGGAGCACCGGACCTAAAACTGGGTCACTTTTCAGAACTCTCCAATGTTGGTTCAAAATATGTTTAATTTGCCTATGTTGGATGGAGAACTGAGTGAACATTGACCATTTGAATTTATCATCAGGGGTGATCTTAGGACGTTCAGTGATGAGAGTGTCTCGATCAATACAAGAGATTCTAGAGATCTCCTGATCTAGAAGCGATGGCTGGTACCCTTTTGCGACGAAACGCTCTTTCAAAAAATGGGCTAGTTTTGTAAAGTCCCCAGAAGTGGAACAATTTCTGCGAATCCGCAGCAGTTGGCTCCGAGGGACAGATTCCAACCAAGGGCTGTAATGGCAACTATCTGTAGAGATATACCCATTTCTGTCCGTCGGCTTGAAGTAGGTGGTAGTCACAATTCGACGGTCAGCTATGGATATCTCTAAATCAAGAAATTGTATGGAGGTGAAGCTTGTCTCATAGGTGAGGACTATGCCTCTCTCGTTGTTGTTGAGAGTGGCCATGAACTCATGGAGAGTTTCCTCGTCCCCTTTCCATAGGAGGGGGATGTCGTCTATGTATCTTGCCCATAAACACAGCTCGGGCCGCTGTGACGGCTTACTTGCAGAAGAAAGGCGTGGCTATGGGGGCAAAATTTGCCCCCAGCCTCGCCAATCTTTTTATGGCGCTATGGGAGGAGGATGTCGTCTACCCGTCACAGCGGCCCGAGCTGTGTTTATGGGCAAGATACATAGACGACATCCTCCTATGAAAAGGGGACGAGGAAACTCTCCATGAGTTCATAGCCACTCTCAACAACAACGAGAGAGGCATAGTCCTCACCTATGAGACAAGCTTCACCTCCATAAAATTTCTTGATTTAGAGATATCCATAGCTGACTGTCGGATTGTGACTACCACCTACTTCAAGCCGACGGACAGAAATGGGTATATCTCTACAGATAGTTGCCATTACAGCCCTTGGTTGGAATCTGTGAGCCAACTGCTGCGGATTCGCAGAAATTGTTCCACTTCTGGGGACTTTACAAAACAAGCCCATTTTTTTAAAGAGCGTTTTGTCGCAAAAGGGTACCAGCCATCGCTTCTAGATCAGGAGATCTCTAGAATCTCTTGTATTGATCGAGACGCTCTCATCATTGAACGTCCTAAGATCACCCCTGATGATAAATTCAAATGGTCAATGTTCACTCAGTTCTCCATCCAACATAGGCAAATTAAACATATTTTGAACCAACATTGGAGAGTTCTGAAAAGTGACCCAGTTTTAGGTCCGGTGCTCCCTAATCATGCAGGTGTTACCTTTAGAGGAGCCCCTTCTCTCCGGGATCACATCTCACATAAGCACCCAATAGAACATCCCTTTTTCCAGAAAATAAGGGATACTACCCCTGCAGACGTAATGTCTGTATGCATAATGCATGTGGATGTAGGAAGTCTGAAACATTCCAGTCTTCAGTTACTTCTATTACATACCACATGAAACATTTCACCACGTGTGCTACACGCTTTATAGTGTACCTCATCACTTGCCCGTGCAACAGACAGTACGTGGGCCGCACGATAAGGGCGTTCAGCACCTGGGTGAATGAGCATATCACCGCTATAAAACTAGGCCGTACCAATCATAGTGTCCCTCGGCATTTTCTCGAACATCATGACAGGAATCCGAGAGGCACTAAGTTTCAAATCATTGATAAATACATTTTGCACTGGAGGGGGGCCCACGCATCAGAGGGGTGTCTCAACTTGAAACTTTTTGGATATTCCAGCTAAAGAGTTATTTTCCTCATGGGTTGAATGTTGAATGGGACCTGAATGCTTTCATCAACAAATCATGATTTACTGTAGATTTGGCCCCACTTTTCACAGTGCATTCGGGTTTGGTCACTTTCACCTCTGTCGTTCCATTTTTCACCCATTAACATTTATCTCTATCACATCATCCACCCATTCTCATTCAAATTCTCATTTGAATGAGTAGAGCATGGTTCACACACAATTTTAGTCTTTTGTGGAGTCGCATATAGCTACTAGATATAGCATTTTCTATACATCTATTATGTATTCAAGATGGATGTTGAGATAGATCGATTTTTGTTGTATATGTCCCAAACCATAGCTGTTATAATAGATACCGTTAGGATGTGCACTAAATATGAGATAAAAGTTTCTTCCCTATACGCTTTTTAGTTTTGATAAACAGTGTAGGAGTTTAGAAATTGATGTCCTTGCGTTTTAATATGTTGGTTATGTTTTTTTATTCTGATCCTGACAACAGTTTTGTTATGCTAGCGCATCCGTGCTTATTTTTAGGACATCCGGTGTCACATACAGCTGTCCAGTTACCTGCGCTCGGCCCCTCTATGCAATGACGCTGGAGCGCGCTGTGTGGGCGGAGCTACGCTGCTCCACACTCTGTATCTATACCAGCCTCTTCCTTGAATGGAATTGTGGCTTGAAACACAAGAGCCAGAGCGTGGGGAGGACTTCCTGTAATGTGACGTCAGGTGGTGGGTTTGGCGGCTCGTGATTGGGCTGCTAAATCACCACAAGCCACTCCTTTTTACCTAGATCATCATTGGCTGTGAAGTCTGCCCTATAGCGGTCTCTCACAGCTGATAGGACATACTTAGCCACTCGTGATTGGGTGGCTGAGCAAGTGTATGTCATTCTTATTTACCTGGATGCTTATTGGCTGTGAGGTCCGTTTTACTATGGCCTCTCACAGCTGACTATAGTGTGACAGCTGAAGCAGATTTTAAAATAATTATGTGCCTATATATACAAGCGTGATACCAGACAAAGGGCAACATGCCCCAGTAGAAGTACCTCTAGTCCGAAACATGTCGGGTTGCAATTGATTTTTTGTTCCTGGTACCACGCTATTTTTCATTGTGATCACTTTTATCCTGGCTGCTGTTATCTGAATTTTTTACCCTGTTTGGTTTATAATAAACCTGCTTTCTCGGATTTAAGCACTATGTGGAGCCTTTTTTTCCTTTTCCATGTCCCTATGGTGGCTATGTGAAAGGTGTATTCCCACAATATACACCTGTTGGAGAAGTGCCTGTAACTGGACTTTGAACATCTGCTGTCCCCAGGCCGTTTACCATTGCTACAAAGGAACCAGTGGAACCTGCCGTATATGCCTCCACATCCATTTGGATCGATCGATCCTCAAGCCTGTATGACACCTAGCCGTACGGCAAACGTGTTCACCAGTTCCAGTAAGCGTATTTGCTCCATCTATTCTTTGTTGTGGATACTGAGTACTGGAACACCACCTCTGTGAACCACGTATCACCCTTGAGAAACCTCTCACTCATCCTACATTCGTACTGTTCACCTTCATTGAACATTCATATGACCATAATGTCCACGTTATTGGTCGTTGATATGATCATGGACTCCACATAATATTGTATTTGGTTTTCTGTATTTTTTACCTTTAGTTATACACTATCACGTTGCACAGCTGATAGTCACATTTGTGTGGACCACTCAATCCTAATTTTTATGTCTAGCATGTTTAGTAATACACCTAATCTATACGCTATCTAGGTGTATCCCCATATCTACCTACCCATGGGGGCCATTTTTGCCACTGGCTCTGTTCCTCGCTCTCCGTGATCCACATATGTTGCTTGTAAGTATTTAGGTTTACTGATTTTGAAAACAATATGTTAGTATTTTTGTGAAATTGTTATTATTAAAACTCTGTTTGTGCTTGTTTTTGAACAGGATTTAAAATATGCTCCTGAAGAAGCGTTAATTGTCAACGCAAAAAATGTTGAGCACCTCTTTATTCATCTAGTGTGAAGCTACGCACGCCTCATAGCCCCCTGCTTTCTACCGACATTTGGTGACTTTGTTGATTACCATATTTTCCGACGTATAAGATGACTTTTTAAACCAGGAAAATCTTCTCAAAAGTCGGGGGTCGTCTTATACGCCGGGTGTCGTCTTATAGGGCGGGTGCTGAAACTTCTGAGCCTGACTGGAGAATCTGAGATTGCCGCATATGGTGGGGGGACCTCAAAAAGGGGCGCAGCCACATCCCTGTCGTATGCGGCGACCGTATGAAAGCAGCAAGGGCGGCGCTATACAAGTACGGTAGAAGAACCAGGATTCGTGGAAAGAAATGACAACGTGAGAGATAGAGTGGCGCTGTGCCCAGAAAAACACACCTCTTTCACCCGTCTGGCCCGCCCTTGTATCCTATTACCTCCTTCTCTGCCTCTCAGATCTCGCTCCTGAGGACTGCAGTAAAGCAGCGCGGGCGCGCATGTGCAAGATCTGAGAGGCAGAGAAGGAGGTAATAGGATACAAGGGCAGGCCAGACGGGTGAAAGAGTGTTTTTCTGGGCACAGCGCCTCTCTATCTCTCGTGTTAAAGCGGGGTTCCACCCAAATTTTGAACAATATCTGTATGTATTCTCTTCCTTGCCTAGATGCTGACATGCCGTTTAAAAAAATTGAAATCGCCGTAATTACCTTTTATTTTTCTATTCTTCTTTGCACTTCCTGGTTCTCCTCCCGTGGGAGTAGGCGTGTTTCTAGCCTCTCCCAGACTCCTGGGAGCTAGTCTCAGGCTTCCCAGGATGCCACTGAGCATGTGCGGGAACGAGAGGTGTATGCTGGGAGCACAGCATTCACCACATCCAGGAAATAAATGCTTGTGGGCTTCAAATGCCCACAATGAAGATGGAAACCGCCTGCAGTGAATAATATAAGTTATTCTTTCCGACGAAATCTGACACAGGCGGACATATTACACACAATATGTGAGTATGTAATGCTGAGAAGAAAAGTTTGAAGTTTGTGAATGAACTAAAAAAAAAAAAAAAAAAACGATAGATAGGTGGACCCCCGCTTTAAGTCACTTCTGTCCATGAAAGAGGTGTGTTTGCGCTTCCACTCTGATAGTCTTGGAGACAGGGAGGGCTGTCCCAAATATCCCAAACTCTATATTTTTACTCGAAAAGTTGGGGGTCGTCTTATACGCCAAGTCGTCTTATACGCCGGAAAGTACGTATGTTACATAAGTGCCAATGTTAATACTTTGGATGCTCCCTACCTGGATTAGGGGCTGGGTATGCTCACACAGCAGTTTGGGTGATCAATGTGTCCATTAGACTTTTGTTGAATAGGGACAGCCACACACTCATTGATAATTGGCCGGTCCTGCTGAACAGGCCAAATTTTGATCAGTGTAGGGCTAGCTTAAGGATTGAGCATTGATTTATGGTTGTTAATTTTCTAGGATATGAGATTGCTTGATTTGGCTGTCTAAGACCTTGACGGCCGTTAATTGTTGGAATCAAAATTGGAATTGTGATAAACAATGATTGTTGGGTGAGAATGGGGGTGATCACTGATGTAAAAGTGTTGTTTTGTTTTCATATGCATATTTGAGGCATTTGGGGAGAAGATGTAGCTATCTAGCGATTCCCAGAGTGAAGGAGCTGTGCTTTTTTAGCAGAGAAATTCTGTTGTGTTTGTGTTGAGTTTTTGTACTTTAAGCCGGCCATAGATGCTTTGATGGTCCCTTCTGAACCAGCTGAGACTCAAACCATTTATGGGAAGTCTGAAGGTAGCCATCCATTGATCGACTTGGATACAACCAGCATGTCAGATTCTCAGCATGCTATTATTGTCAGCCACTAGCAATAATCACTGCTTTCTCTCTGTTCTTCCGGCAGGGGAAATTGACTGTGATTACAGGAAAGAAATTCGCTCCATCTATAGCCTACCTAAGTGATTGAGTTGATGAATAAGTGCTGATGCTGATTATTACTAACAGTCTGGCTATGAACAGTCAAACATCATCATCTAAAAATCTGTGTCTAATTTGTAATATTTAATAATTTAATGTTAAGGCTTATCATGCAGTTTTCCTGTATTTTTAAAACCTGGAGTGTACTTACAGTTTGCAGGATCTATGCACTGAGCACCTAGAAATGGGCAAAAAAGAAGGAAGAGTCAAAGGCTGTATTCTAAAGTGATATATACAATAAACTATATATAAATAAGTGTGTGTGTGTGTGTGTGTGTGTGTAGATAGATAGATAGATAGATAGATAGATAGATAGATAGATAGATAGATAGATAGATAGATAGATAGATAGATAGATAGATAGAGATATAGATAGATATAGATATATATAGATAGATATAGACATATATAGATATCTATATATATATATACACAATATACATAACACACACACACATTTTGTACATTTTTAGCTGTATATGCTAACTGTAAAATATTGGAATAAATAACAACTGGCAATGTTTTTTTTTTTTTTTTTTTTCCTTTGATCTACATATAGTCAATCACAGATCATTTAGAATTGGTATGTAATCTGTGTACAATCTGCCTTTCAGGTCTTTTGCAAAATATCTCCCACACTTTCTTCTATACTCTAAAGCCGACCTGCAGGCTGAACAAAAAATATCGGACAGATTTCTCCATCCACACATGAATGAAGCTCCAGCGGCTGCTATGGTATTTTGACAGCCATTCCACCAGCTGTAAAAATATCTGGACAGCAGCTACATCTGTTTGGATGCAGTTGCTGTTCCGCTGAGAATTTTCAGACCAGCTTCTAAAATTTTTTAGTCGAGGGACGTCAGGCAAGAAGCAGCTGACAGGGCCAACCACTGATTGAATTTTGCCGCTTTATCGGAAACCAGCTGAAATCAGCTTAAAGTGGAGGTTCAGCCAAACACTAACTATACCTAATTCTAATTCCACCCTCATTCTAAGCCTATTTTGTGTATCCTGTAAAGGAGGGGTCACCAACCCCCCAGGCCGCCGCCCACTACCGGGCCCTGGCCTGTTTTCAGCCGGGAAGGTTGCACTGTCTGACGTGCGGCGGCGGAGCAAGCAGAGAGATGACATCATCTCTCACTGCCCGCCCACATCACCGCTGTTCCACCCTCACAGTGGGGCGGATTGTCACACTGCTCTTCTGCCCACGCAGCGTGGCAGAACACACCGCTACACTGCTGGAGGTGAGACAGGGGAGCAGAGAGATGAGATCATCTCTCACCGGCCACCCATCACTGCTGTTCTCCCTCACTACCCACTACTTCAGGCTTGCCTCTAAACTAATGCGCAGGCCTGCAGTGACAATCTTCATGTGGTGGCAGATAAAAAACCACATCTGGTGGCAGGTGACAATCCACATCTGTTGGCAGGAGACGTGGCAAATGGCAAGCTGCATCTGATGGCAGGCGACGTGGCAAGTGAAAATCCGCATCTGGTGGCAGGCAACGTGGCAAGTGACAATCTGCATCTGGTGGCAGGCGATGTGGCAAGTGACAATCTGCATCTGGTGGCAGGCGACGTGGCAAGTGACAATCCGCATCTGGTGGCAAGCGATGTGGCAAGGGACAAAACGCAACTGGTAGCAAGTGACGTTTCAAGTGACAAGCTCCATCTGAATTCAGGTGAGGTGGCAAGTGACAATCCACAACTGGTGGCAGGCGACGTGGCAAGTGACAATCCACATCTGGTGGCAGGCGACGTGGCAAGTGGAAACCCACGTCTGGTGACAAGCTGCATCTGAAGGCAAGCAACGTGGCAAGTGACAATCTGCACCTGGTGGCAGGCGACGTGGAAAGTGACATTCTGCATCTGGTGGCAGGTGACAAGCTCAGGGTTCCCACTGATTCTGCATTATGGTGAATTGAAGTATTTCATTCTATATTACAATGTAATAATAGAAATAATGAGCTTCAATCATTTTGACACCATATCAACCATGGTGCCGTGATGATTGAAGCACCAACACCAGCTATTGCCCCGATAAATTGCCCGCAAAAAGACGCATACACCCCCTGGGCCTTGGCACAATTTTCTTCCACAACGCCAGTCCCTGATGCCAAAAAGGTTGGGGAGTACTGCTGTAAAGGATAGATCTGTATACATACCTATGCTGATTGGGTCCCAGTGACAACTTCAGTGAAGAAGAGAGATCGCCCACAACGGCTGCAGAGCCTGTGCAATGACGTCACCCATCGGCTTACTATGGGGCATCCGTAGTCGGCTGTCCCTCCTCTACACTGAGGCCGGCTTTGGCACCCGATCACGTGACTGCACTGGAGTGCTCTCAGGATAGGTAAGTATTCAGATGTTTGTTTTTTTTTAGATAGAATAGGCTTAGAATAAAGGGTGGGAGTAGATTTACAGTAAGTATAGTTAGTGTTTGACTGATCTTCCACTTTCAGCGTTTCCTCATGGTTTAAGTGATAGAGCTCAAAAAATCTTAATGTTTTCAGTGCTGGCCTTGTACTGAAAGGCAAAAATGAACAAAATACGAAGAACATCTAAGAAACCTGAAAGATCCAGACTAGTGCTTGTTCACTGGAGGACTAAAACTCCCTTTATACCAGAAATAGCTCTTTTGTGGTAATTTACTAAGGTATAGAGAATGTCTATTTAGAGAAGTGATGTTCATTTAGCGTAGTGAATAAAGCAAACTTTGAATACTCTATCATGTGTAAAGGAAGAAAAATACAGGGTTTTTCTTATACAGGGAGGTTGATTTACTAAAGGCAAATATACTGTGCACTACTAGTGCAGTTGCTTTAAATCTGCGGGGAAGCTCTGAAATGAGGGGAGGCCCTGCTGATTTCTATCATCCAATCATTCCTTGCATGTTCCCTTTAGATCTAGAGCAACTGCACTTGCAGTGCACAGACTATTTGCCTTTAGTAAATCAACCCCATAGTAGGATGGCTGAAGTAAATGCAGTTTCCATTTATTCACTAAGCTAATTGAACATCTACTTTGCTGGGTGCTCTTTTCGTAAACCAACCCCATTGACTGGAATTGGAGCATCGAGGTATTGAGCAAATGTTGGGAATGTAAATAATGAGTGGGAATATCACTGGTCATTTGCATCACCACATAACCATTACATTGGAGTCTGTAGGCACACAACCTTAGGTGTCCAAAGCAACATCCCTCTGCTGGGATCTTTTTTACACAGAATATTTTTTGTAAATAACTGATCCTAACCTGTTTTAGAATATTGTTACAATGAGTAATAGTATAAATGCATGTAAAATTAGCTTTAGTTAAAAGACTGCATTTTCCTCTGATAATAGACGAATTTTGCTGGATAATTATACAGGGAAAGGCCCCTCTTAACTTTTCCACCTATAGTACTGGCCTAATGTGCCTATTGCATCCAGTTGCTGTAACTACTGAATTGAATCATAGGCACAGGAAGAGTGACAGTTAGCTCTCGGTTCTATAGCTTTAGTGGTGCTTTAATAGGGCAAAATTCAATACATTCTGCACAGTTTCAGCAAAGCTGGAAATACACAAGTTTATATTAAATATTAAAATGATTCTGTATGAGTGAGGGATATACTGTAACTAAATTATCTGTACAAATACCGAAGGTTAAGCTATAATATTCAAATATAAAGTATTAGTTTAGGAATTATTTAGCATTGACTTATAAATTGCAATCTGCAGCAACTTACCTGCATACTCGACAAGAACAGACAATGCAATAAAAGAGAGTAGCTTCATTTGTGCTGCTATATCTGGTCCTGAATATAAGCTGAATACCTTATCAGACCAAAAATGCAGAAATCTTCACTTACAGCTGACCTTATAGATAAGGGGGTGGAAGTAAACCATAAAGTAGGCCGAATGATCAGAAATTGCAAAAAGTAATATGATGCCAAAACCCCAGGGCTGTCCTAATTGGCCAAGGCTGACTTACCTTTTTAACTTGTTTGGTGCTCACTTCCTGTCAGTCAGGTTCTAATTTCACAACAGTCTTCAGTTCATGAGAATGTACACGGCCTGCAATTTTTAACATAGGAATGCGACTGATCAGACCAAGTGTCCCTGTTCACACGTCAAATAGAGACCTACCTTACCCCCAGGTCATTCTTCTAGCATAACCCGCACACAACAATGTGCATCTCTGGAAATTTTCTATATTTTTAACAAGCCTTTAAAAAAAATATTACATTTTTTAATCATATTTAGCTGTGTATGACACTAGAAGGCTTGTTGAACAAAGCAGTGCAGAATGTAATAAGCTACATTACCAAAGAATCACAACACATTTTCCTATTATTCTGACTGCAATAACCTGAGTGCATAGCTCCCAACTGTCCCTGATTTCGAGGGACTGTCCCTGATTTGGAACAATGTCCCTCTGTCCCTCTTTCCTCCTCATTTGTCCCTCATTTTGGTCAGATCTATATAGTTGTATATAAAATGCACTTTTTATCTATCAAAAAGTGTTTTCCAGAGCTAAACCTTTCATCTGATTTCTAAATTGCTGCATTTGTAAATTCCAAAAGCCAATATAAAGGAATAGTAGTGGTAAAAAAAGCACTTGTGGGTTTAACCAATCTTGCTTTTTTGTACAATTTCCATTTAAGGGGGCGTGGCAAGGGGTGTGTACTATGCCTGCATACTTTTGCTGATAGGTGTCCCTCATTCCCATTTCAAAAAGTTGGGAGGTATGTGAGTGTGAGCGGTTCAATTATATCTAAACCCCCAAAAAATATTATATTGCAGCTCACCAGTTCTTAGTGGTGCTGGCTGCATTGGTTTTCTTTTTTTCTGAGAACATTTTCAGCAGGTACAGAAGATACTTGTTGATCTTGTAGGGCCATTGTAGCTTTCTGTGATCTGTAAACACAGCACAAACATCCTTATATTCCTTGCGAAACTACTAGTCTCATCAATCCCCTATATGCTGGAAATGAACAAAGGCTGATGTTTGAAGTCCAGCCTGTGTGACAACCACTATCATAGATACTATGGAGAAACTATTACAGGTGAAACAAGCCTGAAAAATGAAACCAATTACAGCTCTCTCATCTGAGAACTAGCATTTTGCAACACATAAAAACAAATTATGCTTTTGGGTTTAGATACTTCATTTAAATATGTATATATTTTTTTCCTACTGCTGCTAAATACAGATTAAAGAGGAAGTAAAGTCCCATTTATTGTTTGTACCTATAGGTAAGCCTATAATAAGGCTTACCTATAGGTACTGTAAATATCTCATAAATGTGCGCCGATATATTTATAATATATATTTACTGTACATGCAGCAGATTAGGTCATCGGCGCATGCGCTCTAAAAAAACGTCCTCCCGTGCCATTTCTTCAAAATCCTGTGCTGTTGCATGCGCGGGAGTGACGTCACGCGGCTCCAGCCCGTCACACAGCCGGAGTCAGCGGACCCGGAAGGAAGACGGCAAAGATGGATGCAGCTTCCAGCAGTGAAGACTAGGGCTTCGTTTGCAGGTAAGTGTAACATAATGTACTAAACGGGGCGCTAGAATTCGGAGCGCCAGGGGTTATATCAGTGTATGTACTACAGAGGAAAATGTCTGCTACACAGTTGCTAGTAAAGGGCCATTCTCAAGCAGTAGCAGTGAAGGAGTTCAGTCAGCACACTGGAGAGGGACTAAGTTTGAGGTTTGTGTGAGGACAGGTGAAACTGTTGTCCGTGTGTCTGCTGTTATGCATACTGTCTGCTTTACAGTGGGGTTCATTGATGCCGAGCAGTGTCCGGTTGGCAGCAATGAAGGAGTTAATGTGTAACATGGAAAGAGCATGCTGGGAAGGCCAGCAGGAGTCGCCGCCGCCAAAGAATCAGCTAGTCTGGAGACACGTGTGAGAAGCAGCAAGATGCAGGATGCTGGAGTGATCCGGAGTGCTGGGGCTGTTACACGAGGTGACAGAGAACCTGGAGAGCGGAATGACTTGCAGAGCTGAACGCTAACTGACGGGAGTCTGGTTAGTACCCCGCGGAAGTCTGGCGCTGTGCAGCAAGGAGGATATGGAGCAAATTGTTCTGGTATGTGGCAGATGCCAGCGTGTGACTGTGAGGCTGCATGCCTGGGGTCAGTGTGGGCATTGCGGAGAGATGCTGCTGATGTTAGAGCCGAGTGGTTGTCAGCCTAGGAACCTGCATGTGACTTGGGAGACAGGATTCACGTCTGAGATGCCAAAGCCTATTGTCGTTACCGTTCCTCGGGGAGATAGACATGCCTTGAGGGCACCACTGGGGCCAGGACCAGTGGTCTACACCCACACCACCGTCTGTCAGATCAGGGTGACTTGCATCTCGAAGGTAAAGAGCACCCAGCTGGTCAGGGCTGGGCATCAGCAACAGCATGCATTGGCTGCAGTCACAGCAAGTCAAGGTCAGGCTCTTAAAGGGGCAGAGGGGATCCAGAGTCTGCAAGCTCCTTAGGTGAGGAGGGTCCAAGGATCAATAATGTGGGGTTGCCCAGTTTTGAATGCTGTTTTGGGTCCCTAGAGGAAGGGATCACAGAGTGGGGGTCAGAAGTCAGCACAGAGTTTGACTGTGAGGCTGAAGAGGGAGAGGATTCTCCTTGTTCTGACCTGCACTATGAGGGTGGTGAGCAAGATGCCATCCTAATACGGTGTGCCAAAAAGTTAGGATTCTGCGAGGCTTACACCGACAGAGCTCCTGATCTTTCTCCTCCCCACAATTATGCTCGGGCTCCGGCACAGAATGAAGCATACACTCTGTTAATCAAGAAGGCAGAGACTCCGTATGCTGAGCATTTAAATGAAGTATCTAAACCCAAAAGCATAATTTGTTTTTATGCTCCGTATGCCCGAGCACCTGGGAGAGGTGACAAGCAGAAGTTACCAAAGTTATCTTGCTTTCAGAGGCTTGTGCAATGTAAGGCTACCCCTATGCTCCCCGGAAGATCATGGAAGAAATAGAAGTCAAGAGAGTTTCCTGGGGTGAGGAAGCAGTCTGGGACATTATATTCATCCCCAAGCCTTCTTGCAACAAGTCCAAGCCCCAGCTTTGGCAGGAGTTCCTGTCAGTCGGAGAAATAAAGAATCTAGGGAGATCCATTTATATTGACCAAGTAGTGGTTAGATGGCCTGAGAAGAAGAATCTGGAGTGGTCCAGCAATGTTTGGGGTCCTGACGGGAAAATGGTCCAGATACTACACCCAGATTTCTACTGTTGAGTCCTGTCTAAGTTGTTAATACGCATTGTAACTGAACTTTTGCTTTTGATAAAGTCTTGTTGAGTTCAAAGGCTACTGTTGCTGGGAGCCTCTGAGGAAAAAGGAAAAAAGAAAAGGGAAAGAAGAGTACCAGTTCTTTCATCGCTACTGTGCTTGAACAGCTGTTGAGGAAAAAAATCACTTGTTTAAAGTTTGCTAATGTTGTTGCCGGGGACAATCCCCCATTCCCAAATTCCCTTTCCCTTCTATCCTTGCAAATTAAAGAAGGGGCATCTGGGATTCACTCTATCATTTGGGAGAAAGTAACTTCTACTGCAGAGGACTTCTCCTGTTTCATCCAGGGGTCTGCTACCTGGAGGGGGTAAACCCCTTGTTGCTTAAAGGACACTTTGTGAAGATCCTTTAATTGTTGGACACTTTGAGAAGATCTTTTGGCCAGTGGGCCACTGTTGTCACAAAATCAAGTCTGTGTGAGGAGCTGCCATGTCAGAGGGCAGTTGCTCAATACCTTTCGTCAAGTAAAGTGCTGGAGGAAGGACTTATGTGGAGGGCACATGTGACGTCACTGGTTGCTGGAACACTGGCGGTCCCAGCAACTAATGACTGCTGAGCAGCAGGGATCGCGCACTGCAGACTGGTGGGCTGATGGTCCGGACACTAAACATTTCCAACCAGTGCAGGCACAGTACAGCTACTTGGAGATTTTGATAAGCTGGAGATCTTGACAGAACAATGGTTTCGTTTTAGAGAAATTAGTGAGTATGCCCCACAGATGCTCAATAGGGTTTAGGTCTGGAGACATGCTTGGCCAATCCATCACCTTTACCCTCAGCTTCTTTAGCAAAGCAGTGGTCTATAAACTGATCAAAAAAATTAAAGGAACACTTTTTTTATCAGAGTATAGCAAGTCAATTAAACTCCTGGGATATTGATCTGGTCAGTTAAGTAGCAGAGGGGGTTGTTAATCAGTTTAAGCTGCCTTGGTGTTAATGAAATTAACAACAGGTGCTCTAGAAGGGCAACAATGAGACAACCTTCAAAACAGGAATGGTTTTACAGGTGGAGGCCACTGACATTTTTTTTCCCTATGTCATCTTTTCTGATGGTTTTTAACTATTTCACTAGTTGCATTTGGCTAGGGTCAGTGTCACTACTGGTAGCATGAGGCGATACCTGGACCCTATAGAGGTTGCACAGGCAGTCCAACTCCTCCAGGATGGCACATCAATACGTGCCATTGCCAGAATGTTTGCTGTGTCACCCAGCACAGTCTCAAGACCATGGAGAAGATTCCAGGAGGCAGGCAGTTATTCTAGGAGAGCTGGACAGGGCCGTAGACCCATCAGCAGGACCGATATCTGCTCCTTTGTGCAGGAAGGAACAGGATGAGCACTGCCAGAGCCCTACAAAATGACATCCAGCAGGCCACTGTTATGAATGTCTCTGACCAAACAATCAGAAATAGACTTCATGAAGGTGGCCTGAGGGCCCAATGTCCTCTAGTGGGCCCTGTGCCCATTGCCCAACACCGTGAAGCTCCATTGGCATTTGCTATTGAACACCAGAACTGGCAGGTCTGCTACTGGCGCCCTGTGCTTTTTACTGATGAGAGCGGGTTCACCCTGAGAACATGTGACAGACGTGAAAAAGTCTGGAGAAGCTGTGGAGAACATTATGCTGCCTGTAACATCTTTCAGCATGACCAGTTTGGTGGTGGGTCAGTGATGGTATGGGGAGGCATATCCATGAAGGGACACACAGACCTCTACAGGCTAAACAATGGCACCGTGACTTCCATTAGGTATCAAGGTGAAATTCTTGGACCCTTTGTCAGACCCTACGCTGGTGCAGTGGGTCCTGGGTTCCTCCCGGTGCATGAAAATGCCCGGCCTCATGTGCCGAGAATATGCAGCCAGTTCCTGGAGGACGAAGGAATTGATACCATTGAGTGGCCCCCATGCTCGCCTGACCTAAATCAAATAGAACACCTCTGGGATATTATGTTTCGGTCCATCCGATGCCGCCAGGTTGCACCTCAGTCTGTTAAGGAGCTCAGTCATGCCCTGGTCCAGATCTGGGAGAAATACCCCAAGACACCATCCGTCATCTCATTAGGAGCATGTCCCGACGTTGTCAGGCATGTATACAAGCACCTGGGGGCCATACAAACTACTGAGTACCATTTTGAGTTGCTGCAGTGAAATTTCAGCAAAATGGACTAGCCTGCTGCATAATTTTTTCACTTTGATTTTTGGGGTGTCTTTGAATTCAGCCCTCTGTAGGTTAATAATTTTAATTTCCATCAAATGATGTGGCATCTTTTCGTTCCTAACACATTACCCAGTCTATATCAGTATAGATATCCAGCAAAATATTTTTCCCCATTAAGATATGATGTGTTTTCAAAGTTTTCCTTTAATTTGTTTGAGCAGTGTGTGTGTGTGTGTGTGTGTGTGTGTGTGTGTGTATACAGTCGTATGCAAAAGTTTAGGAATCCCTGACAATTTCCATGATTGTCATTTATAAAAATTTGGGTGTTTGGATCAGCAATTTCACTTTGATCTATCAAATAACTGAAGGACACAGTAATATTTCAGTAGTGAAATGAGGTTTATTGGATTAACAGAAAATGCGCAATATGCATCAAAATGAAATTAGACAGGTGCATAAATTTGGGCACCCCAACAGAAAAATCACATCAAAATTTAGTAGAGCCTCCTTTAGCAGAAATAACAGCCTCTAGACCAGTGGTTCTCAACCTTACTAGCGCCGTGACCCCTTGATAAAATTTCCCAAGTTGTGGGTACCCCTAACGGTAAAATAATTTTGGTAGCGTGGGTTGTCAGCACCCAAGGCAAGGCAAGTAATTTGCGTCCCTAACCCACGGATATTTAGCACTCCCTGAGTCCCTTCCACTTAGGATGTACCACTCTTTCTTTTTGTTCTCCTTTCTTTCCCTTTTATCTCTCTCTATGCTAATTTCTTGTTTTTTTTTCCCCATCCCTCTCTCGCCGTCTTTTTTGTTCTTTCTCTTATTCTTTCTCTCTCTCTTTGTTCCTCCCCCCTATTTTCCTCTCCCTTCCATGTATTCTCTATTTTTATTTACTTCTCTTACTCCTTGGTGAGGGGGAATGGGATGAGTGGCAGTGCTGGCGGGGAGTTGGGATGAGTGGCAGTGCTAAGGGGGGGGGGGGGTAAGGGCCAGTGCTGGGGGGAGTTCTGATCAGCCAACTTAGGTGCTCTTGATCAAAGTCATCTGCTGATCTGAAAACTGTAGTGGGGACTTTTATTGGCAACAATGATCACAGGTAGTGTTACTCACTGTGTCTCCAACTTTGTGGTGTCTCGCAGCAGTGACACCTATGCCAAAATCAGGAGATAGGGTCTCCTTCAGCCCCTCCCACTTCACATTCCTCACCAGTCAGCTGACCTCTAGTCACTTCCCCCCAGCCATGCTCTGAACTGAATGGGCGGCTGTGAAGAGGCTGAGTGGGCAGCCACCGGCTACAGGGACAGCCGCTCTGGGCGGCGGTGAAAAGGCTGGGAGAGCAGTGCAGGCTTCAGGAACAGCCCAGGATTCGGTGACCCCTGGCAAATCGTCATTCGACCCCCAGGTTGAGAACCACTGCTCTAGACGCTTCCTATAGCTTGTAATGAGTGTCTGGATTCTGGATGAATGTATTTTGGACCATTCCTCTTTACAAAACATCTCCAGTTCAGTTAGGTTTGATGGTTTCCGAGGATGGACAGCCTGCTTCAAATCACCCCACAGATGTTCAATGATATTTAGGTCTGGGGACTTGGATGGCCATTCCAGAACATTGTACTTGTTCCTCTGCATAAATGCCCGAGTAGATTTTGAGCAGTGTTTTGGGTCATTGTCTTGTTTAAATATCCAGCCCCGGCGTAACTTCAACTTTGTGACGGATTCCTCAACATTATTCTCAAGAATCTGCTGATATTAAGTATAATCCATGTGACCCTCAACTTTAACCAGATTCCCAGTACCGACACTGGCCACACAGCCCCACAGCATGATGGAACCTCCACCAAATTTTACTGTGGGTAGCAAGTGTTTTCCTTGGAATGCTGTGTTCTTTTGCCACCATGCATAACGACCCTTGTTATGACCAAATAACTCAATCTTTGTTTCATCAGTCCACAGCACCTTATTCCAAAATGAAGCTGGCTTGTCCAAATGTGCGTTTGCATACCTCAGTTTGTGGCGTGTGTGCAGAAAAGGCTTCTTTCACTCTCCCATACAGCTTCTCCCTGTGCAAAGTGCGCTGAATTGTTGAAGTATGCACAGTGACACCATCTGCAGCAAGTTGATGTTGTAGGTCTTTGGAGGTGGTCCGTGGGCTGTTTTTGACCGTTCTCGCCATCCTTCGCCTTTGCCTCTCCAATATTTTATTTGCCTGCCACTTCTGGTCTTAACAAGAGCTGTGCCCGTGGTCTTCCATTTCCTCTCTATGTTCCTCACAGTGGACACTGACAGCTTATATCTCTGCGATAACTTTTTGTAGTCTTCCCCTAAACCATAATGTAGAACAATCTTTGTTTTCAGGTCATTTGAGAGTTGTTTTGAGGCCCCCATGTTTTCACTCTTCAGAGGAGAGTCAGAAGAGAAGAGAACAACAACTTGCAATTAGCCACCCTAAATACCTTTTCTCATGATTGGATGCACCTGTCTATGAAGTTCAAGGCTTAATGAGCTCACCAAACCAATTGTGTGTTCCAATTAATCAGTGCTAAGTAGTTACAGGTATTCAAATCAACAAAATGACAAGGGTGTCCAAATTTATGCACCTGTCTAATTTTGTTTTGATGCATATTGCGCATTTTCTGTTAATCCAATAAACCTAATTTCACTACTGAAATATTACTGTGTCCTTCAGTCATTTGATAGATCAAAATGAAATTGCTGATTCAAACACCCAAATATTTATAAATGACAATCATGAAAATTGTCAGGGGTTCCTAAACTTTTGCATACGACTGTGTGTATATGTGTGTGTATATATATATATATATATATATATATATATATATATATATATATATATATATATACACACCTCTGACACTCTGGGTTCCAACATTCTTGTGATAGCAAAACACACTTAGACACATAAGGTTCCAGCAACCAGTGACGTCACATGTGCGCCCTGCCCCCTGTAGCAAGTTTCTCTGCCCAGCTCCCACCCCCTGCAGCTCCTCCCTTCTCCCATCTCCCACCCATGCCTGCCCTGCTACTGGACATGTGCAGATATGCTGTTAACTTGGATGGGATTTATAGGTGCACTCTGATGGTCACATATGGTGTAAAGGGGCTTTATGGGCACATACAGTAGATCACAAACAGATGCATCCAAGGTCTAAATCCAGACATACCAACCTGTAAAAGCTAATTTCAGGGAGGTGGAAAACTCATTTCAGGGAGGTGACGCTTCGCACCGGCGCCGAACTCCCCCCACCCCAATTAAATACAGCCTGATCAGTGCCAATTAAATGCAGCTATACTAGTACCAATTAAATGCAGCTATACCAGTGCAGACATCTCAAGTCTCCCGCGACTCGCGGGAGTCATTTGACAGCGGGCTCACGGACACCCGCGAGTGCGGCACAATCTCCCGGCTGAGCCTGCCTGCACTGTCACAGGAGGCATTTGAACAGCGGCTGCGAACGAAGCTCCCAAGCTTGGCTCTCATTGGTCCATGGGCAGTGCCTGCGTCAACGAGAGGAGGGAAGAGGGAGGTGAGGCTGTGCGGTAAAATCATTCCTGTGCGTGCGCTGTGATTGGTTGCTAATTTGCCTAACAACTGAGCATATTGAGGCGGGAGACTCTCGCGAGTCGTGGGAGACTTGAGATGTCTGGTAAATTAGTCAGATTTGGGTGAAATCAGAGTCTAATTGGGTACTGGGTTATATAATTTACCCTGAAAGAAAAAACAGTTATAACTTAAAAAATAAAAGCAGCACAAGTAATCATTTTGCACCTCAACTGGTACAAAACAGCACTAACAAAACAGAAAGAGAAAGGCGCACCGAACTAGTGCATTACTGCAATAATTTTTAACCACTTTAGCCCCGGAAGGTTTTACGCTCTTCCTGACCAGAGCACTTTTTATAATTTAGCACTGCGTCACTTTAACTGCTAATTGTTGCGGTCATGCAATGCTATACCCAAACGAAATTTGTGTCCTTTTTTCCCACAAATAGAGCTTTCTTTTGATGATATTTGATTGCTGCTGCAATTTTTATTTTTTGCGATATAAACGGAAAAAGACCGAAAAAGACTGAAAATTTTGAAAAAATATGATATTTTCTACTTTTTGTTCTAAGAAAAATCCAATAAACTCAATTTTGGTCATACATTTAGGCCAAAATGTATTCAGCCACATGTCTTTGGCAAAAAAAATATCAATAAGCGTATATTTATTGGTTTGCGCAAAAGTTATAATGTCTACAAACTAGGGTAAATTTTCTTGAATTTACACAGCTTTTAGTTTATGACATTTCTTGAGGTGCTAAAATGGCAGGGCAGTACAACCCCCCCCCCCCCCCAATGACCCCATTTTGGAAAGTAGACACCCCAAGAAAATTGCTGAGAGGCATGTTGAGCCCATTAAATATTTATTTTTTTTGTCCCAGGTGATTGAATAAGGACAAAAAAAAAAAAAATTACAAAAAGTTGTCACTAAATGATATTGCTCACACATGCCGTGGTTATATGTGGAATTGCACCCCAAAATACATTTTGCTGCTTCTCCTGAGTATGAGGATATCACATGTGTGGGACTTTTTGGGAGCCTAGCCGCGTACGGGGCCCTGAAAACCAATTACCGCCTTCAAGGTTTCTAAGGGCGTAAATTTTTGATTTCACTCCTCACTACCTATCACAGTTTTGAAGGCCATAAAATGCCCAGATAGCACAACCCCCCCCCCCCCCATTTTGGAAAATAGACACCTCAAGCTATTCTATTTGCTGAGAGGAGAGGCATGTTGAGTTCATGGAATATTTTATATTTTTCCACAAGTTGCGGGAAAATTACAAACTTTTTTTTTTCTTTTTTTTGCACAAAGTTGTCACTAAATGATATATTGCTCAAACATGTGGCTAGGTCCCGTCCCGTACGCGGCTAGGCTCCCAAAAAGTCTCACACATGTGGTATTCCCGTACTCAGGAGAAGCAACAGAATGTATTTTGGGGTGTAATTTCACATATGCCCATGGCATGTTTTAGCAATATTATATATATAGAAATATCGCGCTGTCAAAAAACAACTGTGCAAGCAGCTAGCACATACAAGTGATCTAATCCTGTGAATACAACATATAAAGAAAAAGTGCAGCGCTAACAACTATAAACATAATCAATATCCATATTCATATCCTGCAATAAATGGTATGAATTGTATAGTAAACCTTTTAGGTAAAACACATTGAGTCCGTAATATAAAAAGTGTTACAAAAAAGTGTTAGTAATACACTTATAATAATAATAAAAATACAAAATCCTTGAAAGGTGAAAGTTTTAGAAGGTATATAACACCAAAAAAGTGAAAAGACTGGTACATGTGTTGATAGAAGATCCACCACCACTTTAAATTGGAGGCTTACCGGAAAGATTGGACTCAGATGGGTGTATACCCACTGAGCCAATCTAGCTTATAACTGTGGGGATCCACATTGGTGTCTGTGTAACGTCAATTTTAATCCAGGTGGCCCAGGCACTTGTGAGTATTATGTATGGCAAAGGAAACACATCCACTCAGGCATCCAGAGTCTGTTGGAGTTCGTTGTCTTTTGGATTAGAGAACCGAAAGAGTTTCTATGGCTGCCCTTCTTCTCCATAGAAACTCTTTCGGTTCTCTAATCCAAAAGACAACGAAGTCCAACAGACTCTGGATGCCTGAGTGGATGTGTTTCCTTTGCCATACATAATACTCACAAGTGCCTGGGCCACCTGGATTAAAGTTCACGTTACACAGACACCAACGTGGATCCCCACAGTTATAAGCTAGATTGGCTCAGTGGGTATACACCCATCTGAGTCCAATCTTTCCGGTAAGCCTCCAATTTAAAGTGGTGGTGGATCTTCTATCAACACATGTACCAGTCTTTTCACTTTTTTGGTGTTATATACCTTCTAAGACTTTCACCTTTCAAGGATTTTGTATTTTTATATTTATTTTTATTATACGTGTATCACTAACACTTTTTTGTAACACTTTTTACATTACGGACTCTACCTACGGTCTCTTACATAAAAGGTTTACTATACAATTCATACCATTTATTGCAGGATATGAATATGGATATTGATTATGTTTATAGTTGTTAGCGCTGCACTTTTTCTTTATATGTTTGAGCAATATATCAAGTGACAACTTTGTGCAAAAAAAAAATTGTCTTTTTTCCCGCAACTTGTGTCAGAATATCAAATTTTCCATGGACTCGACATGCCTCTCAGCAAATAGCTTGGGGTGTCTACTTTCCAAAATGGGGTCATTTGGGGGGTTTTTGAACTGTTCTGGCATTTTATGCACAACATTTAGAAGCTTATGTCACACATCACCCACTCTTCTAACCACTTGAAGACAAAGCCCTTTCTGACAATTTTTGTTTACATGAAAATTTTTTTTTTTTTTTGCAAGAAAATGACTTTGAACCCCCAAACATTATATATTTTTTTAAATCAAAGGCCCTACAGATTAAAATGGTGGGTGTTTCATTTTTTTTTCACATAGTATTTGTGCAGCGATTTTTCAAACGCATTTTTTTGGGAAAAAACACACTTTTTAGATTTTAATGCACTAAAACACACTATATTGCCCAAATGTTTGATGGAATAAAAAAGATGATCTTAGGCCGAGTACATGGATACCAAACACGACATGCTTTAAAATTGCGCACAAACGTGCAGTGGCAACAAACTACATACATTTTTAAAACCCTTTACAGGTTACCACTTTAGATTTACAGAGGAGGTCTACTGCTAAAATTACTGCCCTCGATCTGACCTTTGTGGTGATACCTCATATGCATGGTGCAATTGCTGTTTACATTTGACGCCAGACCGACGCTTGCATTTGCCTTTGCGTGAGAGCAGGGGGGACAGGGGTGCTTTTTTTTTTTTTTTCTTTATTATTTTTTTTGCTTTTTTATCTTATTTTTAAACTGTTCCTTTCATTTTTTTTATTTTTTAAATCATTTTTATTATCTCAGGGAATGTAAATATCCCCTATGATAGCAATAGGTAGTGACAGGTACTCTTTTTTGAAAAAAATGGGGTCTATTAGACCCTAGATCTCTCCTCTGCCCTCAAAGCATCTGACCACACCAAGATCGGTGTGATAAAATGCTTTCCTAATGGCGCTGTTTACATCCGGTGAAATCTAAGTCATGAAATGCTCGTGACTTCCGGTTTCTTAGGCCATAGAGATGATTGGAGCCATTCTAGTCTCTGATCAGCTATATGGTCAGCTGGAAGAACCACCAGCTGCATTTTCAGGTTCCCTGTTGGGACAGGAGAGCCAGAGAAAAACATGGAAGACGGTGGGGGGGTTGGGGGCATTCCATCCAACTGCTTGTAAAAGCAGTCTAGAGGCTACTTAGCTGCTAGGATTGCTTTTACATGAAAGCCGACCGCTGGCTGAAAAGAATGATACCAAGATGATACCTAAACCTGCAGGCATCATTCTGGTATAACCACTCAAAGTCCAGCAACATACCAGTACGTTGCTGGTCCTTGTTGGGCATATATTGTAATCTTTTTTTTCATGCAGCCTGTGGGCTGAACAAAAAAAGAGATTGATCGGTGGGTATGCCCACCATTAGAATACCTTCCTTCATCCACCCACTTCTAATGATGGGCATACATGCACCATTTATATATGCCGAAGCATGGGGGCATCCGCCCCAAAAGTTAGGGGCAAATCGCTCCTCCACCCCTGCTGCCCCCATGCTTCAGTATATATGCTCTTTTTTTTAACTGTGGTGGTGAAATCACCTCCTACAGCGCTGGAGTCACGGCTTAATGTATCGTGGGAGCAAACGCTGTTGCTGTCAAGATAAATAAATCTGCGCTGCAACTGAATGGCGTACCTGCTAAGGAAATTATGGTTAACAATAAAACAAAGTAACATTACAGTATAACAGTTATGCCCTGTACACACGGTCGGATTTTCCGCCGGAAAATGTGTGATAGGATCTTGTTGTCGGAAATTCCGACCATGTGTGGGCTCCATCACACATTTTCCATCCGAAAGTTCCACACACAAAGTTTGAGAGCTTGCTCTAAAATTTTCCGACAACAAAATCCGTTGTCGGAAATTCTGATCGTGTGTACACAAATCCGACGCACAAAGTGCCACGCATGCTCAGAATAAATTAAGAGATGAAAGCTATTGGCTACTGCCCTGTTTATAGTCCCGACGTACGTGTTTTACGTCACCGCGTTTAGAACGATCAGATTTTCCGACAACTTTGTGTGACTGTGTGTATGCAAGACAAGTTTGAGCCATCATCCATCGAAAAAAATCAATGGATTTTGTTGTCGGAATGCCTGATCAATGTCCGACCGTGTGTACGGGGCATAAGACTTACCATACCTGCAAAGCAAATACAAAAAAGCAGTAAAAAATAAAACAATTTTAAACGCAATCTGTGCCGGTTCCAGGTTCGGGTCTCTCAAAATGCGATGGCATCTTGGGAGACCCTGTGAAAGTGTGCCTAGTCTGTGCAGTGCTGTACCCTACGCTAATACTCAACTAGTGTATGGTAGCATTCAAAACATTCACCAATGCAAAGACCAGGATTGTCAAGACAGGAGGGACAATAAAAGGCAAGTGTCATGCCTATATCCGCGCATGCTGCAGACACAACATCTTCTTTGGGGGGCTCAATGGGTAGGGGTACTCGGGTGGACATAAGGAAAATGGTGTAGATAGATGAAGGAAACTGCTGCGCCAACTTAAAATAGAAAAGCAGCCAACACTAACAATAAGACTAATTGTGTAAGGTAAATAAGAAAACAATAAAGTGTAGCGCAATAACTGTGATAAAAATCTACATGAGGGGTGTAGAATCACAATGGTGAGAGTGATATCTAAAAATTCACAAGTACCGTATTTTCCGCACTATAAGGCGCACCTAAAAGCCTTATATTTTCCTCCAAATCGGCCGTGCGCCTTATAATCCGGTGCGCCTTATGTGTGCACTGAGTTCAAAAATCATTCCAAATTTCAAAATAATTTCCCGCTCTGACACAGGGACTTACGCTGACAGCGATAAACCAATCAGAGAACATTGCGTAATAAGTGCAGTTTGTCTAAGGACCCCCGAAAATGGCACCAGTCAAGAGACATGCTTACGAGGCACAATTCAAACTACAGGCTATCAGTTACGCGGTTGTAAATGGGAATAGAGCAGCTGCGAAAGAATTCAACATCAATGAATCTATGGTTCGGAAGTGGAGGAAGCAAGAAAATGAACTGCGCCAAGTTAAGAAGACGAAACAGAGTTTCCGTGGGAACAAAGCGAGGTGGCCACAATTAGAAGACCAAGTTAAACAATGGATTATTGAACAAAGAACAGCCGGGAGAAGCGTCTCTACAGTCACCATTCGACTGAAGGCAATAACGATAGCACAAGACATGGGGATCGAACACTTTCAAGGAGGTCCGTCTTGGTGCTTTCGTTTTATGAAAAGGCGTCATCTCTCCATCCGCGCAAGGACTACCGTGGCGCAGCAACTGCCAGCGGATTACAAAGAAAAGCTGGCCATCTTCCGCACATACTGCAGTAACAAGATTGCCGACAAAAAGATCCAGCCCAAGCACATCACCAACATGGATGAGGTCCCCCTCACTTTTGACATCCCCGTGAACCATACTGTGGAGAAAAAGGGGACCAGCACGGTATCGATACACACCACGGGGCATGAGAAGTCAGCTTTCACTGTTGTTCTTGGTTGCCACAGTAATGGACAGAAACTACCACCTATGGTAATTTTTAAGAGGAAGACACTGCCGAAAGAAAAGTTTCCAGCCGGAGTAATCGTTAAGGCCAATGAAAAGGGCTGGATGGACGAGGAGAAAATGAGAGAGTGGCTGAGAGAGGTGTATGTAAAGAGACCGGATGTTTTTTTTCGCACATCACCGTCCCTGTTGATCTGCGACTCCATGCGCGCCCATCTCACCGCTACTGTGAAAAACCAAGTGAAGCAAATGAATTCGGAGCTTGCCATCATTCCTGGAGGATTAACTAAAGAACTCCAACCATTGGACGTTGGTGTAAACAGGGCGTTCAAAGTAAAGTTGCGAGCGGCGTGGGAGCGATGGATGACAGATGGAGAACACACCTTCACTAAGACTGGGAGACAGCGCCGGGCGAGCTATGCCACCATATGTGAATGGATTGTGGATGCCTGGGCTAAGGTATCTGCTTTAACTGTTGTCCGAGCTTTTGTGAAAGCCGGCATCATTGCTGAACAGCCACCTGGCAACGAGACTGACTCCGACAATGATGACAATGATGAGAGGGAACCCGGCATGCTTGATGGCGAAATTGCCCAGCTGTTCAATTCAGACACAGAAGATGAGGACTTTGATGGATTTGTGGGAGAAGATTGATTAAACAATAATGTGAGTGTATTGTTAAATAGTATAATAAAGTACAAGTAAACTCACTGTTTTGCTTCCGTTACCTTTTTTTTTTAGAGCGTATGTTTTAGCATGCGCCTTATAATGCAGTGCGCCTTATGTATGGGTCAAGTACAGAAATAGTCCCCTTAATTGATACTGCGCCTTATAATCCGGTGCGCCTTATGGTGCGGAAAATACGGTATATGGACAACCTCTACATTTTTGTACTAAAAATGGAGAGTGAATGTTTTCAGAAATTCACGGATAGGTGAATGTTTTTTAGACAGTGCAAGTGTATCTCATTGGAAAAAACATCCAAAAAAGCAGAAAATAAAAACAAAAATTAAACAATATATAAAAAAAGGCTAAACCCAAGTGAATGGAAAGTCTGGGATATTACAACAACATATCCATGCAGACATATAGAGGCAAATCCGCTTGTATGGCGTGGCTGCAAAAACCAGGAATTATAAACACAGGAATATGATGGAATGGCTGATGGACATATAATAAAAAGTCTATATGAATTGACAGTTCTTGGAGGTACAAGATGTTCAAAACTTGTGTGTATGTCTTTCACCGCAAGGTATACGGTATGCCAGCATCCAGGGCCAAATCTTCTTACAAAACACACACTTCAACTGGGAGAAATGAAATGCCCTTACCAGAGATGTTGGACTTATAGGCTTGTACCGTCTGAGCGGTAGAGTTAAAGTTGATTCCAATCCCGGAGGGGTGCCGGATAGGCAGGAAGGACCTCACGGCTTTAACGCTTCTAGAAGGGATGAAGGTGGGCCCGATGCTCCTGTGCTCATTTTTCTTGATCAGGTTTCTTATCCGGATATGGGCTGGGGTCTTCCACCGGGTTCCACTCGCTCAGCAGCAACCCCCCACATATAATACTGAAGAAACAAAGAAACAAGGCTTCCACATAGTGTAAATCCGGTAGTACAATGAAAAATTTATTGATAAAAAATATTTCCAATAAGTAGTAAAACGGGTGGTAAAATTTTGGTTCAATTGAAGAGAATTAGCGCAGTAAAAAGGTAGCTGGGGTAGCGTAAAGAACCCGACGCGTTTCGTCTGCTAAGACTTCGGCTGGGGTATAGGCTAACCAGCCACCAACTGCGCTTTATATAAAAATGAAGTAAAAATCATAAAACATCAATTGGGAACACTTGTGCGGCGTGACTTCTGGGTTTGCAAGCAGTCCGTGTCATGTGACAGTTTACAAGCCAATCATGTCTGGAGAAGGGAATGAGGAACCAAGCCTCTGTGACGTCCTCCAATCAACCGATTCAAAGTGTTCGTCAGTGATATAAGTCACATGACCGCCGCGTCATTCGGCGTCAGCGTAATGACGCGGTATACACTCAGGAAGAATGTATCATCAGAGGCAGGAAGTGGGCGTGCATACCAGCTTGGTTTGGAACGCAAACACGTTCCAAGAAACCGGAACTGGCTGCTAATTGGATGGATGAAAGCCAACGCTCAGCTTATAACAGAAGAAGATTATAAATAAAAAATATATAGAGAGGTATAAGAGCTATACTTTGATCAACAGGCCGTCACACCCGTACATACTCCATCAAAGTTACATGCATATTAAAAACACATATCGCTCAAAACAAAATTGTCAGAACGGAAAACTGTATATGGATGGGATATACTGTGTCTTGATCAGAGTCATATGTGATAAGTGATTAAAAAACAATAAATATGTATAATACACTCAATCTCTATTAAGAGAGAGTAATGGAAAAACATAGTAGTGTGTGTATAAAAATACCGAAGTGACATCCCAATCAGGGTGGAGTAATAAGAGCCATATGTAATAAATGGTGTAGGAACAGTAATGAATCACCAATAATCTAAAACAAACTCAATCCTCATAAGGGGAGAGTAATGGGAAGAAATTGTGATATATATCTCTAGTAGTACTAGACAGAAAAATGTGAAGAAATAAGTAGATAAAATTAATAGCGTAAAAACAACGGACGTCTGCACTAAACGTGATCCCAGGCTAGATAATAGCTAAATATATTCTTCCAGGCATATCAAATAAATGCATCTATTGGGTTTAAAGGATATAAATATATATCCTATGGGTGTGAACCACCTCCAAAAGAAGGGAAATCTGGGTACTAAATGACAAAAATGATGGTACATAAGGACATAAGGAAAATGCCTCTCATGCAGCCGGGTTACTGCATTTGGATTGGGAAGGTGAGATGGAGCACCGTCTGGAAACAGAAGGGCTCTGACGATCTCTTCCTGGAATTTAAGGAAGGATCCAGTCCGTCCTGAAGCTCTGTATAGCACATGAGCGTTCAGCAAAGCCAATTGAAATAAATAAACAGACACTTTCTTGTACCAGCGTCCACCCCTCCCATATTTTGGTTATATTCGTGGACACAGAGGGGTTTCTCCACAACACCAGTCGCCGTAGGAATTTGGACCGTCGTGTCTGCATGAAAGGAGGTAAGAACGAAAACATTCTTATTATCCCTCCACTTCATAGCAAGCAATTACACTTGAAGCAGGCTCTCTCCCCCAGCCTAAGACGGGAATCTACAAGCCGCTGGGGAAAGCCCCGGTGATTAGGTCGCATGGTGCCACATGCTCCAATCTGATGATCAAACAAGTGACTAAAAAGTGGCACGCTCGTGTAATAATTGTCCATGTACAAGTGGTATCCCTTTCCGAATAAGGGTGGCACCAAGTCCCACACAATCTTGCCAGCGCTTTCTACGTAGTCAGGGCAGTTTGTCGGCTCTACACGACTATCTTTGCCCTTGTAAACCATAAAACTACATGTATAGCCTGTGGCCCTGTCACAGAGCTTTTACATCTTGACCCCGTATCTGGCACGCTTGCTGGGAAGGTACTGTTTGAATGACAAGCGGCCAGAAAACTTAATCAGGGACTCATCAATGCAGACAACTTGATAGGGAGTAGACAAGTCTGCAAAACGTTGGTTGAAGTGGTTTACAAGGGGCCGAATTTTGTAGAGCCGATCGTATCCAGGGTCTCCACGAGGGCGACAGAGTTCATTGTTGTTGAAATGCATGAACCGCAAAATCTGCCGTATCGTGCCCTGGTCACGAAGGCAGAGAACAAGGGCATATGGTGAATTGGGTCAGTGGACCAATATGACCGCAACTCACTCTTTTTAGTTATGCCCATGTTGAGGGATAGGCCCAGAAAGAGCTTAAATTCGGAAACAGTAATTGGTTTTCAATCTCTGGCAAGGGAGGACTGGGGAATAGTGGCGATGTATTGACCAGCATACAAATTGCTTTGGTCCACAATAGATCTATAGAGATCTTTGGTGAAAAACAGCGAATAAGAATCAAGTGACGTAAAATCAACTGTTTCCACCTGAATTCCGGGTTGGCCAATGAATGAGGGAAGTACCGGTGCTGCAGAAGTGGTGGGTTCCCAATTAGGATTGGCGAATGCAACAGAAAGGGCACTATGGGCACGACCGGCCTCTGTTTGTCTTCTTCTTGGTGGCAGCAGGACACTACTTGTGCTTGCCACCTCACCAGCTTGAACTGCATTTATGGGACTCGCCACGTCACCAAGTGTTACTGCAGTGCTGGTTTGATTACGACCAGGGTGCACTAGGCCACTGGTGCTTGCCAGTTCACCAGAAGGATGAGCGGCACTAGTATTTCTCTGCTCCATACGAGGGACCTGCGGTTCTTGCACCTCAACATCAGAAGAAGAAGATCGGGGTCTGGTACGCCTGACCTTGGCAGGGACCACAACTCCGTCGTCAGAGCTATCTGTCATGGAGCCGCTGTCGTCTACAGGATCGTATTCTGAGCCTGAATCTGACAGATGAGTGACTTCCTCTTCACTATCTGTCATGCTCAGAAACGTGTAGACCTCTTCACTAGTGTACCTTCGATTTGACATTTTGGTCTCTAAATTTACTGGTACAGTAGTGAGACTCACAGGTAAAAAAGCTTCTGATTGTTAGCGACTGTATCAAAACGCTACCAAAAAAACTGTTAGCGATCGCAGGGATCAGGCCTGACTCTGCGAACGCTGCAGTTATGTGTGTTTAGTATTTTGTAATTGATTTTGTATTTTGTAAATGCAGGTGCTAGCAGGTATCTGGGCTGATCCCGCTAACACTGCGTTTTTGGGAACCCTAAACTGCTGGGGACGCTAGTATAGATCTGATCAGATCAGATATAGATCCGTTCAGATACTATACCACTAAGGGAGGTGTATGCTGCGTGCGTGGGTGTTAGCGGTACTGGCACTAACCTGACGCTGCCTGGGGCGACGCAGACCCTATCTGACCCTAAAACCTAACTGATATCACCCGCTGGGCGATCAGGGGGTTAAACCTTTCTTAGGTACTAAACGGCGGGTGCTCTGACACTATAAAAAACTAACTAACCAGCGTCACCCGTAACAGTTATACGGTGATCACTGGCGAAAGGGTTACATAGGGGGCAATCAGGGGGTTAAAACCTTCATTAGGTAGTATATGGGGGTACCTGACGCTATAAAAAGCTGACGGTGAACCTAAATACTTACCTGGCTACCTAGCGTCACCAGTGACACTAATGCGGCGATCAGAAAAAAGATTGCTTAGTGACACTGGCGACAGGGGTTAACTGGGGGGGTGATCAAGGGTTAAACCTTTATTAGGGGAGGTTAGGGGGGTACCCTAGACCTAAAGGGGCCTACCACTAACTGCCCTACCACTTATAACAGTCACAAATGACACCAATGCAATAATCAGTAAAAAAATAAAAACTGCTATTGTTGTCACTGTGACAGGGGGTGCAGGGGGGTGATCAGGGGTGATTGGGGGGGTGATTAGTGTGCCTGCGTGTTCTACCGTATGTGTAGTGTTGGTGAACTTACTTGGATGTCTTCTCTCCTCACGCCCCGGACCAAAAGGACCGACACGAGGAGAGATGACATCACTTCCTCTGCTTCTGTTTACAGTTCAGAAGCAGAGGAAGAATTTCATTCGCCAGGAGCGATCGCGAGGGGGTGGCCATGAATCAGTGGCCTCCCCCTCAGCACGGATCGCTCCTGCAGCGATGCCGACTGCCTCGGGCACCGGGGGGGGCACGATGCGCCCCCCGCCCGCGGGAGGCGAGTAATATACCCATACGTTACTTTGCCTGCCCGTGCCATTCTGCCACAGTATATCTGAGTGAGGCGGTCGGCAAGTGGTTAAAAGAATTAAAAGAGTAGTACATACTCACAAACGTAATAGATTTAAGCACATGTCACAACGAGTGTCCTCCACTTCAAGAAGGTCTCTGGACATCCGTTGGTCCTTCCAGAAGATCAGGAGGCATCCAAATGGCTAACTCGTTTAGAGGGCGAACCCTCATCCTCAGAGCCAAAAAATAGTGGTGGATGATCTTCTGGAAGGACCAACGGATGTCCATTGACTTTCTTACAGTGGAGGGCACTCGTTGTGACATGTGTTTATATCTATTACGTTTGTTAATATGTACTACTCTTTAAATCCTTTTAATAAATTTAATTGCGGTAATGCACTAGGTTGGTGCGTCTTTCTTTTTTTGTTTTGATAGTTTCCAATTTAAGGATGCTCAATATCCTGAGAAGGCAGCAAGACCACAAGCATTAAGAAGTGTCTATTGGCGCAGGAGAATAACTGCATGTTGTGTAAAAAAACAGCACTAACTAACCAGCCTGGTTTCATGTTTTTTGAATGCTGTAGGGGGGCTGAGTGACTTTTGGTGACCTTTAATAAATAGTAAATAACTGAAAAACAAAAAGCGGTAGAACCGTGATTTAAAGAGCACAAACCAGCACAAAGGCGGCACCAACCAGCCTGCTTTCATGTCTCTTGTCTCTTGTAGGGGGGCTGGGTGAGCTTCGGTGACTTATAATAAATCAATAACTGAAAATGAAAATAAGGTAGAACGGAGATTTAAGTGGCACAAACCAGCACAAACATGGCACTAACCAGCCAGCCCAGTTTCATGTCTTTTGGCTGTTGTAGGGCGGCTGGGTGAGGTCATTGTCTGGAAAAAAACAATTGCTAATGTCCTAAAAATAAAAGCAGCACAAATTGAAATTTTTATGGCACAAAACAGCACAAATATAGCACAAACACATGGCATTTTTGGTTTTTATGATTTAATAACATGGGGTGCAAAGTGGGTGGGGTGTGATAAAAAAAAAATCAAGCTGTTATAACTAAAAAACCATAACAGCACAAATGAAAAATTTAGCAGCACAAACCAGCACAAACATAGCACTAACCAACCACCAATTTGTGTGTGTTTTGGGTGTTGTAGGGGGGCTGAGTGACCTTTTAATAAATCATTAATAAAGCAAAAACAAAAGATAGAACAAAGATTTAAATAGCACATACCAGCACAAACGTAGCGCTGTTAAGTGTTACGCTAGCTCAAAATGAAAATATGAATATATAAAAATGTCCATAAACAATATGTGTAATAATAAAAAAATCTATGTATTTTAAGTGAAACAATATATAAATATTGTCCTGAAAACAATAAATGATTAAACAAAGCTTGTAGTCCGCTTCTTCCTTTCACCACATGTGCATTAGTGATGCATGCTTTTCTCAATTAATAGTGCTCCAAAGTGTTCCACCACCTAGTGTAAGGGGGGCCACTCACCACCATCAGGGAAATCCCAGAATGAGAAAGCAACAATGCAACAAACGTGCAATACATTTATTTGACATTGATCATTAACCACTTGCTTACTGGGCACTTAAACCCCCCTCCTGTCCAGACCAATTTTTAGCTTTCAGCGCTGTCACATTTTGAATGACAATTGCGCGGTCATGCTACACTGTACTCAAATGAAATTTTTATCATTTTGTTCACACAAATGGAGCTTTCTTTTGGTGGTATTTAATTACTACTTGGGTTTTATTTTTTACTAAACAAACAAAAAAAGACAGAAATTTTTGAAAAAAAAAAATACATGTTTCATAGTTTGTTATAAAATTTTGCAAACGGGTAATTTTTCTCCTTCATTGATATTTGCTGATGAGGCTGCACTGATGAGCTGCACTGATGGCCACTGATGGGCTGCACTGATAGGCACAGATAAGGCGACACTGATAGACACTGATAAGACGGCACTAATGGCCACTTATAAGCACTGATGAGATGGCACTGATGGGGACTGATAAGATGGCACGGATGGGTGGCACTGATGGGCACTGATAGATGTCACTGGTAGGTGGCACTGATGGGCACTGTTAGGTGGCACTGATGGGCACTGGTATGTGACACTGATGGGCACTGGTAGGTGGTATTGATAGGCAGCACTGGTGATGAGGCACTGATTGGTGACATTTATAGGTGGCACTGTGGGCACTGATGGGTGATACTGTGGGCACTGATGGGTGATACTGTGGGCACTGGTAGGTGGCGCTGGTGGGCACTGGCAGGTGGCACTGGTGGGCACTGGTAGGTGGCACTGGTGGGCACTGGTAGGTGGCACATGTGGGCACAGAAGCCTCTGCAGAGGCTCTCCATGCTCGGGACTGATGTCCCCCTCACAGCCGCCGGTGATCGCTTTTTTTTTTTCTCCATACGCGACCAGCGTGAGGAGAAATTATTAATTATGATTAATTAATTAATCCTCTGCATTGTCTAAAAATGCTCATTGATCCTGTATGGACAGATCCTCCCCTCCTGCAGGGTTACTCTGGACAAGTCCAGATAAGACACAGTCAGAGTAGTGCTGCCGCCAGTGGCGGCTGGTGCTCAACATTTTTTTTGGGGGGGGGGGGGGGCGCAAGCGAACTGAAAAATTCTGAAAAATACTGAAACGAGAACATCAATTGCAGCCACTGTGCCATCAATTGCAGCCACTGTGCCATCAAAAGCAGCCACTTGTCTCTCTGAGCCGGCGTGCGTTCCACCTGAGCCGGGCGTAATGTAAGTGAAAACTCGGAAGTTCTGCCACTCGTCAGACCTCAATGCATTTCACTGAAAAGGCGCCATCAGGAATTTGTTTTGCAATCCAAATGTAATTCTTATTTAACAAAGTCCGGTTCACGTAGCCCGTTACAAACGTATCCAGCACAACTACAGTGTTATATATAACAAACACATCTACAAAATTCATATTTCATTAAAATACATAAAATATGGTACCTTTATAAAACACATAATTGATACTTAGTTCACTATGTATTCCTATATGGTTCTAGTATTAAAGGGTTCTCTACTCTCCTCTAGTGGCTATTTATTAAATGGCATCCCTTTTATATGTGAATATGGGCTGTTGTGTGTGCTAAATGCCCCTTAAATTAGTATTCCACCTTGTGGATATACAAAGACTACATTTAAAAATGAATAAATAGTAAAAAAAATTAAATTATTAAGGAAACAATTAAAATTAATATCTATAATAAAGTGTTACCAAACTCACAACAGTAAAATCTGTCTGTATATGCAGGGCACAAACGAACTGAAAAATTCTGAAAAATACTGAAACAAAAACATCAATTGCAGCCACTGTGCCCATCAAAAGCAGCCACTGTGCCCATCATATGCAGCTACTGTGCCCATCATATGCAGCCAACTGTGCCCAGCAAATGCAGCCACTCTGCCCATCATATGCAGCCAACTGTGCCCAGCAAATGCAGCCACTCTACCCATCATATGCAGCCAACTGTGCCCATCATATGCAGCCAACTGTGCACATCATATGCAGCCAGTGTTCCCATCATATGCAGCCTCTGTGCCCAGCAAATGCAGCCAATTCTGCCCATCATATGCAGCCACTGTGCCCATCATATGCAGCCAACTGTGCCCATCATATGCAGCCACTGTGCCCATCATATGCAGCCAACTCTGCCCATCAATTGCAGCCTCTGTTCCCATAATATGCAGCCACTGTGCCCAGCAAATGCAGCCAACTGTGCCCATCAATTGCAGCTTCGGTGCCCATAATATGCAGTCACTATGCACAACAAATGCAGCCAACTGTGCCCCATCAATTGTAGCCTCTGTGCCAATAATATGCAGCCACTGTGCCCCCCCGCCCGCTGTCTGCCTGGCACTTACCCCATTGTGGTGGGTCAGGCAGCAGGTCAGGCGGCAAGCTTTGGGACGGGTAGCGCAGCGATGGCTCCTGTGTCCTCCGTAGTCATCTTCTTCCTGTTCTGCTAGGCGGCCAATGAGATTGCCTCTGCCTTCAGCCAATCAGGTGACCGGTATTACATCCGTGCCTCCTGATTGGCTGAAAGGCAGTTCTTTGTTAGAAAAGCAAATATTCATTGCTTTGCTAACACACCTGGGTGGACTGTGAGCGCAATGGTTTGCTTTTGCAGTTCACCTTTTTTTTAAGCCTATTAGAGCCTATGGCTCTAATCAGGTGCTTCAAAAACACCCCCCGCCACTGTATTTAGGTGTCCTGCGTCCGAAAAGGGGCCGGATGCCTGAAGGGGGTGGCTACAGCGCCTATGGATAGATTCACGCAATGCATGAATCTATCCAAACTACACGGTGGGGGGGGGGGGTGGCTGGAGAGAGGGGGCGGCGCCCGTGCACCCTTAATGGATGCCCACCACTGCCTGCTACACATGCTCAATTTGGTCTCTATTGCTGGAGAGAACATTTCCTGTTTCAGTTGAGCTTTTCAAGTCACATGATATTGACATCACACATTTGGGTGTGTATACAGATCCTAAATTACAGCCCAGTCCCTCCCTCTTCCTGCATGGCCAGTAACTAAAAAAGAACACGGTGTGGGATGTCACATCTTGATTGATGGATGCCCCGCCTCCCAAAACAGCATGAGGACACAGGCTATAGTGGATTTCAAGAGGCAGTGATTCCCATAAACGAGATAACACCACACACCATACATGCTACTGCACTGTTCTTTTTTGACCTCTCCAAGCATCAATTGCAGCCTGCAGAATTGCATATGAGAGAATAGATAATTTCTAAACTTTTAAAAATACATTTCTTTCCCAATTTCTAAATTCATAAATAATACAGATTGTGTCAAAAATGTGTTATGTTTTCTTTTTTCATATTTGTGATCCTTCTTTCTCTTTCTGTGCCTTTCCTCTTTCTCCCTTGCCATCCTCATCCCACCTGGCACCCCACTGCAACCTTGCCAACATCCTACGCCCTGTCATCCTCATGTTCAGCACACCTGGCACCCCACTGCAACCTTACTAACAACCTGCCTCCTGTCATCCTCGTCACACCTGGCACCTGTTGCAACCTTGCTAACAACCTACCCCCTGTCATCCTCATCACACCTGGCACCCCAATGCCACCTTGCTAACACCCTACCCCCTGATATCCTCATCACACCTGGTATCCCAATGCCACCTTGCTAACACCCTACCTCCTGTCATCCTCATGACACCTGGCACCCCAATGCGACCTTGCTAACACCCTACCCTCTGATATCCTCATCCTCCTCCCACACCACTGCCACCTTTCTAACACACTACCCCCTATCATCCTCATCACACCTGTCACCCCACTGCCACCTTGCTAACACCCTACCCCCTGTCATCCTTACCCCCCTCATAACCCACTGCCAGCTTCCAAACACCTGCATTGAAAAGCAGCTTATTCCAATGTCCAGCACGCTTACGTCTGATGGTTTGGTTCTTAAGATTGGAGGTCCTTGGCTGCTCCCCCAGAGTCATCTCCTCTCTCTTGAATGCTAGGAGCGTGAACACAAAGTTTACGAGAGAATCTGGTCAAAGTTTGTGCAATACATGTCTGCTGCTGATGGATCATAGTGATCTAGAAGTTCTAAATATTCTGATCTCCCTCCAGTCGTATTTAGATCTGGCTCTATCAGTCAGCTCCCTCAGAGTACAAGTGTCAGCTTTATCGGCCTTCACAGGTGTTTCCAGGTCTAGGCATCTTTTCCTGTACAACAATTCTTCAAGGGAGCAACTGAGCTCAAACCTTGGAGTAAGATTTGGAGAAGATTTCCAAATGGAGTCTCCCTCTTGTTCTCAACTCCCTCTCGGAAATTGGAGTGGAGTGTTCTAGGGCCGTCTCCATTAAAGGCCTCACTGTCAAGTTTTCCTTTCTCCTGGCTATCATGTCGGCATAAAAAGCCTCAGAGATTTATTCACCGGTCATGGAGAGCTTTTCTTATTGTTCTTTCCCATTCAAGCGGTGCTGTTACCTATGCTTGACTCAATTCCTAAGGGTACATCAGTCTTTCATGGTAACCAAGAAATTGTTCTGCCAAACTTTAGAGTACTAACTTGCATCCTTTAGATGTGGAAGAGGTTGCGCTGTGGCTTAGTTGGTTAAAGCTAGGGATGGGCCGAATGACCCCCTGTTCAGTTCGCACCAGAACTTTCGAACATCAGGAAAGTTCGGAACCGAATAACAAACCCCATTGAAGTCTATTGATCCGAACATGAACAATTAAAAGTGCCCATTTTAGAGGCTTATATGCAAGTACTTGGGCAAACAATAGTTATGGGGGTCCAGGTACTGCCCTGGGGGAAATATATCAATGAAAAAAAGTTTGTACATTTTTTTATTTTTAAATGAGCAGTGATTTAATGATACTTAAAGGGAAAGTATAAAAATGAAAAATTCCTTTTAATATAGTGCCTGGGGGGGTCCCCCTATTCCACCTGTAAAGTGACACATATGTACTGTGTATAGAAGCTGCTGAACAATAATTGCATTTCTAAAATAGGAAAAACACATAAGTGAGAGCACCCGGGGCTGCACAACAAAAAAACGAAAGTTCAAAAAATGGAAAGTTTCCCCAGGCTTTTTTTAAGCAGCAAAACATTTAGACATTTGTATAGAAATATGGGGTAAATGACAAATTAAGGATAGGTTCAAATATATGGCAGATTTATTATAAAGTACAAACTCTGCAGTCACTGTGCATTAATTGCATTTCTAAAACCCAAAGAATGACATTTTCCCTGCAAGCTTTCTTTATTTTGTAAGCAACAGCTTTGGGAGCCAGTCTGTATGCTGAGGCCACAATGTAGGGCACTGTAACAAGATTAGAGATTTTTTGGATAAGTTTTGGTGTCTCTACCACAGACTTTGGATTTCTACTTCTGTAATGGATGCGGAAAAATTGTTCTTTGGGTGTCGGTGGCGCCTTCACACCGTAACTCTATAGAGGTACTCTTGATAAAAAGAAAAGAATTGTCCTTGCTGTCAAAAATTTTAATGATATGCACCTGTCAAACAGGTGCAGAAAATGTGTTCTTTGGGTGTCAGTGGCGCCTTCACACCCTAACCCTATAGAGGTGCTCTTAATGAAAGCAAGAATTGGCCTTGCTGTCAAAAATTCTAATGATATGCACCTGTCAAACAGGTGGGGAAAAATTGTTCTTTGGTTGTCGGTGGCACCTTCACCCTGTAACCCTATAGAGGTACTCTTGATGAAAGCAAGAATTGGCCTTGCTGTCAAAAATTCTAATGATATGCACCTGTCAAACAGGTATGTAAAAGTTGGTCTTTGGGTGTTAATTGTGCCCATGAAACCTACACCAAAAACATTCTTCCAGATGAAATCAACACCCACAACACTAGGCAGCCTAGAAGTCCTGCAGAGATTCCACATCATAAAAACACTTATGCAACATCAGCATCAGGGGCTTCATAGCTGCTGGTAATCCAGGACAGATTCATTTTGATAAAAGTCAGATGGTCGACGGAGTCTGTGGACAGACGTGTTCTATGATCAGTAACGAAACCTCCCGCAGCACTGAATGACCGTTCGGAAAGCATACTGGATGCAGGGCAGCCCAGCAGCTCAATAGCATACTGGGCAAGTTCTGGCCAGTGGTCTATTCTCATGACCCAGTAAGCCAATGGATCGTCGACCGGAAAGCTCTCCATCTCTGTTTTCGCTACTAGATAATCATCCACCATGCTCCAGCAGGAACACAACAGGGATTGTGTCACTAGATAATCATCCACCATGTGATGCAGACGCTGCCTATGGGATGTGGAAGCTGACAGCCCTGGGCGGCAAGGACTAAAAAAATTGAGAAATGCATCAATTAGGAGGCCGCCTTCTACACCGCTCCTCTTGACCAACAGAGGCCTCATTTTCCACCACACTGTAACCTACCAGAGTCAGGAAAAGCGTTCAATAAACTTCTCTTTAAGGTGTCCTCAAGAGATTTAATCTTCTGCACTCTCTGTGGGGATGGGATGAGTTTTGAGACTTTCCCTTTATAACGGTAGATAAGGAGCGTTGCTAACCAATAGTGATCCTTTTCCTTTACGCCATGTATTCTTGGGTCCTTTCGCAGGCTTTGAAGCATGAGGGAGACCATGCACCGCACATTTGCGGAGGAATGAGAAGCAGACTCCTCAGGGTCACTGAGGATTATAGTATCTGGAACTGCCTTCTGCCAGCCACGTACTACTAGCAAGGGTTCTGCGGATGCAAAACCATCTCTTACTGGTTGACATATGTCTTCCTCTGCTTCAATGCCTCTGAAACTGCCAGAATCCTCCTCCTCCTCTCTCTCTCTCTTGTGTGTTCTGTGGCATTAGAACAATGGCGTCTACATAAAGTGGGCCTTGAGAGAAAAGGAAGTCCTACCCTTCACCCGCTGCTCTGGCTCGAGTGCCCTGTCCATAATGCCACGAAGAGTCTGCTCCAGCAGGAACACAACAGGGATTGTGTCACTGATGCATGCATTGTCACGACTCACCATCCTTGTGGCCTCCTCAAATAGTGACAGTAATTACATGCAGCCTTTATGAGCAGACATTGGCACGGGGAAAGAAAACCGAGACAGCCTGAGCCTGTTGTTGGGCCATACTCACACAGGTACACATTGACGGCCCTCTGCTGCATGTGCAGCTGCTGCAGCATTGCCAAAGTCGGGTTCCACCTGGTGGGCATGTCACAAATTAGGCGGTTTACAGGCAGGTGGAATTCTCGCTGAATTTCAGCCAACCGACCACTGGCTGTGTATAACCGCCTAAATGGCTACACACTCTTCTATCTGCTTTAGCAGATCTTCCAACTCTGGGTACCAATTTAAAAAAATGCTGCACCACCATATTGAGGACATGTGCCAGGCATGGCACATGTCAACTTTCCCTGTCTAAGGGCAGACAGGAGGTTTGTGCCATTATCACACACCACCATTCCTGGCTCCAGCTGGCGTGGCATGAATCAACTCTGGGCCTGTCCATGCAGAGCTGCAATAATCTCTGCTCTGATGTGGTTACTGTCCCCTAGACACACCAGCTGAAGCACTGCATAGCACCTTTTAGCCTGACTCATTAAATAACCCTTTGAACGCTTAGAGGGTACTTGAGGTTCATATGACAATTCAGTAGAGGAGGGCATGGAGGAGGAGGAGGAGGAGGAGGAGGGGGTAGAGCTGATGAATCTGGCATCATCACCAGCTGTATGGAGACGTGGGGGGACAACAAGCTGCAGCACTGAGCCCTGTCCTGCATCCTTCCGAGTTGCAAGCAGAGTTACCCAGTGTGCTGTGAACAAAATATATTGTCCCTGCCCATGCTTGCTGGACCACGTGTCAGCAGCAACGTGAACTTTGTGGCTGACTGCCTTGCCCAACAATGCCACAACATTGCCACAACATTGCAGTAACGCAATGTAATATATGGCGTTAAACTTGCAGTAACGCAATGAAATATACAGCGTTAAACTTGCAGTAACGCATTGAACTATACGGCATTAAACTTGCAGTAACGCACAGAACTATATGGCGTTAAATTTGCAGTAATGCATAGAAAATAAACTGTGTTAAACGGTTACTACACTCACACTGACTGAGCTATCCCTACATGGACACTAATGTAAAGATGAATGGTGGTTGCACTACACTCACAATGACTGAACTATCCCTACATTCACACTAATGTAAAGATGAATGATCACACTACACTCACACAGAACTATCCCTAGATGCACACTGAGCTGATATTCTACTGACAATACAATCAGAATAGCACACTATAGCACACTAATGCCGCGTACACACGATCGGACTTTCCGGCGGAATGAACTCTGCCGTTTTTTTCGACGGAGTTCCGCTGAAACGGACTAGCCTACACACGATCACACCAATCGTTTAGAATGCAATGACGTACGACGGGACTAGAAAAAGGAAGTTCAATAGCCAGTAGCCAATAGCTGCCCTTGCGTCGTTTTTGGTCCGTCGGAATTGCATACAGACGAGCGGTTTGCCCCATAGGAATTGATTCCGTCGGAAAGATTTAAAACATGTTCTATTTCTAGGTCCGTCAGAATTTTCGAAAGAAGGAGTCAGATGAAGCCCGCACACGATCGGAATGTCCGATGGAATGATTCCTTCGGACCTTTTCTGCCGGAAAGTCCGGTCGTGTGTACGCGGCATAACTGTCTAATGACAGCGTCCAATCATGGCTCTGACAGTGCTCTGTGCCCTGATCGGTTGAATATTTCATTGCTTCAACCAATCAGGGCTTTCAATGCACTGTGCGGCGGCGCAGTGCATTGTGGTCATTTGGCGGACCAAACAAACGGTGGAGTGACCCTATAATTCGGTTGTTCGGAGAACTTCCATACAGGCAATGTTCTATCTGAATGCATGCTCGGGGCGAACAGTTCGCCCATCTTTAGTTAAAGCACATGTCTAGTAGGGAATCCTGAGTTTGACTCTCAGCAGTGCCTTCCTTTGGTTCTAGGAATCTCTGATATTGTGAAGTTATATCTATAAGCTACATTAGTTCAGGCTTCAGAACGCCTGTTCATTCTTTTTACTGAAAAGGACAAAGAGAAATGTGCCTTATCTAGGATGATTGTGGCATGGATTGTCTAGGGCATCCAACAGGCTCAAAGAACTGAGGGCTTTGCTCCTTTGGAGGTAGTGACCTCGCACACATTTTGATTTACAAATCCCGTTGGTTGACAATGTCAATTAAACCCTTTTTTATTTTGTTCTGCAATTGCCCACTTGGGTGTGTATGACTAGTTAGTTCCCATTAGTATGCTGCCATGGAGTCTGTCAGGGAAACTGAAAATTTTCTAACAAATACAGTAATTTTCCTTTCCATTCCACTCTATGGCAGCAGGAGTTCCCTCCCAGAGTCATGAGTAGGCTAGTTACGAAACACGGCCTCTGGCTCAGAGCAAAGATTTATGGGAGTGGGGTCCTAAAGCGGAGGAGTGGAGGCAGTGTTAACCATTTGTATGCTGCCATAGAGTTCATCAGGAAAGGAAAATTACGATAAGTATTTGAGGCGGGGTCTGTCTGTGAGGTGGAGAGAGAGAGAGAGAGAGGGTGATGAGGAGAACCCCCACGGGGCACCAGGACAGCAGGTAAAATATTGCGGAGATGGTGGCACTAGATAAATACTAATGTTCACCTAAATCAATTGCACAATCTATCTAAGCCAATATCACGCCTGTTGCACATTTCTCTTTGGCATTAGATTAAAGAGCCTTTTCTTTTTTCAGATGTTTTGGTTGTTCCTAACTCAGTTAACAAATCTATTACTTGTCCTGAGACATGAAAATCTAAATGTATAAGAACCGTTTTATTTTTATTTTTTTAAAGGAAAAACATGACACTTGTATTGGTTTGTTACATGCTATACTGTTCTACTAATGATATGCCCTTTATATGACATGGAACTCTGGTGCATTTTGCTCCTTGGTGCCATTTTTTCATATAGAATTTACATACCATTAAGTGAGTACTTCTTGCTTTCCAATAATGCTTGTAATATTGTGTTAATTGTCTCCGCGACTGATTGTATGCATTTTTTTTAAATTTCTTAATAAACTTTTATGGAATTAAAATGAATAAGTTACTATTACTCTGTCCTCCTCCCGCGGAGTCCCTCTGTCTCTCCTCCTACGGAGTCCCTCCTTCCATGGCGTCCCTCTATCTTCCTCCCATGGCATCCCTCTGTCCTCATCCCAGGACGTTCCTCCTCCCACGGCGTCCCTCTGTTCTCATCCCACGGCATCCCTCTGTCCTCATTCCACGGCGTCCCTCCACCCACGGTGTCCCTCCTCCCACAGCGTCCCTCTATCCCTCCTCCCACGGCGTCCCTCCTCCTAAGACGTAACTCTGTCCTCCTCGCACAGAGTCCCTCTGTCCCTTCTCCCATGGCATCCCTCTGTCCCTCCTCCCATGGCCTCCCTCCTCCCACAGCACCCCTCTGCCCTCTTCCCACGACGTCCCTCCTCTCACGGCGTCCCTCTGTCCTCCTCCCACAAAGTTCCTCTGTCCCTTCTCCCATGGCGTCCCTCTGTCCCTGCTCCCACGGCCTCCCTCCTCCCACAACATCCCTCTGTCCTCTTCCCACGGCGTCCCTCTGTCCCTCTTCCCATGGCATCCCTCTGTCCCTCTTTCCCCCAGCGTCCCTCTAGCCTTCCTCCCACGACGTCCCTCTGTCCTTCCTCCCACGGCGTCCTTCTGTCCCTCCTGCCACGGTATCCCTCTGTTCTCATCCCACTGTGTTCCTCTGACTTCATCCCACAGCGTCCCTCCTCCCACGGCATCCCTCTGTCCTCATCTCACGGTGTCCCTCTGTCCTCATCCCACGGCGTCTCTCTGTTCCTCCTCCCACAGCATCCCTCAGTCCTCATCCCATGGCATCCATCTGTCCTCATCCCACGGCTTTCCTCTGTCTTTATCCCACGGCGTCCCTCTGTCTCTCCTTCCATGGTGTCCCTGCTCCCATGGTGTCCCTCTGTCCCTCCACCCACGGCGTCCCTCTGTCCCTCCTCCCATGTTGTCCCTCCTCCCACGGTGTCCCTCTGTCCCTCCACCCACGGCGTCCCTCTGTCCTCATCCCATGAAGATGACAGAGCAGGTCTTAAACAGGAAGGGGTGTGGACTTGACAGGAAGGGGTGGGTCATATTTAAATTAGGGGGTGCACAAGTTTACTCAAGTCTAGGGCAGCACAAAACCTAAATACACCACTGCCTGGCACCCCACTGCAACCTTGCTAACAACCTACACCCTGTCATCCTCATCCTCATCACACCTGGTACCCCACTGCAACCTTGATAACACCCCACCTCCTGTCATCCTCATCACACCTGGCACCCCACTGCAACCTTGCTAACAGTCTACCCCCTGTCATCCTCACCCTCATCTTCATCACACCTGGCACCCAACTGCAACCTTGATAACATCCCACCCCTTGTCATCCTTATCCTCATCACACCATAGTCACCTTGCTAACACCTTACCTCCTGTCATCCTCATCCTCATCACACCTGGCACACCACTGGCAGCTTGCTAACACCCTACCTCCTGTCATCTTCATCCCCCTATAACCCACTGCCAGCTTCCAAACACCTGCATTGACAAAGCAGCTTATTACAATTTTAAGAGGACAAGGGTCTCTTCCGCACAAATGTGTGGTGGTAGGTAGCGTGGTCTGTGGATGGGGGCTTATTGAAATATGGAACACTATGTTAACAATAAATATGCCACCCCAGGTGAATGACTAAGACCAGGCCCGGACTGGGACAAAAAATAGGCCCGGGCATTTTAGACTGAGCAGCCAAATTTTCCATGGACCGGGGGGGGGGGGGGGGTGTATCGGTCCTCCACGCTGTAATGTGCAGTAACACTGATATAAATATAAAGGGGACTGCACTGTAATGGTTACCCCCCTTACATCAGAGTCCGCACTGAGCCCCCTTACATCAGATTCCGCACTGAGCCCCCTTACATCAGATTCCGCACTGAGCCCCCTTACATCAGAGTCCGCACTGAGCCCCCTTACATCAGATTCCGCACTGAGCCCCCTTACATCAGAGTCCACACTGAGCCCCCTTACATCAGAGTCCACACTGAGCCCCCTTACATCAGAGTCCACACTGAGCCCCCTTACATCAGATTCCGCACTGAGCCCCCTTACATCAGAGTCCACACTGAGCCCCCTTACATCAGAGTCCGCACTGAGCCCCCTTACATCAGATTCCGCACTGAGCCCCCTTACATCAGAGTCCGCACTGAGCCCCCTTACATCAGATTCCGCACTGAGCCCCCTTACATCAGAGTCCGCACTGAGCCCCTTTACATCAGATTCCGCACTGAGCCCCCTTACATCAGAGTCCGCACTGAGCCCCTTTTTCATCAGATTCCGCACTGAGCCCCCTTACATCAGAGTCCACACTGAGCCCCTTTACATCAGAGTCCGCACTGAGCCCTCTTACATCAGAGTCCACACTGAGCCCCTTTTTCATCAGATTCCGCACTGAGCCCCCTTACATCAGAGTCCACACTGAGCCCCCTTACATCAGAGTCCACACTGAGCCCCTTTACATCAGAGTCCGCACTGAGCCCCCTTACATCAGATTCCACACTGAGCCCCCTTACATCAGAGTCCGCACTGAGCCCCTTTACATCAGAGTCCACACTGAGCCCCTTTACATCAGAGTCCGCACTGAGCCCTCTTACATCAGAGTCCACACTGAGCCCCCTTACATCAGAGTCCGCACTGAGCCCCTTTACATCAGAGTCCGCACTGAGCCCCCTTACATCAGAGTCCGCACTGAGCCCCCTTACATCAGAGTCCACACTGAGCCCCCTTACATCAGAGTCCACACTGAGCCCCCTTACATCAGAGTCCACACTGAGCCCCCTTACATCAGAGTCCGCACTGAGCCCCATTACATCAGAGTCCGCACTCAGCCCCCTTACATCAGAGTCCACACTGAGCCCCCTTACATCAGAGTCCACACTGAGCCCCCTTACATCAGATTCCGCACTGAGCCCCCTTACATCAGAGTCCACACTGAGCCCCCTTACATCAGAGTCCGCACTGAGCCCCCTTACATCAGATTCCGCACTGAGCCCCCTTACATCAGAGTCCACACTGAGCCCCCTTACATCAGAGTCCGCACTGAGCCCCATTACATCAGAGTCCGCACTCAGCCCCCTTACATCAGAGTCCACACTGAGCCCCCTTACATCAGAGTCCACACTGAGCCCCCTTACATCAGATTCCGCACTGAGCCCCCTTACATCAGAGTCCACACTGAGCCCCCTTACATCAGAGTCCGCACTGAGCCCCCTTACATCAGATTCCGCACTGAGCCCCCTTACATCAGAGTCCACACTGAGCCCCCTTACATCAGAGTCCGCACTGAGCCCCCTTACATCAGATTCCGCACTGAGCCCCCTTACATCAGAGTCCGCACTGAGCCCCTTTACATCAGATTCCGCACTGAGCCCCCTTACATCAGATTCCACACTGAGCCCCCTTACATCAGAGTCCGCACTGAGCCCCTTTACATCAGATTCCGCACTGAGCCCCCTTACATCAGAGTCCGCACTGAGCCCCTTTTTCATCAGATTCCGCACTGAGCCCCCTTACATCAGAGTCCACACTGAGCCCCTTTACATCAGAGTCCACACTGAGCCCCCTTACATCAGAGTCCACACTGAGCCCCCTTACATCAGAGTCCGCACTGAGCCCCCTTACATCAGATTCCGCACTGAGCCCCCTTACATCAGAGTCCACACTGAGCCCCCTTACATCAGAGTCCACACTGAGCCCCCTTACATCAGAGTCCACACTGAGCCCCCTTACATCAGATTCCGCACTGAGCCCCCTTACATCAGAGTCCACACTGAGCCCCCTTACATCAGAGTCCGCACTGAGCCCCCTTACATCAGATTCCGCACTGAGCCCCCTTACATCAGAGTCCACACTGAGCCCCCTTACATCAGAGTCCGCACTGAGCCCCCTTACATCAGATTCCGCACTGAGCCCCCTTACATCAGAGTCCGCACTGAGCCCCTTTACATCAGATTCCGCACTGAGCCCCCTTACATCAGATTCCACACTGAGCCCCCTTACATCAGAGTCCGCACTGAGCCCCTTTACATCAGATTCCGCACTGAGCCCCCTTACATCAGAGTCCGCACTGAGCCCCTTTTTCATCAGATTCCGCACTGAGCCCCCTTACATCAGAGTCCACACTGAGCCCCTTTACATCAGAGTCCGCACTGAGCCCTCTTACATCAGAGTCCACACTGAGCCCCTTTTTCATCAGATTCCGCACTGAGCCCCCTTACATCAGAGTCCACACTGAGCCCCCTTACATCAGAGTCCACACTGAGCCCCTTTACATCAGAGTCCGCACTGAGCCCTCTTACATCAGAGTCCGCACTGAGCCCCCTTACATCAGAGTCCACACTGAGCCCCCTTACATCAGAGTCCACACTGAGCCCCCTTACATCAGAGTCCACACTGAGCCCCCTTACATCAGAGTCCGCACTGAGCCCCATTACATCAGAGTCCACACTGAGCCCCCTTACATCAGAGTCCGCACTGAGCCCCCTTACATCAGAGTCCGCACTGAGCCCCCTTACATCAGATTCCGCACTGAGCCCCCTTACATCAGATTCCGCACTGAGCCCCCTTACATCAGAGTCCACACTGAGCCCCCTTACATCAGAGTCCACACTGAGCCCCCTTACATCAGAGTCCGCACTGAGCCCCCTTACATCAGAGTCCGCACTCAGCCCCCTTACATCAGATTCCGCACTGAGCCCCCTTACATCAGATTCCACACTGAGCCCCCTTACATCAGAGTCCGCACTGAGCCCCTTTACATCAGATTCCGCACTGAGCCCCCTTACATCAGAGTCCGCACTGAGCCCCTTTTTCATCAGATTCCGCACTGAGCCCCCTTACATCAGAGTCCACACTGAGCCCCTTTACATCAGAGTCCGCACTGAGCCCTCTTACATCAGAGTCCACACTGAGCCCCTTTTTCATCAGATTCCGCACTGAGCCCCCTTACATCAGAGTCCACACTGAGCCCCCTTACATCAGAGTCCACACTGAGCCCCCTTACATCAGAGTCCGCACTGAGCCCCCTTACATCAGATTCCGCACTGAGCCCCCTTACATCAGAGTCCACACTGAGCCCCCTTACATCAGAGTCCGCACTGAGCCCCCTTACATCAGATTCCGCACTGAGCCCCCTTACATCAGAGTCCGCACTGAGCCCCTTTACATCAGATTCCGCACTGAGCCCCCTTACATCAGATTCCACACTGAGCCCCCTTACATCAGAGTCCGCACTGAGCCCCTTTACATCAGATTCCGCACTGAGCCCCCTTACATCAGAGTCCGCACTGAGCCCCTTTTTCATCAGATTCCGCACTGAGCCCCCTTACATCAGAGTCCACACTGAGCCCCTTTACATCAGAGTCCACACTGAGCCCCCTTACATCAGAGTCCACACTGAGCCCCCTTACATCAGAGTCCGCACTGAGCCCCCTTACATCAGATTCCGCACTGAGCCCCCTTACATCAGAGTCCACACTGAGCCCCCTTACATCAGAGTCCACACTGAGCCCCCTTACATCAGAGTCCACACTGAGCCCCCTTACATCAGATTCCGCACTGAGCCCCCTTACATCAGAGTCCACACTGAGCCCCCTTACATCAGAGTCCGCACTGAGCCCCCTTACATCAGATTCCGCACTGAGCCCCCTTACATCAGAGTCCACACTGAGCCCCCTTACATCAGAGTCCGCACTGAGCCCCCTTACATCAGATTCCGCACTGAGCCCCCTTACATCAGAGTCCGCACTGAGCCCCTTTACATCAGATTCCGCACTGAGCCCCCTTACATCAGATTCCACACTGAGCCCCCTTACATCAGAGTCCGCACTGAGCCCCTTTACATCAGATTCCGCACTGAGCCCCCTTACATCAGAGTCCGCACTGAGCCCCTTTTTCATCAGATTCCGCACTGAGCCCCCTTACATCAGAGTCCACACTGAGCCCCTTTACATCAGAGTCCGCACTGAGCCCTCTTATATCAGAGTCCACACTGAGCCCCTTTTTCATCAGATTCCGCACTGAGCCCCCTTACATCAGAGTCCACACTGAGCCCCCTTACATCAGAGTCCACACTGAGCCCCTTTACATCAGAGTCCGCACTGAGCCCTCTTACATCAGAGTCCGCACTGAGCCCCCTTACATCAGAGTCCACACTGAGCCCCCTTACATCAGAGTCCACACTGAGCCCCCTTACATCAGAGTCCACACTGAGCCCCCTTACATCAGAGTCCGCACTGAGCCCCATTACATCAGAGTCCACACTGAGCCCCCTTACATCAGAGTCCGCACTGAGCCCCCTTACATCAGAGTCCGCACTGAGCCCCCTTACATCAGATTCCGCACTGAGCCCCCTTACATCAGATTCCGCACTGAGCCCCCTTACATCAGAGTCCACACTGAGCCCCCTTACATCAGAGTCCACACTGAGCCCCCTTACATCAGAGTCCGCACTGAGCCCCATTACATCAGAGTCCGCACTCAGCCCCCTTACATCAGATTCCGCACTGAGCCCCCTTACATCAGATTCCACACTGAGCCCCCTTACATCAGAGTCCGCACTGAGCCCCTTTACATCAGATTCCGCACTGAGCCCCCTTACATCAGAGTCCGCACTGAGCCCCTTTTTCATCAGATTCCGCACTGAGCCCCCTTACATCAGAGTCCACACTGAGCCCCTTTACATCAGAGTCCGCACTGAGCCCTCTTACATCAGAGTCCACACTGAGCCCCTTTTTCATCAGATTCCGCACTGAGCCCCCTTACATCAGAGTCCACACTGAGCCCCCTTACATCAGAGTCCACACTGAGCCCCTTTACATCAGAGTCCGCACTGAGCCCTCTTACATCAGAGTCCGCACTGAGCCCCCTTACATCAGAGTCCACACTGAGCCCCCTTACATCAGAGTCCACACTGAGCCCCCTTACATCAGAGTCCACACTGAGCCCCCTTACATCAGAGTCCGCACTGAGCCCCATTACATCAGAGTCCACACTGAGCCCCCTTACATCAGAGTCCGCACTGAGCCCCCTTACATCAGAGTCCGCACTGAGCCCCCTTACATCAGATTCCGCACTGAGCCCCCTTACATCAGATTCCGCACTGAGCCCCCTTACATCAGAGTCCACACTGAGCCCCCTTACATCAGAGTCCACACTGAGCCCCCTTACATCAGAGTCCGCACTGAGCCCCATTACATCAGAGTCCGCACTCAGCCCCCTTACATCAGATTCCGCACTGAGCCCCCTTACATCAGATTCCACACTGAGCCCCCTTACATCAGAGTCCGCACTGAGCCCCTTTACATCAGATTCCGCACTGAGCCCCCTTACATCAGAGTCCGCACTGAGCCCCTTTTTCATCAGATTCCGCACTGAGCCCCCTTACATCAGAGTCCACACTGAGCCCCTTTACATCAGAGTCCGCACTGAGCCCTCTTACATCAGAGTCCACACTGAGCCCCTTTTTCATCAGATTCCGCACTGAGCCCCCTTACATCAGAGTCCACACTGAGCCCCCTTACATCAGAGTCCACACTGAGCCCCTTTACATCAGAGTCCGCACTGAGCCCTCTTACATCAGAGTCCGCACTGAGCCCCCTTACATCAGAGTCCACACTGAGCCCCCTTACATCAGAGTCCACACTGAGCCCCCTTACATCAGAGTCCACACTGAGCCCCCTTACATCAGAGTCCGCACTGAGCCCCATTACATCAGAGTCCGCACTCAGCCCCCTTACATCAGAGTCCACACTGAGCCCCTTTACATCAGAGTCCACACTGAGCCCCCTTACATCAGAGTCCACACTGAGCCCCCTTACATCAGAGTCCACACTGAGCCCCATTACATCAGAGTCCGCACTGAGCCCCCTTACATCAGAGTCCACACTGAGCCCCCTTACATCAGAGTCCACACTGAGCCCCCTTACATCAGAGTCCGCACTGAGCCCCCTTACATCAGAGTCCGCACTGAGCCCCCTTACATCAGAGTCCGCACTGAGCCCCCTTACATCAGATTCCGCACTGAGCCCCCTTACATCAGAGTCCGCACTGAGCCCCCTTACATCAGATTCCGCACTGAGCCCCCTTACATCAGAGTCCGCACTGAGCCCCTTTTTCATCAGATTCCGCACTGAGCCCCCTTACATCAGAGTCCACACTGAGCCCCTTTACATCAGAGTCCGCACTGAGCCCCCTTACATCAGAGTCCGCACTGAGCCCCTTTTTCATCAGATTCCGCACTGAGCCCTCTTACATCAGAGTCCGCACTGAGCCCCCTTACATCAGAGTCCACACTGAGCCCCCTTACATCAGAGTCCACACTGAGCCCCCTTACATCAGAGTCCACACTGAGCCCCCTTACATCAGAGTCCGCACTGAGCCCCATTACATCAGAGTCCGCACTCAGCCCCCTTACATCAGAGTCCACACTGAGCCCCTTTACATCAGAGTCCACACTGAGCCCCTTTACATCAGAGTCCGCACTGAGCCCCCTTACATCAGAGTCCACACTGAGCCCCCTTACATCAGAGTCCACACTGAGCCCCCTTACATCAGAGTCCGCACTCAGCCCCCTTACATCAGAGTCCACACTGAGCCCCTTTACATCAGAGTCCGCACTGAGCCCCTTTACATCAGAGTCCACACTGAGCCCCCTTACATCAGAGTCCGCACTGAGCCACCTTACATCAGAGTCCACACTGAGCCCCCTTACATCAGAGTCCGCACTGAGCCCCATTACATCAGAATCCGCACTCAGCCCCCTTACATCAGAGTCCACACTGAGCCCCTTTACATCAGAGTCCACACTGAGCCCCATTACATCAGAGTCCACACTGAGCCCCCTTACATCAGAGTCCACACTGAGCCCCATTACATCAGAGTCCACACTGAGCCCCCTTACATCAGAGTCCACACTGAGCCCCATTACATCAGAGTCCGCAATCAGCCCCCTTACATCAGAGTCCGCACTGAGCCCCATTACATCAGAGTCCGCACTGAGCCCCATTACATCAGAGTCCACACTGAGCCCCATTACATCAGATTCCGCACTGACCCCCCTTACATCAGAGTCCACACTGAGCCCCATTACATCAGAGTCCACACTGAGCCCCATTACATCAGAGTCCGCAATCAGCCCCCTTACATCAGAGTCCACACTGAGCCCCATTACATCAGAGTCCGCAATCAGCCCCCTTACATCAGAGTCCGCACTGAGCCCCATTACATCAGAGTCCGCACTGAGCCCCATTACATCAGAGTCCACACTGAGCCCCATTACATCAGATTCCGCACTGACCCCCCTTACATCAGAGTCCACACTGAGCCCCCTTACATCAGAGTCCACACTGAGCCCCATTACATCAGAGTCCGCAATCAGCCCCCTTACATCAGAGTCCGCACTGAGCCCCATTACATCAGAGTCCGCACTGAGCCCCATTACATCAGAGTCCGCACTGAGCCCCCTTACATCAGAGTCCGCACTGAGCCCCCTTACATCAGAGTCCGCACTGAGCCCCATTACATCAGAGTCCGCACTCAGCCCCCTTACATCAGAGTCCGCACTGAGCCCCCTTACATCAGAGTCCGCACTGAGCCCCATTACATCAGAGTCCACACTCAGCCCCCTTACATCAGATTCCACACTGAGCCCCCTTACATCAGAGTCCGCACTGAGCCCCCACTTACTGTAAGGGGGAGCTCTGTGGACTCTAATGTAAAGGGGAACACTGATTTAAGGGGGTCTCTGCTCACCAAAGTCCCCCTCTTGTATCAGAGTCCACAGAACACCCCTTAAATTAGTTTTCTATACACAATGGAAGGCTGGAGAGAGGGTGAGCTTACTCACCCCAGGATGAGGCTCAGGAGCGGGCTGCCTGCAGCTTTTAAATCTTTTCTTCCTTCACCCCATAGATGTGGGGGCGGGGCAGACGCAGGGGGTGTGGGCGGGGCAGACACAGGGGGTATGGGCGGGGCAGACACAGGGGTATGGGCGGAGCAGATAGAGTAGAGGGGCGGGAAGAGGAGGAGCAGTGGAACTGTCAGCGTTGGCTGAGCTGTGTGTGAGAGAGACACACAGCTCAGCCAATCAGCCGCTATCATAGTTGCGCCGGAGCCCAGAGATGACACAGGCACGGCCGCATAGCGGTGGGTGAGCGGCGGCCGTGGCCTGTGTTAACCCTGTCCAGGCCGCGGGCGCCGCTTACCTCCCGCTGTGCGGCCTGATCATCAACAGGCTATGGAGCTGGAGGTCCCAGCCCACCGGGCAAATGCCCGGTCTGCCCTATGGCCAGTCCGGGCCTGACTAAGACCGTTTTAGCGCTAAAAATAGCGCCTGAAACCACTCCCAAAATGCCCTGCCCATTGAAATTAATGGCCAGCGCTGCTGAAGCATCTGATAACAAGCACGCAAGTTGACACAAAGGGGTTTGAATGGCTATTAAAGGTAACCATCCTCACCTGTGATCTGTTTGCTTGTAATTAGTGTGTGTGTGTATAAAAGGTCAATGAGTTTCTGGACTCCTGATAGACCCTTGCATCTTTCATCCAGTGCTGCACTGATGTTTATGGATTCTGAGTAATGGGGAAAGCAAAAGAATTGTCAAAGGATCTGCGGGAAAAGGTAGTTTAACTGTATAAAACAGGAAAGGGATATAAAAAGATATCCAAGGAATTGAGAATGCCAATCAGCAGTGTTCAAACTCTAATTAAGAAGTAGAAAATGAGGGGTTCTGTTGAAACCAAACCACGGTCAGGTAGACCAACTGCAATGTCAGCCACAACTGCCAGGAAAGATGTTCGGGATGCAAATGTAGCACTACTCCCGGAGGAGCTGTTGATGAATGTATAATCCTGTACCCTGCCTATAAACCCCAAGAACAGTCTCAACCCTCTGTCACACCTGTATGGTAATATTAATGTGGGACCCAGTGGTAAAGAGAAACACAGTAATGGTACACTACACAGTATATTTACCGTAACCTTGGAACCCGTCACTTCACCAGCTGTAGTAATAGATGGAGTCTCACACAAGTTGTCAATTAACCACTTAGGAAGTTTACTAAGAGAATTATTTTAGCACAATAAACACTGTGGTAACTCAAACATAAAGAATGACAATAGAAAACAGTCAATGTGCACATAAACTGAGAATTCAATGGTCACATGGAGGGTATATGCAGACAGATGCACAGTGGGACAAATGCTCAATATCATACAACACTTATATTATGCACTTTCCACTGCAGCCTCAATGCACACCCCAGACACATATACATATTACAGCACATAAACAGGACAATGCAATACAATAGTGAATCATATGCTCTAGGGCTCCCCCTAGACTTCAATTCAATGTTCAGTGAGTATAGTAACACTCTGATGCCTTGCTGAGGGTGATAAGAGTGCTTTATCTTGTTTTATTCTTCAGCTAGCCCTTTGATTTGAACTTTAGTTATTTGTAATCCAACGTGAGAGAACATTAATAAACAGACGGTAGAATGATGGGTGTAAGGAAAACTATTCTTTTGGTGGCGATAAACAGACAACACTCCTGTAACTCTTCTTTGTGAACTGTAATGTTAATGCAGTACCACCTTCACAGCATGGGTTGTAATAATCCCAGAGTTCCGCTATGCATGGCCTATGAATAAACAGAACCACCTCCGTGGAACTACAAGTCTCATCGGCAAACAGTGTATTCTATTGTTCTGGGCAAGTGCCTGCTCACCACAACAGGCCCAGGTTCTGTAGGATTCCTTCCGAACTCCTCTCCAGATATCTCAGTCTGATCCCAAAGCTGGCGCCGTCACACCGCACCGCTCCTTCAGATGGTTGGTGGCTGGAATGCAGGAAACCTCCAGAGATCTTGGGTCCTCAGGTCCGTCTACACGCTGGTCCCGCTGGCTGTGTTCCCGAACACCTCAGAGGCCGATCGATTCCGCTCCGAGCCTCACAGGCTGCAGTCCTCCGGTCACACACATAGACCTCACTGCATGCAGGTATTGAATGGCATCCCAAGAGAGCGAAAGATGGCAACGCTTGTCCTTTTATCTGCCTACCCAGCAGGCTGTTCTGTCACTTGGGTTAGTAGTACCCAGACTGAGTTAAAGCGGAGTTCCACACAAAAATGGAATTTCCGCTTTTCGGAACCCTCCCCCCCTCCGGTGTCACATTTGGCACCTTTCAGGGGGGAGGGGGGTGCAGATACCTGTCTAAGACAGGTATTTGCACCCAATTCCGGCATAGACTCCCACGCGAGTCTAGGCCTCTTCCTGTCGCTCCACGCTGTCTCCTGGGAAACACACAGGTCCCAGGAGATAGCGGGGACCAGTTACGACGCGCAGCGCGACTCGCGCATGCGCAGTAGGGAACCGGGAAGTGAAGCCGCAACGCTTCACTTCCTGATTCCCTCACCCAGGATGGCGGCGGCAGCTGCCGAGAGTCGAGCGAGTGATCGGCATCGGCTGCCGACATCGCTGGACCCTGGGACAGGTAAGTGGCCATTTATTAAAAGTCAGCAGCTGCAGTATTTGTAGCTGCTGGCTTTTAATATTTTTTTTTTAGGTGGACTCCCTCTTTAAGAACATGAGTCATTTCCTATTATACTACTAATCCCATAATGCATAACTGTTAGCCTCCAAATAAAGAAAAAGGTCATGCCAAAGTTTTAGTGGCCACTAGAGGGACCCACCTGCTTGCTTAATAAACAACACATTGTTTAGCATGTTAACTTGGTCACAACCTCTGCGTTACATACTCCCCCCACTTGAAATCTTTGGTACCAAAAGACAGTCAAAGTTTGTGACCTGTTACATGGTTTTATATACAAGCGGAAAAAATATAGGTTAATGCACACATGACAACAAACAAGTTGCATTATCATAGGAGGGGTTTAAACTCAAACGGTTCATACCATGACACAAAACTGACAGAGGAGCCTCCCACCAATTGTCACAAGTAGGGAGACTGTTCTGTCCACTTGCTACTGACACTGAAGTGTCCTGTATAGATGTGCCAGGGGGTGAGATGGGGTTGTCCTCCACCAAATCAGTGGTGAAAGGACCAGGCACTTCAAGAGTCCTTTTTTGAAGTGAAACAAATCTCCTCGGAGCATTCACCCAAGGTGTCATAGGTTAGTCTCTTGGGTGGGTGAATAATTCTCTTCGCTCTCTTCCTTCTTTCTCCTGTTCATCTACTTCAGTTTCCTGTATTTGGGTTTCCATAACAGAAGAAAGGTCCTCAGAGTCTGTTTCTAACGAGGAAGATTGGAGGTCTTCCAGACCTTCCGAAGATTTATCCTGAGGCACAAACTTGGGAGCCTCTGGTTGAAGAAATCCACTGTCTGTCACCGTGGGATGAGGAAAAAGAGGGGTAGCAATCTCTGGTGTGTCAGATGACCACAATCAGTCTATTCCCATCTCTCCATCCTCGCTGTCCTCATCTTCTTCAGCAAGAGGCACAGCCTGAGATCTAGTCGCTGGTCGGGATCTCTGAGGGGTGATGGATGCGGACGGTGCGGTGGTACCCGAACTGCCTCCGACAGGGGCAAGAGATGATTACGATGCCAAGTCTTTAGTGGGCCTGTACATCCCTCTGGCCGAATCTGATACACTGGCAGTCCTGAGAGTTGTTTGCAGATAACATAAGGCTGTGACTTCCAGCGATCAGCCAACTTGTGTTTCCCAGTTACACCTAGATTCCTCAGCAGTATTCTATCGCCTGGTTGTAAGTCCTGTAATCGCACCTTGAGGTCGAAACTTCTTTTGTTCCTCTGTCCTTGGGCATCTGAAGCAGCTTGAGCCTTTTCATAGGCAGTCTTCAGGCTAGAGGAAAGAGAAAAATATCCTGGACGGCCGCACACCATAGAAGACATCTTTATTGATATGAAGAAATAAAATCCAAATGCAGTCACCTCATGTACAGGGAGGAACAGGAAAGACAGCTAACATGTTTCACGCCCCATCATGGCGCTTATTCATAGCTGAATGATTAAAGTTTGATCATGGGTATATATAGGGACTTCAGGTTTTGATAGCCAATCCAGAGATGGTCTCAAATAGAGACCTGCCCACATAATCAAACTCTAGACCGACACCCAAGAGATAGGAGACACCTGGGATGTGAAGTTGAATTTTGAATCAAAAATTGGAAGACAAGATAACATGACAATGTAATAATGCCTATAAAGGTCCACCAAACTAAAAAAGTTTACTAAGTGAACCAATGCGCATATATATATGTATATACATGCACTAGACACATGATTATTTTTACTATTCGCATTATTCAACTTCTCCCATTGTGTACATCCATAACCTTGGGATGAAGACCATGATAAATACTAAAACAATATTAAACAATAGCAAAGTACAAAGTAACAACACTAATTTTCAAATCATAAATGCTAAATAATCTCAAAGGAAAACTTGTGTATAAATGATGATAAACAAAATTTGTAAAAATGTAAAACATGCTGAAACCATACAAAATCGCAAAATCGCAAAATAACATATACAAGAAATTGATGTGAAAAAACCAATAATCCTATTCCCAGCACTATCAATTATGTCTTGGTAACTGCATATATATACACATACACATCATCCTGAAATATATAAACCTAATTACATTTGAAAATTGTGTAAATAAAACCTTGATTTTCGTTTAAAAATGATTATGTATAAATCATTATTCCCACATAAATCCATCTTCAGGCTACTCCGCAGTTGGTCCACATACCCTCTGTGAGAAGTTGCTGAGGTATGGTCTGGGGATGTGCCGAAGGCTAGGTCTACTGGTAGCCGAGCCTCCCGCCCAAACATCAAGCGATAGGGAGAGTATCCCGTGGCATCATTTGCAGTGCTGTTGTAAGCTTGCACAATAGCCGCTATGTGCTTGCTCCAGTGTTGCTTTTGTTCTGAAGTTAGGGTTCCCAGCATATTCAAAAGGGTTCTGTTGAATATCTCTGGCTGAGGATCTCCTTGAGGATGGTATAAAGAAAAAATTACTCAAACGTGAGTGTATATCCTCTAGTGGGACTTTGATTTGGGTCACTGACAGGTAGGTAAGTATTAATATATTAAGTAAAGAAGTAGAAATTTAAAAAAATATATTTATTATAGAAAAAAGATAAAAACATAGTAACTATGACATAACATAATGAGCATTAAAATGGGTGCATATACATGGAGATCAGAAGAAATAACATTGACCAATTCTATTGTATAATAACAAATAGAAAAAACCTGACGTTTCGAGGTATAAAGGGATCAAATTCTTCTTCAGGGATAATAAGTTTTGGTCATGACAGTAATTTATATTGTGTGTGCTAATACAAACATCCAAGGCATCCAAGGGGGATCAGTCGGCTGCAGACCCAGAGAGACCAGAAGAGGGACAAAGGCAGGTAGCTGGGACAAGAAAAGGAACAGGGACACGGAGGAACCTGAAGAGAAAAGAAGCCATGGGGAGAGGTACCGCTGGGTGGATACTGTCCCCGGAGCTGGCAGGGGTCCCCCAAACGTCAGGACAGCTCCACAAAGGGCATCTCCAATGGCACCGATTGTCACTCCGTGAAGGAGTAGGACAGAACCAATTCACAGGAAGTGGTCCCCGTGTCGTACCAGTCACCAGCTTGCCAGCTAACAACTGTATATTCACAGAACCAGGAAGGGGGGGAGATTTAGTTTGCAGGGTCCCTTTGAGATACACAGCAGACTAGAACCAAGCCTCCTGGGGATGTATTGGGGAGGACTGGATGATCTAAGTGAATCAGTTGCCCCAGAGTGTCTGTGGTATGCTGCAAGCAAAAAGTTGTTGAATAACAGCTGATCCTTAAATATGTGAAGCTTGTTGGGAAGTAGCCGTATTAGGCTCATTGGACAGGGGAAGGAGGTACCTATCACACGGCTACTTCACAACAAGCTTAGTTACTATGTTTTTATCTTTTTTCTACAATAAATATCTTCTTTTTTAATTTCTACATACTCAATATATTAATACTGAATAAGAAGGACTTCTGCGCTATTAAATATAAATCTAGATATGAATATAAATGTGGTGGAATTGCTGCAAAATCTATTGGTGATCACAAACCACCCGCAAACAAACAGTGAGTATATATAAAATATATTGATCCTGCGCAAAACCTTAATGACCAATGTGAAAGGAAAAAACTAATTAAATGTGTGATGAAACATATGCAACTATTCAAAAGTCACAAACCAAAGTGCAAAGGATGTTTAAAGTTGGTGAACAATATTTGAATGTGTAAGTAATAAACTCTACTATGACAATATTGCCCAACTAAGTGATGGATATAATCATAGTGAAACAAATGAGATCATAATGACGAAAAAATGTGGAAAAAAATGTGAAAAAAATGTGAGAAAACAATCACTTCCGGGCGGTGGTGACGTACTAGGTGGCTTTGGACTCCGTTTTAACGTTTGGCAACCTTTTGCTTGGTTGTAACTGCTTATATTTAAGCAGTTTTTTTAATATATTTTAAATAAACTTGCTATATTTGCGATAACGCACTATTGGAAGCCCATTTATTTTTCCATGTGGATTCGTTTACTGGGGTGAAGCTGACCCTGTTTGTCTTTCCAAGTGGTCTTCTTCCTTCCTGATGGATCCGGGGATGTGGAATTGTGGCAACTATCCATTTGGAGTAAGGCATTTGTTTTCTACCTTTAAGGTAAGGGCTCTGTGAGTATATAGAATGGATGTCAGCATACTACAGTCAACTTGACATGCCCTGCTTTTGTCTATTGTGAAGACCTATTAACTGTTTCCATCATAATTTTTTATTACTTTTTATTGTTTATTTTTATGGGACTTTTTCCTATTTTACTCATTTATATGATTTATCATTATTGTTGGGATTGTTTTCTCACATTTTTTTTCACATTTTTTTCCACTTTTTTTCATCATTAGGATCTCATTTGTTTCACTATGATTATACCCATCACTTAGTTGTGCAATATTGTCACGGCAAAGTTTATTACTCACACATTCAAATATTGTTCACCAACTTTAAACATCTTTTGCACTTTGGTTTGTGACTATTGAATAGTTGCATATGTTTCATCACACATTTAATTAGTGTTTTCCTTTCACATTGGTCATTAAGGTTTTGCGCAGGATCAATATATTAATACTGACCTACCTGTCAGTGACCCAAATCAAAGTCCCACTAGAGGATATACACTCATGTTTGAGTAATTTTTTCTTTATACCATCCTCAAGGAGATCCTCAACCAGAGATATTCAACAGAACCCTTTTAAATATGCTGGGAACCCTAACTTCAGAACAAAAGCAACACTGGAGCAAGCACATAGGGGCTATTAGGGATGTGGGTTCACTGACACTACAGCTCTCCTCAGAGGTGACACTATCTCCCAGGGCTGGACTGGGACAAAAATTTGGCCATGGACTTCCTCATGACTGGCCCACTTTAATTTTGAGTGTCCCCAACAGCGCCCCCCTTACATCAAAGTGTCCCCAACAGCGTCCCCCTTACATCAGAGTGTCCCCAACAGCGTCCCCCTTACATCAGAGTGTCCCCAACAGCCTCCCCCTTACATCAGAGTGTCCTCAACAGCGTCCCCCTTACATCAGAGTGTCCCCAACAGCATCCCCCTCACATCAGAGTGTCCCCAACAGCGCCCCCTTACATCAGAGTGTCCCCAACAGCGCCCCCCTTACATCAGTGTCCCCAACAGCGTCCCCCTTACATCAGTGTCCCCAACAGCATCCCCCTTACATCAGAGTGTCCCCAACAGTATCCCCCTTACATCAGAGTGTCCCCAACAGCGTCCCCCTTACGTCAGTGTGTCCCCAACAGCATCCCCCTTACATCAGAGTGTCCCCAACAGTGTCCCCCTTACATCAGTGTCCCCAACAGCGCCCCCCCTTACATCAGTGTATCCCCAACAGCATCCCCCTTACATCAGAGTGTCCTCAACAGCGTCCCCCTTACATCAGAGTGTCCCCAACAGCATCCCCCATACATCAGTGTCCCCAACAGCATCCCCCTTACATCAGAGTGTCCCCAACAGCGTCCCCCTTACATCAGAGTGTCCTCAACAGCATCCCCCTTACATCAGAGTGTCCCCAACAGCATCCCCCTTACATCAGAGTGTCCCCAACAGTGCCCCCTTACATCAGAGTGTCCCCAACAGTGCCCCCCTTACATCAGAGTGTCCCCAACAGCGCCCCCCTTACATCAGAGTGTCCCCAACAGCGTCCCCCTTACATCGTCCCCAACAGCGTCCTCCTTACATCAGAGTGTCCCCAACAGCGCCCTCTTACATCAGAGTGTCCCCAACAGAATCCCCCTTACATCAGAGTGTCCCCAACAGAATCCCCCTTACATCATAGTGTCCCCAACAGTGCCCCCCTTACATCAGTGTGTCCCCAACAGCATCCCCCTTACATCAGAGTGTCCTCAACAGCGTCCCCCTTACATCAGAGTGTCCCCAACAGCATCCCCCTTACATCAGTGTCCCCAACAGCATCCCCCTTACATCAGAGTGTCCCCAACAGCATTCCCCTTACATCAGAGTGTCCCCAACAGCGTCCCCCTTACATCAGAGTGTCCTCAACAGCATCCCCCTTACATCATAGTGTCCCCAACAGCATCCCCCTTACATCATAGTGTCCCCAACAGCATTCCCCTTACATCAGAGTGTCCCCAACAGCGCCCCCCTTACATCAGAGTGTCCCCAACAGCGCCCCACCTTACATCAGAGTGTCCCCAACAGTGCCCCCCTTACATCAGAGTGTCCCTAACAGCGTCCCCAACAGCGTCCTCCTTACATCAGAGTGTCCCCAACAGCGCCCCTCTTACATCAGAGTGTCCCCAACAGAATGCCCCTTACATCATAGTGTCCCCAACAGCGCCCCCTTACATCAGAGTGTCCCCAACAGCATCCCCCTTACATCAGCTCCTCCCCAACAGCGTCCCCCTTATATAAGATCGTCCCCAACAGCGTCCCCCTTATATCAGAGTGTCCCCAACAGCGCCCCTCTTACATCAGAGTGTCCCCAACAGAATGCCCCTTACATCATAGTGTCCCCAACAGCGCCCCCTTACATCAGAGTGTCCCCAACAGCATCCCCCTTACATCAGCTCCTCCCCAACAGCGTCCCCCTTATATAAGATCGTCCCCAACAGCGTCCCCCTTATATCAGAGTGTCCCCAACAGCATCCCCCTTAGATCAGCATGTCCCCAACAGCGTCCCCCTTACATCATAGTGCATAGTGTCCCCAACAGCGTCCCCCTTACATCAGAGAGTCCCCACCAGCGTCCCCCTTACATCAGAGTGTCCCAATCAGCAGCTCCCTTCACATCAGAGTCGCCACCAGCAGCCCACTTCACATCAGAGTCCCCATCAGAGAGTCCCCACCAGCAGCTCCCTTCTCATCACAGTCCCCACCAGCAGCCCACTTCACATCACAGTCCCCACCAGCAGCCCCCTTCACATCAGAGTCCCTACCAGCAGCCCACTTCACATCAGAGTCCCTACCAGCAGCCCACTTCACATCAGAGTCCCCATCAGAGAGTCCCCACCAGCAGCTCCCTTCACATCACAGTCCCCACCAGCAGCCCACTTCACATCACAGTCCCCACCAGCAGCCCACTTCACATCACAGTCCCCACCAGCAGCCCCCTTCACATCAGAGTCCCCACCAGCAGCTCACTTCACATCACAGTCCCCATCAGAGAGCCCCCATCAGCAGCCCTTCACATCAGTCTCCTCCCTCTCCTCCCCCTCCCACATGTACTCACCGTTTTGAAGGCAGCTTCTCGTTCCTCTCTCCAGTCATGTGATAACAAGTGATAGGGGAGAGAGGAAGGAAAGTCTGCCGTTGGTCTATCTCCCCCTGCAGGCTGGAGGGAGCATAACGCCTAATGCTCTCTCCAGCATATAACAGGAGCTGCTCCTCCTGACAGGAGTGAAATTGCGATCACTCACTGTCAGAGAGGAGCGGCTCCAGGACCGCACATGACTGGCCCACTGAGCCATCGGCCCACCGGGAATCTCCCGGTAGTCCCGATGGCCAGTACATGCCTGCTATCTCCCCATATTGAGGATGGTATGGGGTGGTTCTAGATTTCTTGATCCTCAGCAAGCCTAAAAGTCTCTTAATGAGGCTGCTCTCAAAGTCTCTTCCTTGATCAGAGTGGATATGCTGGGGCAGGCCATATTGTACAAAGAACTTCTCTACCAAGATCTTGGCCACCGTGGATGCCTGCTGATCTTTTGTGGGAAACTCCTGGCCATAACAGGTGAAATGGTCAGTTATCACTAGGATATTTCCCTGTCAACTCAGGTCAGACTCCAAGCACAGAAAGTCAATACACACCAGCTCCAATGGTCCCTGGCTCTGAAAGTGGCCCATTGGGGCGGCTCGGTGAGGTAAAGTCTTCCTTTGGATACATCTAAGGCAAGAGTGGCAGTAGCCCTCTACTTCAGCCCGCATGAGGGGCCAATGGACTCGATCGCTCACCAGTTGGAAAGTCCTCTCGGACCCTAGATGGCCATGATGGTCATGTAGAGCAATTAATATGGTCTCTTGATGCTTTTCTGGTAGGAATAACTGCCATTTTTCTTCGGGATCTTCAGAGGGGCCCCTTCGGTAGACCACCCCTTGTTGTAGCTGCAACCAATCCCACTCCTTGTGCAGCAAGAGGGCTTCCTTCGGAGAGTTAGTGAGAAGCAGGTCAGGGCGCTGGCTCTCTAAGGCCTTCAATGCCAGGCTACAGAGGGGATCTTCCAGCTGGTCCCTCTGCAGATCCTTTTATGAAAGCTCTGGTAGACCTTCATCCCCAACTTGGGTGATGTTGCAATAGCATCTGGGCACCCCAGCAGCTGACACTCCAATTTCCTCAGCCCTGGCTCCACCTTTAACTTGCTGTTCCGCTCCTTGACAAAGAGCCCTCACCCCCTCAGGGGTCAGCTGAGTCCATTCTTCTGGGGAATCTCGGGAACAGTGGGGTCTTCTTGACAAAGCATTTGCATCCTTGTTCCCGATCCCTGGCCGGTACTTCAAGCTGAAGGTAAAACCTGATAGGGCAGCCAGCCATCTGTGACCCGTGGCATCCAACTTGGTGGTAGTGAGTAGGTATGTGAGAGGATTATTGTCAGTCTTAATTACAAACTCTGCTCCATGTAGATAATCCCTCAGTTTATCCACTACTGCCCACTTTAAGGCCAGGAACTCAAGCTTATGTAGCTTATGTAGTTCTTCTCAGCGGGTGCCAAACTCCGACACACATAGGCAACAGGCTGTAAGTGTCCATTATGTTCTTGATACAGCACCCCAACTAATCCATCTCGGCTGGCATCTACATGTAGTTTGTACGGCTTAGCTGGATCTGCATAGGCCAAGACTGGAGCAGTTGTAAGGCTCCACTTCAGTTGCCTGAAAGCCTCTTAACACTGGGCGGTCCACTGTTCCTGGATGGACTCTTTGGGCTTCCTTGGCCCTTCTGCTGGTTTTACCGGCTTAGCTGAATCTGGATCATCGTCTTCCTCTTCACACTTCAATAGATCATTGAGTGGGCGAGCTATTCTAGGGAATCCCTCTACGAATCCCTAGTAATACGAGCAGAATCCCAGAAATGACCTAAGCTTGGTCACATTAGTGGGTCTCGGCCAAGAGGTGACGGCTTCCAGCTTCTGAGGGTTTGTGGCTACTCCTTCGGCAGACACGATATGGCCCAAGTAATTGACCGATGGTTGATAAAACTGGCATTTTTCCATGGAGAGCTTCAAGCCTTCGTCATGGAGTCTCTTCAGGACCTTTTCCAATCGCTCTTCATGCTCCTCCAAAGTCTTGCCAAACACAATGACATCTAAATACACCAATACTTCAGGTTCATGTCACCCACAGTCTTCTCTATCAATCTCTGGAAGGTGGCTGGGGTGCCAGACAGGCCTTGAGGCATGCGGTCAAATTCGAAAAATCCTTCTGGGGTAATGATAGAGGTCTTCTCCCTATCTTCAGGGTGCATGGGGATTTGATAGTATCCACTCTTCAGATCCAGCACGCTAAACCACTTCGCCCCTGACAGGATCTGCAGGGCATCTTCTATCCTGGGGGTGGTATATTGATCAGGAATGGTCCTTCGGTTTAAAGTCCTGTAATCGATACACAACTGCAACGACCCATTCTTCTTCCTCACCGCAACTATTGGGAAAGCGTATGGGCTCCGAGACTCTCGGATGACACCTGCTCTCTTCAACTCTGCCAGCTGTTCTCGCAGGTCTTCCAAGTCCCCTAGAGGAATCCGTCTGACTCTTTCTCAGAAAGGCTTGTCCTCTTGAAGATGGATTCGGTGTTGGGCACTTTTTGCACATCCAACATGAAACTTGCTCTTGGAGAATTGGCCCGCCATCTTAGGAGCTGGGTCTTGGCCCTTTCCATCCAGGCAGGTGAGAGAGCAGTATTCTTTGGGTAAAACTCCTCTACAGGGATTTCATCTCTTCCACCACACCAGGCCCAATCACATGATGAGACTTCGGTGGCTGGGTTTACTTGCCCCAGTAACATCCGAGATGGCATCCTCACAGGTGAGGCTGTTGTGTTGCGAACACTAACTGAAATCTTTCCGTGACTTCTCTGTAATGCCTTTGTTGAGACCACCTCTGGGATTATCTCCAACCCCATCTCCTCTTTCTGACTATCCGCTTCAAGGACGATGAAAGGGCCTGGTTGCTTCCAATTCAGCTTGAAGGATGCTCTCAAACAAACTACCTCACCGGGCTGTAACACTCTCTCATTCCGGTCCAAGCACCAGATCTCCCCTACTTCTTCAGCTGGGGCCTTCTGTTCTTGCACCAAACGCTGATAGGCTGGTCTCAACATTGGGTGCATACTTGGAGTTGAAGCGCCCTGCTCTTGGGCAAGAGGTGTTAACAGTCTTCTGACAAGGTCAGTATTAGTCCCGATGATGAGGGAACTCATACTAGCCCCTGGTGGACGAGGACAGACCACTGCCAAAGTATCAAACGTCTCAGCCTTCCCAGCTACAGATGGGTCAATGGTCAGTTTGATGGGTAGATAGCCATCATAGGGGAAGTTCTTAGTCCCAATACCCCGGATCTCTAACACTTCTAACTTCTGTATTGGAAGGTGTTTGAGGTGCTTGTCATAAAAGTCTCTGTAGAGGAGGGTCACTTGGGCCCCAGTATCCAGGAGGCCCTTGGTGTAGATTCCCTCTACCTGGATGGAGACATCGGGAGAAGGTCCCACTAACTTGGAAGGGAATTTATAGGAAGTGGCAGGCTTGGCCTGTTTGGTGGATTGTATTTGCTCTCCTTTCTCACGGAGGTTCTGATCAGGCTTGATCCTCTTTTGAGCTCTGGGGGTCTGGTGTGCATTGACTCTCCGACACCATGTAGTCTGGGTCAAAGGGAGTGGGACACTGGGTTGCTCAGAAGTGACAACAGGAGTCCTCTGTGAGGGTTTGGACTTCCGCCATGGTCTCTTTTCGTCGTTGGGGTCTCTGGAGCTAGCTGATGTAACAGGGCACACGGTTGACTCCTTCACAGGGGCCCTCTGTACTTTCCCGCCAGCTTTTGGCTCTGTACCTCAGGTGTTGCTGGACTTGGACATACTCGACTATAGTCGATTTTCATTACCCATTGACCTCTGACTCGAGGTAGTGGATGAGGTTTGTGATACTCTTGTCTCTGCAACACCTTTTTGGGTTGTCTTGGTGATTTTTGCCATCAATAAAGTCATCATCTCCATTTTTGTGCCATTTGAGATTTCAGGGCAACTATTTCCGAGTTCCGTTCCATAGGCCCCACAGACCTGACTTCTACTAAGGATGTAGAACCTGGACGAGCAGCTGCCTGCTTGTCGTCAAACAAGGCCTCATCTTCCCTCACTATTTTAATGGGATCCGGGTATCTCAGGGACATAACACCCACTGATGTCCTCAGCTGGAGCCAGACTGCGTCAGAGCATAGAGCTCACTTTAGGATTTGCTGTATTCTGGCCTGATCTATAGCAGAGGGCGTCATTCCTTTTTTTAACACAATATGGTATAGCATTCTATCCAATCATCTGATGTATTCTGACATGCGCTCACCTTGACGTTGAAGGGTATGTTCAAATTGATAGATCAGGTTAGCTGCTTTCTCAGGCCGCCCAAACTCCTCCTGCAACATAGTCAGGTAATCGTAAACTGTACAGGTTGTGTTACTAAATCTCAAATTCCTAATGGCCTCAGCCGCGGCTCCTCGCAAACTCTCACTGATACGTTGCTTCTTTTGGGCCTCTGGCAGATACCACTAATCTAGGGCCTGCATGGCCTGCTCTAGCCACACTTCAAACTCTTCCTCTCCATTTGGCACTGGCTGTTTTCCAGAGAAAATCCTCAGCTTCCGATATCCAGCATCCACACACATTGGATTGCTCCTCTGGCATTTTAACACAAAATTCCCCATGGCTGTAAAGAACTCTGGCCCAATCATGGCCAGCGACGACTGGAAGGGAACTGTCCCTGTAGCTAGCTCCGCTTGAATGGAGCTGATAGGACCCTCGTCTGGAACCTTCGGATGTATTATATAAAGCTTTGTTTTGTTGCCCAGTTGTACACTTTTGCCTTTGAAGCTTTCAGGTACTTCCTTTCTCCACTCCAACAGTGCATGAGTGCGAGAGGTCCCACGATCTGGCTTGACAGCAATCACCCATGCCTTTCGGTCTGGAGACAGTGCCTTTACAACTTGACTGATTTGTTCTTCATCCCAAGCCTCTCCAGGGAGCTGATTTGCCACGCTCGCTTCTGAGCGGGCGCCTTCTGCTTCGCACCACTGAACCACAGTGGTGGGATCCATCCTGGTGCTAATAGGGGTGTTGTCTGGGGGGGGGTTTGGTGGCAGAGTAGCAGAAAGGATCCCGGACAAGCCCCCATGTGTAGCACTACCCCCGGAGCAGCGGCTGATGAATGTATAATCCTGTACCCTGCCTATCAACCCCAAGAACAGTCTCAACCCCTCTGTCACACCTGTATGGTAATATTAATGTGGGACCCAGTGGTAAAGAGAAACAAAGTAATGGTACACTACACAGTATATTTATCGTAACCTTGGAACCCGTCACTTCACCAGCTGTAGTAATAGATGGATTCTCACACAAGTTGTCAATTAACCACTTAGGAAGTTTTTTTTTTGTTTTGTTTTTTTAAATCTTTTTATTGAGTATAAGACATACAAACAAATAACAACATTAAACCTGCCACAGCATTGGGACTAGACCCACGCAGGAGTCAGTGCCAGCCGGCCATTGGGCTGCATCCAGCATTAATATCATACAGCTGTAGCATGTCCGAAAGAAAAGAACAACAACAAACAAACCTAGTGCGGTATTAGCTCCTGCTCAATTAAAGTATTTCAGGATCAGATTTATCAGTTGAGACCCAAGGGACAATATTAGATATCAAATAAACCCATTTCAGAGATTACATTACCAAAAAATCAACCAATGTATCAGTATCACTTTCTCCCGTAGAGTGGTATTATGTACCTGTTCAATCAGTCTGCGGTTGCCGTGGAGGCCTCAGCTAGCCATTTGGCCCACACTCTATCATATTTTTTGGGGCATCCCCTATTTTGATAGGTTTCTTTATAGAGTGGTAGTACTTTATTGACATGTGTTTTCCATAACAATATGGATGGCGGGGCACGTTTTTTCCAGCAGAGAGTGATCATTTTCCTTGCATAAAAGAGCAGGAGCCCTATCCTGGGGGCTAATTCTTCCACTAAACCTAGAAGGCAGATCTGCGGGGTTGGGGCTATATCTGTTCTCACCACTTCTTGTATTACAGATAGTACTTCTGACCAGTAGTGTTTAATTGCTGGACATGACCAGAAAATGTGTATAAAATCACCTGGATCCCCAGTACATCTCCAACACTTCGAGGACAGGGAGGTTCTCATCTTATGCAATCTATATGGGGTGAGATATGCCCGATGTAGTATTTTGTATTGTTTGAGATGGTCTCGAAGTGAGACCAGGATTTTGAAGTGGAAATCCCACATGTCCTCCCAATCCTCAGAGTCTAGTGTCGGGATATCCTGTGTCCATCGCTGCCGGAGCTTTGACAGATCTGGAGAGGAAACTTTGAGGAGATGTGCATAAAGGACCGAGGTCGGTTTCCTGGTGCATTCATATCTTGTGACCCTCTCCAGATCGGATTGCACTATTTGCGTGTCGTTGGGTATTATTTGGGCTTTAAACGCATGAGACAGTTGCATATAGCGAAACAGATGCGAGGGAGGCACATTGTATTGGGATACTAGGTGATTGAAGGGGTGTATGGCGGTGCCGGTGGTGAGGTCAGATATCAGTTTAATAGCGCATTTGGCCCAAATTTTAGGGTCTGGTAATAAGTAGAGATGGGGTAGGGTTGTTCCAAAGGGGGGTGTGCGGGGAGACTGCATTTCGTGGGAACTTCTCAAGTTCCAGTCCTGCCCTCCAGGCCCTTAGAGTCGTGTGCATGGAGGTGGTCAAATCATATGGAGCCTTGGGACCTCGAAGGGGTAAATGTGTAAGGGCTTCCACAGAGCGAACCACCGCAGCCTCCAGAACCGCAGCGGGGTTGGACGCATCCGGTACTAGCCACCAAACTGCCGTGACCAGCTGGGCTGCCAGAAAATATTTCTGGCAGTCTGGAAATGCCAGCCCCCCCTGCGACACCAGACGCATTAGTGTGGAGAGTTTAAATCTAGGGGGGTTTGGACCCCAGAGGAAGGAGGAAAAAATTTGGTTCAATTTCGTGAAAAATGAGCAAGGTATCCATTGTGGGGAATAACGAAATAGGTATGTAAATTTAGGTATGATTTTCATTTTAATTAAGTTAATGCGGCCTAATAGGGATAGAGGAAGATTCTCCTAGGCTTTGAGTTTGGCCTTGACTACTTGGACCACCGGGTCTAGGTTAAGGGGGATAAAGCTGGATACGTCTCTCGAGACGCGTACCCCCAAGTACACCATTTTGTCCACCCATTGCATCTGCAGATCCTGCGGTGGCCAGTGTCAGCCTCAGTGTCAATAGCCAGCAACTGGGATTTTGTCCAGTTCACCCTTAATCCTGTCACCTTGGAGAATTCAGTCAATACTTGCAGCGCTCCTCTAAGAGAGGAGTCCGCGTCATTCAGAAAGAGTAGGAGGTCGTCCGCATACAGAGCTACACTCTCCTCCAGCCACACTATTTTTAATTCTTTTTAATATGGGGCGAGACCCGCAGTGCCTCCGCCACCAGTTCCATAGCTGTTGCGAACAATGCCGGAGAGAGGGGGCAGCCCTGCCTGGTACCCCTGGACAGCGGGAAGAGGGGAGAAACATTACCTCCCAATCTGATTGCTGCCTTTGGGGATTTGTATAAAGTTTGCAGCCAGGCAATAAAAACCAACGGAAATCCCATCCTCCGCAGAGTTTCCCAGAGAAATGGCCATTCAATTGAATCGAATGCCTTTTCGATATCGAAGGAGGCAACCATTCTAGTGCCCACATTGTCATGTATGGCATGTAAGTTGGTGAATAATCTGCGGAGGTTAATATCCATTGACCTATGTGACATGAACCCAGTCTGATCTGTGTCTACAATAGAGGGCAGATGTCACGTACCTGGTGGGTTGTGAGCCTGAAGTGCAGAGAAGGACCTCCCTTACAGCTCCCACTCCTGTTCCTCTGGAATGGAGACAGAAGGCCAGGAGTGAGGAGTGGTATGGGTGCCTGGCAGGATCGACAGTCACCGGAAGTTCAGGAATGGTGACACCCTCTGGGTCCAGAAGCTGAAGAGGTCGCTGAATCGCAGAGAGGTCCCGGAGTCACAGCAGATAAGGAAACAGGTAAGTAAGCAGGACTGGAACCAGGAACAAAGCAGCAGGTAGTAGCCTGGAACGCTGGACTGGAACCTGGAACAAGCAGCAGGTAGTAGCCTGGAACACTGGACTGGAACCTGGAACAAGGCAGCAGGTAGTAGCCTGGAACACTGGACTGGAACCTGGAACAAGGCAGCAGGTAGTAGACTGGAACGCTGGACTGGAACCAGGAACAAGCAGCAGGTAGTAGACTGGAACGCTGGACTGGAACCAGGAACAAGCAGCAGGTAGTAGCCTGGAACACTGGACTGGAACCAGGAACAAGGCAGCAGGTAGTAGACTGGAACGCTGGACTGGAACCAGGAACAAGGCAGCAGGTAGTAGACTGGAACGCTGGACTGGAACCAGGAACAAGGCAGCAGGTAGTAGACTGGAACGCTGGATGCCGGTGTCAGACTGAAGGGTGGTCAAACAAGCCAGAGGTCGGTATCGGTCGATCAGCAGAGGTACCCGGGACAAAACAGAGGGATGGTCAGGCAAGCCAAGGGGGTCTGGTGCAGGCGGATAGCAGGATAGTCTAACAGGAAGCCGGGTCAGATAGCAGAGTACACAGGTCAGATCAGGTTAAGGCACACGGAACGCTGTAGAGCAGACAGCGGGGATGGAGTGTGACAGGCCGGTTTAAATAGCCCGCCTGGCACTAGCGGGAGTGCGCGCGCGCGTGCCCGTGTGTGACAGCACCCGTGAACGAGTGCGCATGTGCAGTGGAACCCGCGGCCGTGTCCCCCTGCGTCTGGATCGCTGATTATTGGCAGGATCTTCATGACATTGCCCCCCCCCAAGGGGCAGCCTCCGGATGCCCCTTTGAAGGAATTTCTCCGGATGGGCTCTTTTAAAAGATTGTAAGAGATTTTTAGCATGAATATTATCCTCGGGTTCCCAAGAATTTTCTTCTGGGCCGAACCCTCTCCATTTTATCAAAAATTGATTTTGGTTGCCTCTTCTCCTATGGTCCATGATAGCCTCCACCTCGAATTCTTCCTCCCCATCCACCAAAATTGGATCAGGAGGATCCGTACTTCGGCCTGGAAATGGGTTAGAAACAGAAGGTTTGAGTAGAGACACATGAAATACTGGATGCACTTTTAATGAATCCGGAAGTTCAAGTTCGTATGCCACCTCATTAATCCTTCGCTTAACAGGGAATGGGCCAAGGAACTTGGGACCCAATTTCCTTGATGGACAGGCCATCCTGAGATTTACTGTAGATAACCATACCTGGTCCCCGGGTGTAAGTAACAGCTCACCTCGTCTCTTCTTATCAAAAGTTGCTTTATTATACTCCTGGGTCCTGGTCATGGTCTCCTGCAAAACTTGATTGTTGGAAGTGAAGAAGTCCAGCCTCTCCTGAACTGCGGGTACTGTGCACTCTGGAAGAGAATTAGGCAGAAAAGAAGGGTGGTAACCATAATTTGCAAAAAATGGGGTTTGTTTGATAGCGGAATGAATAGAGTTGTTGTAGGCAAATTCGGCCAATGGAAGAACAGAAATCCAATCATCCTGGGCAAATGAGGAAAAACAGCGTAAATATTGTTCAAGAGTCTGGTTTGTTCTTTCTGTTTGCCCATTAGTCTGGGGGTGGTAAGCAGATGAAAATGAGAGTTCAATCTTCAATGTTTTGCATAGAGACCTCCAGAATCGGGAGGTAAACTGTACCCCCCGATCTGAAACGATATTAGCTGGTACCCCATGGAGCCTGATGACTTCTCTAATGAATGCCTGTGCCGTCTCTGTAGCTGAGGGAGTGCCCTTCATTGGGACAAAGTGGGCCATCTTCGACAACCGGTCTACTATGACAAAAATTGAGGTGAAACCCCCAGCCGGAGGTAATTCCACAATAAAATCTATAGAAAGCATCTTCCAAGGCCTATCTGGGACAGGTAATGGCTTTAGCAAACCCCATGCCTTGGTCCTGTGCCCCTTGTTTCTGATACAGGTGGTACAGGACTCAACAAATCTCTTACAATCATCACGTAACTGAGGCCACCAAAAGGTACGCTGTACCAGATCAGTAGTTTTAGCCACTCCAAAATGCCCAGCAAAAGCATGATCATGACAGAGTTCTAGTACTGAAACTCGTAGTTCTTCAGGTATAAAAATCCTATTCTCGTGCCATAATAACCCATCCTTAACTTGGAGTTCTGGCCTAATGGGAGACCCCAATTCTGCGGAAGCCTGCTTAATCCGGGAAAGCAAATCTCCCTGAAGCAAAAGAAAATTCCCCGGGGACAGAATGGTGTCCGGAGGGGAAACCTCTTGGGGCTTGTGAAACATCCTGGATAGGGCATCAGGCTTGGTATTCTTGGAACCAGGGCGATAAGTGACATGAAAAGAGAACCTGGAGAAAAAGAGAGCCCACCTGGCTTGGCGTGGCTTCAACCTCTTTGCAGACCTCAAATACTCCAGGTTCTTATGATCTGTAAAAATTAAGACTGGATGAGCGGCACCCTCTAGCAGATAGCGCCACTCCTCCAACGCGGATTTAATAGCCAATAATTCTCTGTCACCTACATCATAATTTCTCTCTGCCGTGGACAATTTACGAGAGAAGAAGGCCACAGGATATAACAGGGCCTTAGTTCCCTGTCTTTGGGACAACACTGCCCCTACCGCAATTTCGGATGCGTCCACCTCTAGTACAAATGGCAGAGAGGAATCTGGATGTTTTAGTACGGAAGCAGAGGTAAAAAGGCCCTTGAGAGTCTCGAAAGCCTTTTGAGCCTCAGCAGACCAGTGGAAACGAGTACCCTGTTTAGTTAGCTGTGTGATGGGTGTAATGATGGCTGAAAACCCCTTAATAAATTTGCGGTAGAAATTAGCGAATCCAACGAATCGCTGGATCCCCTTTTTATCTGTTGGGACTGGCCAGTCTAGTACTGCAGTGACCTTTTGGGGGTCCATCTTAATGCCCTTGCTGGAAATGATTAACCCCAAAAATGGAATACTTTCCTGTTCAAATTCACATTTCTCAGCTTTTGCATATAGACCGTGTTGTCGAAGCCGGGCCAATACACTTTTGACGTGCCTGCGATGGGATTCAAGGGAACAAGAGAAAATTAGTATGTCGTCTAAATAGACGATAACAAACAGATCTAGAAAGTCTCGTAAAACATCATTGATGAAGTACTGGAATGTAGCAGGAGCATTGCACAGCCCAAACGGCATCACAAGGTATTCAAAATGTCCATAACGAGTACGAAAGGCGGTCTTCCATTCGTCCCCGTCCCTAATACGAACCAAATTGTAGGCTCCGCGGAGGTCAAGCTTAGTAAATATGGTAGCTGTCCCAAGTCTTTGGAACAGCTCTGGTACCAGAGGAAGAGGGTAACGGTTCTTTACAGTGATTTTGTTCAGCTCACGGTAATCTACACATGGTCTGAGGGTCTTGTCTTTCTTTTGTACGAAGAAGATACCTGCACCTGCTGGAGACGTGGATGGACGAATGAAGCCTTTCTTTAGATTCTCATCGATATATTCTTTTAAAGCCCCTTGTTCCACTTCCGTTAAAGGAAATATTCTTCCAAAAGGTATCTCGGCACCGGGGAGTAATTCGATAGGACAGTCATAGGCCCGGTGAGGGGGTAAGACCTCTGCCCCCTGCTTGCTGAATACATCTAAGAAATCATGATATGCAGAAGGGATGGAAAGGTGCAGGCTAGGATCTGTGTTTAAACAGAGCAAGGTAGGATTCTTCTGAGTGTCCTGAAGTTTACAAGACTGTTGGCAATATGGGGAGGAAAAGGTAACCTCACCTGTGATCCAATTAATGTCAGGATTGTGGGCCTGTAACCATGGCATGCCGAGGATTATGGGGAACATAGGTGAAGCGATGATATCTAGGCGTAACAGTTCTTGATGAGAATTGGAGATAAAAACGGGTATTGGAACAGTCTCTTGGGTAACAGGCCCTGATTTAATGGCCGTTCCATCAGCTAGATGAATGGAAAGTCCATGGGTTTTAGGCAACAGAGGTATCCGATGTTGGGTAGCAAAAAGAGAGTCCATGAAACAACTGCAAGCTCCAGAGTCAATAATGGCGGCTATTTGCAGGGTCTCTCCTGGAAGCTGTAACAGGAGAGAGAGAGCAAGGTGAGTAGTGTTCTTAACCAGAGGCACAGCATAGTCAGAGGACAGAGATAGGCACTTACGGAGTTTAAGGGGACAGTTCCTGACATAGTGCCCAGGTCCCCCACAATACAGGCACAGATCTTTCACTCGACGACGTTGTCGTTCTTCCTGAGTAAGGGAAGGCCGCAGAACCCCTAATTGCATTGGCTCAGGTGGGTTAAAAGTAGGCATTGGTGGTGCTGGTGATGTATGATGGGGCACTTTAGGGGTAACCCAAGTTGGGCGAGAGGTTCCCATCGCTCTCTCAGTCCTTCGTTCTCTTAGACTTCGATCGATCTGGATGGTTAGATCGATCAATGCGTTCAAAGTCTGTGGGGTACCCACCCTGGCCAATTCATCTTTCAGAGAGTCAGAAAGTCCCATTCGAAACTGATGGCGGAGAGCCGCATCATTCCAATTCGTGTCTACACTCCACTTTCTGAATTCCGCCACATAGTCTTCTGCAGCCCTGCGACCCTGCTGAAGGGTGTGCAAAGCCGCTTCTGCAGTCACGGACAGCTGGGGGTCATCATACAGCTGACCTAGTGCGTCAAAGAAGGCAGGCAGATTAGTCAAGGATACGTCCTTTTGCTCCAAGAGGCGGTGGGCCCAAGTTTGGGGGTCACCAGAAAGCAGAGAGATTACGTAGCCTACCTTGGTAGCCTCAAGGGAAAAGGTACGTGGCTGAAGAGCAAAGAACAGTTCACAGGAGTTGCGGAAAGCTCTGAATTTGAGGCGATTTCCGGAAAAACGTTCAGGCGTCGGGACCTTGGGTTCTGAAGGGAGCATCACCACTGTTGAGGAAGGCCCGACTGAAGGAGCAGAAGCGGAAGGGACTCCCTGAGCCCCAATGGGATTAGACAAGGTTAATACTCATTCCTCCAGCCTGGTGTATCCTTGCTGCAGATTCTTGACTGCTTCAGTCAATCCTGCCAGGTGTGCACAGAGTTCCTCCATGGGAGACGTTCCCTGCTCAGGCTCAGACATGGCTGTCTGCTACTGTCACGTACCTGGTGGGTTGTGAGCCTGAAGTGCAGAGAAGGACCTCCCTTACAGCTCCCACTCCTGTTCCTCTGGAATGGAGACAGAAGGCCAGGAGTGAGGAGTGGTATGGGTGCCTGGCAGGATCGACAGTCACCGGAAGTTCAGGAATGGTGACACCCTCTGGGTCCAGAAGCTGAAGAGGTCGCTGAATCGCAGAGAGGTCCCGGAGTCACAGCAGATAAGGAAGCAGGTAAGTAAGCAGGACTGGAACCAGGAACAAAGCAGCAGGTAGTAGCCTGGAACGCTGGACTGGAACCTGGAACAAGCAGCAGGTAGTAGCCTGGAACACTGGACTGGAACCTGGAACAAGGCAGCAGGTAGTAGCCTGGAACACTGGACTGGAACCTGGAACAAGGCAGCAGGTAGTAGACTGGAACGCTGGACTGGAACCAGGAACAAGCAGCAGGTAGTAGACTGGAACGCTGGACTGGAACCAGGAACAAGCAGCAGGTAGTAGCCTGGAACACTGGACTGGAACCAGGAACAAGGCAGCAGGTAGTAGACTGGAACGCTGGACTGGAACCAGGAACAAGGCAGCAGGTAGTAGACTGGAACGCTGGACTGGAACCAGGAACAAGGCAGCAGGTAGTAGACTGGAACGCTGGATGCCGGTGTCAGACTGAAGGGTGGTCAAACAAGCCAGAGGTCGGTATCGGTCGATCAGCAGAGGTACCCGGGACAAAACAGAGGGATGGTCAGGCAAGCCAAGGGGGTCTGGTGCAGGCGGATAGCAGGATGGTCTAACAGGAAGCCGGGTCAGATAGCAGAGTACACAGGTCAGATCAGGTTAAGGCACACGGAACGCTGTAGAGCAGACAGCGGGGATGGAGTGTGACAGGCCGGTTTAAATAGCCCGCCTGGCACTAGCGGGAGTGCGCGCGCGCATGCCCGTGCGTGACAGCACCCGTGAACGAGTGCGCATGCGCAGTGGAACCCGCGGCCGTGTCCCCCTGCGTCTGGATCGCTGATTATTGGCAGGATCTTCATGACAGCAGAAGTGGGTTGAGTCTAACAGTAATTAGTTTAGATAAGATTTTGAAATCAATATTAAGAAGTGCAATGGGCCTGTATGAGGCGCACTGTTTGGGATCTTTATTGGGCTTAAGGATTAGAATAATGTGCGCATCTGCCATAGAGGGTGGGAGCGCTCCCTCCTCCAGACATCAGGTATACAGGTCCGCCAACAGGGGGGCCAGTAGATCCGCATTAGACCGATAAAATTCGACGGGTAGACCATCAGGACCCAAGGCCTTCCCAACTGCCAGTGTGTTAATGATAGCATGTACCTCCTCCGTAGTGATAGGCCTAACCAGATGAGACCTCTCCTCATCCGAGAGCCACCCCAGAGCCAGGGGGTCCAGGAGAGGTGCCATCTCGCCAGGGGTCACATCCCGAGGGAGCGTGGTACTGTATAGTGTCTGATAAAAGGACTGAAACTCCTTTAGGATATCTTCTTGGGACGTAATAGATTCACCCGTGGGAGAGATCAGTTCGGGGATCAAAGTTATGGGGGTGTCATGATGGGACATCATTGCCAGTAGTCTGCCATTTCTATCCCCCTGCTCAAAGAATCTTTGTTTGGTGTGGAATAACTCTAATGCCGCGTACACACGAGCGGACTTAACGGCAGACTTGGTCCGGCGTACCGGATTTGGTCAGACAATTCGATCGAGTGTAGGCTCCAGCAGAGTTTGTTTTCTCAAAAGTTGGACGGACTTAGATTTAAAACATGTTTCAAATCTATCCGACGGACTCGAGTCCGGTCGAAAAGTCCGCTCGTCTGTATGCTAGTTCGACGGACAAAAAGCCACGCTAGGGCAGCTATTGGCTACTGGCTATGAACTTCCTTGTTTTAGTCCGGTCGTACGTCATCACGTACGAATTCGACGGACTTTGGTTGATTGTGTGTAGGCAAGTCCGTTAATTCAGAAAGTCTGTCGTAAAGTCCATCGAAAAGTCCGCCGGGCAAAGTCTGCCGTAAAGTCCGCTCGTGTGTACGCGGCATAAGCGCGTAACCTCAGTGAGATGGAGGTGGACATCTCTCTTTGAGGACTGCAGCAGTTCAAAATTGGAAACCAAGGGGTCAGACCCGTAAGTGGCTGACGCCGCCTCAATCTCCCCCTCCAACTGCCTTGTGCTGGCTTGTTGATTTACTTTCACCGCCTTAATTGCTGACATATAGTGTCCTCTAGTGAACGCCTTGAAGGCGTCCCAAACTATGGGTGGAGAGGATGACCCCGCGTTATGTTCCCAAAATTTACGCAATGTTTGTGGAGTCTGCCCTGAAATCTCGTCATGGGAGATCCAGTGGGCCCCAAGGCGCCATATGGAGCCACTGCGTTTGTCTCTGGTCCGCATAGTGATCTTGAGGGGGGAATGATCAGAAAGCCCGCTAGGTAGGTATGTTGCCTCCACTATGTCATTTAGCATAAGTTGATTTGCAAATGCATAATCAATTCTAGAGGAAGTTTTATATGAGGTAGAAAAACATGAAAAAGCTTTAGTCTGGGGGTGTAACCACCTCCACACCTCAGTAACCCCTGCTGAAAGTGTCCACCCCAGCAGGTCCCCAGTAGAGGACTGCGAAGGCGTGGGCCTATCAAGATCAGGGGAGAGGTTATTATTAAAGTCTCCTAGGATTAACAATTTAGCTGGACAGTACGGGGTAATCCTCTCCAAAATAGTGTATAGCACTTCCGGTTTGAAAGGTGGTGGGATATAAACTCCTACTATGATATACCATTGTTGCCAGGCCATCAATACCAAAATCACAAATTTGCCATGGGGGTCTGTATGAACCGCCTCAACATTACACGGGTAGGATTTATTTATCAGTATTGAGACCCCCCTGGCATATGAGGAATACGTGGCATGAAAAGTTTTCTGAACCCAGGGCTTTTTCAAGGCCATCAGTTTGCCACCCGTCAAGTGGGTCTCCTGTAGGATCAGTACCTGCGGGTTGTGCATCTTGACATACTGGAACATCAGTGCCCTTTTAAATTTGGAGTTGAGGCCTCTGACATTCCAGGACATCACCGACAATGTTCCCTGATCACGTGACTCCATGATACCAGGGGAGAATTGCTAACTTCAGGGTGAATGAGTCCCAACTGAAACCCACCCGATGAGTGTATTTAGAGCCAGAGCCAACCATACATAACATAGAAAACATAGCAACCAATTTAAAACTTCCGAAGCACCAGGTGCTTATCCTACCATTTCCCATCATCCTCCAAAACAACATGGGGGAGGTCAGGAAGCAGCCTATACCCAAAAAACAAATAACAAAACACAATGCCTGTGAACCTGATAGTCAGGTCACAGTGCAGTCTTCATTAGCACTGAGCTGAATTTAAGCTCGACTTTAGAATAGTAAATGTCTCTTACTGGAGGCTCAAAGTTCCTGGGATCACCCCAGCTAGTGTTCAGCCTCTAACAGTAGGTGAGGGTTAGGGGATATGTATCCCGACACAGCCAGGAGGACCAGGTGATCTGGAGCAGTTGTATAGTTCCACCGGGTAGTGGAGTTCTCCAGATAGGTAGATAAAACCCGGCCCTCCGCTCTGAGAGATAAGAACAAAACAAACAAAAAACTGGTGGGGGAGGTCACGTGTAAAGGTACACTTGGGGTAACTCCGGTGTTTACAGATAGTTTAGCAGGATAGATCAAAACCAGGACGTGGAAGATCCCTGCATTAGATGACGTAATGAGAAGAAACTTTTAACGCAAGCTGGTCAGCCAGTCGTCAGCATCCGCTGGGTTGTCAAAGAAGCGGGTCGCTCCGTCATGTTGGACTCATAAGCGGCTTGGGTAGAGCATGCCATATTTAATGTTCTTGTCTCTGAGTGGTCTGCGGACATCATTGAAGGTTTTCCTCTTCCTCTGCAGATCGGCCGAAAAGTCAGGGAAAAGAAGAATAGAGGAGTTGCAATGTTTGAGTGTGCAGTGTTTGCGGGCTTCCGAGAGAATCCTGTCCCGATAGTTAAGGAAGCGGACCAAAAAAGGCCTAGGAGGACTCCCTGGGATGACACAGCCCGTGGGCACCCGGTGGGCCCTTTCAACAACGTATGTAGAGGGAACATCCGTGAAGCCCAATAGGTTTTTAAAGAACTCCTCTGCGAATACAGCAGGGTGGTCCCCTTCTTCTCCCTTAGGCAGACCCAGGACTCTAACATTTTTGCGCCTCAGCCTGTTTTTGGCGTCGTCCGATTTTGCGACAAGGGACTGTACTGTGCGCTGCAACTCGGCAATAGAGGTGGCGTGGGTGGCCGTAAGATCTTCGGTGGCTGATACTCTGGACTTGGTTTCGGTCATTCTCCCCCTTATTTTGTCGAGGTCGTTCTGTATAAGATTACACTCCTCAGCGAGGTGGTCGATGCATACCAGCAGCGAGGTCCCACTTCGCTCGATCGCAGCAAGGATCGTGGTTGTACCGTCTTGAGGCAGTGGGGCTGATCCCTCTATCATTGGAGCCGGACCAGGGTCCATTTCCAGGTCGGCCAGCAAGGCCCAAAGCCGCCCCACTAGTATTGGGTCGGTCTGTGGGGAAGATGGCAGCGGTAGCCTGAGCGGTGCGTCGGTCTTTGTGGCTTTGGAGGACCCCCTCCCTTTTTTGGAGGAGGAGGACATCGGACAGTTCACCCCGAGAGCCCTCTATATGGGATATTTATCCGTGCCCAGGTGAGCGTGCAGGAGGCAATTAGAGGGCGATCAAGCTGGCAGCAGGCGCTGAGCCCCAGGAGAGAACACGCTGGGCCAGTCGTCAGTGTTTGCCAGCAGCTGCCAACTTCACCGCAGACACAGAGGCAGAGACAAGGTGGTGAGGATGTGATGCTGGGGGCACTAGGGTGGAGAGGGTCCAGGGCAGTATGAGAGGCAACCACTTAGGAAGTTTACTAAAAGAATTGTTTTAGCACAATAAACACTGTGGTAACTCAAACATAAACAATGACAATAGAAAACAGTCAATGTGCACATAAACTGAGAATTCAATGGACACATGGAAGGTATATGCAGACCGATGCACAGTGGGACAAATGCTCAATATCATACAACGCTTATATTAAGCACAAAAACAATAATGAGGGCAGAGACAATCAACATTTAGCACCGCATCCCATAAATTTTGATAAATAAGGAAGAAGGGGAAAAAAGGGTTGAAACAATCCTGGGACTTTTAAGGTGCTTGTATTTTTAGGTAGATAGAGTAGATAAACATGTACAACTTATCCATAAAAAGATTGTTTTTATTTGTTACAATTAATATAAATTACACAACATAGTTTAAAAAAATGTATATATCTCAATATCCACATCCAATGATGGGCAGACAGTAGAGAAGATACCACTTGAATAAATACCACTCAACATGTTTCGCTCATTTGGAGTTTCCACAGGAGTTTTGGCATAGATTATGGTATACTAAAAATAATAAAAGGAACATGGATGAGATATATTGTTACATAGTAGAGTTTACAATTTACAGTGAAAATATGTAAAAATATATATATGGATAATATGTCATACATAAACTGAAGAAATAAAAAAATCAGATAACAATCAAGAAATCAATCCATCAATATTTGTGATCTTACCAGGCTGCCAAAGATTGAAAGTGAATTATATTTGGTAAAAATTGCCGATGAATAGCATTAGCAATACAGACACATCAGATAGGTCTCTCACATCAAAGGTTCCCGTCCTGAATGGCCACAGAAGGACATAGAATTTGTGTATCCTTAATGAAAAGGAAAAAGGGGAAGTGTAAGGGATAAAGTGGGATATCCAATAATTGATGTTAAAAGAGGGGCATCAGAACTGAGCATCATATTAACATGGAGGTTACCTTTAATAGAATCAAAAACTCTTTTGCTGGAGGTAGAAACTCCTCACTGCAAGTCTAGAGAACAGTATTGAATCAGTATGCTATGGAAATCCGTAGCCAGCAATCAAGGGGTCATGAAGAACATTAATAGTATCCCAGAAGGTGGATATGTAAGGGTACAACTATAAAACAAAAGAGTACTTATCAAAAGAAATCCATATATGTAGCCCATGTAAGGATCAAACAAAGCTGCATATAGGACACTTACCTACTAAAATGTTTCAGACAGGCATAGGGTGGGAGAGAGACAACCTCTCCCCTGGATGGAGAGCCTACGACAGAGGGTTGCGGTATACAACTGCATTCTTATAGTCCTTCCATCACGGTGGCGTCTGACGTCACCATCGGGATGCGGACATGTCATGAGGAAGCCCATGAGGGTGGGTGGATAAAGAGGGTGGAGACATCGTAGCGCGACGCTGGCCGCGTCATTAGCCAACAGCGCACATGCGCCTAATGAGGGAATGTACAGAGCGTGTCATTGAGACAGCGGAAGCCGAAGGCGCCATCTTGAAAAAGGGACAAAAGATAGGGCAAAGTGAGATAGGTCAAACAGATTCCTTTATAAGATAGACAGGTAGATAGATATACTTTATTGTCATTGTAAATTTTTTGCGGATACTCTTTACAGCAGCAATAAAACATTTCTCAAGAAAACCACACATACATACTCCTAACACATGCCCACATATCTATTTAAATATAAGAAAAAGAAAAAAACGCGCTAAAATATATATGAGTAAAATATGTGAAATAATCTTATAACCATGTCCCAAAAACTTCTGTTAGAAAATTCATGTATGTATGTGAAACATTGCGATAATCGGAAAAATATATAAGTCCATGCATATAACTGTGAATCAAAAGGTGATGTCCATATGTGGTAGATGGGAATCCTTATATATAATAATTGACCGGAATCAGTCCCAGAGAGAAACCCATGAATGGACACAACCAAACTTGGTGGTAAAGATGAGAGAGACACCACACTCAGTGTTCCGCCACCACACAAATATTGCGCTTACAAGGCAAGCAAAAAACAGCCTGTGTTCCGTCCTGGTATGGGAAATCCAGCTGATGTGACTTGACTGCATACAGCGTGGCTAAAAGGATATAGCAAGGACCCCAAACTCTCGTCTCACAGGCATGTGGATAAAAAGAAATTGACCATAGTGTAATACTGGCAGGATGGTTTAATAAAAGAAGGTAGAAAACTTACATAAGTAGATTAAAAACAGGAAATAGCCGGCCGGCATAGCGAGCACCCGTCCACACTAGGATGGCGATGACGTCAGAGCGTCAACCTCCCGACGTACGTTTCACCACAAATGGCGTCGTCTGGGGAACGGGCGACGCTCTGAGTCATCGCCTTAAATAAAATACAGAAAACCACGCCTCGTTCTGAGATCTCATCGGTGGAAGAGGAACTAGCCACTCAAATCGCAGCTCGTATTAAAAAGGGGAAAAAAGACCAGAACTGAATCTTGTACTTAAAACAAGTTGCTTAGTATGAAATTGCAAATATATGGAACAAACAAATGGAGAAATATATAAAAAAGTGTCCAATCAAGAAATCCTTCCTCTAACAAGGGGTCAGGCTGGCTCAATATTCCTTGAAACTAATGAGCAAATGCATTATGAGCCTCGACACTCTGCCATCTTGTGGTGATAAAGGAAATGGCTATAAACATACAAAAACCAAGTGAATGACCTCAAATAATAATTAAACAGTCTCCATGAATTAGAATTAAAAATAAAACGTAATAAATTCCTTGTAGACACATATTGACCAGGAGGCTAGGACGTCTCATGGTGTATATTAATGTTAAGAGCCTGTACTCCACAAAATAATATTAAGGACGAATTTTAATAAAAATAAAAATAAAATAAATGTGCATATCTTTGCCTAAAAGAGGCACAAAAAATATAATAAATATTATAGGAAATATTATATTATATTATATTATAAAAAAATATAGTTGAAACAATTTATTTTAAGCAAATATCAAAAATACTTGAAACAAAGAAATTTGTATATATATAAAGATAAATGAATTAAGAAAATTTTATTGAAAAAAAAAAGGGAAGGGAAGGGGGAATTAAAATCTTCCATTGACACTGAGATGTCACATCGAGTTAACATTGGAACCAACTTTAAGCATTATCGATGAAAGCGTTCAGGTCTACTTCCACGTTCAACCCGAATGGTGTGTAACATTTAATTCTAAAAATCCATGCCATTTCTAGACGAGAAATCCCTCGCACCAAAGATCCACCTCTCCAGGGGCGTGTATATTTGTCAATACCTAGGTAGACAGTTTTATCCGGATTTTTATTGTGAACTTCCAAATAATGTCTGGACACTGGGTGTTTGGGGAAACCATTGAGGATATTGGTCACATGCTCATTTAATCTAACTCTGAGGGGGCGTTTGGTCCTGCCCACATACTGAAGCCCACAAGGGCATTGGAGCAGGTAGACAACCCCCTCAGTGGAGCACGTGATAAAGGGTCTAATGGCAAACTCTTCCTGAGTACTGCAAGACCTAAAGTTCAAAGTTCTCCTGTGTATACAGCCATTTAGCGAACATACCCTGCATCTCCTGCATTGGTAAAATCCAGAGAGATCATTGAAAAAACTACTTTTAATGGTAGGAGGGTCAATAATGTTGTTGGCAATGGTGCCCCTTAAAGAGGGTACACCTCTATAAACCACTTGAGGTTTAGCAGGGAGGAAAGTGTTAAGGGTGGCATCATTGGTAAGGATGTGCCAATGTCTATTAATCATATTTCTTACTGATCTACTGATCTATGTTGAATAGAATAGGTTGTAATGAATGGAATGGAAGGCGTCCTATTATTGTTAGATGGTTTCTCTGTGAGCAGATCTTTCCTGTCCATAGCTAACACTTCCTTCAAGGTATTGGCAAGAGGTGTGTATGAATACCCCCTCTCCAAGAATCGTTTTGTCAATATGTCTGCTTGCAAAAGGAACTCACCAGTATCTGAGCAATTTCGCCTCAGGCGCATATACTGACTTTTGGGCACCGACCTAATCCAAGATTCATGATGGCAACTGTTGGTAGGAATATATGAATTGCGGTCGGTGCCCTTAAAGTAAGTAGCTGTGGTGAACCGACCACCCTCTATTCTGATGGCTAGATCTAGAAAGCTGATCTCTTGTTGACTGGCCTCATAGTTAAGAAAAATACCCCTCATGTTGACATTCAACTCATCCAGGAATGAGTCTAGATCAGCCCTCTCACCATCCCACAGGAGGAGGATGTCGTCTATATACCTAGCCCACAAGACTATCTGAGGTCTATGTTGGGCATAGACGACATCCTCCTCCCAAAGGGCCATAAAGAGGTTCGCCAAACTGGGGGCATACTTAGCCCCCATGGCGACCCCTCTATCCTGTTTGTAAAATTGTCCTCCAAACCAAAAGTAACTGCGAGAAGCAGCAAAATGGAGCAATTCAAGAATGAAAGAGATTTGCTCCTCAAGGAGGTTAGAGTCGCGCCTCAAAAAATATTCAACTGCGAAGAGACCAAGACTGTGTGGTATGACAGTATAAAGAGACGTGACGTCAGCTGTCCCCATCCACAGTCCTGGTCTAGGGGTAATTTCAGTCAGTAGATTAATCACATGCCGTGAATCCTTAATATAGGAAGGTACCTTCACAACTATGGGTTGTAGGAAAAAGTCTATATACCTGCCCACCCGGGACGTAACGGAATCTATACTGCTCACAATCGGACGTCCCGGGGGGCAGGTAGGGTGCTTGTGGATTTTTGGAAGGTAATATATCACTGGTGTCCTCGGCGCCCTAGGTATGAGATAAGACTTCTCCTTTTTATTAAGGACACCTAGTTCAAAACCTCTCTGAACAAGAACTTCTAATTCTTTCTTATACTTAAATTTAGGGTCAGAGGGCAGAAGAGTATATGTATCCGTATCACCCAATATCTTATGCGTTTCTGCCAGGTAATCTTTTTTGTCTAAAATTATAATGCCACCCCCCTTGTCGGCGGGCCTGATGACTAGATTTTTATTTTCACATAAAGAATACAGACGTCCAACAAAGTCTCTGTCTATTTTGGCCTTGTTGATAGGCATTTTATCTAGGTCACTACTATGTACTATGTCCCTAAAGACTTTAAGAGAAGGGGCCAAGGCCCCAGGAGGATTAAATAGAGAGGCGTTTGTGAGTCCTGAGTGTCTATAACCGATAGATGGAATATGATTAACTTGAATGGGATTAGATACCATATATCGCTTGATGCTGAGTTTTCGTATGAACTTATGGATATCCATGTAGGTCTGAAATTTGTTCAGCCTACGTGGGGGGCAAATTTCAAACCCTTACTCAGCACCAATTTTTCTGAGTCAGTTAAGACAACAGTACTTAAGTTAAATATTCCATCTTCGGTTATGACTTTTTCCTTTTTTGATCGCACCCTTCTCCCTCCTCTGGTCCCTCTTTTGGGTCTATAGGCCTTTTTATGCCCTGGGTGGATTTGTGAAAACCCCAATGTTGGATAAGATTGGAAGGACTGGGGCTGGCCGAATCTTCACAAATGCCAAACCCGGAGTGTGGTAATGAATTTGACGTGCCAGACACCCCTCTAGGGTCAAGATTTTCACTGGGGCCCTCTAAATCCCTCAATGGGTAGAAACTATTGTGAGTGCTCACATTGTATTTTGATGCCTCTCTCCTATCAAATGTTCCATGGTTATCAAAATGACGATATTACATTTCATACCTATCTGGGTAGTCAGGCCTGTGCCCCATATGGGGATCATACCCATGATGATAGTTGGTCCCATTGGTTGGGTTACAGGGGAATGGCGGGACCCCCCTATTATTATATTGGTAGTACTGCCGCTCTTGGGCTACCTGGGGGGGTGGATAATTATAAGTGTTCACCGCATTCTCATAGCTTCTACCTCTCCCAGGATCGGAGGGGCCTCCCACCCCTCTGCCTCGCCGTGGGGGCAAAGGTGTATAATTAGAAGGACCTCCACCTCTACCCACCCCACCATGCCTAAAGGGGGATTGGTGGGAACCTTGTTTACCTCTCCGGGGTGGTCCTGGATAGCCTCAGTTACTTTTGGTTTGGAGGACAATTTTACAAACAGGATAGAGGGGTCGCCATGGGGGCTAAGTATGCCCCCAGTTTGGCGAACCTCTTTATGGCCCTTTGGGAGGAGGATGTCGTCTATGCCCAACATAGACCTCAGATAGTCTTGTGGGCTAGGTATATAGACGACATCCTCCTCCTGTGGGATGGTGAGAGGGCTGATCTAGACTCATTCCTGGATGAGTTGAATGTCAACGTGAGGGGTATTTTTCTTAACTATGAGGCCAGTCAACAAGAGATCAGCTTTCTAGATCTAGTCATCAGAATAGAGGGTGGTCGGTTCACCACAGCTACTTACTTTAAGGGCACCCACCGCAATTCATATATTCCTACCAACAGTTGCCATCACGAATCTTGGATTAGGTCGGTGCCCAAAAGTCAGTATGTGTGCCTGAGGCGAAATTGCTCAGATACTGGTGAGTTCCTTTCGCAAGCAGACATATTGACAAAACGATTCTTGGAGAGGGGGTATTCATACACACCTCTTGCCAATACCTTGAAGGAAGTTTTAGCTATGGACAGGAAAGATCTGCTCACAGAGAAACCATCTAACAATAGTAGGACGCCTTCCATTCCGTTCATTACAACCTATTCTATTCAACATAGATCAGTAAGAAATATGATTAATAGACATTGGCACATCCTTACCAATGATGCCACCCTTAACACTTTCCTCCCTGCTAAACCTCAAGTGGTTTATAGAGGTGTACCCTCTTTAAGGGGCACCATTGCCAACATTATTGACCGTCCTACCATTAAAAGTAGTTTTTTCAATGATCTCTCTGGATTTTACCAATGCAGGAGATGCAGGGTATGTTCGCTAAATGGCTGTATACACAGGAGAACTTTGAACTTTAGGTCTTCCAGTACTCAGGAAGAGTTTGCCATTAGACCCTTTATCACGTGCTCCACTGAGGGGGTTGTTTACCTGCTCCAATGCCCTTGTGGGCTTCAGTATGTGGGCAGGACCAAACGCCCCCTCAGAGTTAGATTAAATGAGCATGTGACCAATATCCTCAATGGTTTCCCCAAACACCCAGTGTCCAGACATTATTTGGAAGTTCACAATAAAAATCCGGATAAAACTGTCTTCCTAGGTATTGACAAATATACACGCCCCTGGAGAGGTGGATCTTTGGTGCGAGGGATTTCTCGTCTAGAAATGGCATGGATTTTTAGAATGAAATGTTACACACCATTCGGGTTGAACGTGGAAGTAGACCTGAACGCTTTCATCGATAATGCTTAAAGTTGGTTCCAATGTTAACTCGATGTGACATCTCAGTGTCAATGGAAGATTTTAATTCCTCCTTCCCCTCCCTTTTTTTTTTCAATAAAATTTTCTTAATTCATTTATCTTTATATATATACAAATTTCTTTTCTTCAAGTATTTTTGAGATTTGCTTAAAATAAATTGTTTCAACTATATTTTTTATAATATAATATAATATTTCCTATAATATTTATTATATTTTTTGTGCCTCTTTTAGGCAAAGATATGCACATTTATTTTATTTTTATTAAAATTCGTCCTTAATATTATTTTGTGGAGTACAGGCTCTTAACATTAATATACACCATGAGACATCCTAGCCTCCTGGTCAATATGTGTCTACAAGGAATTTATTACGTTTTATTTTTAATTCTAATTCATGGAGACTGTTTAATTATTATTTGAGGTCATTCACTTGGTTTTTGTATGTTTATAGCCATTTCCTTTATCACCACAAGATGGCAGAGTGTCGAGGCTCATAATGCATTTGCTCATTAGTTTCAAGGAATATTGAGCCAGCCTGACCCCTTGTTAGAGGAAGGATTTCTTGATTAGACACTTTTTTATATATTTCTCCATTTGTTTGTTCCATATATTTGCAATTTCATACTAAGCAACTTGTTTTAAGTACAAGATTCAGTTCTGGTCTTTTTTCCCCTTTTTAATACGAGCTGCGATTTGAGTGGCTAGTTAATCTTCCACCGCTGAGATCTCAGAACGAGGGGTGGTTTTCTGTATTTTATTTAAGGCGATGACTCAGAGCGTCGCCCGTTCCCCAGACGACGCCATTTGTGGTGAAACGTACGTCGGGAGGTTGACGCTCTGACGTTATCGCCATCCTAGTGTGGACGGGTGCTCGCTATGCCGGCCGGCTATTTGCTGTTTTTAATCTACTTATGTAAGTTTTCTACCTTCTTTTATTAAACCATCCTGCCAGTATTACACTATGGTCAATTTCTTTTTATCCACATGCCTGTGAGACGAGAGTTTGGGGTCCTTGCTATATCCTTTTAGCCACGCTGTATGCAGTCAAGTCACATCAGCTGGATTTCCCATACCAGGACGGAACACAGGCTGTTTTTTGCGTGCCTTGTGGTAAGCGCAATATTTGTGTGGTGGCGTATCACTGAGTGTGGTGTCTCTCTCATCTTTATCACCAAGTCTGGTTGTGTCCATTCATGGGTTTCTCTCTGGGACTGATTCTGGTCAATTATTATATATAAGGATTCCCATCTACCACATATGGACATCACCTTTTGATTCACAGTTATATGCATGGACTTATATATTTTTCTGATTATCGCAATGTTTCACATACATACATGAATTTTCTAACAGAAGTTTTTGGGACATGGTTATAAGATTATTTCACATATCTTACTCATATATATTTTAGCGCGCTTATTTCTTTTTCTTTTGGTGCACATCTCACTGTTTAACTGCTGCTTTTTGGGGGGGGTTTATTAATTTAGTGGTAGCGCAGTATTTTTTCTTGTTTTTTATCTATTTAAATATATCAAAATATAAAATGTTATTTAAAAATAAATAAATAAAAGAATGTTAAAATTTTACATAAAATTCCTAAAACACTGTATCTGATGGGATTATGGACAATACGGCCCTAGGGAAAAAAAACTATGCTTTAAGCGATTAGTGTGCATTTTAAGTGTTCTATATCTTTTCCCTGATGGCAATGGGACAAACACACTGTAACCTGGGTGGGTTGGATCAATACTAATAGCTTTTGCCCGCTTTTTTAATCGGCTGGCATATGCTGTGTCCAAATTTGGTAGATCTGTTCCTATGATCCGCTGTGCTGTTTTCACCACACGAGACAGGCACTTCTTATCCTCCGCCCTGCAGCTGGCATACCACACTACAGCGCAGTGAAGAAGAATACTCTCAATGGTACAAGGATAGAAATTGACCAAAAGCCTTAAGGGTAATCCAGCCTGCTTCAGTCTCCGAAGGAAAAACAGTCTCTGCTGCGCTTTTTTCACTAGAAAAAAAGTATTTTGAGACCATGACAACTCCCTTGTAATATGTACTACCAAAAATGTAATAGTGTCCACCCTTTCCACTTCCTCACCACCTATATAAACCGGGCAATGATTGATCTTTCTTGATCTCCTATAATCCATTATTATTTCTTTAGTTTTTGCCGTATTGAGTATTAAATCATTTTCTCTACACCACTCAACCAAATGTTGAATTTCCTGCCTATAAGCTGTCTCATCATTATCTTGTATGAGTCCCACTAAAGTGGTGTCATCAGCAAACTTCACTATACAGGGGGTCCCCGACTTACGAACATCGGAGTTGTGAACAACCCCTACTTACAAACGGGGCCCGAGTGACGTCACTGCCGTCCGACGCCATCCCTCTCCTTGCTGGAGTGAGCCGTTCCTCTGTTCCTCGCCTGGTTGTGAAGTTAAGGGGCCCCCCTCGTTATCCTGCCTGCCCGTCCACAGGCCTGGTACGGACCGATGGCCTGCCAGGCTGCTAAAACTGCCCGTCGTGGCCCCGGCCTTGTCCGGCCTAGTGAAGCCTCCAGGATCCCCGGACTTTCCTGCGAGCGCTGCCCCGCGGAGGTGCACCACGGCCGGCCTGCCTGAACTCACCATCCATCCATCTCTCTTCTGTGCCATCAGGTGAGCTGCCCGGCAGTACTGTAATATGCTTATGTACTGTATACAGTGTACTGTACCTCTCTGCTTCCTCCTGTCCCTGCCGCCATGTAAAGAGTAGAGGGGAGAGCTGTGCTCCTCCCCTCTCAGCTATGACAGGAAATCTAGCACAGTGCTAGGACTCCTGTTTTGGAGGTGACAGGGTCAATAAAGGGAACCTGTCACCTCCAATTGCTATCACACAGGGAATTGCTTTCTCCTGTGTGTTAACAATAAAGTTAAGTGAAAAAAAATTGATAAAAGAAAAAAAAAAAAAAGAAAAAAATAAGAAATACAGTAATAATTAAATTAATAAAATAACAAAGTAATTAAAAAAAGTAAAGAATAATTAAAAATAAGAAAATTATACAAAAATTAAAAAAAAGTAAACGACAAGCTACAAATAAATAAAAATAAAAAAAAGTGATAAAAAAGTAAAAAAAAAGAAACAAAACATATTTGAACTAACCGTGCCACCCCTGCCAGTTGCCATTTTTGGGGGGGTGGTTCGGTTGGCGGGGAAGGGGTGCATTGCGGAACCTGGCCTTGGGGTGGCAGGGAGAGCAAATCCGGCCCTGCTTGTACCACACACAATTGAATGAGAGCTCCACAATAGGCAGACGACATGAGCCTACGCTGGAACACAGGGACAGAATGTATCCCTGTGTCCCAGCACGAGCTCATGCCATCTACCCTATGATTTTAAAAGATAAAAGGTAGAATAATGGAGCATGTGAAAGGCCATACCCCAATGCATGCTACGATTATTACCAAGCAACACAGTGGTTTAATTGTCGAGATGGAAAGGCTGCTGACAATTTGGATAGAAGACCAAAATCAGCGTAATATGCCTATCAGTCTTACTTTTGTTCAAGAAAAGGCTCGAAGCCTTTTCAACGATTTAAAAGCTGCCCATCCAAGAGAAGATGATTGCAATGAAGAATTTGGTGCAAGTAGGGGTTGGTTCAATCGCTTTAAAGAAAGAGCTAATTTGCATAGCATTAGAGTTCAAGGTGAAGCAGCAAGTGCCGATGTAAGTGCTGCAAAAATTTTTCCCAAGATATTGAAAGCTATTATTGACAACGAAGGTTATATGCCAGAACAAATTTTTAAATGTAGATGAAACTGGCTTGTTTTGGAAAAAAATGCCAGCTAGGACCTACATTTCAAAAGAGGAAACATGTGCACCAGGACATAAGGCATCAAAGGACAGGCTGACTGTATTACTTGGGGGTAATGCATCTGGGGATTTAAAGCTCAAGCCTTTGTTAGTGCATCACTTCTTAAATCCCAGGGCACTACGTAATGTCACTAAGGCATCTCTTCCTGTTATTTGGAGGGCAAATGCAAAGGCTTGGGTTACAGCTACAATGTTTGAAGATTGGTTTTTGAACCATTTTGTCCCTGCTGTTGAACGTTATTGTTTGAGGGAAACAGTCCCTTCAAAATCCTTCTTCTCCTTGACAATGCCCCTGGACATCCAAACACTTTAGCTGACTTGCACCCCAATGTAAAGGTGGTATTTCTACCCCCCAACACCACATCACTACTTCAACCTATGGATCAAGGAGTCATAGCCTCCTTTAAGGCCTATTATTTACGGAGGACATTCTCACAAGCTATCAGGGCTACCCAAAAGGATCAGATGACCTTAAGAGAGTTCTGGAAGAATTATCACATTTATGATGCCATCAAAAATATTGCTGATGCTTGGGCTGAAGTGAAAGAAACAAATATGAGAGGTGTTTGGAAAAATTTGTGCCCCCAATTCACAGAAGAATTTCTGGGGTTTACGGATGAAGAAATCTCCGCAACCAGGCAAGCTGTAGTTTTTATTGGTAATCAACTGCAGTTGGACATCAGTGAAAATGATATCATCGAGTTACTTGACTCCCATGGGCAAGAACTAAGCAATGAAGACCTTATGGAACTAGAGCAGCAGATGACAGCATTTAGTGAAGAAAACCAGGACCTAGAAACTCCAACATTGAAAAAGTTTTCTACAAAACGGTTAGCTGATGCTTTTCATCTTGTTGAAGCAGGAATGGCAAAGTTAGAGGAGCAAGATCCTGATACAGAGAGGTTTACCAAAGTTTATCGTACAGTTACTGACAGCCTGAGATGCTACAGGGCTATTTATGATGAGATAAAGAAAAGCGCTGTGCAAACATCCCTTGATGCCTACTTCAAGAGTCCAGCAGCTGAATCAGATTCTATAATAACAGTCATATCCTCTTCAACAAGCCCATCATCCTCTACCATGATTGTTTTAAGGTTGTACTGTTCTGTACTGTACAGTGTTTGAAAATGTTTAAGAATTTACATGTATGTATCTGCATCTACATGCACAGGTAAACATAAATAATATGTTAAACCAAACACCTGCCTACGTTGTATTTATTTATTTATTTATAGAGCCACTGAAGTTTTTACTGCTGTCTGTATCCTCATTAGATGGATTTAATCTCACTTCCTGTCTCTGAGACTGGATTTGCACTTAAAAAAGGTACTGTTCTGACTTACAAACAAATTCGACTTAAAGCGGAGTTCCACACAAAAATGGAACTTCCGCTTTTCGGAACCCTCCCCCCCTCCGGTGTCACATTTGGCACCTTTCAGGGGGGAGGGGGGTGCAGATACCTGTCTAAGACAGGTATTTGCACCCACTTCCAGCATAGACTCCCATGGGAGTCAACGCCTCTTCCTGTCCCCATCGCGCTGTCTGCTGGGAACACACAGCTCCCAGGAGAGAGCGGGGACCACTTGGGACGCGCAGCGCGACTCGCGCATGCGCAGTAGGGAACCGGGAAGTGAAGCCGCAACGCTTCACTTCCTGATTCCCTCACCTAGGATGGCGGCAGCTGCCGAGAACCGAGCGGGTTCTCGGCGTCGCCTGCTCACATCGCTGGACCCTGGGACAGGTAAGTGGCCATGTATTAAAAGTCAGCAGCTGCAGTATTTGTAGCTGCTGGCTTTTAATATTTTTTTTTTGGCGGTGTGGGTGGACCCCCGCTTTAAGAACAAACCTACAGTCCCTATCTTGTTCGTAACCCGGGGACCCCCTATAGTGTTAGACGCATGTATGGGAGTACAATCATGCGTGAACAATGTAAACAAGGCCGGACTTAACACACATCCCTGTGGTACCCCTGTATTCAAAATAATAGTGTTAGACATCTGATCTCCTATTCTCACCATTTGTGGCCTGATTGTTATAAAATACATAATCCATGAGCGCAGCAATGGACATAGGCCCAAAGCTTTTAACTTTTCCACTAATTTTTCAGGAACTACTGTATTAAATGCAGAGCTAAAATCAATGAATAACATCCTAACATATGTGTTTGGGTGCTCAAGATGTGTCAAGGCAGCATGCAATGCAATAGCAATTGCATCATCTGTGCATCTATTTGCACGATAGGCAAACTGATACTTATCCAGATCAACAGGAATGCTTGCCTTAAGATGTGATAATACGAGCCTCTCAAAACATTTCATGATGACAGGAGTTAGGGCAACTGGGCGATAATCATTTAAGCATGATACCGCTGATATTTTAGGTATTGGGACAATAGTAGTAGATTTAAAACAAGAAGGTACTGCAGCTTGCTTCAATGACAAATTAAAAATAACAGTAAAAACACCTGCTAACTGGTCTTCACATCCCTTCAGTATACGGCCTGACACCCCGTCTGGTCCTGCTGCCTTTCTGATGTCAATCTTCCTCAAATTTGACCTGACCTCATGTATTTTTAATACCAATAAATGGTCATCCTCCACTGGTTCTTTACTATGGGTTTCACATCTCATATTTTGGCCCTCAAAGCGAGCAAAAAATTGGCTTAAGGTGTCAGGCCTGTGTATTCCTAGATTTAAAATCTACCATTGTTTTAATCCTCTTCCACATGCTACAAGAATTTTGATTCTCAAAAAAAGATTCAATGCGCTGTTTATATCTACGCTTAGCCTCCTTAATGCCTTTCTTTAATTAATTCCAAACTTTCCTATAAGCCATAGGGTCGCCCGATCTAAAGGCCACATCCCTTGCTCTAAGCTGAGCCCTTACTTTACCATCCAACCAAGGCTTTTGGTTTGGGAATACCTTAATAGTTTTTGTAACTAGGAACATCTCCATACAAAAGCGAATATAAGCTAGAACAGATGAAGCATATTCCTCTAAAGCCGGCCATACACGATGCGAATTTCGAACGAAAATCCAAATCGAAAGTAAAATCGTCCGTTTTTCGTATCGTTAGTGTGGTATGTGCGACACGCGATTTTCGTACGACAGCCCAAATTGACAGATCCAACATGTTGGGTTTTTTAATAAAAATCGTCCAAATTTCGTATCGTTAATGGCAGAATTGGACGATTTTACCTAAGAAACAGAACTGCGCATGATCCCCAGAAAGTTCGAACCGGAAGGAAAACATACAGAAACCCACGAACAAATTTTCGACTACAACTCGAAATGATATTAATACAGGAAAAACTATAGGCCACAGTAAAGTCTGATGAGGTGCCAACAAGTGACCAAGAAAAGTGAAACAAACACAAATGTCTGTGCTGGTCCTTTCACACCTTCTATGTCATGTCAGGAAAAAATATAAAGAAAGCAGGCTATAACCTATTGCAGCAAATTTGCTCTTAAAAAAAGTGTTTTAACCCAGGAGGTGCCAACATGTCTGCAAGCAAAGTGGGGGTAAAAAAATGTTCCTATGAATGTTTATTGTATAATTGAAATTTCAAATTATCTACAACATCAAGTGTGGTGAATACATGTAGGTGGTATCACATCATGCATTAATGATTATTAATAAATGATTAAAATAAAGACACTCCACACCAAATTCAAACAAGCACAGATTTATTGTGCCAAACCCAAAACAGGAATGGTTCCATGCTTTATTTTCTTCATTAAAAGTTAAACTTCTAAATACAAAAATATAACATCTTTATATAAAACCACTATGCATTTTGTACAGTAGTAGTGCAATTATGAAAAAGTGAACATTATCACAGTAGGGATACAGTGTGCTACTGTCTAGAGCTGGACAATACCGTAGACACAAGCATATCAAGTTTCCATATGTGCAATAGGTATGCAATATATGTAGAGGTGGACCAAAACATAGCTGCATTAAAATGGAAGGAATTCTTGAAAAGACATTATTTTAAGAAAGATGCAGTATACTACTCGGTACACGTATACAAAAAACATAGTTTTTTAAAAACTATAAAAGTTTAACAAGTGTCCAAGATGCAAAATATGTATGCATTAAAACTGTACATGTCAAAACATTGCCTACAACTGCTGTGCAATGTGGAAATGTGTACATTTGTACCATAAGGATCCATTGAGCTACGTTGTAAAGATGAACAAGAACACTATGGGGGTTAGTTACTAAAGGCACATCCACTTTGCACTACAAGTGCAAACTACAATAGCAAAGTGCACTTGAAATTGCACTGAAAGTGCCCTTGGAAGTGCAGTCGCTGTAAATCTGAGGGGGACATGCAAGGAAAATAAAAAACAGCATTTTATCTTGCACATGATAAAATCAGCAGAGCTTACCCACATTTCAGATCTACTCCCCGCAGATTTACAGCAAATGCATTTCCAAGTGCACATCAAGTGCTATTGTAGTGCAAAGTGGAATTACCTTTCGTAAATAACCCCCATTAGGTATAAAAAGGTGCATGTTAATGTGCAAAAACGAACCATGCAACGAACAATAGAAACATCAGAACAATTCAAACTGTAGATAATTGCTCAATGATCTCTGAAATTCTACGTGGAAAAGAATTCAGGGTAGTGCGCACATTCTCAATGTCAGCATTTAATGCCTTTAAATCCGCAATCATTCTGTTCGCTGATGTACTATGCAACGTTGAGCTGCATGAAGCAGATGATCCAACAGCTATAAAAAAAGCCAAATTATGAAATTAAAAAAAAAAATAACCTTAAAAAAATAAAGCAGAGTCAAAAAATAAAGTTAATTTACCTGAAGTGGACACATGGTTGCTCTCATCACTCCCTTCAACAGGCGTCAGTATGATTGTGTCTGGAGCCATGTCAGACTGAGCACTTGTCGGCTCCAAATCCTCATGTGCTATTTCTACCTCTCCATGTTTCTTTTTTCTGCTTCCTAAATGCAAAAAATATATATATGTACAGTAGGTGTAGGTGGAATATAGCATTTTCACATTTGCAAACTTCAAACATTTGTATATTTGTAAAGTCAAGCAACCTACTGCAATGTAGATTCACAAGCAAAATGGGTGAAAGCAGAAAGGATGCACATGGCATACAGATGGCATATAACACTCAAATATGATGGAATAAGCATACAAGATCATAAATATACAGTACTTACTTTTGTGGATTATTTTGTTGATCTTTCTAAGCTGATTTTCTTCTCTTAATTTCAGGTCAGACCATCGTTTTCTTAACTGGTCTTTTGTGCGTTCAATGCCATGGCGTTTGCGTAAAACATGTTGCACCTTCTCTAGTATTGCATCTTTGCGTATGTTCATATTGCTGTATACTTGCTCCCGACAATCATAATCCTTCTTTTGCAGTATATTCACCATGTCTACCATCTCCTCCAAAGTCATGTTGGTGGCTTTCTTCTTTCTCCTTCTTGTCATTGGACTTATTGGCTGACTTCCCTCCACCTCCACCTCCACAATCTCCAAATCCTCAATCTGTGGCCCTGCACCTGGAGAATCTGCCATGTGCTCTGCCATAATGTCTGCAACTGTGCACTGTATTAATGAAGAGGCGTGGCCTGTACATGATACATCGCATGTGATTATACGAACACACGCGGTTTCGTGACGTCACGTAGGAAGGAATATTCGTTCAATAGACGAAAATTTTATCATAGATACCTGAGGTAAGTTTGATCTGGGGACTCTATGTTTATTATTTAATGTGTCCATGGATGTGTGTGTGATTGATGTAAGTACCATTTATTGTCATATTGTAGCTGTCCTGTTATGGTATTCAGGCCTGTGTGTTCTAGATGGCCATTTGTGAAATTCTACACATGTATTATAATACCTTTGAAATTTCATATATATATATATTTTTTTTTGTGTGTTTTTAGTTAAAGGACAATGGCTTCTAAATTCACATCTCCTGATTTCCTACCGCAATTTATTGATAAATACAGAGAATTATCCTGCTTATGGGATGTCAGGTCAAGGGATTATTCCAATCGCTATAAGCGTGATGAAGCTGTCAAAGAACTAAAAGAACTATGTAAAGCAGTTTGTGTTGAACCCACAGAACACTATGTGAAGAACAAGATTGCTAACTTGCGCACCGTTTTTAAGAAGGAGTACAAAAAAATACAAGCCTCCAAAAAATCTGGTGCAGGAGCTGAGGATGTGTATGTGTTTGTGGTACTTCAAAGACCTGATGTTCTTAGCTGATTCAGATGATCCCAGAGAGTCCCATTGTACTCTTCAAGCAAGTGGGGCATCAGACTCCAGTGCATTATCTGAAACAGAGGATATGTCCCAAACACAGACACAGGTAAAATTATGTTGTATCATATGTTATATTCTTTTTTTAAACAACTGCCAATAGAGTAGTGAATAATTTGTACACTACTATACCTTCTTGCATGAATATTTTGAAATTGAAAGTCTAACCAAAACCACAATATTAAAATCAGCATGTCATCTATATCCATTAAAGCATTCTTGTTGCACTCCTTGTGAAACAAGGGTTAATCCACTGCATTAGTTACAATGACCATTTAATCTTGTTTTCTCTGTTCCCTTCTTTCACTGTCCCCAATCCATCTCATAGAACAGAGGCTAGGGGACAAGGTGCACATGCTCTGTTTGATGTGTATTGCTATAGCTTTTTTTTTTTTTGGGGGGGGGGGGATATTGAGTGCATGTGATCAGCACAGGGCTAATTAGCACTGTGCAGACAGAGGATCAGTGGTCCAGTAGCTTCATAGGACAGTCAAAGTAGAATGAAAACTCCTCCTCCAAGCTTTAACCTGACACTAATAGAAGTAACAAGACTGTTACATACTGCAGATGAAAAAAAGTATTTAACTGTATATATTTACTATAAATGTTTTATTGAAATGTATTTTGAATGTAGAGTCATGGGTTACCAAATTAATATGTTTTACACATTACCAGCAATTATTAGACAATAAACCATATTCTATATAGCTATATAAAATCCTGCCATGCAACTGCCCCCCTGCCTACAAAATAATCTGTATAATTTTGACGATTCTGACGTGCATTGGCAGTTGGTAGTCTGGGCCTTGCAGGAGCTAAATTTTGCAAACCAGTACTGTCATTTCTCCAGTCACCTGGCACAATTGTCCCACTGGTAATGTCTTCCATATCAACTGCAGATGATGGCATGTATGACACTGTTGTGCATCGTAAAAAATTGTGTAGCAAACAGCAGCACTCCACAATAATGTCGACTTTTTCCACTGCTACATTCATAGCGGTGTGGAAGATTCGGAATCTGCTGGCCATAATGCCAAACGCATTTTCAACCACCCGTCTTGCCCTAGACAGGCGATAATTGAATATCTTCTGTTGAGGTGTTAAGTTACGTAAGGGATAAGGTTTCAAAAGATGTTCATGTAAACCAAACGCGTCATCCCCAATAAAGACGAAATTTAGTCCTTCCACAGTCTCACTTGAAGATGGAAGATGCAAAACACCTCCTTTCAGTCTGTTCAGGAATTCACTCCGCTGTATTACTCCTCCATCTGAGTTTCTTCCATTTTTCCCTATGTCCAGGTATATGAATTCGTATTTTGCATTTACGATCGCCATTAATATAATGCTAAAGAACCCTTTATAATTATAAAAGTAGGATCCTGAATTGGCTGGTGGGGTAATCCTTACATGTTTCCCATCAATTGCACCCCCACAATTAGGGAAATTCCACATATCCTGGAATTCTTTTGCAAGGTCTTTCCATTCCTGGGAATTTGTGGGAAACTGTTGGTAAAAAAGACATAAGAATATTTAGCATTGATAGTAATTGATGATTAATTACTGTTTTAATTATTTTCTATAGGATACTCCAAGCCCAGTACCACAGCAGCCAGGGCCATCAGGTATGAGGACTCAGAGAGGAAAGAAAAGGAGTAATTTAGATTATGATACTTCCACTTTACTGAAGGATGCATCATCTATCATGCAACAGAAGGATGATGAATGTGATGCTTTGGGTTACCTTGTTTCACACAAGCTACGCAGGATGTCCATGCAACAGCGAGACTTGTTTGAACCTCTGCTACATAAAATGATTGGCATTGGACTTAAGGGACATCTTACAGCAAACACTGATCTTATAGGGTATCAGGGATGTACATCTCACCCACCTGTACCATCTGTCTCTAACTGGCAGATGTCCCAACAACATGGAACCACAAGCTGGGCAATGCACCAAGAACCACATCAAGGTCCTTGGTTTCGTGACCCACAATATGCAAATCTGTGACTAGAAAAATACATTTTCTTTACTGTTCTTGTTCTTACTGAATTTGAAACGGTCATTGTTAAATAATACTATTGTTAAATAAAAAATATATTCTGTTTCAAAAACGTCTCTTTTTGGATATGGATTGATATGGATTTTCTTGGAATAAATAGCTTTTTGGCCAATTTTAGACAGATTGCTGAATTTTACATATTTCAACTCTATTTCATATGTAGTCATGTAATGGAAATCAGACAGTTCACAATGTTTTCTTACCTTTAAATACTGTGGTTGGAGCACTTTAACTAGGGCCTCACACGTCTCCGGTATAATCCGACCTAATGATTGGGCAGAAATTCCCGTTGTAAATTTCATGTCTTCAAAAGACCTGCCTGTAGCCAGGAAACGGAGGGTTGCCATGAGCCTCTCCTCTGCGCTGATAGCCTTTCTCATACAGGAGTCTTGCTTGGTGATATATGGCCGCACATGAGATAATAGCATCTCGAATGACTCCTGTGTCATGCGTAAATAATTACGATAATCCTCAGGATTATTTTCCCTCAGGTTCATCAATAAATTTACATGTGAGAATTTCTCACGCTGAAGGAGCCAATTTTTTGTCCACACTCTGCTCTTCCGTCTGTTTCTTCTTTTTTTCTTTTCTTCCTCCAAGGCTATTATTGCAATTACCATGGCTGCCATTTTCTGTTTTCGATTGTACCTCTTGAAAGCCATTTTCTCAGAACGTATCGCCGTGCGCTGCAAGAAACGACTGCTCGTTTCGTAATTGGCACGACCCGATATTTGTACAGTAGGGGTGTGGTTAAAAGGTTACAAAGCATTACATCACTTCCTCTATTGGCACGAAAACATAGTGTTTTGACGTACGATTTTCGCTCCTCATTGATGGTATACTCGCATGCTGTATGTGAGTGCCGCTTTCGTTTATCGCTCGACGGATCGTTCGAAATTCGCATCGTGTATGGCCTGCATAAGTCTGCATCCTGTGCAAATACATTCCAATCAGTTGATTCAAAGCACTCTTGCAGGAGTGAATTTGACTCCTCGCTCCGAACCTGTATGGTTTTAATATCTGGTTTTGTCCTCCAAACAAGAGGCTTATAACATGGGATCATCATTAAAGAGGTATGATCTGATAGACCAAGATGTGGCAACAAAGTAGCTTTATATGCACTGGAAACATTTGTATATACCTGATCTAAAATATTGTTCTCCCTTGTTGGAAAGCGCACATTCTTATAAAATTCATAAGGCGAAGCTGACGGCGCAATTTAAAAAAAAGGAAAGAGTAAATAAATACTAAACACATGTATTGATCAATTTAAAGATGGCACAATTAGAATATATACATACAATTATACTGTCCACAACATGACCATCGCAGGGACTAACACCTCTAGGGCTCCCAGATGAAGGGCGATTGATTACTCGCATCTTCCTCTGGGTGCCCCTGTTATCCGTGTGGACCAAAAGTATAGGGACGGGGATACAAATGAATGAGAGCCCAAGTGATGCTAGATTAATGCTGGTTGTGTTGTTTGTAAATAATTTTAATTTGGAGGAAGCCTGTAAGGAAATGGTATCAAATATATAGGAAAGAAACATATACAATTAATAATACTAAAAAATATATGAAAAAGAAAAACAAAAGAAGAAAAGAGACCAGAAAAGAAAAATATTGAATTTGGTTATTGATATTCAAAAGGTGTTTACAGAAAGGGTTTAAAGCTAAATGCATCATTGAGGCCCGGATACTTTAAAGCTGATAACTCATGTATCCAACGTGCCTCTTTCTGTAGGAGTAACTTGTCATAGTCACCTCCTCTGTCTCCGGGGGGGGATGTGCTCTAGGGCAAAAAAGTGCATATTGCTACTGTCAAAATTATGGTGTAATCCAATATGTCGACTTATCGGGGTTTCCATTCTTTTTTTATGTATCAGGGAAACATGGTCCCTTATTCGACAGAAAAAAGGTCGTTTGGTTTTACCAATGTAAAACATTTGACATTCACATTGCATGATGTATACAATCCCTATTGATTGGCACGTAACCGAAAAGTTAGGTTTGAATAGGCGGCCATTGGGAAGCAAAATGCTACGTGCTGCGTAGATAAACCTACAAAAATTGCATTTATGATAAGGTCTACTGCTCTTCAGGGATTCACTAGAAGTCTTGGTTTGGATATCATAATGGCTGTGTACCAGGGTCTCCCTGAGGGATCGAGATCGCTTGAAGGTGATTTCAGGGTATGGTTTCAGATGTTTGGAGACTTTTTCGTCTCCCATCAAGAGGTACCAGTATTTTCTCATAATTTCTCGCACCTGTCGGTGCTGACCTGAGAACCTGGTGATAAGTCGAACACCTGGATTTGCCTTCTTTGTTTTAGGATCATGTATGAGGGAGGATCTATTTTGGTTTTTGGCTTTCAAATAGGCTTTCTTAAGGCATTTGTTGCTGTAGCCTCGTTTTTGCCAACGTGACCGCAGCAGCTTGGCTTCCCTTTCGAAGTCAGAATCTGCACTACAGTTTCATTTGATTCTAAAATATTGCCCAAAGGGCACATTTGCTATAAGAGAAAAAGGGTGGGAGCTAGTGGCGTGGAGCAAGGAATTACCTGCAGAGGGTTTTCATGTTGTACACGTTTATCTACTCTATCTACCTAAAAATACAAGCACCTTAAAAGTCCTGGGGTTGTTTCAACCCTTTTTTTCCCCTTCTTCCTTACTTATATTAAGCACTTTCCCACTGCAGCCTCAATGCATACCCCAGACCCGAACATATTACATTCACATAAACAGGACAATGCAATACAATAGTGAATCCTATGCTCTAGGGCTCCACCTAGACTACAATTCAATGTTCAGTGAGTATAGTAACACCCTGATGCCTTGCTGAGGGTGATAAGAGTGCTTTATCTTTGGTATATTCTTCAGCTAGCCCTTTTATTTGAACTTCAGTTATTTGTAATCCAACATAAGAGAACATAAAGAAACAGACGGTAGAATGATGGGTGTAAGGAGAACTATTCCTTTGGTGGCGATAAACAGACAACACTCCCGTAACTCTTCCTTGTGAACTGTAATGTTAATGCAGTATCACCTCCACAGCATGGGTTGTAATAATCCCAGGAGTTCCGCTGTGCATGGCCTATAAATAAGCAGAACCACCTCCGTGGAACTACAAGTCTCACCGACAAACAGTGTATTCTATTGGTCTGGGCAAGTGCCCGCTCACCACAACAGGCCCAGGTACTGTAGGATTCCTTCCGAACTTCCAAACTCCTCTCCCGATATCTCAGTCTGATCCCAAAGCTGGCGCCGTCACACCGCACCACTCCTTCAGATGGCTGGTGGCTGGAATGCAGGAAACCTCCAGAGATCTTGGGTCCTCAGGTCCGTCTACATGCTGGTCCCGCTGGCTGTGTTCTGGAACACCTCAGGGACCGATCGATTCCGCTACGCGCCTCACAGGCCGCAGTCCTCTGGTCACACACACAGACCTCACTGCATGCAGGTATTGAATGGCATCCCAAGAGAGCGAAAGATGGCCACGCTTGTCCTTTTATCTGCCTACCCAGCAGGCTGTTCTGTGACTTGGCATTGTGGGTAGGTGAACTGGGCATTGTGGGTTAGTAGTTCCCAGACTGAGTTAAGCACATGAGTCATTTCCTATTAAACTACTAATCCCCTGTTAGCCTCCAAATAAAGAAAAAAGTCATGCCAACGTTTTAGCAGCCACTAGAGGGAGCCAAACCCTTGCTTAAGAAACAACACATTGTTTAGCATGTTACCTTGGTCACAACCCCTGCGTTACACAAAGAAAAACCCAAAAATAACTTCAGGTGAAATACAGGACTCTCTGAAAACATGGGGTGTGGCTGTTTCAAGATGCACAAAAAGGAGGCACTTGAAGAAAGATGGGCTGCATGGTTGAGTCACCAAAAGAAAGCCATTACTACGCAAATGCCACATAGTATCCCGCTTACAATACGCCAAATAGCACAGAGACAAGCCTCAAACCTTCTGGCACAAAGTCATTTGGAGTGATGAGACCAAAATTGAGCTTTTTGGCCACAACCATAAACGCTTCATTTGTAGAGGAGTCAACAAGGCCTATGATGGAAGGTACGGAGGTGGATCGCTGAAGTTTTGGGGATGTGTGAGCTACAAAGGCACAGGAAATTTGGTCAAAATTGTTGGTAAGATGAATGCAGTATGTTATCAAAAAATGCTGGAGGAACATTTGCATTTATCAGCCAGGAAGCTGTGCATGGGACGTACTTGGACATTCCACCATGACAATGATCCAAAACACAAGGCCAAGTTGACCTGTCATTGGCTACAGTAGAATAAAGTGAAGGTTCTGGAGTGGCCATCTCAGTCTCTTGACCTCAACGTCATTGAGCTACTCTGGGGAGATCTCAATCGTGCAGTTAATGCAAGACAGCCCAAGAATTTCCAGGAACTGGAGGCTTTTTGCCAAGAGGAATGGGCAGCTTTACCATCTGAGAAGATAAAGAGCCTCATCCACAAATACCACAAAAGACTTCAAGCTGTCATTGATGGTAAAGGGGGCAATACACGATATTAAGAACTGGGGTATGTAAACTTTTGATCAGGGTCATTCGGGTAGTTTTTGTTTCCATTATGATTTAAAGAGTAAACACAGTTGATTGATATTGAATGGCTTCAGCCAAACACTAACCATGAGTGATCATTTATATTCTCTGAAAAATGGCCAAAAAAACATATATTCTGCCAGGGTGTGTAAACTTATGAGCACAACTATAAATTTCAATGATAAATGTCTGTACATATGCTGCCTCTTTTCTCACTACAACAAAGAATACAGGTTTTGGGTGTTTTGGTGCATGTGGATTTCATTGATTAGTGAGCCAGTCAAATACATCTTCTTTTATTTGAACTAAAGACCGCATTAGCTGTATGTTGAACATGTACAACATACTAGGATCACGCCATACACATTCAACATCAGTGTACAATTGGGTAGAGATAGCAATTGCGATGTACACCATGTGATGCCAACATAGCTTAAAGTGATTGTAAAAGATTGTATTTTATTTTTTTTAAATAACAAACATATCATACTTACCTCCACTGTGCAGCTCGTTTTGTACAGAGTGGCCCCCGATCATCCTATTCTGGAGTCCCCAGAGCTCTCGCGGCTCCTCCCCGCATCAGATAACCCCCTAGGAAAAGCACTCTCCCGAGGGGGTTACCTTGCGTGCGTGCTCCTGAGTCCAGCTTTTGTGTCCACAGACACGAATGCCGGACTCGGCCCAGTGACATTGGATTTGATTGACAGCAGCGTGAGCCAATGGCTGCGCTGCTATCAATCTATCAAATCAAGAGCCGGGACCCCGTGGAGAGAGGGGCAGCGTGGCCGAGGAGATGAAGGGGCTCAGGTAAGTAAAACGGGGGGGCTGGGGAGCCGGTGACTGCCAGGTGTTTTCATCACCTTAATGCACCTTTAAAGCGGTTGTAAACCCTTACACATACCTAGTGAAGTGACTGGCCTCAGCTGATATACAGAGATGAAACAAACCCTCCTACATAAGTTGTACCCGTTTATATGCAGCCCTCTCTCCTCTACATCTGTTCAAAATGCTGAATTATAAAGCTTGTGAAAGAGTTCTGAAAAAAGGGGGTGGAGAGCTGCAGTTATATACTGCAGAGCTCAGTGAAGAGAGCTGATTGAAGGAAAGAGACTCACCCCCCTCCACACAGCACACAGGAACAGAGCTGAGGCTGTCAATCAGCTGGAGCTCCCTCCCCATCACCATTTTTCTCTTGGTGTCAGGAAAACTTGTCAGAAGTGATTCATACTGATAGCATGTGCCGATTGATGAGGATGGAGGAAAAAGTTGCACAACAACATGATATGAGGTCTTTCGTCTAAGGTAGATCCCCAGGATTATATACTGTAGCTGCTGACTTTTAATATAAGGACACTTAAATGTTGTCCAGGGAGCCCGTGATGTCAGCACCCCAAGCCGATCCATCCATTGACTTTGGGTGCAGGCGCCAGCATTGCAAGTAAGGGAAACCAGCAGTGAAGCCTTAAGGCTTCACAGCTGGTTTCCTACTGCATATGCGCGAGTCACGCAGCGCTTTCTGAATGGTCCCGTCATCTTCTGGGAAGAAGAAAATATATTACAGTGCACACATGCAAAAAAGACATTTACCTCAAGCAAGGCTAGTTTAAAACACCTAAGCATTTCTAGAAAAACATTTTCAAAAAATATGGGGATTTGGTCACACCATATTGCTATATGGTGCTAAGCCCACTTACTGCGACAAAGTACCCCATAATCAGTGGGTCCTACACTATCCATGGAGTGGGAGAACCTGCATCTCTGAACCATGAGAGCAATACACTCTTCTAAATGGGAGAATCATAAGATCTCCACCCATGACACAAGTGGACACTAATTAAAGGTACTAATGTTATGTAGTGAGGTGCTCCGCACCCAAAAGGATTTGGTCAGAATCCATACAATACACAAACAAGATATTTGGGGGGCACACTCTAAAAAATGCATTAAAGATGGTGCAGCCATAAGACCATACAGTAGAAGAAAATATATTACAGCGCACACATGCAAAAAAGACATTTACCTCAAGCAAGGCTAGTTTAAAACACCTAAGCATTTCTAGAAAAACATTTTCAAAAATATTTTTGAAAATGTTTTTCTAGAAATGCTTAGGTGTTTTAAACTAGCCTTGCTTGAGGTAAATGTCTTTTTTGCATGTGTGCGCTGTAATATATTTTCTTCTACTGTATGGTCTTATGGCTGCACCATCTTTAATGCATTTTTTAGAGTGTGCCCCCCAAATATCTTGTTTGTCATCTTCTGGGACACACACAGGTCCCAGAAGGCAGCGGAGGAAGGAGGAGAGCTGGATGCAATCTTAGCCGCAGCGAGATAGGATGAAGGTCCAGCTAAAAAACAGCAGAACAGGTACCAAAAAAAAAAAAAAGATATCTAAAAACGAGGGGGGTGGGGAGGTCTCTTGTTTAAGACCGAGTTGGATTTTAGCCTGGAACTCCGCTTTAACTCTGTGTAATGAAAATATTTAATGAAAATATATTCCTATAGGTATACTGTCTCTATACCAGGCATGTCCAAAGTCCGGCTCGTGGGCCAAGTGCGGCCCACGTTCTGGTTTTGAACGGCCCGTCTGGTAATTTGGACATATATATCTTTAGTGGCCCCCAACGAATGAGTGCCGGGGCCACAAAAGATATATATTTTGGCTGCCTCTGAGGGAACAGGGAGGGGGCGGGATGAGTGCCGTACATACTGGAGAATTTCCTGTGTACCCGGCAGCCTCTGTAATAGGAAGTTCCGCTGCCATTGGACGACTGTTCTGTCTAGTATAGGAGGCAGGACTTTGTATTAAAGAGGTTGGCGGGAAAACAGGAGTTTCTCCTGTATGTAATCTGTTGGCGCTCATCCTGCCCCCCTCCGAGGCTGCAGATGGGCATCGATCAGGCTGCACTAATGGCAATGGTGGGGCTGCATTCATGGCAATGGTGGGGCTGCCTTCATGGCAATGGTGGGGCTGCCTTCATGGCAATGGTGGGGCTGCCTTCATGGCAATGGTGGGGCTGCATTCATGGCAATAGGGATGCTGCATTCATGGCAATGGGGGTGCTGCATTCAGGGCAATGGGGGGTGCTGCATTCATGGCAAAGGGGGTGCTGCATACATGACAATGGGGGTGCTGCATACATGACAATGGGGGTTCTGCATTTATGGAAGTGGTGGGGTTCTGCATTCATGGCAGTGGTGGGGTTCTGCATTCATGGCAGTGGTTGGGTTCTGCATTCATGGCAGTGGTGGGGTTCTGCATTCATGGCAATGGTGGGGCTGCATTCATGGCAATGGTGGGGCTGCATTCATGGCAATGGTGGGGCTGAATTCATGGCAATGGTGGGGCTGAATTCATGGCAATGGGGGGGCTGCCTTCATGGCAATGGGGGGGCTGCCTTCATGGCAATGGTAGGGGGCTGCATTCATGGCAATGGTGGGGGGCTGCATTCATGGCAATGGTGGGGCTGCATTCATGGCAATGGTGGGGGCTGCATTCATGGCAATGGTGGGGGCTGCATTCATGGCAATGGTGGGGGGCTGCATTCATGGCAATGGTGGGGCTGCATTCATGGCAATAGTGGGGCTGCATTCATGGCAATGGTGGGGGGCTGCATTCATGGCAATGGTGGGGGGCTGCATTCATGGCAGTGGTGGGGGGCTGCATTCATGGCAATGGTGGGGGGCTGCATTCATGGCAATGGTGGGGGGCTGCATTCATGGCAATGGTGGGGGGCTGCATTCATGGCAATGGTGGGGCTGCATTCATGGCAGTGGTGGGGCGGCATTCATGGCAGTGGTGGGGCTGCATTCATGGCAGTGGTGGGGCTGCATTCATGGCAATGACGAGGCTGCAGATGGGCACTGATTAGGCTGCATTGCTGGGCACTGACCGTTATTTTGCTTTACAGTTCTTTATTTGAAATTACATTTTTTCCCGAAACGTCTCTCTTAAAGTGAAGGTGCGCGGTATACGCAGATAAATATGGTATATCCAAATAACATGCCCAAGCTCATCTCTTGACCACACACAGCCACAAAGGCAAGAAAATTCTTGTTGGGCAGTGTATTAGTGCTCGGAAGAACACACTAAAGCCTCGTACACACGATTGGATTTTCCGCAGACAAAACCTCAGACTTTTGTCCGACGGCGTGTGCCTGGATTTTGTATTGCATACAAATGGCAAGGAATTGTCGGCCAACAAACACGAACGCAGTGACGTACTAAGTGGTTTTTCAGCTCTTTAGCGCCACCCTTTGGGCTCCTTCTGCTAATTTCTTGTTAGTAGAAGTTTGGTGAGTGTTGATTTGCGCTTTTCATTTAGCACTTTTCAGTTAGTTTCTAAACGTTCGTCAACCAGACATGTTGCGGAATCGGAGGACATAACGTGTTATTTATTATTGGCCTAGGAGTTATTGCTTTGACCCAAGTCCAGTCCAGGAACAGGAGGAGGAGGAGTTCTTGGACCAAAAATTGGTTGCTTTATTAATCATGACCAATTATGTCATATGCCTTTGCTGCGGGAGCTCAAGGAGAATAATCCGGATGATTTTTGGAATTATCTCCGGATGACAGACCCCTGCTTTCACCAACTCTTGTCATTGTTGACCCCCTAACTTAAGAAGCAGGACACATGCATGAGGCCTTTATTTTATTTTTTGGTTGAATAATAATGATTTGATTTGTTATATTTTCTATATTTTTTGATGCATAGAATGCAATTTTTGGCTAAGTTCTATTGGCAGATAGCACGTCTAATTTTATTTGTTTTCTCTTTTTTAGTGCACAATAAAAAAATTGTGGAGAATAATACTTGGCTATGTGTTTTACTTCAAATGACAGTTTGGGAGTAGGCAATTACATTTAAAAAAATACATTGTAAAATTGACAAGGGACACCAACATAGTTGTATCTTTGATCTTAAAAATGACGGGATAATGGTGTTGTGGTAACTTTCCAAAAAAAAAACAAAAAAACAAAAAAAAAAAAAACAAGCATAATAATATTATTCTTGATATCACTGGAAAATAAAAGCCTTTGAAAAATTGTTTGCCATAACTCCATCAGTATCACCAGCAAAGCAGCTTCATTATTATCCCATTAAAGAAGAAGAGAACATGCGCTGCATTTCGAGATTTCATAATTTACCACGTCACAAATGTTTATTCTCCATTACGAATGCCAGTTTACAAGACTGACCGCTTCTGGCTCGTCCTTGCTTCCGAGCATGCGTGTTTGTACTTTGGACTTTTGTCCGACGGACTTGTGTACACACGATATGAAACTCCGACAACAGACATTTGTCCGCGGAGAATTTTAAAACCTGCCATCCAACATTTGTCCCCAGAAAATCCGACAATTGTCCGATGCAGCATACAAACGGTTGGATTTTCCGACGGAAAATCCAATCGTATGTACGTGGCTTTAGACCAAATTTTAATGGTTCAAGGAATGTCAGGCAAAATGGTCGTCCCTCACGCATGTTCACTTCATCAAAACTGGCCCTCTTTGAAAAAAGTTTGGACACTCCTGCTCTATACTGTCTCTGTTTGCAGACACATTTGCATATCTTAACACATGGTGGGTGACTGAATTTGTAAGAACCTCCCAGTCTACAGGTGACTCAAGGGTGCTGCAACAGACTTCCTAAATTCATGTTTAAAGCGGAGTTCCACCCAAAAATGGAACTTCCACTTTTCCGGTTCCTCTCCCCCCGTCTAATACAGGTGTTTCGCCCCCACTTCCGGGCGTAGATACCCGAGCCACTTCCGGCGCCTTTTCTGTCCCCCCTGCTGTCTTCTGGGAGACATACAGGTCCCAGAACACAGCAGGGATGAGTGGGATAGTGCAGCGCGAGTCGCGCATGCGCAGTAGGGAACCAGGAAGTGAAGCCGCAAGGCTTTACTTCCTGATACCCTTACCGAAGATGGCGGCGGCAACCGACAGCCGAGGGATAGATCGGCTTCGGTTGCCGACATCGCGGGTGTCCTGGACAGATAAGTGTCCTTATTTTAAAAGTCAGCAGCTGTAGTATTTGTAGCCGCTGACTTTAAAAAAAAAAAAAAATCGGCGGACCTCCACTTTAAGTTTATAATTAACTTTGTCCATACTGGTGCACTGCTCTGTATGATATCTTCACAGATCTACTGTGCCTGTGCCAACCCAGATGCACCCAGCCATTAGCTTACCAGAACCTTCCTTCATAAGGTGGACATGTGAGAGACAGTGGGGGAGATTTACTAAAACTGGTGCACTCAGAATCTGGTGGAGCTGTGCATGGTAGCCAATCAGCTTCTCACTTCTGCTTGTTCAATTAAACTTTGACAATAAAACCTGGAAGGTGATTGGTTTCTTTGCAGAGCTGCACCAGATTTTACACTCTCCAAGTTTAGTAAATAAACCTCATTATCCTCTTTCTCATAAGCTGAACTGAACTCCAGAACTCTACTGCCATCTAGTGGCCATTTGTAGAATTGTTCTCATATGTTCTATTATTACTGTGTTCTCTATTGTTAATGTTAAAGGGGTTGTAAAGGTTCGTGTTTTTTCACCTTAAAGCGGAGTTCCACCCTAAAAATGTTTTCATTAAATGACTCCTTTTAACCTAGAAAAAATCATTTGGAGGAATTTTTTTTTATACTTACCAGAAAGGCCCTGTTGCTATGCAGTCCTCGTAATCTGCCACTTCCTGGACCGCGGAGCTCCTGGTGACTTCCTCCCTTGCCTTTGCTCCTGGGAAATGATGACAAATCATTTCCCAGGAGTCTGTGGGCAGTACTGTGTGCTCGGCGCTGCGGCCGCCATTGAATCGTGCATGCGCGAGATCGAGAGGTGCATGCTGGTTACCCAGCATGCACCTCTCCCAAGCTATTCCAGGAAACAATCTCGATTGGGCTTCACATACCCACATTCAGGATGGCAAGGGCCACAAACAGAGCAGAAAAATAAAACAGTAATAACTTTATATTTACTAAAAAGGGATCGTGATGATTATATACTCTTTTTTTAAATAATGCTAGGATGCAAAAAAAAAAAAAAATTGTTTTCGCCGGAACTCCGCTTTAATGCATCCTATGCATTAAGGTGAAAAAACACCTGGCAGTCACCGGCCCCCCAGCCCCCCATTTTACTTACCTGAACCCCTTCATTCAGTCGGCGGGGACACGCTGTCTCTCTCTCCACGGGCTCCCGGCTCTTGATTGGATAGATTGATAGCAGCGCAGCCATTGGCTCCCACTGCTGTCAATCAAATTCAATGACGCGGGCGCCGGGGGGGCGGGACCGAGTCCTGCATTCGGCTTCCATGGATGCTGAATGCTGGACTAGGGAGCGCGCCCGCAAGGTAATCCCCCGGGTGAGCGCTTCTCCCAGGGGGTTATCTGATGCAGGGAGGAGCTGCGAGAGCTGCCGAAGAACCCCAGAAGAGCAGGTTTGGGGCCACTCTGTGCAAAACAAGCTGCACAGTGGAGGTAAGTATGATATGTTTGTTATTTTTAAAAAAAATTACCCTTACAATCACTTTAACCACTTCAGCCCCAGAAGATTTTCCCCCTTAATGACCAGGCCATTTTTTGCGATACGGCACTGCGTTGCTTTAACTGACAATTGCGCGGATGTGCGACGCTGCATCCAAACAAAATTGACAACCTTTTATCCCCACAAATAGAGCTTTCTTTTGGTGGTGGTTGATCACCTCTGCAGTTTTTATTTTTTGCTCTATAAACAAAAAAAGACCAACAATTTTTATTTTTTTTTATATATTTTTTACTTTTAGGTTTAATAAATATCCAAAAAATAAATTAAAAAAAACTAATTTCTTCATCAGTTTAGGCCAATATGTATTCTTCTACATATTTTTGTTAAAAAAATCGCAATAAGCATATATTGATTGGTTTGCGCAAAAGTTATAGTGTCTACAAAATAGGGGTATATTTATGGTATTATTATTTTTATTTTTTTTACTAATAATGGCGGTGATCAGCGATTTTTAGTGGAACTGCCACATTACGGCAAACAGATCGGAAATTTTTGACACTTTTTTGGGACCAGTGACATTTATACAGCGATCAGAGCTATAAAAAATGCACTGACTACTGTATAAATGACACTGGCAGGGAAGGGGTTAACACTAGGGGGAGATCAAGGAGTTAAGTGTTCCCTAGGGAGGTGTTTCTAACTGTGGGGGGAGTGGGCTGACTGGAAGTACAGAGAGATTGCTATTCCTGATCACTAGGAACAGCAGATCTCTCTCTCCTCCCCTGTCAGAACAGGGATCTGTCTGTTTACACTGACAGATCCCTGATCTGGCTCTCTGTGGAGCAATCGAGAGTGGCCGGCGGACATTGCAGCCGCTGGCCACACGCATCAGCTCCCCCGCCATGCAGCAGGCATGCACCTGCTATAGCTCTTAAAGGAGCCGACGTACACCTACGGCGATTTGCAGGAAGGAGTTGACCTGCCGCACTATGACGGCGGCTGGTCGGCAAGCAGTTAAAGTCTAACTCCACTTTTGTTGAGGAAAAAACATTCTCCTTTGGGTGATCTATGTACATTGCAAGCATTATAACAACCTTTGTTGCAGATTCCTACCTTTTTGTTATGCTGAAGAAATCACTGTTTGTTTCTCTGTGCTTCTGTGCTAAGTAGGTCTAATGGGAGTGCTTTCATAATTATCTATCAGTTGTGCACCTGCAGGGCTCTAGTGAGGAAATCTGCTATGCCTGCATCCCTTTAGCCATGATTTCCTATTAAAAGTATCTCACCAAAAATTAAATTTTTGTTGCAGGGGATGCCTGAAATCTGTCTTGTACAGGCAGTCTCCGAGTTACAAACACGTTAAGAACTGTAGGTTTGTTCGTAAGTAAAATTTGTTTGTAAGTCGGAACACTGCTTGTAAGTGTAACTTCCATAAAATCCCATCTGTAGATGATGCCTGTAGATGATAGTAAATCAACCACTACATGTGACAGGAATAACCTCTTCATAAGATATTTGCCGCATCAAGATGGAAATATTGAAGGAATGGGTACGCTTACCATGAGAAGTGGACACACTCACCATACGGCGGTGGGTCAATCAGGTGTTTGGATTCAACAATCCGGCAGATATTTGATGGAAGGAGCTGGTGTGGAGATACGCCTCAATACTTCCATCAAAATCCATGGTAAGCAAATGGTGTAGCTAGGACAGCCCGGCTAACAAACTTGGACTCCCATCCGATGGTCGCACTTGATAGGATGTACGAACTCCAAATGGTGTCATCAAACCATAAAAAAGGAAAGAAGAGAAGGGCCTCCACATGCGTGCGTAAATCCAAAAATAAAAATTTATTAAAACAGCAAAAGCTTAACAGTACAATCCACCTAGTCAGGTGGGTACAGGGAGTGATCACTTAAAAAGTAAAGGATAAAAAACAGTATCGCGTGGTGTCAAAAAGCACAAAGGCTCAGCAACCCGACATGTTTCGGACAAAAGTCCTTCAACTGGGGTTGAAGGACTTTTGTCCGAAACATGTCGGGTTGAAGGACTTTTGTCCGAAGGACAAGCTGGGGTTGAAGGACTTTTGTCCGAAACATGTCGGGTTGCTGAGCCTTTGTGCTTTTTGACACCACGCGATACTGGTTGAAGGACTTTTGTCCGAAACATGTCGGGTTGCTGAGCCTTTGTGCTTTTTGACACCACGCGATACTGGTTGAAGGACTTTTGTCCGAAACATGTCGGGTTGAAGGACTTTTGTCCGAAGGACAAGCTGGGGTTGAAGGACTTTTGTCCGAAACATGTCGGGTTGCTGAGCCTTTGTGCTTTTTGACACCACGCGATACTGGTTGAAGGACTTTTGTCTGAAACATGTCGGGTTGCTGAGCCTTTGTGCTTTTTGACACCACGCGATACTGGTTGAAGGACTTTTGTCCGAAACATGTCGGGTTGCTGAGCCTTTGTGCTTTTTGACACCACGCGATACTGTTTTTTATCCTTTACTTTTTATGTGATCACTCCCTGTACCCGCCCGACTAGGTGGATTATACTGTTAAGCTTTTGCTGTTTTAATAAATTTTCGTTACAGTTCCGTTAATAAATTTTCGTTTGAGTTACAATCAAAGAAAAAAATGGCGTAGGTTCCCCCCACCGGTCCATACCAGGCCCTTTGACTCTGGTATGGATATTAAGGGGAACTCCATGCCAAATAAAAAAAAATGGCGTAGGGGTCCCCCCCAAAACCCATACCAGACCCTTCAGGTCTGGTATGGATATTAAGGGGAAACCTGCGCCAAAATTTGAAAAAAAATATGGCGTGGGGGTCCCCCCCAAAATCCATACCAGACCCTTATCTGAGCACACAACCTGGCAGGCCGCAGGAAAAGAGGGGGGATGAGAGAGCACCCCCCCTCCTGAACCGTACCAGGCCCCATGCCCTCAACATGGGGAGGGTGCTTTGGAGTAGCCCCCCAAAGCCCATTGTCCCCATGTTGATGGGGACAAGGGCCTCATCCCCACAACCTATGCCCGATGGTTGTGGGGGTCTGAGGGTGGGGGGCTTATCAGAATCTGGAAGCCCCCAACACAGGAGGGCCCCAGATCCCGGCCCCCTTATGTGAATGGGTATCGGGTACATTGTACCTCTACACATTCACCAAAAAAAGCAGTTAAATGTGACAAAAGACGATAGCCGATTTTTGACAATTCCTTTATTAAAAATGTCTTCTTCTTTCCCCGCTCCTTCCTCCAGTCTTCCTCCAGCTTCTTCTTCCCCCCGCTCCTTTCTCAGGTCTTCCTCCATCTTCCTCCAGCTTCTTCTTCCCCCCGCTCCTTCCTTCTGTCTTCTTTCGGTTTTCTCCTTCTTCCTCCAGGTTTTCTCCTTCTTCCTCCAGCTTCTTCTTCCCCCGCTTCATCCTCCATCTTCCTTCACTTCTTCCTCTGGTCTTCTCCATCTTTCTCCGGCTCCGGTCTTTCTCCTCCGCCACTCCCGCCACCGACCTGCTATTAGAAATGTCTTCTTCCCCCGGCTTCTTCCACCATCTTCCTCCGCTTCTTCCTCTGGTCTACTCCATCTTCCTCTAGCTTCTTCTTCCCCCGGTCTGTCCTCCAATCTTTCTCCTCCACAGCTCCTACCGCCGCTCCCGCTGAACATTCAAAGAACGAACCTCCTCCGATGCTGCGATGGGGCGAATGACGTGACTCCGAGACCCCGCCCCTTGTGACTTTACCACATGTGGCATGATGGGTCAGTGATGTCACAAGGGGGCGAGGTCTCCTGATGACAGCGAAACAGAGGATGATGGCAAGAGAGACAGCACCAGGAGAAGATGACGGCGGGTGACATGGCTCAGGGGAGAAGACCACTCAGAGCTATTTTACAATAAAGGAATTGTCAAAAAAATGGCTATTGTTTCTTGTCACATTTCACTGCTTTTTTTTGGTGAATAGGTAGTGGTACAGTGTACCCATTCACATAGGGGGGCTGGGATCTGGGGGCCCACTTATTAAAGGGGACGTCCAGATTCCGATAAGCCCCCCGCCCGCAGACCCCCACAATCACCGGGCAAGGGTTGTGGGGATGAAGCCTTTGTCCCCATCAACATGGGGACAAGGTGTTTTTGGGGGGAACCCAAAGCACCCTCCCCATTTTGAGGGCATGTAGCCTGGTACTGTTCAAGAGGAGGGGTGCCGCTCTCTCGTCCCCCCCTCTTTTCCTGTGGCCTGCCAGGTTGCATGCTCAGATAAGGGTCCGGTATGGATTTTGGGGGGGGGCCATGCCATTTTTTTTTAATTTTGGCGCAGGGTTCCCCTTAATAACCATAGCAGACCTGAAGGGCTTGGTATGGATTTTGGGGGACCCCCACGCCAATTTTTTTTATTTTGATGCGGAGTTCCCCTTAATATCCATACCAGACCTGAAGGGCCTGGTATGGATTTTGGGGGGACCCCCACACAATTTTTTTTCATTTTGATGCGGGGTCCCCTTAATATTCATACCAGACCCAAAGGGCCTGGTAATGGACGGGGTGGAACCCCACGCTATTTTTTGTTAAATTTTAGCGTGGGGGTCCCCTCTGAATCCATATTAGACAAGGGCCTGGTATAGATCTGGGGGGACCCCATGCAGTTTTTTAGCGATTTTATTTTTGGCTTTACTTTCAGTGGGGAAGCTTCCCAGCCCCCCAGTTAGCAACCAGCTATATACAGTGTTAAAATAATAACCGCAAAACACATCAAAAATCACATCACAAACGCAACAGTTGCGTTTCTGGTGCAGTTCCATTTAAATTTATTACCCGCAAATCGCCTGAAAAAAGTCCCAGAGCATTTCCAAAAACGCACTGGCCGTAAAACGCATAGATGTGAACTAGTACCATAGGAAACCATGTTAAATGGACTGTAGAGTGTTTCTGAAAACTGCAAAATGCACTAAAAATGCATAGGTGTGAACCTAGGGTCAGGGCCAGTTCACACTGGAGCGATGCGGGAATCCTGCAAATCCAGTGCGGGTTCCCGCATCGCATACAACTCGCAGGCAGTTCACACTGCCATATGCGAACTTCTGGGAGTGTCAGTAGAAAGATAATGACACCCCCAAATCAGTTCGCATATCGCAGAGCGAACTGCAAATACAGACAACACCCATGCTATCCGATTCTGCTGCAGACCAAAAAAAGGGTCCTGTGCGAGTTTGGTCCAAATGCGATGCAAATTCAACCATGCAATCTGTATGGCTGAGATTGCATCACACAGACATCGCATGTGATTTGCAGTGTGGGGCAAATCACATCCGATGTCGGACAGCACAGCAATGTGAACCAGCCCAAAGGCCCCTTTCACACTTGTGCGACTTGCCCTGCGACTCCTGCATCCATAGACCTCAAGATTACACTGGATTGCTTCAAATCACATCAAATTTGCGGCAAAAAGCGCCGCAAAATCACAGGACTTTCAGGTCGCACAAGTGTGAAAGGGTCCTTATGGACCTCAAGTTGTAGGAAAGGTCGGCCAAGTGTGAAAGGAACCTTTGAATTAGGCCTCATCTGCACTTGAGCGACCAATGCCTGTGTAATCTTGCTATATATGGACCTCAAGTCGCATCAAAGTCCAACCAAAGTAGTGCAGGGATGAATTTGATCCACTTGCAGGATGCACAAGTGAGAATAGTGCCTAATTCAAAGGTATTATGCATGAATCTCATTCACACTGCTGCGACCCAAAAGTCACACTATTCTGCTGCCACTTTGCTGCTGCAACTTGGCCCCAACTTCTGGGAATGCCTGTGTAAAATTGCGCCCTATGTACCTCAAGTCACATGAAAGTCACACCAAAGTAGTACAGGGACTACTTTGAAGTTGTTGCAAATTGAAGTAGCACAGATAAAAATGGTTATCATTGAGAATCATGGGCTACAACTTGTCATGCAACTCGGAGGTCCAAATTTGCTGAAAATGTCGCCCAACTGTGAAACAAGTCATATTTTTTAATAGAAAGGAGCTCTCATTTATATTTGCATAGTCCTTACTGATTTACATGAGCAGAACAAATGCAGGAAGTGATGTGTGCACATGGGCCAGAAGCAAATGTGTGGTGATGCCAAACAAATCAATGAACCCCACCCACAACAAATCTAACTACCACATCCACTCCCACATTGAGTAAGCACAAGTACATATCCCACACTTACCCGGTGTCTTGCCGAGAAAGTTCCCTCGGCGGATAAGTTCCCCCCTGTACTGCGCAGGCGCAGCGCCTGCGCAGTACCAACTACTGTCAGCCGCCGGAGATAGCCGAAGCTCAAATGCTTCAATCAGCTGTACACGGCGCCTGCGCCCTAGGTCCAGGTTCCTTCCCCACCATCCAAGTGGACCTAGAGGGGGAATCTAAAAGAGCCGAGCGAATCGAGGCCGTGCCCGAAGCGTGGCGAGCGAAGCAAGCCCGCGAGGGGCCCTCTTACAGGCGCCGTGTACAGCTGATTTTCAGCTATTCCGCTTCGGCTATTTCCACCGGATCCTACTGAGCAGGCGCAGCGTCTGCGCAGTAGAGGGGGGAACTTATCCGCCGAGTGGAACTTTCTCGGCAGAACACCGGCAAATCAGCAGCACCTCCTGTCCACCTAGATGGAGATCCTGACTAGCACAGGAACTTCCGGGTGATTACAATGACTCATTTCCAGGTCAGAAGGTGAAACTACGCTCTTTTGATCGCAACTACAATTAGAATGTTTTTATTTTTGTTTATTTGCAGATATACAAATCTGTATTTCTACATATGATATTTGAAGGTAAACTTAAGGGAGTTCGATAAGAAATGGTGTCCCTGGGATAGCAGCAGGTGAATTAAAAAGACAAAGGCCCAGTTTGAGCCCTGGTTCACACTGACAGCGGGAGGAAATCACACAATTTCATTCCCGCATGCAAGTCCCGACTGCAGGGGGAATTTCAGAGACATCTGTGCAGGTTTCTGCACTGATGTCAATATAAATCGCACCCCGAAGTTGCCAAAAAGTAGTACAGAAACTACAGTCCAAAGATATGCTCTGCACCTACTATGCCTTACGACCCACTCTATGTGGAGGGATGTTGACAACTCATGGCTCTGGAGGTTCTCATTGGACTGAAGGGGGCCTGGGTCCTTGCCACATATATTACAGATGCAGCAGTCTGCTACTCAAAATATGGAGGCTGGGTGAGTCTAATGGGAATGGTTTGATAATTATCAACCAGCTGCTGCACCTGCAGGACTCTGAGAACAGTGGTAGGGTCTGCATCCCTTTCGACAAAATTTCCTATTGGGAGTATTTTGCAAAAAAATTATATTTTTGTAGCAGTGGATGCCAAAAATCTGACTTGTATTTTCGTGCAGACTTCTGGGAAAATCAGTGAGCCAGTCACACAAGTGCATACCCAGACTCTTAAGGTAAGACCTAGAAGGCACGCTTCACGGGTTTCTGGACAGCATGCTGTACAGAGCCTTGGATCAAGGTATCAGACACTCCTGGTAACTCATGGTCACTTCGGGAGACTCCTCACTGCTCCTCCTCCAGACCATTTCTCTCCCACGGAGCTGCCAAGTCCACCACAACAGCGGGTGGGCTGCTACAGTGCTTACAGACACCTCAGACTCAAGAGGGATTGCAGGTTTTCTACCCAATCCTGTTTGTAGTTCGCAGAGGATGTTGGTTAGTGTCCAGTTGCAGATCGGAAGAGGTCAAACCTCTTTGGACCCTCTTTGAGATCTTTAGGACGGAGTCCATTAAACAGTATAACCACATGGCTGGAGGCTGTTGCTGTATGGTCAGGATGCCTATTCTATCCTCACACTTTAGAGGGAAAGCAAAGCCAACCTTTTTCCATCCCAATGGTTGGTGTACCCGGGGGTTCTCTGCAATTTCCTCTGTTTTATTTCCATCAGAGGAAGTGGTGACAGTCAGGAACAGATTTCTGAGGACGAATATTTCCGCTTGTTTGATGGATTCTCAGTGCCTCAGTCATCTGGGCACAACGTCATCATGCATATTGATGATTCCTGGGGTGCATGGGCACCTGCACAAATTTCAACTAGAATTCTTAGTGCAAGGGAGGAAACAGGATAGAACACAGTTAATAGGTATTACTCAGTATGAGTAGCGGTCTGTGGTGATGGAAGGACCTTAAGGAAGTCTTGGTCCGTTAGGACCGTCAGACTGGAGAATGGCTACGAATCATGTCTGAAAGACAGCCGGGAACATGCACTGTGAAGGACTTTCGGTCAAGGCAAGCAGAGATTCCCAGCCAAGGAGGATAACCTTGAACGCGCTGGGGGTTCAAACAGCCCTTTTAGCACTTTGGCCTTACTACACATAGTCAAGGAGGACCAATCTCCTTGCAGTTTAGCAACAGGGCAGCAGTCAACTATATTCAGCTCCAGGATGAAACTCGCAGCAATATGCTATTGAGAGCGGTAAAACCCTTAACACCTGAGGCGGAAGATCACCAGCAAAATTTCGGAAGCAGTTTACCTCCCAGCGATTTCTTTTGAACAAGTACAAGCTTCCCAGAGCACAACGAGTGGGTCTACGGACCCAGGTCTTCTCTGAGCTGGTCCACAGGTGGGGCCTACCACAGACTGACCTCCTCGTTTCCCACAGTAATCACAAACTTTGGTCTGATTTTGTCTGTACCCCAAGGCGCAAGGGGCAAATGCTCTGGTCTCTCCCTGCGACTACAATGTAACCTATATATTTTCCCCCAACATTTCCCGTAAATGAGATTCTCCTTGAGGCTGTCAAGGGAGAACATAATTGTCATAGCCAGTCCTCCGACCAGGAGGCCCTCGGTTTTCCCTGGCCATTAATTTCAAGATACAGAAGACATTTCCCCTCTATAACATACGCAGACTGGGGCTGCAAGCAGGGACACTAAAGGGGGAGGATGGGCAACTCCGGTTGCTCCAGTTTCACTCCAGAGTGATCTCTACTTTCTACTTACAACATCTAGGTCTAATTCTGGAACAAGTTTTCTTGGTAGGGCAAGACATTGATCCTACTGCCCTGCCAGTGTCAGCTGTTCTATACTTCCTCCAGGCCCTAGCCTATCCTCACATAGCACGCGAGTGTGGGCTATATTGGCAATAACACATTTGAATGGGCCAAGAATCCTTAAGTTTGCACATTTTTTGAGGGCAGTCGTGAAGAGTCGGTCACCAAGGAAGAAAGGTCTCTTGCAGTTGCTGGATCTCATATCAGTTTAACCGTTTGTTCCAACAGAGCAGTGTTCAGTTCAGGCCATCACTTACAAGGCAGTATCAATTGCAAGAACTTTAAGCAGAAGGTTATCAGAGATTCAAGCTCTTGGAGCTTCAAAGTAAAAAAAAAAATATATATATATGTCCTTTCTTTCCAGAAAGAGTAGAGTTGGATCTTGTAGATCATCCTGCATCAAACGTAGCAACAGACTTCTATTTAACAGACAGCTGGACATTGCCTAACTTTCCAGAACATCACACAGGAAGGTCACACGTACTTTTCAGTTTCAGAACTTTAAAGGAGTATCTCTCCACAATTGTCCCTTTCAGGTCATCTAAATAAACCTTTTGTCATTCCAGCTAGCAATCATCAAGGGAAAGAGGTTACTGCTTGGATCCTAGCAGGCTTGGGTTGTGTATATAAGACTATAGGTTGCGAGCCTCCATCAGTGGCGGCGGAGCACTCTACCAGAGTGGTTAAAGCCTCATAGGCAACACATTCAAGAGAATCTATGGTGCCCATCTGTACAAAGGTATCATGGTCGCTCCAACATTCCTACTCAAACTTGATGGAATAGATGCGGGGGCCTTGTCATCAGGGGACTTTGTAGGAAGGACTATTCAGTCCTTTGTCTCATCCTAATTAGAAGATTGGTTTGACAAATAGATCCCACCCTATCAGCTAGTTATTTATCACTAGTATGCTGCCATGTTGGCGTCAGGAAAACGGAAAATTGTATCAAATACTAACCGTAATTTTCCTTTCCTGACGCCAAACCTGACGCCAAACCATGGAGCCCACCCATGTGCGTTCCGGTATGTGGCTTGTTACAAAGAATGGGGTGGTGGCTAATCATGCCTTCATTTATGCTATTCACTGGTCCTGAGGGAGTGGTCAAGAGGGGGAACTCTATCACTAGTATGCTGCCATGGTTTGGCGTCAGGAAAGGAAAATTACGGTAAGTATTTGATACAATTTTCCGTTTTTTGGTGCACAAATACATATAGAAATAAGATATAAAAGATATTGCACTTCCCCCAAAACCACCACCCCCAAAACTAATTAAAAAGAAGAAAGAAAAGAGAAAAAAAAACACAACAAAAGCTCAATAATGTACTTTTATTTTGCCAGCAGAAAAAAAAATTATGTACATTCATTTACTAGATTCAAAAAATGTCTTCAGGATATATGGTGCTACATTTAGCAAAACAGTTAGAAATTGGGTTTTAAGGGTCCTGCTCATAGGAGCTTACAATCTAAAATTTGTCTAAACCTTAGAGTGGACACAGCTTTACTTTCAGTGTATAATGGGCATCACATCACATTTTTATCTGCAATTATAGAAACATACTTAACCACTTGCCGCCCACCATATAGCAAAATGACAGCGGCAAAGTGGTTTTAATATCCTGACCGGACGTTATATGACGTGATCAGGATATTAAGCCGATGCGCGCCCCCGGGGGGCGCATAGAGGCGATCATTGTTGCAGTGTGTCAGTCTGACACACCGCAACTCTGATCTAGGTAAAGAGTCTCTGACGGAGACTTTTTACCACGTGATCAGCCGTGTCCAATCACGGCTGATCATGATGTAAATAGGAAGAGCCGGTGACCAGCTTTTCCTCACTCGCGTCTTACAGACGAGAGTAGAGGAGAGCCGATCGGCTGCTCTCCTGACAGGGGGGGGTCTGTGCTGATTGTTTATCAGCACAGCCCCCCCTCGGATCCCACCCAGGACCACCAGGGAAGCCACCCAGGGCCACCAGGATGGCCACCACACTGGACCACCAGGTATGCCCCCTAGACCCCCAGGGAAATACTAATCTGTGCCCAGGCAGCTGCAAATCAATGCCCAGGCAGCTGCCAATCAGTGCCCACTCACAATGCCTACCACTGCCAGTGCCACCAGGGATGCCTATCAGTGCTCATCAGTGCCACGTATCAGTGCCCAGCAGTGCCGCCTATCAGTGCCACCCAAAAGAACCCATCTTTGCAGCCTTTCAGTGCCCACCAGTGCCACCCATGAGTGCCCATCAGTGCCGCCTATCAATGCCCATCAGTGTGCATATCAGTGCTGCCTACCAGTGCCCATCAGTGCCGCATATCAGTGCCCATCGTCAGTGCCCGCTCATTGGTGCCACCTCATCGGTGCCGCCTTATCAGTGCCCATCAGTGAAAGAGAAAACTTACTTATTTACAACATTTTTTAACAGAAACAAAATCAAAACGTATTTTTTTCAAAATTTTGGTCTTTTTTTATTTGTTTAGCAAGAAATAAAAACAGCAGACGTGATCAAATACCACCAAAAGAAATCTCTATTTGTGGGAACAAAATGATAAAAATTTAGTTTGGGTACAGTGTAGCATTACCGCACAATTGTCATTCAAACTGCGACAGCGCTGAAAGCTGAAAACTGGTCTGGACAGGAAGGTGTTTAAGTGCCCTGTATTGAAGTGGTCAACAGTCATTATTCTTACAAAGCATTCCAACATAATATAAAAAAATGTTCAACATATAACACCCACCACCACCCCACAAATTTACACACATACATACATTGGTGACCATGTTCTGCTGGAAGCTGCATTTCTGTACATGATTAAGCAATGAGATCAAAGAGTAGAAGGTCAGCACATGCTCCCAAACAATGTTTGCATGGTTGACAGGAACAATACACACACACAACATTGACAGCACGGCCACATAAACCCACTTTTTTTATTTTTTTTATTTTGTTTATTGCGTTTCAATACAGACAAACACATACAACACAAGAAAAAACAAGGAGAAGGAGGCGCCTCTGGGTGCAGACGCTTAAAACAATTTATTAAAACAAAACAACAAGTGGTATTACACTCACATTTGCGTGGTCGATATTAGGCATAAAAATGTCCCAGATCAATCCAGGGGGTTCGTGGAGTCATCTCATCTCTGCTGGTAGATGTAGAGGTCTGGGCAGTCTCAAGGCGCTGGAAGTACTCGGCCGAGCAGTAGAGACAGGCACCAGAGCGAGGCTTGAATGGCAGCCGATCCAGTCGAGGGATGATGACGTCACACGATATGCGACGCGTTTCCTAAGCTGGCACGCCGTGAATGGTGTGACGGCGGTGCTCCTTTGTCAAGCTGATTGGCTGGGAGCTAGACAGGATGTTTTTATGCAAGACAGTGATGGGGAGGAGAGCGGAAGAGGGGGTGTGGTGAGGAGGGGGGAGTGACCAATGGTCCTGTGTGTGGAAGTGTCAGCAATGTATGGAAACAGGGAGAGACACAGCATAAAGGGAATAGAACGGGGAACGATGCACGACGGGGGAAGAGAATAAGGGGAAGGAAGACGGAGTAATGAAAGGGATGTGGACGACATGTAAATAAATATAGAAGAAGCTATAGAGAAAGAGAAGCAGAATGAAAGATAGAATGGCAAAGATAAAGGTGGAAGAATAAACTATAAAATAAACACAACTGAAATGGCATGTGTATGAAAATGAATGAGAATATGGGAGGGATTCACCATGATTATATGTGTCTTGATTAGACACAGGAAAGAAACATGGATAGACACATATATACACAGGCATGTTTATATGGAAACCATATAACATGTGCTGCATGTCCGTTAGCGGGTCAAGTCAAATTATTATCTGGATTATAGGGTAGAAATTATTAAAAGGAGAAAAAGGTGACCATATAAGCTGAGTAATAAAAGATAAAAGAGATTTCGCGCATAAAATCTATCATAAAAATAATAAGCAATAATTTAAATGGAATAATGAGTAAATATAAACTTGTGAAAAATTAGTAATAAGAGCAAGTAAAATGCATCAAAAAAACTGGATAAAATAAATAAATGTGATCCAATAACAAATCGCAAAAAGTATATATATATCGCAAAAAATAAGTGCAAAGATGCAAAACCTGTGCTGAAAACTCCAAATGTGTAGATCAACAAATTCTAATGGATGGCAAAAGCCAAATCGCATAAATGTGCAAAAAGTGCAAAAAAACTGTGCAGCAGCTGCAAACAGCGTGGTATAAGATACTTCCAAATATATAAGACTATAAACTCGAGTTCACAAAGGAAACAATATAAAGTCCATAACTTATGATGGTAATAATGGTAATGATGATCTTCATAAAACAACTGACGGCCCAACCAGGCTCTCTAGACTCTCACCTCAAAGCAGGAAAAAACAGGCATCAATGCAGATCCTTCCTTGTTGTGACAATAGAAGTCACAGGATGGTTGTGTTCCCCTCTGCTTGCTGTCAGGTACCTATCAAAACAAACTGGGAGTATCCCCACCTAGGCTTGTGACAGCCCGGTGGGAGGAGGGGGAGGAGAGAGGAGGCCTCTGATGGTGTAGTATTTCAAAAGTATATTTATTGGATAAAAAGCAAATTGGTCTCTTACATAAAAACAGTATTAAAATCACATAAAGCAGGAAGGAGCGGCGTCCGAGGCGCCTCCTTACGTGACTTCCGGTATAGTCAGCTCTCTGCCACGCCCTACGCGTTACGTCACCGCTCGTGACTTCAACTGGGGACATTCACCACACACTGTAACAATAACAAGTATGGACTATCTTTTACATATGACAGCAACCAGACCTCTTTAGCTTTTCTAGATCTGGAATTAAGACACGATAACCATGAGATTTATGCCAAAAACTATACCAAGCCCACTAGTGGCAACTCATACCTCCATTTTAAGAGTTGCCACTATCCGCCGTGGATCAAAAATATCCCAAAAGGTCAATTCTGTAGATTGAGACAGAATTGCACCAGAAAAGCGGATTATGTTGATGCCAGTACTCACCTCAAAAAGAAGTTTTTTGAAAAAGGATATCCGGAAGACCTAGTGGAGACTGCTTACAACTTATACCTACATGAAAAACCCACACGCAATAATACACCCCCCACCCATTGCCCCATCAGGTTCATCACTACCTTCCATTCTCAGCACAACAAGATGGAGAAGATTCTCCGAAAACATTGGGGTATTCTCCAACAAGATCCCCACCTTAGATCCATCCTCCCCACGCACCCTCAGGTTACCTATCGTAGGGCCCCTAACCTCAGAAATAAAATTGCCCCCAGTAAACTCAAGACTACCCCGGCTTTCCCACCCATCACCCCACTCATCCCTCTAGTAGGGATGTTCCAATGTCGGAAAAAATTGTGCAAGACTTGCCACTTTGTCCACCACGGCCAAAAATCCTTTTCAACCAAAGGCCAGACATACATCCTCAAAGATTTCTATAACTGTTCATCCGATTATGTGGTGTACGGCTTGATTTGCCCATGTGGTCTCATATATGTTGGCCGTACCATCTGGCCCCTGAGACAACGATTTGGGGAACACAGGAGATACATTGAGGGGGGCACTGACCCCCACAGTGTACCGAAACACTTCGCCATAGCCCACAAGGGCTCCACCATTGGACTATCAGTTTGGGTCATCGAACAGATCCCTAGGTCTCTCTCCCCTGCCGAAAGGTTCAAAAAATTATGTGCGAGAGAGACCTATTGGATCTACCGTCTAGATGTCCTCTCGCCCGGAGGAATAAACGAGTGTATTGAAACTTCCACCATTTTGTGAGATTTATATTACATTAGCCAATAGGGTTCTCTTTTTCCCATCCTTCTATGTATTCCCACTATCCTATTGAATTTAACATCATCACTACTGTTCTCATATTATTATTTTTCATCAGTTGCCATCCATGAGACTTCCATTCATTGTTTTATTGTGAAACGAGGCTTTTTATTTAAGTGTTTTATCATGTGTTTTTATTGTCCAACGTATATGTTGATAATATGCAGACATGCCACCCCCTCTTCACTTTGACCTGGACTCTATGTGTAGGAATGCACACAGTGGTTCTCGTTTCCCCCCCCTTTCTTCACCTCTTATTATTCTCCTTTTTTCCCCTCCCCCCTCTCCCTATTCCCTTCCCCCCTCCTTCCCTCTCTTATTCTTGTTTTGCCCTCCCTTTCCCCCTCTCTCTCATGTGTACATATAGATACATGTGGAAGTATGTGTATATATATATATATATATATATATATATATATATATATATATATATATATATATAGGCATATATACCTCTTTCCTCTTTCCCTTTCCTCCCCTCTTTTCCTCTTTGCCGCATCATCTGTGTGGATACGCATCAGTATATGCATATACCACCCACCCGTATTTATACATGCCATACACTTTTACTTATGAAAATATACATGCCACTCAGCTTATATGGTCACCCTTTTCTCCTTTTAATAATTTCTACCCTATAATCCAGATAATAATTTGACTTGACCCGCTAACGGACATGCAGCACATGTTATATGGTTTCCATATACACATGCCTGTGTATATATGTGTCTATCCATGTTTCTTTCCTGTGTCTAATCAAGACACATATAATCATGGTGAATCCCTCCCATATTCTCATTCATTTTCATACACATGCCATTTCAGTTGTGTTTATTTTATAGTTTATTCTTCCACCTTTATCTTTGCCATTCTATCTTTCATTCTGCTTCTCTTTCTCTATAGCTTCTTCTATATTTATTTACATGTCGTCCACCTCCCTTTCATTACTCTGTCTTCCTTCCCCTTATTCTCTTCCCCCGTCGTGCATCGTTCCCCGTTCTATTCCCTTTATGCTGTGTCTCTCCCTGTTTCCATACATTGCTGACACTTCCACACACAGGACCATTGGTCACTCCCCCCTCCTCACCACACCCTCTCTTCCGCTCTCCTCCCCATCACTGTCTTGCATAAAAACATCCTGTCTAGCTCCCAGCCAATCAGCTTGACAAAGGAGCGCCGCCGTCACACCATTCACGGCGTGCCGGCTTAGGAAACGCGTCGCATATCGTGTGACGTCATCATCCCTCGACTGGATCGGCTGCCATTCAAGCCTCGCTCTGGTGCCTGTCTCTACTGCTCGGCCGAGTACATCCAGCGCCTTGAGACTGCCCAGACCTCTACATCTACCAGCAGAGATGAGATGACTCCACGAACCCCCTGGATTGATCTGGGATATTTTTATGCCTAATATCGACCATGCAAATGTGAGTGTAATACCACTTGTTGGTTTGTTTTAATAAATTGTTTTAAACGTCTGCACCCAGAGGCGCCTCCTACTCCTTGTTTTTTGCAGTACTTTTGGGATAATGGCTTTCACCCCCACTGGAAGGCTGCCTTAAATGTGGACTCTACACATAACTTCTGCCCCCTCCACGTACAGTGTTACATCACGGACTCAGTTCTCATGCAAAACTTATGAGAGATATATATATATATATATATATTTTTTTTTAAAACTCATCTTTGTACATTACTGTCATCTGGATACAGCTGTCATTATTTGCGCCGATTACTTGTTTACATACAACACAAGTGCTATGATACAATCGTATTACATTTCAAATATATTGTAACAGTATATATCCATGAATATTCGATAGGTACATCATCAGTAATCAACAAATTGGTGCGGCGTCTCATTCCCAATTCACAGTTTCGTATGATTGGATGCCCTCTCTTGTTCAACTGTTAACTCAAATCACAATATCCCTATACTTCTCTATTCCAGCTATGCCGTATCTGGATCGGCTAACCACTTTTTCCAAACCTTTTCGTATTTCATTGGACATTCCCTATTCATGTAGGTATCTTTATAGAGAGGAAGGTTGCCATTAACCAAGCATTTCCATTGTGTCAGGGAGGGAAGGTTTGGTTTCTTCCAATGCATGGCTATTAGCTTTCGGGCGTAAAAAAGAAGAAATCCTACCAGTGTGCGTTTTGCTATAGTCGGTATCAAAGTTTCAATCAGACCAAGAAGACAAACCTCCATTACTTGCGGTAATATAATTGATGCGACTCTGTTTATCATATCAAGTATCTCCTTCCAATAATTCTGAATTCTAGGGCAATGCCAAAAAATATGTGTGAAGTCACCAGGAGAAAGACCACATCTCCAACATTCAGCAGGACAGGCAGGGTTCATAGCGTGAAGCCTATGAGGAGTGTAATAAGCTCTGTGTACTATTTTAAATTGTACTAATCTATCTCTTATAGAGACTAAAAAGCGAAAAGGAAAATCCCATACATCATCCCAATCATCATTATCTGGGGTAGGTATATCACGTTGCCAGCGAGACCAGAGTTTATCTAGGGGAGGCAAGGATATAAGGACCAAATGGGCATATAGATGTGAAGTTGGTTTCTTGTCACAGTTAGTTCTAAGAGTTCTCTCCAGACTGGACTGGACTATGGTACATGCAGAATTTGGAAATTGCGCAGCAAAGGCATGTGCCAATTGAAGGTAGCGAAATTGGTAGTATCGGGGAATATTATATAGAGAGGAAAACTGTAATAGTGATAATAAGGACGTTTGGGATACTATCTGTGAGAGAGTTTTTATGTTGTATTTGGTCCATGCATAGGGATCTGGGAGTTTATAGAAATTTGAAAAATTGGGGTTTAGCCATAACGGAGCACTAGGGGAGTATTATGTCATTTTATATTTTTCTATTGCTAGGCCTGCTCGCCATGCTCTTAGGGTGGTGCACATGGAGGGTGTTAGAGGATAGGGGGCACGAGGGCCCCTAAAAACTAGATACTGAAGGGCCTCCAAGGAACCCATTACTGTGGCCTCAAGAGCTGTGGAGGAATTTGTTTTGTCAGGGTTTAGCCACCAGGCCACTGTTACCAGTTGTGTAGCTAAGAAATATCTGTAGCAGTCGGGAAAAGCCATACCACCTTGAGTTGTCGGCCTTATCAAGGTCGTCAATCTGTATCTAGATGGCGAAGATCCCCACAGAAAAGATGTGAATAATTGGTTAAGTTTTGTAAAAAAAGGCTTGGGTATCCATTGTGGGGAGTGGCGGAGAAGATAAATGTATTTGGGAATGATTTTCATTTTAATAAGATTCACTCGCCCCCAAACAGATAAAGGTAATTTACGCCATGAATTAAGTTTGGTCTTGGTGTCTAGAAGCAGTGGGGTTAGATTTAGGGAAATAAAGTCTGAGGCTTGTGTAGATACTTGAACTCCCAGGTACTTAAAGGTGTCTACCCACTGTAAGGGACAGTCCGGGGGGGAAGTAGATCTAGCAGCTGGATCTATCGGGAATAGTAAGGATTTGGACCAATTCACCTTAAGTCCAGTTACTTCCGTAAATTTGTTTAGTACCGTCAGCGCACCTTGCAGGGATGGGCCAGCATCATTGAGGAAAAGCAGCATGTCATCTGCATACAGGGCTACCCTCTCCTCCAGTTGGCCAATACGTACACCTTTTATGTATTGAGAGGTGCGTAACGCTTCTGCCACTGGTTCAATGGCCAAAGCAAAAAGGGCCGGGGAGAGAGAGGGCAGCCCTGCCTAGTCCCCCTGTGCAACTCAAAGGGGGCTGATAATCCTCCTCCTAATCTTACCGACGAGGTGGGGCATTTATAAATCACCTGAAGCCATCTGATGAAAACGAAAGGAAATCCCATCCTTCGCAGTGTTTCCCAAAAAAAAAGGGCCATTTTATGGTATCGAAAGCCTTTTCTATGTCGAGTGAGGCTATTGCTCTTGTCCCGGTATTGTGGTGGCGTGTGTGGATGTTAGTAAATAGCCTTCTTAGATTTACATCGGTGGATCTACGGGGCATAAAACCAGTTTGGTCGGAATCAATTAAAGAGGGGAGGAGAGGATATAAACAAAGGGCTAGCAGTTTAGTTAGAATTTTAAAATCATTATTTAGTAGCGCAATTGGGCGGTAGGAGGCACAAGATGTTGGGTCTTTAGGAGATTTGTAGATTAAGGTTAGGTATGCATGGTACATGGAATCTGGTAATTTACCATTAGATAAACATGCTGCATAGATTTGGGCTAGTAGTGGCGCTAATAATTCACCATGAGTCCTATAAAAATCAATAGGTAATCCATCCGGCCCAGGTGCCTTCCCAGTAGGAAAGGAGTACATAAACCCACTTTTGATTGAAAAAATGCACAAGAATTTCAGCAAACAAACAGCCCTAGTTGGGCGTTTATCAACAGGTACAATATCATTTCTTCTCCACAGCAAAAAACCTGGCCTTCTCAGGCCAAACAAACCCCCCCCCCCCCTACTGCAGATCTTTATATAAGGTAGGTTGTATTGTAAGCACACTGACACATGCCCAATAGAAGTACACGCCCACCAGTATCTTTCGATCTGTCTCTTCATGTATGTCTAAAGTGATTGCACCTGATGAGCAGGAACACATAATATTATTTGCAACTGTATTAGCCCTTGGCTATGTGCATCAGATCTCCAACTACAGGCCAAATATCAAAGTCCATTTGCATCCACATAAACAAAGCAACAGTTTTCTAATCATATGTACCTGTGCAGTGTAAACCCTACAATTTTAAATGTCCAAGTCCCTGGGCATAATTAGTTTTAACAAACATTAACATCAGTCCCTGGCTGCAATGAGCTTCCAATCTAAAGTCTAAAACAAACTGTCTTGCATTAGAGACTATTTTGACAGTAGACAAATAAAATGCCAGCATGTCTTTGGATTGTGGTGAGAAACCCACACAGGAAAAACATATAAACTTCAACACAAGCATTAGCATGTTGGGGAATTGAGCCAGCAACCCCAGTGCTGCTAGACAGAATTGCTACCCTCTTAGCCAGCAGGCAGCCTCACACATGGTCTCTGCATCTCTGTGGTGTGAACCAGCCCTAAGTCGATAGCCATGCTCAGTGTCACAAGCAATATACAATATATTGGCCTAAGTATTGGGACGCCTGGCTTTAAACGCACATGAACTGTAATGGCATCCCAGTCTTAGTCCGTAGGGTTCAAAATTATTTTGGCCCACCCTTTGCAGCTATAACAGCTTAAACTCTTCTGGGAAGGCTGTCCACAAGGTTTAGGAGTGTGTCTATGGGACTGTTTGACCATTCTTTCAAATGCATTTGTGAGGTCAGGCACTGATGTTGGACGAGAAGGCCTGGCTTACAGTCTTCGCTCAAATTCATCCCTAAGGTGTTCTGTTGTGTTGAGGTCAGGGCTCTGTCAAGGCCAGTAAAGTTCCATAAAGACATGGATGAGTGAGTTTGGGGTGGAGGAACTTGACTGGCTGCACAGAGTCCTGACCTCAACCCGATAGAACACCTTTTGGCTGAATTAGAACAGACTGTGAGCCAGGCCTTCTCATCCAACATCAGTGCCAGGCCTCACAAATGACAAATGCACTTCTGGAACAGTGGTCTAACATTCCCATAGACACACTAAACCTTGTGGACAGCCTTCCCAGAAGCTGTTCTAGCTGAAAAGGGTGGGCCAAATCAAATTTTAACTCTACGGACTAAGACTGGGCTGCCATTAAAGTTCATGTGTGTGTAAAGGCAGGCGTCACAATACTTTTGACTAGATAGTGTATCTGGCAAGATTTACAATCATGGTGGAACCCTCCTACACATAAATACTACATTTAGACATAGTTTTAGGACCTGGGAGATGAGACAACTTCTCTACATGAAGCGGCATGTTTGAGATTCAAACCTAGACACTCAGGGATGCTAAGCAGAAGTTCTAACCTCTAACCCACAGAGCTGCCACATATGAAAACCTCCTACACATAAATACACATACTTCATTTCTTTGGACATACAGGTGATGGAATTACATTACTCAAGAGTTATTTTTTTGATTTATTCTGTGATATTTGGTGTTTTTTTGTGGGTCAGTGTAGATTAGTGATATTACCCTCAAATTTTTGGGAATTACATATTGATTTCTGATGTTGGTACACATATCACATTTTTTGGGCTCAAATTATGATTATTTGGAAATAATAAAAAGCACAAGAAATTGTGACTCATTTTAAATTTGCATCAGCAATGGTATTGTTTGTGCTTTGTAAATACACCTGTGTCAGTTTGGGTAAAGATTGTTGTGAGATGGAGAGTAACAAGTGAAAGTGACAGAGAAAAATATATTTTCCCAAAACATCAAAACATTCCACATTCCAGCATTCTTAAAAACAAAATATTTGAAGTAGAAGCAACAACGTTGCAAAGGAAAGTTTATTTCAGAGAAAGATACATTTCATCTCAACATTAAAAGGATTTATTTGTGAAAGTTACAATTGTACCATTAGAATCAATGGCTAAAACTTGCATTGGACTATAATAGCGCCGATTTTCACTTCCAAAAAATGCTCTTTAACTAGGGGTGCAACGGATCGTCATCGATCCATGATCCGTACGGGTCAACCTCCGCGGATCGGTACACCCACGATCCGCAGAGCTCTCTGCGGCATCAGCCATAGGAAAGGCCGTTGCTCCGGCCTAGCTCCGGAGCGGCGACCATCTTGGTACACCCGGTGGCGGCCGCTGTCTCGCCAGGAAGTGACGTTTCGTCGCCGCCATCTTGCTACACCCCACACTCCTGCACAGTACTGTAATGAGAGAGTGAGAAGGGGGCAAGCGGACATCTTCTTACACCCACCGGAGTTTTTGATTTAACAGTTATTTTCAATACAAAACGGAGCTTATATGCATAAATACAGTATTTGTAGATCGGACGGACTGTTTAGATGTTACATTTTAAAAGCAACAGCAAACCTGCTGACCTTACATGGTTGCTAATGTGACAGAACACCTCTGATTTTCACATTTAATGTTAAATGTGAAAATTAGAGGTGTTCTGTCACATTAGCAACCATGTAAGGTGAGCAAGTTTGCTGCTGCTTTTAAAATGTAACATCTAAACAGTCCGTCCGATCTACAAATACTTTTTTCATGCATATAAGCTCTGTTTTGTGTTGAAAATAACTGTTAAATCTAAAACTCCGGTGGGTTTAACAAGATTTGTCTTTTTTTTTTTTTGCTGATCCGAAAATGATCCGATCCGTGACTCTGATCCGAAGATCGATCCGATCCTTGAGTTTTTTGATCCGTTGCACCCGTTGTAAGAGTTTGGGCGCTATTTGGTTTCAGGGAACTATAGTAAATTAGATTTTGGGAGTATTTCCTCACCAGCACTATAGTGAATACCGTTTTAGCACTAATTAGCGCTAAAGCGCGGTAATTAGCACTAATTAGTGCCGCAGTGCTATAGTAAATGACCCCCATTGTAAATTTTTATTTTTGTTTCATTACAAGACAACATTATTAGCTACTGGCTCAGTCACTAGATTGGACACCTCATTAAAGCAAGACATATCATACAAAGAGCATAAACACGATAGAGTCCAATATCACAGTCCAGTACAAAAAATAATAATCCAGCTGATTTGCCTTAAGCTTTAATCAAGTATATATGCTGTGGCTGTCCACAAGGAGATGATTTTAGATCTTCTTAGAAGAACTTAATAAACACAATAGCTAGTTGAATTCCAGCCAGCAGAGCCCAGGATGCAGCTGTAGAGAGAGAAAAAAATGTTTAGGGTACAAAAAACATAAAAAATTATTTCATGTCTTAAACTATGTGTCTTTAGTATTCATACATATATCTTCTTTTGGAAAGCTATTTAAATGAATTTAAAGTTTACTGGACATTGCTATTTTATGAAAGAAATAACATAGTTTTGAATTTATGCACTGTTATATTATTGCACTGCGTTCTGCTTTGCTTTAAAAGCACCAGAAAAAATAAAACCCTTGCAATGGGGCCTCCCTGCTTTGCAAGGATTAACTGTTGCTTTAGTCTAGGGTTTGAGGAATAAACTATAATACTTTTTCCATCAGCCTTCCTCCATGCTGTGCTAAGCGGTACATGGGGAGCCCACTGCAATGGTATTCATTTTTTTAAACCCAGAGTTAATCTTTAATGGACTGAGATGCATGATTTTCTCTATAATGGTTCAAGCAGTTAAAGCAACAAAGCCACATTTCATTTATTTCTTTGTTTTTTATTTTTTTTCTAATTTTTAATAGCGTCCCAATATGGTAAACAATTTGGCTTCCTCAGCCAGTATAAATGCTAGAGATGAAAATGATTTTTCTGGTCCTTCCTGACCAAACATCAAGGGGAAGCAAAGACCTAGCCAGTGCATAATGACTTACAGTATACAGTAAGTATTGTTCTATAGAAGTAGCAAGCTATTTCATATTAAAATAACTGAAATGCAAGGGCTGATATAGAATTAAAAGTAGATCCCAGCAATACCCCTTCTATCATTTTCTCTAAGAATTGATAAATGATGATAAATGACTAGCTAAATTGGGCAACAGCACCGTAGTTACTAAATGATTCTTTGCGGCAGAAGAGCTGCAGGGACAGCCTTGTCAGACTTCTAAACTGACAGCTAATCCTTCTATGCTGCATTATCATATATATCTTCATCATCTGTAAATCTTACCTGTATGTTTGCCAGAGCTGACTGCAAAGTCCAAATTAGCTGCATGAAATACAAAACAATAATTAATGGAATGCTAAAGGAATGTTGATCAATATTATTCAATGTCAAAACCAATAAGTGGAATACTAAACCAGGATAAGTTGATTCAGTTAAATAAAGTGTATGTAAAGGTAAAAAAAGTTTTATGACCCGTACACACGGTCAGACTTTGTTCGGACATTCCGACAACAAAATCCTAGGATTTTTTCCGACGGATGTTGGCTCAAACTTGTCTTGCATACATGGTCACACAAAGTTGTCGGAAAATCCGATCGTTCTAAACGCGGTGACGTAAAACACGTACGTCGGGACTATAAACGGGGCAGTGGCCAATAGCTTTCATCCCTTTATTTATTCTGAGCATGCGTGGCACTTTGTCCGTCGGATTTGTGTACACACGATCGGAATTTCCGACAACGGATTTTGTTGTCGGAAAATTTTATATCCTGCTCTCAAACTTTGTGGGTCGGAAAATCCGATGGAAAATGTGTGATGGAGCCTACACACGGTCGGAATTTACGACAACAAGGTCCTATCACACATTTTCCGTCTGAAAATCCGACCGTGTGTACGGGGCATTAGTCTTCAATAGAGTAGGCAAATGTTGGACCCTTTGTTGAGTTTTATAGCTGTCTGTCTCCCTGCTGGGCAGATTGCCTTCTCGGTTTGTCCTGCTGATCATTGTCAGAGACCGAAAGTGAGGAGACATCCAAAAAGTGTGAGCTGTCACAACTAGAAGTGAGGAAATATCCTCCCATGGGGCACCTGCTCCAGTAACAACTCTCTAGTATAGGAATTCCAATCACTTTGGAGAGATTTACTGACATTTTCTATTGTGTCTCCAATACAGGAAATAAAGAGAAGTCTAAAAATAGCATAGCAAATGTAATTGCCACTACCAGCATCTATTCATACATGCATATATGCATGATTTTCAAAATCAAAAATTTTAAAATCAAAAGGTTGAAAAAATACATCCATACATGTGTGTGAATACATGCTGCACCGTATTACTCTGTTTAGGGTGTTTAGGGCTCCTGCAAGTGGCCTACAGCACAGTAGAAAAGTACTCAATATATTTCGTTACCACCCTTGCAGCATAACTGGGTATTTGAACAAAACACAGGTTCATGTCATCAAAATCATTAGGGCCCGTTCACACCTGAATTGCACAGGAACACAGTCTTCGTTCCTGTGTGATTCTGATGTGACTCAGTCTGGTATGATTGCACTGGATCAAACCAAAAGTAGTGCATGCAAAAATGCACTGTACTGGATCGCATGGTACCATTCGATCCAGGGCAGGCAAACACTCTGTGTTTGTGGTGTCATTGGAATTATATTGGCACTTGCAGCAGATCACACATCCAGTGTGTTTTGACTGCATTGGGGAAAATGCGTATGGAGCGGGGGTTTCCCACACTGCGTTCTGGTGTGAACAAGCCCGCAGTCAGGATTTAGAAAATGTCTACCATAAGAAAAAATTAGACAGACCATGGAGATGCAGACATCCCAAGTCTCCTGCGAGGTGGAAGTCTCCTGCATCTCGGCTGTGACTCCTGGACACCCGCGAGTGCTGCCCGATATCCCGGCTGCAGGGCTGATCCTGGGCGACATGGATGGTCCCCTGGTTCACAGCCGGGAATGATCAGTGCAGCGGGAAGGACAGCTGTGAGCACCGATCTCCCTGTATGGTTTTTTAGCTGACAGGCGCTTCTTCTTCTCTCCCTCCCACCGCACCAATCATTCCCAGGCCATTTTCTTTTGTTCTCCTTCTGCCCCCTCTGCTCCCTCTCTGGCCGTTAATTCGGCCCCCTGTCGTCCTTCTCCGGCCCCCCTCCATGTCCTCCTCCACCCCCGTGTTTTCCTCTGGTGCCCTGTCCTCCTCCTCCGCCCCCCTTGTCCCCCTGCAGCCTGCTTCCCTCCCCTCTTCTCCTGCCGGCTGCAGGGGGATGTGTCAGGATGCAGAGCGGAGAAAGGGACTGGTAAAATATGTAATTTACCAGCCCCTTCCTTTTCTAAAAATTGGACAGTGAGCTACCAATCGCTCCTGTGTCCTGTGAAAACTGAGCAGAATAAACTGTGAGCAGAGTAAACACAGTTTATAAATGGACAGGAGCCTCTGTCTCTGTTCATTCATCTTCAATGCTGAGAAAGGGACTGGGGAATCCGTGTCCTCAGTCCCTTTCTCTGTCTCAAAAGGAAGATGTCAGGGGTCTGTTAAGACCCCTGATATCTCACTAAAGCCCACCAACAGGGCTGATAAAATAAAATAAAATGCAATAAATATTAAAAAATGAAATTAAAAAAAAAATATATAAAATAAAAAACTACTGACAAGACTCCCCCCTGCCCTACCAACACTGTCCACTGCCCCAACCCCCTCCCCCCAAAAAGCATTGTGAATTTTTTTTACAACAAATTAAATTGTACAAAAATCAATATGTAAAAATAAAAAACTGACAACATCCACTACCTTACTGACACTGTCCACTGCCAGATACCCCCCACCCCCTCCCCCCCTCCCCAGAAGCACTGTTAAAAAAAAACAAAAAAAGTATATAAAAAAAATAAACAACAAAATTGTAAAAAATAATAGATAAAATAATAAAAACAAACTACTGACACCGTCCACTGCTCTCCTGATACTGTCCTGATATCATTTTGAAAAACAAAAAATACAAAAATAAATTGTAAAAAATAATATTGTAAAAAAAAGAATAAACATTTAAAAAAATTCTGACACTGTCCATTGCTTTACTGACACCATCCACTGGCCCCCAAAAAGCATTTTGAAAAAATGAAAAAATTTAAAATTAAATTGTAAAAAAAAAAAATACAAAAATAATAAAAATAAAGAACTACTGACACTGTCCACTACCCTACTGACACCCTTCTGCACATACTACCCACCGCTGTACACTCCACACTCCTTAGGTGCACATTATACCCACCTACATACACTCTGCACTCCTCTCCTGCACACACTACCTACGGCCGTACACTCCACACTGTACATTCCCTATTTAACATTACTGAATGTACTGCACTGTACATGTAAGTCATCTAGGACTCTATTAAACCACACCCCCTTTAAGCCACGCCAAACATGTAGCATAATTTTTAGCAACACCCTCATTTCGCCGCCCGGAGTTTTGGAGGTTGGGAGGTTTAAATCACACACAAAGAAAGATGAAGGTGAAGAAAGCCAAATACTAAGACCAGTGTGTTAGTTTTGTGTTGTCTCGATAGTAAAGTAATTAGAGTTATTAATAAGAACACATTGGGGGTTATTTACTAAAGGCAAATCCACCTTGCACTACAAGTGCAAACTACAAGTGCAAAGTGCACTTGAAAATGCACTGAAAGTGCACTTGGAAGTGCAGTCGCTGTAGATCCGAGGAGGACAAGCAAGGAAAATAAAAAACAGCATTTTTGCTTACACATGATTGGATGATAAAATCAGCAGAGCTTCCCCTCGTTTCAGATCTACCCCTCAGATTTACAGCGACTGCACTTCCAAGTGCACTTTCAGTGCAATTTCAAGTGCACTTTGCACTTGTAGTTTGCACTTGTTGTGCTAAGTGGATTTGTCTTTCGTAAATAATCCCCATTGATACATAACACCCTTTGAGTGCTAAAAGATGGACATTGGTGAAGAACTTTGCCAGAGGAGAGGTGGATATGTACTTACCATAATACCAGCATATGTGATCGTCACAGAGATGCCTAGTTTTCTCAGTATTTTCAATTTATCCCGTCTGTCTTAAATAGATACTGGGATTCACATCGTTCGGAGTATACAGGTAAAAGCCAGTAAATTAGAATATTTTGAAAAACTTGATTTATTTCAGTAATTGCATTCAAAAGGTGTAACTTGTACATTATATTTATTCATTGCACACAGACTGATGCATTCAAATGTTTATTTCATTTAATTTTGATGATTTGAAGTGGCAACAAATGAAAATCCAAAATTCCGTGTGTCACAAAATTAGAATATTACTTAAGGCTAATACAAAAAAGGGATTTTTTAGAAATGTTGGCCAACTGAAAAGTATGAAAATGAAAAATATGAGCATGTACAATACTCAATACTTGGTTGGAGCTCCTTTTGCCTCAATTACTGCATTAATGCGGCGTGGCATGGAGTCGATGAGTTTCTGGCACTGCTCAGGTGTTATGAGAGCCCAGGTTGCTCTGATAGTGGCCTTCAACTCTTCTGCGTTGTTGGGTCTGGCATTCTGCATCTTCCTTTTCACAATACCCCACAGATTTTCTATGGGACTAAGGTCAGGGGAGTTGGCTGGCCAATTTAGAACAGAAATACCGTGGTCCGTAAACCAGGCACGGGTAGATTTTGCGCTGTGTGCAGGCGCCAAGTCCTGTTGGAACCTGAAATCTCCATCTCCATAGAGCAGGTCAGCAGCAGGAAGCATGAAGTGCTCTAAAACTTGCTGGTAGACGGCTGCGTTGACCCTGGATCTCAGGAAACAGAGTGGACCGACACCAGCAGATGACATGGCACCCCAAACCATCACTGATGGTGGAAACTTTACACTAGACTTCAGGCAACGTGGATCCTGTGCCTCTCCTGTCTTCCTCCAGACTCTGGGACCTCGATTTCCAAAGGAAATGCAAAATTTGCTTTCGTCAGAAAACATGACTTTGGACCACTCAGCAGCAGTCCAGCTCTTTTTTTCCTTAGCCCAGGTGAGACGCTTTTCGCGCTGTTTCTTGGTCAACAGTGGCTTGACACGAGGTATGCGGCAGTTGAAACCCATGTCTTTCAAGCGTCTCTTGGTGGTGGATCTTGAAGCACTGACTCCAGCAGCTGTCCACTCCTTGTGAATCTCCCCCACATTTTTGAAGGGGTTTTTTTTCACAATCTTGACTAGGGCGCGGTGATCCCTATCGCTTGTACACTTTTTCTGACCACAGTTTTTCCTTCCCTTTGCCTCTCTATTAATGTGTTTGGACACAGAGCTCTGAGAACAGCCAGCCTCTTCAGCAATAACCTTTTGTGTCTTTCCCTCCTTGTGCAATGTGTCGATGGTCGCCTTTTGGACAGCTGTCAAATCTGAAGTCTTCCCCATGTTTGTGTAGGCTTCAGAACTGGACTGAGAGACCATTTAAAGCCCTTTGCAGGTGTTTTGAGTTAATCAGCTGATTAGTTTGTGGCACCAGGTGTCTTCAAAATTTAACCCTTACACAATATTCTAATTTTGTGACACACGGAATTTTGGATTTTCATTTGTTGCCACTTCAAATCATCAAAATTAAATGAAATAAACATTTGAATGCATCAGTCTGTGTGCAATGAATAAATATAATGTACAAGTTACACCTTTTGAATGCAATTACTGAAATAAATCAAGTTTTTCAAAATATTCTAATTTACTGGCTTTCACCTGTATTGCTATACACCATATATATATTTTCCCCTCTTGGATATTTATTTTTACTTCTACCTTTATAGATCCGGACTATATCCTATGGGCCGATAGGCAAAACATCTGGGACAGATCCTATATTTCTCTCCTCCGTTTTGATGATTTATGATATTGAGTAAGAAACTCTGTATATAACACACTTGCAATATATGTATGGTCCTGAAGAAGCAGGGGGATCCAGTGTAACGCGTAGACCGTTACAAGTGCATGTATCCATCATATTTTTATATTTTTGTATTTATTGCAAAGTTTCTCTATGCACATCTATGTTTTTAATATTGTGTCTATGACAATGTTTTATGTGTAATAAAATTTATATAGATTTTTATTTTGGTCCTGTTCTCATTTGGCATATTTAACCACATGCTGACCAGCCGCTGCAGTTGAACTGTGGCAGAATGGCACGGCTGGGCGAAACGACGTTATGTAATGTTGCTTCGCCCTGTGGCCACTAGACTCGCCCCCCGAGCCGATGCGAGTGCCCGGCGGTCTCGATCACTGCCGGCCTCCTGCGATCGCTCGGGGCACACGGAGAACCCGGAACTGTGTGTGTGTAAACACACAGTTTCCGGTTCTCTGAGGGGAGAACTGACAGATCGTCTGTTCATACAGAGTTTGAACAGACGATCTGTTATCTCCGCTGCACAGTCCCCTCCCCCTTCAGTTAGAACACAAACTAGGACACATATTAACCCTTTTACTGCCCCCTAGTTTTTACCACTTCACTGCCAGTGACATTTTTATAGTAATCAGTGCATTTTTAATCGCATTGATCGCTGTATTAATGCCAATGGTCCCAAAAATGTGTCAAAATTGTCCGACGTGTCCGCCATAATGTCGCAGTCATGATAAAAATCGCTGATCGCCGCCATTACTAGTAAAAAAAAAAATTAATAAAAATGCCATAAACCTATCCCCTATTTTGTAGACGCTATAACTTTAGCGCAAACCAATCAATATACGCTTATTGCGATTTTTTTTTTTTTTTTACCAAAAACATGTAGAAGAATACGTATCGGCCTAAACTGAGGGAAAAAAATGTTTTTTAGATTTTTTTGGGGATATTTATTATAGCAAAAAGTAAAAAATAATGAATTTTTTTTCAAAATTCTTGCTCTTTTTTTGTTTATAGCTCAAAAAATAAAAACCGCAGAGGTGATCAAATACCACCAAAAGAAAGCTCTATTTTTGGGGGAAAAAAGGACGTTGATTTTGTTTGGGAGCCACATAGCACGACCGCGCAATTGTCAGTTAAAGCAACGCAGTGCCGAATCGCAAAAAGTGCTCTGGTCTTTGGCCAGCCAAATGGTCCGGGGCTGAAGCGGTTAAAGTCCCACTACTCTGTAAAATTTTGTTTAAAAAATGCCAAGTTCATTTATAGACATGTGCATTTGTTTTCGTCTGAATGCATTTTCGTCCGAATGTCGGGTATTTTCATTATCATTTTAACAAACGATAATGAACGTGCAGAATCCGAAAACTGAAAGATCCGACATAAACAAATGCTTTATTTTCGTTTTCGTTGCAACAACAATTCGATATAGATAGGAGATTCGACATGACGCTGACAATAGCGTTCTGTGTCCATCGAACCTGTGGTCGAATGTGCCTAATCTTAGCTCTATTAGTCCAGGATTATTCTACATAGAGAGAAAAGATTCCTCATTATAGAGACAATAGCAAAAAAGGTTGAATGTGCCTAACCTAACTCTATTAGTCCAAGATTATTCGACATAGAGAGAAAAGATTCGACATGAAGATTCGACGAAGCAGTCGCCGCAAGTGGACATTTATGGTCAAATGCTCCGCCCATAGGCTATAGAAGAATTCTAATGTTGGTTGACTAGTAATAATAATTAATAAATATAATTATTACTAGTGTCATACAACATTAAAATTCTGCTATAGCTTGTAGGCGGAGCATTCGACCGGAAATGTACGATTGCGGCGTACAGTTTAGCTGCTCCGTTTGAATCTTCTTAGAACATTCGACAAACACCATAAGCCTTCAATGACAGATTCGACCTTATTATTATTTCGGATTTTCGGACGAATGCATTTTTTAATGAAACAAAGTAAATAAAAACGAATTTCGGGAGTAACTAAATACATTTATTTTTCGGACGAAAACGAAATTCCGAAACAAAATATTTCAGTGTGCACATGTCTATAATCATTTATGGGATGATGCCAATCTGAACTAGAGATTGGATTTTATGACATGTCCTCTACTTTACAACTGACACTATAGGGTTGTTTTACTATAGATGTTATTTTCACTCCTGCTGACAAACACCCATATACTGTATGTGCAGGGAATATAAAAAATAGGAATAGTAAGTTTAAAGACTGTCTTATGATAATATCATGACAAATAAGAAAACATTTCTGTGCATATGTATATGATATTTATTGTGACATACCATCAAGGGTTAGGCCTATCTTGACTTCATTAGTATTTGTGTGGAAGGATTTAGCAGTGCCGCACTGTGAAGAACAAGCAAAAAAATCATAAACTGTTGACTGGTTGACATGTCGGATATTTAATTGTAAATAGCAAATCATGATGAGTTTCTAGAGTTTTATTATACAAAAATAGCATAGCAAATGTAATTGCCAGTACCAGCATCTATTCATACATGCATAAAGGCATGATTTTTAAAACCGAAAATTCTAAGGTTGAAAAAATACATCCATACATGTGTGTGTGAAACTGAAAACATGGCGATGCCGGCAGCTCTGAGCACGGCATTTTCTGCATTCCTGTAGGCAAATTTACACTGCAGCTGTGGCTTCTAAGCACCACAACAACATATATATTTTACACTATACACTAATATGCTGTACTTATTTGCTACTGTATGCCAGAAGAGGCCTTAAAGCGGGGGTTCACCCACACCGCCAAAAAAAAAAAATATTAAAAGCCAGCAGCTACAAATACTGCAGCTGCTGACTTTTAATACATGGCCACTTACCTGTCCCGGGGTCCAGAGATGTCGGCAGGGGACGCCGAGAACCCGCTCGGTTCTCGGCAGCTGCCGCCGCCATCCTAGGTGAGGAAATCAGGAAGTGAAGCGTTGCGGCTTCACTTCCCGGTTCCCTACTGTGCATGCGCGAGTCGCGCTGTGCGTCCCTAGTGGTCCCCGCTCTCTGCTGGGAGCTGTGTGTTCCCAGCAGACAGCGCGGTGGGGACGGGAAGAGGCATAGACTCCCATGGGAGTCTACGCCGGAAGTGGGTGCAAATACCTGTCTTTGACAGGTATCTGCACCCCCCTCCCCCCTGAAAGTTGCCAAATGTGACACCGGAGGGGGGGAGGGTTCCGAAAAGCGGAAGCTCCATTTTTGTGTGGAACTCCGCTTTAAAAAAAAGTGTTGTGTTGGCTTACTGTATAGGCTCCATACTTTAATTTTTGCTGGCTAAGAGCAGACCCCTGCTTATTGAACCCAGAGGTCCCTTTCCTCAATTTCCCCAATGTGCAAAAATAGGATCCTCATTCTGTATTTTGGTTCAATCCTTCCATTCATATACAGTATATTTACGCACATCATAGGTCTTTATAAAATGCTGTATGGATATACAAACTAGGACATCAAGAATAAGGCTCTTGTCCCATGAACAAAATGAAATGATACTCTGACTGTCATCTGCATAGAAATACTTTTCAACCAAGCAATATAAGATCTGGCTATTAAAGGAGAAGTACAGCCAAAGCTCATTCTGACTGACCAGTGGACCTAATCTGAAAACCTGTTGAGTGAAAGGGGCCATAGGGTGTCAGTACATCAGGTGTGATCAATTTTTAATGATTGCCACCATAGCTTGTAGACTCTATAACTTTTACACAGACTAAATATTATCCATTAATTTGGGTTATTTTTTACTAAAAATATGTGGCAGTATAAATTTTGGCCCACATTTATGAATAAAAATTACTTATTTGCAAAATTTTATAATAGAAACTAAAAAAAAAGTGTTTTTTTTCCTCAAAATTTTCGCTCTTTTTTCACTTATATCGCAAAAAATAAAAGCCCAGTGGTGATTAAATACCACCAAAAGAAAGTTCTATTTGTGTGAAAAAAATGATAAAAATGTTGTTTGGGTACAGTGTTGCATGACTGCACAATTGTCATTCAAAGTGTGAGAGCACTGATAGCTGAAAATTGGTCTGGGCAGGAAGCGGGTAAAAGTGCCCTGTATTGAAGTGGATAAAGGAAATTTTTCATGAAAAATTATGAGGCTCCTATCGCAAAACTTTCCATTTGAGAATGGCTCTCATCCTGATGCTTTGGCTTCAATGCTTTCTAAATCGCTAACCCGAAACAAGTTTTGACACTTTTCTGACACTCAATTACAGCATGTATGTTAAGTTAAAAGTGCTTAAAGCAGTATTAAACTCAAAAGCAAACATTTATTATATTGCAGCTTCCCAATTCTTTGATATTGTGTCTGTCTTCGTTTTTTTTGTCTTTTCGTTTTATCTGGTGATCTGGCTAGCAAGTTTGTTGTTTTTTTTAAAAGAACAAGCTCTCCAACAAATGTAGCAGTTACAGGGATGAGACAAGCCATTTACCACTGGCAAGGGGTGCTTATAATTATCAGCTTTTATTTAATCATGCAAAACCTTATCCCAAAAGGGAAAACAACTGTTTGCTGTAACTGATTTTAAAGTATCAGCCAAAATTTGGCTTCAATTTGTTAGTGTATCTAAATTTGCTACTCAATCGAACACTCCCCCCCCCCCCAGACTGAAAATGCTGCTGTCGAAATGTGCCCCCTGTGCTCCTTCATTCAGAGTGGGGTCACTCTAATACAAGAGATGTGTTGCTGGCCAGATCACCAGGTGGAAACACTGGGAAAAAAAGCCTAAGAATAGAAAACAAATGCAGCCACCACATCTAATGATTGGTAAGCTGCAATATGTAGGAAGGCCAGTATGGTGGCCTGAATTTATGGGAGGAGCCCGGGGGGTACTTAAGCAGCCCGCTCACCTGTGGTGCTTGTCGGTTTCCTGTGCGCGATATACGTCACTAAGCCGACTATTCGATATACCAGCGTCCGCAAGTTCTTGCCTCGCAAGTTCCCGTATTCGATACTCCGTACTCAAAACTTTCGAAGTCCGCGTTTTCGTTTATAGTTTGTACCACGCGTCTGGCTTGGCTGTCGCAGGTAAGGTCCCGTCGGACTTTTCGTTTTTCATATCATGTCACTAAACCGTGAGTTCAAATTTTCGTTTCACCCGCATCTCACAAACTGCAATGTATATCGCTCGTACTTTCGACATGTTACAAATTCGACAGCACAGCGACGCTGACGTCGCTTCATTTCTAGCATGTCGGTATCAGTAGACAGCCATAGCCAGTCGCAATTTGTAAATTATCAAATCAAGTTAGTTCGATACCAATCATTTCTCATTTCTGAGACATTTCTAAACTCATTTCGGACATTTCAAATCATTTCTCATTTCTGAAAACATTTCTAAACTCATTTCTGACATTTCAAATCATTTCTCATTTCAGTCACCTACCGCGCTCCGATTCGAATCCAGTCGCACCAAAGATGCGCCGATTCGTTCCGGTGTGCCCCAGTTATTACGGCCTCATTTCTATACATGCTCCAGAGTTACGTTATTATCAGTCAATTGTACCTCTGTCATGGTTATCATTTCATTTCCACGTATCACGTTCCGACATGAATTCAGTCGCATGAAAAATGCACCGATTCGTCTCGGCGTGCCCCAGGATTGGCCTCATTTCTATACATGCTCCAGAGTTACGTTTTATCAGTCATTTGTACCTCTGTCATGGTTATCATTTCATTTCCATGTATCACGTTCCGACATGAATTCAGTCGCATGAAAAATGCACCGATTCATCTCGGCGTGCCCCAGGATTGGCCTCATTTCTATACATGCTCCAGAGTTACGTTATCAGTCATTTGTACCTCTGTCATGGTTATCATTTCATTTCCACGTATCACGTTCCGACAGGAATTCAGTCGCATGAAAATGCACCGATTCGTCTTGGCGTGCCCAGGATTGGCCACATTTCTGATACATGCTCCAGAGTCCGGATCATAGCTAAATCGCAGACATCGGAAGATTGATCCATATCTCTGTCATGCAATTTCTACCATTTCACTCCCACAACGCATCACCGTTTCGAAACCAGTCGCATCTGAGGTGCACCGATTCGTCACGGCATGCATCACTGGTTCCGATCGCATTTCATACCTATACCAGAGCTCGGTTAGTTGCCAGTCGCTAACACGGCACAACCAATTCGAGCCTCGGTCAAAACAATCATTTCTCTCATTTCATTTAATACTGCACTCCTATTCGAATCCAGATGCATCAAACAAGCACCGATTCGTCCCAGGAGCACCAATATTTTCAGTTGCCTCATTTCAATACATGCTCCAGAGCCCGGTTCACGGTCGAACAAATCGTGACACGACCAGGCCGCACCTCTGTCATGCAGTTCATTCATTTCACAATCAAGGCAAACATTTCGAATCATTTCATTGTCACAAGATTGCAAGCACCATACAAATCATTGCTTCAAGTTACTTAGCAATCCCTTCACGAATTGTCACCTTTCATTTTCCTCAGGTCAGTCAAAGTTCAGTAGGTCCACCCTGCACCAGGTTGGACGATATCCCCCCAGGTAAATAAAAAAAAAAAAAAAGGGGGAAAGGGAGAATAAGTCGGGTAAGTATGACTCAGCGGATCAAAGAAAAAAATTGAAATTCATCTCACCCCCAATAGGTTACAGTCAACCAGGAAATAAAGCTAGAGAGATCCTCACTAGAGCAACCATGTCTCAGGCCGGCAGTGAAGACTTCACGGCCCCTCTGTCACCTACTCCGGTCTCAGAAAGCGGCAGCGTGCAATCCCTCAGGGGATGGACTATCCCCAAACTGACGGCAGAGCTCAGATGCAGAGGTGTCCCCTTCCCCGCCACAGCGAGGAAAGGCGAGCTCTTCAAACTCCTCTTTCCCCCACCAGCAGCAGGACCCAGTACCCAACAGGCATCCCTCCAGTCCATATCATCGGCCATCTCGCAATTACACACGATGGTGTCATCTCTATCCACCTCAGTTGCAGACGTCCAAGCCAGGGTTGCACTTCTGGAAGCCCGAGCGGCCACGGCTGTCCCCGACCCAACTGCAACTCAGACCTTGACACCTCTTCCTACAGGTACCTCAGGCTCAAGCGCCATTGTCTACCCCTCCCATCTGGTCCCAACCAGTATCAGGAAGGACATTTTGGACGGCAAGGACGTCAACCTGGCCTCTCTCCTTATCTCCGTGCATGATTTGGCAGAAAATAAGGCCTACTCCTGGGGCGACATATCGGTGGTCCTTAAAGCCAAAGACCCCAGGCTGAACCGCAAGCTATCAGTCCCCGAATTTACCCTGGCCTTTGGCATGCTCAGAGATGTCCTGTGCTCAGCCACCCCCAGCAGGCGGGAAGAGCTGGACTTATATCTCCATACTGTGGTAGACTTGGGCCACAAGTATGGAGGTTTCACCTTCTACGATTATCATCGTTCCTTCTCAGCCAAGGCCGCCGCCAGATTCATACAATTCCAGATCACGACAGATTGGAGTCTCATGGACACAGAGCTCTTCTGCCGCCACTTTGCCGGCTTACGCTCACCTCTGTGTGCAATTTGCCAGTCTTCCACCCACACTGCCACCTGGTGCGCCAATACGGCGATCAGACGGCCCTTCGAGTTCCCCTCTACCTCAGGTACAGTACAGGGCCAGTCGATCCCTGAACCAACGCCTCAGGTGGACAAACTCGGACGCCCAGTCCGAACCGTAGGAGGGGCAGCCATCTGTAACAACTTCAACTATGGGTCCTGCAACTTCAGCCAATGCCGTCTACTTCACATCTGCACTTTATGCCAAAGAGCACACCCTAGGAATTTGTGTGAAGTCAAGCAACACAAGAGGGCATGACTAAGCCGAATCAACATCTTATGGTTAGGACTGTATCTCACTTCACACCCCACCCCTTCCCTGGCCACCTACCTTATCCAAGGCTTCACAGTAGGCTTTCACACCGGCCTCATTTCACTGCCCCACAGTACTCACGAATGCGCCAATCTTCGTTCGGCAGCCATCGACGAACAAGCCATAGATCAGCTCTTACAGGCAGAGGTAGATCGAGACTACGTAATAGGCCCTTTCACTTGCCCCCCTTTCAGCACATGGAGAGTCAGCCCTATTGGGCTTGTCAAGGGCAAATTCTCTAATAAATTGCGTTTGGTGTACGACTTGTCTGCGCCTCATTCATCGCACATACCCAGTCTCAATTCCCTGATCCCCTCCGAAGAGTTTTCCCTAAAATATTCCTTCGTTGACATGGCAATACAAGCGATCATTAAAGCAGGCACAGGTGCCTGGCTCTCCAAAGCCGACATCTCGGATGCTTTCAAGCTCCTGCCCATCCACCCATCCCTTTGGTGCTGGCATGGCATCAAATGGAAGGAAGCGTATTATTTTGCTACGAAACTCACCTTCGGTTCGAAGAGTAGCCCGTGGCTCTTCGACACGTTCGCACAGTCCCTCGTTTGGATACTATTACACAAGGGTCAATGCCATGAAGTCATCCATTACCTGGATGACTTCCTACTGATAGAACCACCCAGCAAGCCCCCAGGAGATCTCGACAAACTTAGAGTAATTTTTGGAAACCTCAATGTTCCTATCGCCGAGCACAAAGTCGATGGTCCAGCTAACATCATCACCTTTCTCGGGGTCAGCTTGGATACCTGCGCAATGCAGGCCAGTCTCCCCCCCGACAAATTAACACGCATTAGGGCAGTCCTTCACGAGTTTACACACACCAAGGGCTGTACCAAAAAACAGTTGCAGTCTCTCCTGGGTATGCTCAACTTCGCTATGCGAATTATCCCACAAGGCCGCACATTTGTATCACGCCTGCTTAGATTTCTGTCAGAAACTCAAGACCCTGATCAGATTTTGAAATTAGACTCCGCGGCTATAGCGGACCTATCAATGTGGGAGGAATTCTTGTCCGCCTGGAATGGCATATCTCTATTTATACCTATGGTTTCGGTCCATTCACCCCAGGTGGTGACTGACGCTGCAGCCTCCACAGGTTTCGCGGCAATTTTTGGCCATCATTGGTTTTCAGGACCCTGGCCTCAACAGATACTGTTGATACCCGGCTTTTCCCAAACATCTGCCCTCTTTGAGCTTTATCCCATAGTGGCAGCCGCACAACTCTGGGGCCACCACTGGACAGGACAAACCGTAGTCTTCACCACCGACAACCAGGCCACGGCAGACATCATCAACAGAGGCAGGTCCAAGTCCCTAGCAGTCATGTCCTTCCTGCGCAGGTTGGTACAACTGTCTTTACAGCATCAGTTCAATATACACTGTGAATTTATTCCCGGCAGATACAACTCAGCAGCTGACGCACTATCACGTTTCAATTATCCCTCCTTTTTCAAACAGGTGCCCGATGCCGATCCAATGTCGGCCCCTATCCCCGTCTGGTCACAACTGACCCTGGACTAGTTCAACATCTACACGGAGCTACGCAACTCATAAATAATTCCCTCTCCCGCAACACACTCAAAGCCTACCAGACAGCTTGGAAGGCTTTTAATAAATTCCTCACGTCCTGCCGCAAAGAACCAACAGATATCAAACAGGTACTGGCCTTCACTGCACACTGCCACATGCAGCTGGCCTTATCCTACAACACCATCCGGCTATACCTAGCCGGCGTTCAACATTTCATGGCGCTTGAAAACCCGACGAAATCATCACTGTTCTCATCTCACGCTATACGAGCCATTCTAAGGGGAATTCAGAAACAACAACCAGTCATCAGCACTAAGCGCTTGCCCATTACGGGGCCCATCTTTAGGGACAATTCAACTATTCTGGCTACTTCGCCATTCGGTCTGCTCCCCAGCACGGTCTTACAAGCAGCCATATATTTAGCTTACTATGGGTTCTTGCGGCCTGGCGAATTCACCTCTAACAAACCCACAGACCAAGTACTATGCAGACGACACTTGCTTCGATACCAAGACCACTTTATCCTGCACCTCGAGGTCTCTAAAACCCAGCAAACGGGCTCGGGAGTGAACATTCATCTCTACAAAACCAACAACAGCTGGTGTCCAGTCGCTGTACTCAACCGACTCCTGTCTCTCCTGCCTGAGCAACCAGACAGCAGTCCCCTTCTACCATTCCCAGTCAAACCCTTAAACGCCTCTCAGTTTGTGAAACACATAAGGATACTTCTCCGCAACCTTCACCTTAACCCTAGTCAGTATTCCGGACACTCTTTCCGCATCGGAGCAGCCTCCGCGGCGTCCCGCCACGGGGTGCCAGATCACATCATCAAAAGACTAGGCAGGTGGAAATCAGCCTGCTTCGCCCGGTATATCCCCAATCCACAAATAGAGATGGCACAGGCATTCTCCAAATTGGCTCAATAAATAACTGAAAACCAATAAAATTATAACCCTACCTGAATGTTTTTGCCCCCTTATTTTGGCATACCGGCCATTAGACCAAGGCACACTTTCAGGTCCATTTCATATGGTAAGTCCACACTTTCAGGTCTATTTCCGATGGTAAGTCTTATCTTTACTATAAGTGTTATCTATGTACATATCGGACATAGGGCTCCAACCATAAGTAGGAAGGCCAGTATGGTGGCCTGAATTTATGGGAGGAGCCCGGGGGGTACTTAAGCAGCCCGCTCACCTGTGGTGCTTGTCGGTTTCCTGTGCGCGATACCCACCCTCCCATCCCCATTTCACAGCATTTCTCAAACTACTCATTTCATTCATTTCTCTTACAGAATAATCATTTCTTAAACCAGGGTATGCCCCCTTATTTTGGCATACCGGCCATTAGACCAAGGCACACTTTCAGGTCCATTTCATATGGTAAGTCCACACTTTCAGGTCTATTTCCGATGGTAAGTCTTATCTTTACTATAAGTGTTATCTATGTACATATCGGACATAGGGCTCCAACCATAAATAACATTTTTGGGTCTGGGTTTAATTCCGCTTTAATCAGATACAGCCAGGCAGCTAGAACTTTTAGGAAGCTACCAACAATGGCAACCCCGTACTTCTCTCATGGCAAAATCACTTTCAGATGGCCATGGACTGTAATATGCAAATACACAGATAGTGAAGATCTGACAACCAGTTATAAGTGGCAACTGCTGGATCTCTTAACATGAATGGTACATCGGTGGGAAGGCAAACTGCAGACACCCATAGCACTTGGTTTTTAGGAGGGAATAATAGCTGTGCTTCCCACAACAATCATCAGCAATAGTGTATGCATGGGGCTCCTAGCCAGTAGAGTAGACAATCATTGCTGCCAAACAGCCTCTTATCAGAGAAAATGTATTGATCACTTACCTTGGAACATGTTTCATTGGTCTTGTCACACAAACGTACATCACAGAAAAGGTTTACATTGTCCTGATTTCTAAACTGAAATGAGCTTATGCTGAAACCGGCTTCTAATGCTTTGCCATTATCTAACACAGTTGTGGCAACAGTTTCCTGGACACAGCTGTAAATAAGAAAAAAAAAAAAGAAAAAAGAATATTTCTGGTTACACTGCTGACCAAACTGGCAGGTTTTTGCATGACTTAGAAAAATGAAATATTACTTTTCATAATTAAGCTTTCATTTTTGCCCTAATTTTAAATCAGCGATGGTCTTAGTGAACCATTTTATTACAAGTCCCATGACCATTTTTCCTTTGTATATACATTTCATTTTTTTTGCCTTTGATAGAGTTTACCAAATTTGACTTTAAAAAAATTATATTATATTATTAAAAAAAATATACAATCATGGAGCACTTTATTAGTGTGCCTTGTATACAGGCTCAGGTCCTATTTACCTATACCCCTTTAAACCCTTCCCTCTGTTAGTGCAAAGTGTCCACACCATCAGGGGCATAACTAGAAATAGCAGGGCCCCATAGCAAAAGGTTGTATAGGGCCCCCCTGCAAACAGCCCTCCCCCACAGCTGCCCTAGTGTCAATGCAGCGTGACCTGTGCCACATACAGCGTGACCTGTGCCCAATGCAGCGTGACCTGTGCCCAATACAGCGTGACCTGTGCCCAATACAGCGTGACTCATGCCCCATACAGCGTGACCTGTGCCCAATACAGCCTGGTCTGCCTGTGCCCCATACAGCCCCACCTATGCAGAGGAAGAGGCAAGCCACCCGGATCAGCAGAGAGCGGGATTGCCCGCTGTAATAGCTTTCATTTGAATTTCCTAACTTCCCGGGGCTCATCGTCACATAGCCCCACCTCTTGGCCCGACGCCTTTGATGACGTCACATGTCCCGCATTGGATCGGCGTTCTGTCTATCAAAGGCACCGGGCAAAAAGGTGGAGCTATGTGACGTGAGCCCCGGGAACACTGGGAGTTCTAATGAAAGCTCTTACATCAGGAAATTCAACTCTCTGCTGATACGGACAGCTCGCCTCTTCCTTTCCTCTCTCTTCCCCTTGCTGGGAGACTGTGCTGGCGGTGCTCTTATCCTCACTGGGCCCCACTCGGCTGCGGGCCCCATAGCGCCCGCATGGGTCGCTATGGTGGTAGTTACGCCCCTGCACACCATCAGTTCCTTGCAAAGCACTATGTACACCACACCTTGCTTCTAGTGTCACTGTCCAGGGGTGCCTCAGGTATTTCAAAATCCTAGCAACACCCCTGGTGCCCTGGCTTGTGTTTTGCCTCCTGGTCTGACACTATCCACAATCAGCACGAGGAGACCAGCAGAGAACACACAGCAGGTCTCACAATGTGACAACACACTTCCAGGCCCATATGAAATCTCATTAGTGGACCGGGAACTGCAAATCGATGCTAAGACAAGTGCTGTGGTAGCTAAGAGGGGGATCCTAGCTAAAGAAGGCGATGGAGTATACGTGCACTTCTGAAAAATTTGTTCATTTTCATTTCATTCGCTTTTGTTTTTTTTTTGTTTTTCGGGTCATTCATTATGATCACAATTCGTACAATCGAAAAAAATGGAAATTCGAAAAAATTCGAAGAAGATTCTAAAAAAATTCGTAAATTCGAAAAAAATCTGAAATTTGAAAAAATTTAAAAATTAAAAAAAAAATCGGAAATTTGAAAAAAAAACAAAAAACGGAAATTTGAAAAAAAAATCGGTAATTCGAAAAAATTTGAAAACCCAAAAATCTAAAATAATAACTAATAATAATTTAGCTATTACTAACTATTAAAGGGTAAGTTCACCTTTACAGAAAACTCTGTAAGGTGAACTTACTCAGGTCCGCCTCCTCGCCCCCCCCTGTCCCGCTGACCTGGACCACCGCAATCTCCAGTTCTAAGCCCTGGTATATCCATGCCAGGTGTCCAGGGCTTAGAAATCCCCTGAGCTGAATGTAATTCATTCTAATTGGTCAGTCCTGTCACATGGGTGGCGCCGAGCAATCAGCAGCCGCATAGCCCATCCTGTCAGCTATGGAGAAGACGTGTGGTTGCAGAGAGGATTTCTAAGCACCGGGCTCCTAACGTGGATATACCGGAAATCGCATTAAAAATGCTGCACTATCAAAGGTATACGCAAAAGGCCTCGGAACTGGAAAAAAAATATCCTCTGCACCCATGGTAATAATAATATATAAAATATATAATGAAAAATATATAAAATGACACGTGCTTAATAGCCAAATAATAAAGTAACAATGTGCATTCATATAGAGATAAAAAATTTTTTTAAAGCAAATAAGTCTGTGGAAATTTAAATAGATCCAAATACTGGAATTAGAAAAGTGCTTAAGTGCACTGTGCAAAGTTCAAATTGATCCAATTTACAGGTGCTTCATGCGATTCAGTATGCTGTGAATATGTGCGATATTCAGACGCTGTGTTCTCACTCAGGTGCTCCCCCCCCCATGTAATGAAGGCTCATCTTAAGGTGTGTGACCTTGCTGTTAAGCTTGGTCAATACACGCTTTGGTACCACTTTAGGGTTCAACAGTGCGTCCCGGATCCTGGATCAATCGCCAATGTGCCATGATCCACCATAGTGAATAAACAGATGCATAAAAGAGATTGTTAGCATAGATAAAAATCCATCAACAAACAATTATTTAGAACATGAACATAATATTAAAAATGACAAAATGATGAATAAATAAAGTCCAGTGTGACTGTTCCCAACACCAATAAAGTGCTTCAATATGGAGATGTCCTTTTATCTTCATATGGACATCTCTATGTGATTCCAGCTAAATCAGGAAGATATGTGCAAGGTTAGTTTTAAATGGTTGCATAAGAAATACAAACCTACCCATCTTTTATAAGATAAAAAGCATTTACATCACTACGACTATCTGTAGGACTTGCAACACATGTCTCTATCCGGACAACATATTGACTTCCATCAGCGCCTGTCACAAATATTCCCACATAGATGATTGATCCAACAACCACGCTTTTATCATTTTGATATGGTTCTGTAAATGATGGATCTTTATAAGCAGCCATGGTAACGGGGTATAATCCAGTGCCATTCACTCCAGACAGGTATACCGTCCTGAGAAAACAAATACATGTTCAGGTAACAAAACCAATAACTATTTAAATCAAAATTTCCTAATAAGCAGCAATAGCTTTCAAACACTAATGTCCATCTAAAATGTTACATTTTAATGCAGGAGAAAATATATATACAGTATCTCACACCTCACATTTTGTAAATATTTTATTATAGCTTTTCATGTGAGAACACTGAAAAAAATGACACTTTGCTACAATATAAAGTAGTGAGTGTACAGCTTGTATAACAGTGTAAATTTACTGTCCATTCAAAATAACTCAACACACAGCCATTAATGTCTAAACTGCTGGCAACAAAAGTGAGTACACCCCTAAGTGAAAATGTCCAAATTGGGCCCAAAGTGTCAAGATTTTGTGTGGCCACCATTATTTTCCAGCACTGCCTTAACCCTCTTGGGCATGGAGTTCACCAGAGCTTCACAGGTTGCCACTGGAGTTCTCTTCCAAACCTTGCGCTCCTCCACCTTCCATTTGAGGATGCCCCACAGATGCTCAATAGGGTTTAGGTCTGGAGACATGCTTGGCCAGTCCATCACCTTTACCCTCAGCTTCTTTAGCAAGGCAGTGGTCGTCTTGGAGGTGTGTTTGGGATTGTCATCATGTTGAGATAGTGCCATGTGGCCCAGTCTCTGAAGGGAGGGGATCATGCTCTGCTTCAGTATGTCACAATACATGTTGGCATTCATGGTTCCTTCAATGAACTGTAGCTCCCCAGTGCCAGCAGCACTCATGCAGCCCCAGACCATGACACTCCCACCACCATGCTTGATTGTAGGCAAGACACACTTGTCTTTGTACTCCTGACCTGGTTGCCGCCACACACTTACACCATACACTTGACACCATCTGAACCAAATAAGTTTATCTTGGTCTCATCAGACCACAGGACATGGTTCCAGTAATCCATGTCCTTAGTCTGCTTGTCTTCAGCAAACTGTTTGCGGGCTTTCTTGTGCATCATCTTTAGAAGAGGCTTCCTTCTGGGACGTATGGTCTGAGCACTGACAGGCTGACCCCCCACCCCTTCAACCTCTGCAGCAATGCTGGCAGCACTCATACGTCTACTTCCCAAAGACAACCTCTGGATATGACGCTGAGCATGTGCACTCAACCTCTTTGGTCGACCATGGCGAGGCCTGTTCTGAGTGGAACCTGTCCTGTTAAACCGCTGTATGGTCTTGTCCACCGTGCTGCAGCTCAGTTTCAGGATCTTGGCAATCTTCTTATAGCCTGGGCCATCTTTATGTAGAGTAATAATTCTTTTTTTTTCACATTCTCAGAGAGTTCTTTGTCATGAGGTACCATGTTGAACTTCCAGTGACCAATATGAGAGAGTGAGAGTGATAACACCAAATTTAACACACCTGCTCCCCATTCACACCTGAGACCTTGTAACACTAACGAGTCACATGACACCGGGGAGGGAAAATGGCTAATTGGGCCCAATTTGGACACTTTCACTTAGGGGTGTACTCACTTTTGTTGCCAGCGGTTTAGACAGCTAATTTAAGGGACAGCAAATTTACACTGTTCTACAAGCTGTACACTCACTACTTTACATTGTAGCAAAGTGTCATTTCTTCAGTGTTGTCACATGAAAAGATAGAATAAAATAGTTTAAAAAAATGTGAGGGGTGTACCTACTTATGTGAGTTACTGAATATATACACTATATTACCAAAAGTATTGGGACGCCTGCGTTTACACGCACATGATCTTTAATGGAATCCCAGCCTTAGTCCGTAGGAGTAGAGTTCACTCACCCTTTGCAGCTATATTAGCTTTAACTCTTCTGGAAAGGCTGTCCACAAGGTTTAGGAGTGTGTCTATGGGAAAGTTTGACCATTTTTCCAGAAGCGAATTTGTGGGGTCAGACACTGATGTTGGATGAGAAGGCCTGGCTCACAGTCTCTGCTCTAATTCTTCCCAAAGGTGTTCCTTGAGCTCCTCCACCTCAAACTCACTCATCCATGTCTTTATGGACCTTGCTTTGTGCACTGGTGCGCAGTCATGTTGGAACAGGAGGGGCCATCCCCAAACTGTTCCGACAAAGTTGGGAGCATAAATTTGTCCAAAATGTCTTGTTATGCTGACGCCTTAAGAGTTCCCTTTGGAACTAAGGGGCCAAGCCCAACCCCTGAAAAACAACCCCACAGCATAATCCCCCCTCCACCAAATGATTTGGACCAGGGCACAAAGCAAGGTCCATAAAGACATGGATGAGTGAATTTGGGGTGGAGGAACTTGACTGGGCTGCACAGAGTCCTGACCTCAACCCGATAGAACACCTTTGACATGAATTAGAGCGGAGACTGCGAGCCAGGCCTTCTCGTCCAACATCAGTGCCTGGACTTCACAAATGCGCTTCTGGAAAAAGGGTCAAACATTCCCATAGACACACTCCTAAACCTTGTGGACAGCCTTCCCAGGAGAGTTGAAGCTGTTATAGCTGCAAAGGGTGGTCCAACTCAATATTGAACCCTACGGACTAAGACTGGGATGCCATTAAAGTTCATGTGTGTGTAAAGGCAGGTGTCACAATACTTTTGGCAATATAGTGTACAATATATATATATATATACATATATATATATATATATATACATACATATATATATATATATATATATATATTACACTTTTAATATACAATATAAATTTCAAGAGGTAAAAACAGTTATCTATGCACCAGGCGTGTCGCACCAAACAAACATTCAAAATTGCGAGGAAAATTCCAAATTTATTGCCATATTTCTCCTCGCTTTCTGTCACTCTTATACTTAAACAAGTAGTAAAGAAAAAGGTGTCAAAAAAACCTGTCAGAGGTCCTAACCTTCCCCAGAATATTTTTGTTCCTGTCTCCGTTTCCATTGGAGAGTTTTCCCATGACATTTTGTTCCTATGACACCCTATCACCAGCACAGGCCGTGAAGGGAAATCTCACCATTGGGGTCACAGACAGCAATAAAAACTTTGACAGTGATCTTTAATTGTAATTTTACCTTGACAGAACAAAATGGTGAACTAACACCCTACACATTCCCCACCCCCCTGTCCCTGCTACACTTACCTCCGTAGGTGATATAGTTTTACCGTCCACACAGCCCAGTGCAGCAATCCTGGGGTTTCCTCTGGGAAGTTGGCACAGAGCAGTGCTGATTGGTCAGCATTATAGAAGAACAGAGCATTTTTCAAACCCCAGGACTGCTGCACTAGGCTGTGTGGATGGTGAAACTGTATCACCCATGGGGGTGAGTGCAGAGGGGATGCAGGCAGTGGGGAGGGTATAGGGTGTTCATTCACATTTTCATTTTGAACCTACACATCGATTTCTGTTGTACAGGGATGGCCACACACTGTTCAAAACTGAGCTGGTCCCGGCTGAACCAGCCAAATTTTGGTCATTGTTTGGCCAGCTTAAAGCGGAATTCCACCCAAAAGTTGAAGCTCCGCTTATCTGCTTCCTCCCCCCCTCCGTGCCACATTTGGCACCTTTCGGGGGGTAGGGGGGAACAGGTACTTGTTTTTGACAGGTACCTGTCCCCACTTCCAGGAGACCTGGCTGCGCCAAAATGCGGCAAGGTCCCCCGGAAGTCCGGCCCCCCTCCTCCTTCCCCCCCAGTCACAAAGCGCAGCGCACTTCACGCATGCGCAGTAGGGAACCAACTGTAATGCCCCGTACACACGGTCGGACTTTGTTCGGACATTCCGACAACAAAATCCTAGGATTTTTTCCGACGGATGTTGGCTCAAACTTGTCTTGCATACACACGGTCACACAAAGTTGTCGGAAAATCTGATCGTTCTGAACGCGGTGACGTAAAACACGTACGTCGGGACTATAAACAGGGCAGTGGCCAATAGCTTTCCTCTCTTTATTTATTCTGAGCATGTGTGACACTTTGTCCGTCGGATTTGTGTACACACGATCGGAATTTCCGACAACGGATTTTGTTGTCGGAATATTTTATATCCTGCTCTCAAAATTTGTGTGTCGGAAAATCAGATGGAAAATGTCCGATGGAGCCCACACACGGTCGGAATTTCCGACAACACGCTCCGATCGGACATTTTCCATCAGAAAATCCGACCGTGTGTACGGAGCATTAAGCCGCAAAGCTTCACTGCTGGTTTCCCTTACAGGCAATGGCGGCGGCAGCACCCGAGAGCCGATGGAAACATTGCTGGATTCCAGAACAGGTAAGTGACCTAATATTAAAAGTCAGCAGCTACAGTATTTGTAGCTGCTGATTTTTTTCATTTTTTTGTGGGAGGCTGGACCTGCTCTTTATTGTGTCTGACCTTCTGCTTTGATTATCCTTTAGCTTTCAGTTATGATCATGTCTTTATTTTCTGTTGATCCTGCACTAGGAGTGGCAAAGCCCCTTAACCCCAACCAGAAGTCTTCTGCTTATTATGACACAATTATCATTTTTTATAAAAAAAGTTGTATGATCCCAGAGCTAGCATCTCAGTGCAAGAAATGCAAGTGCTGACCCTGGGTGATGCCTGAACAGAGGTGTGCCGGCATTCTGGAGAGAAAAGCAGATGAAAGCATTGTCAGGGTGAAAACTGAGATCCCTGTTGTGGATAATAAATCCATTGATAAGTTACACTTATGCCGCGTACACACGAGCGGAATGTCCGACAGAAAAAGTCAGACAGAAGCTTTTCATCGTCTATTCCGATCGTGTGTGTGCCTCATCGGACTTTTATTTTCGAAAATTCTGACGGACCTAAAAATGGAACATGTTCTAAATATTTTCGACGGAACCAATTCCTATCGGGAAACCCGCTAGTCTGTATGCTGTTCCGACAGACCAAAAACGACGCATGCTCTGAAGCAAGTACAAGACGGAAGCTATTGGCTATTGACTTCCTTTTTCTAGTCCCGTCGTACGTGTTGTACATCACCGCATTATGGACGGTCGGACTTTGGTGTGACCGTGTGTAGGCAAGACCGCTTGAGCGGAATTCCGTCAGAGTTCCGCCGGAGAAACCTTCAGAGTTTATTCCAACGGCAAAACCGGTCGTGTGTACAGGGCATGACTGATTACTTAGCATGCACTTGAACATGACCGGAAAAATCTAAGGTTAGGTCTGCTTTACCACCATTAGGTACAAAATATGGATATGGAGGACATCTTAGATTCACAAAATTCAGTGCTGTGTGTACATAGCATTTATGTTGAATTACCATAAACATTATAAACTGGTTAATGGAAATGAGATGTTAGTGAAGGAGAAAGAACAAATATGACAGTATAATACACGAGCAACTCTCTATGTCTTATATTTTTTCTTACTGTTGTGTAATATTTCCAGGCAGTTTCAGACTTGTTTGCATATTCCGTTTATATCCACAGGTAAAGTTAAAGCTGATATTATTTGTTGTGATAATGGGTTTATCCAGGATTCCAATGTAAACGGTGTTGGAAATATAGATATTGGAGGCATCATCCTGTAGATAGAGTCCAGTAATTAGCAATGGAAAAACAGACGGGTTACTTGTAAAACTCATCTAGTGGAAATGAAATCTGTTGATCGTTGAGCCCAACAATCAACAAGCTTCCCATAGCAATAAGGAGGCAGCCTGTGTCCAGAGCTGATCACTTACATGTAGGGTTGCCACCTGTACGGGATTCACCCATACAGCCCTGGATCTGAATCATGTGTCCAGTTTTGAGTTCCCCTGAAAACCGGACACATTGTTCAGACCGGATCGTGGCTCATAGCTGGAGAGAGGATTGTGTTCTCCTCCCTCCAGCCTGCAGGTGGCAATAGAAAGCTGGAACAGAATGAAAAGTCTCAGCAGCACTGCCCAGCACCGCCGAGGAACACAGAGTGTGAAGACTGAAAGAGAAACCAGGAACTTCTTTGCAGTTAGCAAATGAGTACAGGGGGAAAGGGGGGCTGTGGTTGCACATCTTGTGTAAGGGGTTCTGTGGTTGCACATCTGGTGTAAGGGGTTCTGTGGTTGCACATCTGGTGTAAGGGGGGCTGTGGTTGCACATCTGGTGTAAGGGGTTTTGTGGTTGCACATCTGGTGTAAGGGGTTCTGTGGTTGCACATCTTGTGTAAGGGGGGCTGTGGTTGCACATCTGGTGTAAGGGGTTCTGTGGTTGCACATCTGGTGTAAGGGGTTCTGTGGTTGCACATCTGGTGTAAGGGGGGCTGTGGTTGCACATCTGGTGTAAGGGGTTCTGTGGTTGCACATCTGGTGTAAGGGGGGCTGTGGTTGCACATCTGGTGTAAGGGGGGATGTGGTTGCACATCTTGTGTAAGGGGGGCTGTGGTTGCACATCTGGTGTAAGGGGTTCTGTGGTTGCACATCTGGTGTAAGGGGGCTGTGGTTGCACATCTGGTCTAAGGGGTTCTGTGGTTGCACATCTTGTGTAAGGGGGGCTGTGGTTGCACATCTTGTGTAAGGGGTTCTGTGGTTGCACATCTTGTGTAAGGGGTTCTGTGGTTGCACATCTTGTGTAAGGGGTTCTGTGGTTGCACATCTGGTGTAAGGGGAGCTGTGGTTGCACATCTGGTGTAAGGGGTTCTGTGTTTGCACGTCTGGTGTAAGCAGGGCAGCCATCAGAAATTTTTGGGCCCCTTACACAGCTTTAGGCCTGGACCCCCCCCAAGCCTGACCACCAACTCTCCCCAGAGCTTGCCAACAGGCCATCCTACCGAATCCGCACACCAACCATCTCACCTGTACGCACTCACCCCCCCTCACACCTGTGTGTATGTATGTATGTATATATATATACAGTGGCTTGCGAAAGTATTCGGCCCCCTTGAACTTTTCAACCTTTTGCCACATTTCAGGCTTCAAACATAAAGATATAAAATTTTTATTTTTTGTGAAGAATCACCAACAAGTGGGACACAATTGTGAAGTGGAACGAAATCTTTTGGATTTTTGAAACTTTTTTATCTAATAAAAAAATGAAAAGTGGGGTGTGCAAAATTATTCGGTCCCCTTGCGTTAATACTTTGTAGAGCCACCTTTTGCTGCGATTACAGCTGCAAGTTGCTTGGGGTATGTCTCTATAAGTTTTGCACATCGAGAGACTGAAATTCTTGCCCATTCTTCCTTGCAAAACAGCTCGAGCTCAGTGAGGTTGGATGGAGAGCGTTTGTGAATAGCAGTTTTCAGCTCTTTCCACAGATTCTCGATTGGATTCAGGTCTGGACTTTGACTTGGCCATTATAACACCTGGATACGTTTATTTGTGAACCAATCCTTTGTAGATTTTGCTGTATGTTTGGGATCATTGTCTTGTTGGAAGATAAATCTCCGTCCCAGTTTCAGGTCTTTTGCAGACTCCAACAGGTTTTCATCCAGAATGGTCCTGTATTTGGCTGCATCCATCTTCCCCTCAATTTTAACCATCTTCCCTGTCCCTGCTGAAGAAAAGCAGGCCCAAACCATGATGCTGCCACCACCATGTTTCACAGTGGGGATGGTGTGTTGAGTGTGATGAGCTTTGTTGCTTTTACACCAAACATATCGTTTTGCATTGTGGCCAAAAAGTTCAATTTTGGTTTCATCGGACCAGAGCACCTTCTTCCACATGTTTGGTGTGTCTCCCAGGTGGCTTGTGGCAAACTTTAGACGAGACTTTTTATGGATGTCTTTGAGAAATGGCTTTCTTCTTGCCACTCTTCCATAAGGGCCAGATTTGTGCAGTGTACGACTGATTGTTGTCCTATGGACAGACTCTCCCACCTCAGCTGTAGTTCTCTGCAGTTCATCCAGAGTGATCATGGGCCTCTTGGCTGCATCTCTGATCAGTCTTCTCCTTGTCTGAGCTGAAAGTTTAGAGGGACAGCCAGGTCTTGGTAGATTTGCAGTGGTCTGATACTCCTTCCATTTCAAAATGATCGCTTGCACAGTGCTCCTTGGGATGTTTAAAGCTTGGGAAATCTTTTTGTATCCAAATCTGGCTTTAAACTTCTTCACAACAGTATTACGGACCTGCCTGGTGTGTTCCTTGGTCTTCATGATGCTCTCTGCGCTTTCAACAGAACCCTGAGACTATCACAGAGCAGGTGCATTTATACAGAGACTTGATTACACACAGGTGGATTCTATTTATCACCATCAGTCATTTAGGACAACATTGGATCATTCAGAGATCCTCGCTGAACTTCTGGAGTGAGTTTTCTGCACTGAAAGTAAAGGGGCCGAATAATTTTGCACGCACCACTTTTCAGTTTTTTAATTGCTAAAAAAGTTTAAAATATCCAATAGATTTCGTTCCACTTAACAATTGTGTCCCACTTGTTGGTGATTCTTCACAAAAAATTTAAATTTTATATCTTTATGTTTGAAGCCTGAAATGTGGCAAAAGGTTGAAAAGTTCAAGGGGGCCTAATACTTTCGCAAGCCACTGTATATATATATATATATATATATATATATATATATATATATATATATATATATATATATATATATATAATGTGTCACCCCACCCACACACACACACCTGTATATATGTTACCCCCACACACACACACCTGTGTGTGTGTGTGTATATATATATATATATATATATATATATATATATATCAGCCCCTCACATACACACAGTGCTGTGTTTTGGCGTAGGCCGAACAAGGGACCTCACCCAACCACCAGGGACTCCGCACAGCCACCAGGGACCCCGCACAGGGAACCCACACAACCACAAGGGACACTGCACAGCCACCAGGGACCTTGCACAGCCACCAGGGACCCCGCACAACCACCAGGAACCCCGCACAGCCATCAGGGACCCCGCACAACCACCAGGAACCACGCACAACCACCAGGGACACTGCACAGCCATGAGGGACCCCGCACAGGCACCAGGGACCCCGCACAGGGACACTGCACAGCCACGAGGGACCCCGCACAACCACCAGGGACCCCGCACAGCTACCAGGGACCCCGCACAGGGACACTGCACAGCCACGAGGGACCCCGCATAACCACCAGGAACCCCGCACAGCCACCAGGGACCCCGCACAGGGACACTGCACAGCCACCCGGGACCCCGCACAGCCACCAGGGACCCGGGACCCCGCACAGGGACACTGCACAGCCACGAGGGACCCTGCACAACCACCAGGGACCCCGCACAGGGACACTGCACAGCCACCCGGGACCCCGCACAGCCACCAGGGACCCGGGACCCCGCACAGGGACACTGCACAACCACCAGGAACCCCCCACAGCCACCAGGGACCCCGCATAGCCACCAGGGACCCGGGACCCCGCACAGGGACACTGCACAACCACCAGGGGCCCAGAATAGCCACTTGAGAAGGAAGGGGTGGAACAATTTTAGATGGAGAGGAGCCGCCCGCTATGTCACCCGCCGGCAGAGCCGCCCGCTATGTCACCCGGCCGGCAACACATTTTTCGGGGGGTGGCAATTGCCACCCCTGGATCCGCCCCTGCTGCATACACAAATCTGTACACAAGGCTCTAGCCCCTCTCTGTACACAAACAGCCCCCCTCCCTTTTCCTTACAGCCCCTGCTTGTAAAGAAGATCTTCCTACCTAGTCCCAGGTCGTTTTCACATAGCTGACATGTTGCTGAGAAGCTCAGTACAAATCACTCGAACAGTGAACATGCACATAGTAGCCAGAGGTGGCAGTAAAGAGCTCGATGTCGGAGCTCAGTGTCAGTGACACAAGAATAGCAGAAGCTGGGAGATCGTTTGTGTAATGCACAGCACGGCTCCCCTCCAACCACCCGTCCTGCCTTCTTCTGGCCTGGGTGGGCCCTGGGGCCCCTTACACTTGTGATGGCTGTACCCCCCTAATGGGGGCCCTGGATGTAAGGGGTTCTGTGGTTGCACACCTAGTGTAAGGGGGGCTGTGGTTGCACATCTGGTGTAAGGGGGGCTGTGGTTACACATCTGGTGTAAGGGGGGCTGTGGTTACACATCTGGTGTAAGGGGGGCTGTGGTTGCACATCTGGTGTAAGGGGGGGGGGCAGTGGTTGCACATCTGGTGTAAGGGGTTCTGTGGTTGCACATCTGGTGTAAGGGGGGCTGTGGTTGCACATCTGGTGTAAGGGGGGCTGTGGTTGCACATCTGGTGTAAGGGGTTCTGTGGTTGCACATTTGGTGTAAGGGGGGCTGTGGTTGCACATCTGGTGTAAGGGGTTCTGTGGTTGCACATCTGGTGTAAGGGGTTCTGTGGTTGCACATCTGGTGTAAGGGGGGCTGTGGTTGCACATCTGGTGTAAGGGGGGCTGTGGTTGCACATCTGGGGTAAAGGGGGCTGTGGTTGCACATCTGGGGTAAGGGGGCTGTGGTTGCACATCTGGTGTAAGGGGTTCTGTGGTTGCACATCTGGTGTAAGGGGGGCTGTGGTTGCACATCTGGTGTAAGGGGTTCTGTGGTTGCACATCTGGTGTAAGGGAGGATGTGGTTGCACATCTGGTGTAAAGGGGGCTGTGGTTGCACATCTGGGGTAAAGGGGGCTGTGGTTGCACATCTGGGGTAAGGGGGGCTGTGGTTGCATATCATCTGGTGTAAGGGGTTCTGTGGTTGCACATCTGGTGTAAGGGAGGCTGTGGTTGCACATCTGCTGTAAGGGGTTCTGTGGTTGCACATCTGGTGTAAGGGGGGCTGTGGTTGCACATCTGGTGTAAGGTTGGCTGTGGTTGCACATCTGGTGTAAGGAGTTCTGTGGTTGCACATCTGGTGTAAGGTTGGCTGTGGTTGCACATCTGGTGTAAGGGGGGCTGTGGTTGCACATCTGCTGTAAGGGGTTCTGTGGTTGCACATCTGGTGTAAGGGGGGCTGTGGTTGCACATCTGTTGTAAGGGGTTCTGTGGTTGCACATCTGGTGTAAGGGGGGCTGTGGTTGCACATCTGGTGTAAGGGGTTCTGTGGTTGCACATCTGCTGTAAGGGGTTCTGTGGTTGCACATCTGGTGTAAGGGGGGCTGTGGTTGCACATCTGGTGTAAGGGGATCTGTGGTTGCACATCTGGTGTAAGGGGTTCTGTGGTTGCACATCTGGTGTAAAGGGTTCTGTGGTTGCACATCTGGTGTAAGCTCTGATGTCAATGGGGCTGCCTCTTGCAGTTAGTCCTGGGAACCCCCGCTGGCGTTCTCGCATCTAATCCTGTGTGTGATGTCATGCTGTACTGAACATCAATTAAAATGACATTATCTTCTATGATTCGGGTTCGCATGAATTCAGTGCAGCTGAAGTGCGTTTTTGAAAAGGTGCAGACACTTCTTTTGGTGCATAGACTTCAATGGGAGCGCATGTAAATTGCATATGCAGGCATTTTTAGGCTAGGTTCATATCTATGCAGTTTTTAGTGCATTTGCAGATCTCCACAAACACACCACAATCCAGTTAACATTTGTTCCTAAGAGTCCCATTCATATTTTTACAGTTTCCTGCAATGCATTCTTTGGAAAGGTGCAGGAACTTTTCTTGCAGAACGGTGCGTTTTTGGTTCCATAGACTTTAATTGAACTGCATCAAAAACATACATGTGTTTTTAAATCACTTTTGGTAGGGTTTTGTGCTTAATAACCAGTCTCCTCCTTCTACCAAAAAACGCAGGAAGCACAAAAACGCATCAAAAGCGCATGAAAAAATGCACCACAAAAACACATTAAAAAAAGCATCTACCTTACATGCATAGATTTGAACCTAGCTTTAGTGCATTTTTGGCAGAGTTTTCTATATAAAATCCAGCCTTCTCCTACAAAAAACAAAACAAAACGCATCAGCATGAAAAAATGCATAAAAAACGAACAATGCCGCACTACAAAAACGCACTAAAAAAGGGATCATGCTGACTAAACAGGAAATCTACTGCGTATGCACGGCTTGACCGGGGGAGATTTTATGAAGAACCATGTAGCACCCAGTGGCCCCAAAGATAAGATCTCCATGGGTCATAGATTGGTAAGTGGAAAACTTAGGGGGCTTTCTAAGGAAGAGGGGACTTGCATTTCAAAGATAACTGTACAAAACTGTACAGCCTTCCACAGTGACCCCATTGAGAAGGTCTTTTCTCACTACTTAAAGTTATCACTATGATGCCTATAAGAGCCCTTTCACACTGGGGCGGGGGGCGGCGTCGGCGGTAAAACGCCGCTATTATTAGCGGCGTGTTACCGTCGGTATGCTGTTTTATGTTTTACCCCCCGCTAGCGGCCGAGAAAGGGTTAAATACCACCGCAAAGCGCCTCTGCTTTGCCGGCGGGATAGCCGCGCCGTCTCATTGATTTCAATGGGCAGGAGCGGTAAAGGAGCAGTATACACACCGCTCCGAAGATGCTGCTGGCAGGACTTTTTTTACCGTCCTGTCAGCGCATCGCTCCAGTGTGAAAGCCCTCGGGGCTTTCACACTGGAATGCAAGCAGCGGGACTTTCGGGTCGGTTTGCAGGCGCTATTATTAGCGCAATAGCGCCTGCAAACCGCCCCAGTGTGAAAGGGCTCTTAAAGAAATGTGGTTGTCACCTTGACATGAAGGAAAACACATCGATAAAACATTTTTCAAAAGTTCCATATTTTCATCAGTCCGGAGTGACAAAAAAAAAAAAAATCTTTTAAAATAAAAGCCATCAGAATCCCCTAATTTTTCCCCAGTCTAACCCAAATGAAAAAAAAAAAAAAAATCGGCTGGAGTTGGGTTTTAGGCTATCTCTTAAAAAAACTGAAACAGATTCCTGAGGGTCACTTTTTCTGAAAAAGTAAGGAATACACATAATATGACAACACAGGAGTTGCTAAAATGAATGAATAAATAAATCAATAGTGTTCTACCGTCACTGTGTTTCCACACCAATTGGATACTGCTTGGGCCTGGATAAACATCACTTTCAGCCCATTGATGGTGTCTGGATATGGGTAATTGCAATCTATTGTTGATGGGTTCCTCAGATGAAATGTGGAATAGTCAAGACCAAGTGCTTGTAGCTGACATTGCAAGACACTGACTGTCATTATGTCGTAATCACACTTGACTGTAGGGTGAAAATTCTTTAGTGCTGGAAAAATTCAATAAAAGAAGAAACATAAATCAATCAGTGGGTAATGCATACAAAAATGTCCAGCAATCCATTCCTCTTACTAGTCACTACTGCTTACTGAAACTTTCAGACTTATGGCCCAGTGCCCTAATAAACAGAAAGAATTTCTTAAACCCAATTGAACTCTTGTTATTGTAGTGCAGCCAGGCTACATAAACAGTAATATTAATGGGGATCTTTTTCCTTTTTTTCCCTGTTTTAATACATTTGTATTAAACAAGCAATCTATTATCTGTGTTTGAAAATGTACGGTATAGAGGTGCATGGGTGGAGCCTAGCGGAGCAGACATGCATTGTTAGAGCTCCGCACCGCTGAGGAGAGAAGAGAAGGACAAAGCGGAGCCTGCAGGCTCAAAAGGTATCCATTTGAACCTTTTTGCCCCAGGGAACAAACTGTGAAAGTTTGGGCAGGAAATATGGTACTGGGAGGAAGCCGTGGCAGAAATAAAAATCACCTCACAAAGAGCTCACAGGCACTCACTGCAACTAAAGCAGCTCCAGTCACCTCACAATATACAGCATCAGGGCGCTCTCACAGACAGAAAATGTCACAGCAAGACTCTCCATTTGAGTCAGATACAGAACAAATCCTCTCACAAACTTCTCCACAAGCCTCCTCAGCATCCCCAGTAATATTATTACAGTTTGAAAAGATGCTTCATAAGGCTTTAAAACAAACCTCAGACCAAATAACAAACAGCCTAACCAAAGAAATAAGAGAGCTGGGAAACCGCACCGCAGCCTTAGAAATAAAAATGGATGAAATTGAAATTACAACCCAAGAAAATATAACAGAATTGAAACAATTAAAAGAAGAGAATTTAATACTTCAAACTAAGCTCGAAGATTACGAAAATAGAGCCAGACGTTCAAACTTGCGCATAAGGGGAATACCTGAAACTGTGACAGACCTGCAATCTACTATTACTGCTCTATTACAAGAACTAAAGCCAGATATCCCTATTGAACGTTTAGAACTGGACAGAGTACACAGAGCCCTCACAGCCAAAAAGAAAGATGGACCCCCACGTGATATAATCACAAAATTTCATTATTACAGAATGAAAGAACAAATACTAATTGCTGCAAGAGAAAAAAAGGAACTTCAAGGACACAATTATCAAATTTTTGCTGACCTATCCCAACTTACTATTACTAAAAGACGATCCATGAAACCCCAACTAATGGAACTGCAACGCCACAACATTATGTATCAATGGGGCTTCCCCTTTTCAGTCAGATTTAACTACCAAGGTACAATTTACAGAAGCAGATCAGCAGATGAACTACAACAAACCCTTTTAAAATTAAATCTGACAGAACCCACAAGCAGCAACTCTCCCACACGCAGAAGAATGGCATCATCTTCACCTTCAGGCAGCACCCAGAAAATTTCAGAACAAAATGGGAATCATCATTCTCACAAAAGAGGCCGTTATGCCACATCATCCATGGACCAAGAAGATTCAATGGACTGACATCCTAATTCCTGATATCTCTTCATTTATTATACTAAGAGATCTCTATAAAAAACCTGTATTTATAACTGAATGTAACTGCATTCTGATAGTCACACACTGTGTGGGATCATGTTACATTCCAGTTATATTTCTTATTACTTCTGATTCATATAGCCTTAGAATATATAAGTGAAATAAGGAAATTCTTGTTCAGTTATATACTTTCAGGTAATAACAATAGATTTATTACTTTTTAGGACAAATATGTTCAATAATCCAGAAGTAATGGAAGCTTTTTCTTTCTTTTCTTAAAACAAATATATTATTACCTAACTAGTTCCTAGAACTATGTTTTTGTTTATTCTAATCTGAAGCAATACAACCTCAATTTTATGAGTTAACATATCTAAACAGTTACATATGAATAAAATATGTAATTGTTTACTCTAAAAGGGTTAAAATCCCAAAATAATTCAAACTATCTTCATCAATACCGAAGTTATTAACAGTACCTTTCTAACTGAATTATTTAGCCTAGGGCAAGACTAACCATATACAACCACCCTGGAATAAATAATTTCAACAAAAACTATATTCTGCACTCCAATTAATGAATCATCATTTTGATGTCTTTTGACATAGCACTTCTCTCCTGTAAGCGGAAGATCCGTGTACCCCCATTAGCCCTCCTCATTCTCCCAACCATATTATGTGGGAGTGTGACGAAGGCACTTATTCCCCTAAGAGAGATTTTTATTCTCTTTCACGGGTAAATTGTGATTACTTGCAAAAAATAATTTATACAATGTATCATCTAATCTCATATGTTTTTTGTTTACTCTTTACTCCAGAATTCACTGGTTTCTTTTCTATCTTTTCATCTCTTCAGTCCACACAGGTTGATCTGCGCAATCAGCTCTGCATAACAAAAAGTAAGTCAAAACTATTTGATCTGTTGCCATGGCACCACTGAATATACTTTCCCTGAATGTTCAGGGAATAAATGTCCCTCAAAAAAGGACCAAAGCCTTCCGTACTTTCCATAACAAGAAGGCTCACATAGTATGCCTCCAAGAAACACACTTCACCAAAGATTCTACTCCAAAATATATTTCTCCTTTTTATCAACAAATTTACATGGCTTCTGCCTGTACCAAACAAAGGGGTACTCTAATTGCATTTCCCCGATCCACACCATTCACCTTATCATCAGAAATTAAAGACCCAGAAGGTAGATACCTGATACTCATGGGTTATATAATGGATACAGCAATCACGGTGATTTCCTACTACGCTCCTAACAAACAACCTACACCATTCCTCTCACATATATTACAAGTGATTAATACACACAAAATAGGAACAGTGATAATGTGCGGGGATTCGAACCAGGTCCCCCTCCCATTTCTAGATAAATCACCTTTTACACCATCCAAAATAACCTCTAGATTACCTTTTTCTCAACTTCTTTCCAAATACAATCTGGTAGATTCGTGGAGAGAAAGTAACCCAATGAAAAAGAAATTCACTTATTTCTCGCACCCTCATCAAACCTTCACCAGAATAGATCATATTTTTCTAACAATAGGAATGATACCAGAAATTATTGCATCAGATATAATTCCGATTCCGTGGTCTGACCATAATGCAGTATACACTACTATAGCCTCAGCCATACCAAAAGCGCATGACCCAACGTGGTACTTACCGGACATAATGCTCAAACACCCACTACATCAGATGGCCATTGAACAAGCTTTAAAGGAATACATATCAATTAATAATACAACAGACATTTCCCCAATAACACTGTGGGAAGCTCATAAGCCTGTCTTGCGTGGTACAATACAAAGACAAATGGCACTATTTAAACGGGAACGCAAAAATCCAGCAAAAAAAACTAGAACTCAATTTTAATGCAGCCTACATATCATTCCAAGATAATCCATCTCAGAGTACAAAATCTCATCTGGAAAAATCTAGATTGGAATACGATCTATTTCTCACTGAGTCAGTTGATAAATCCCTCAAACGCTCCAAACACAATTTCTACATGAATACAAACAAACCAGGTACATATTTGGCTCGGGCATTAAATTCAACTAACAAATCTTTCAAACCAATACGTTTGAAATTATCAAAAAATGTTTATACTTGTAATTCAGTTAAAATAGTCCATAAATTTCACTCACATCTCGTAACTTTATACAAGACAAACAATGAATTTAATCCTACAGAGGCTGAATCCTTCTTCTCAAAAATAACCTTACCTGAGTTGTCTCAGAATCAAAAAAGCAGTTTGGATGAGCCTATAACTATAGATGAAGTTGCTAACGCCATAAAAGACCTAAAACTTAACAAAAGACCAGGCCCAGACGGCTACTCGGCTTTATACTATAAAACATTCTCAGAAATACTCTCTCCCATTCTCACTGAAACGTTTAACAAACTTCTAGAAGGACATTCTTTTCGGCAAGAAACACTAATGGCAATTGTTTGTATGATCCCAAAACCCCTTTCTGATGATACTTCCTGTGTGAATTATCGGCCTATCTCTCTGTTAAACCTTGATATTAAATTATTAGCAAAAATAATAGCAAAACGCCTCAATAGCATTATAGGAAAATTAATACATGGAGATCAAGTAGGCTTCATGCCAAATAGACAGGCAGGCGATAATATACGCAGGGCAGTGTTATTGGCACATATTGCTAAAAAACGGAAAATCCCTTTATGTTTTCTATCTCTCGATATTAAGAGGGCATTTGACACAGTATCCTGGAAATATATGCAATATTCATTACAAAAATGGGGTTTTGGACCCCACTTTTTAACATGGATCAAAGCATTATATAATAAACCCAAAGCCTATATAAAATATGCTGGATACAAATCTGATGCCTTTAATATCGAAAGAGGTACCCGACAGGGTTGCCCATTATCTCCCTTATTATTTGCCCTTATACTCGAACCCATGGCCCAATACATCAGAACAAACCAAACTATAACTGGCATTGAAGTAGGAGGTATTACACACAAATTATGTATATTTGCAGACGATATATTACTTTTTCTATCATCACCACAGGTCTCTGGTCCTAACTTAATACCAGCTCTTGATGGATTTGCAGCCCTATCCGGCCTTATGATTAATCCTAAGAAATGCCTAGTGCTTAATATTTCGCTCACAAACATGGAATTGATCCCGGCTAGGGCTGCACTCCCATTCACATGGGCAGAAAAATCAATCCCATATCTTGGAATTCATTTAACAGCATCTCATTCTGACTTATTCTCAACCAATTATCCTCCTGTATTAAGACAGATCACAAATCTAATAAAACAATGGTCGCAACTTCCTTTATCCTGGATAGGGAAGATTAATGCAATCAAAATGACTATTCTACCCAAATTGCTTTATCTATTCAGAGTCCTCCCTATTCCAATTCCTTACTATTTTTTGAGAATAGTACAAAAAAGAGCAACTTCGTTTATATGGGGCTCTTCTAAACCACATATACCTATACACACACTACATCTTCCCAAAAATAAAGGAGGCCTGGGATACCCTAATTTTACTAACTACTACAGAGCAGCACATTTGGCCAGTCTGTCCAAATACCATGCAAAACAGGAAATCCCATTATGGGTATTTATAGAGGCTTCAGAAAATGACCCTCTATTAATATCAAACTTGTTATGGCTTGATCCTAAAGACCGCTTTAAAATTCATAATCCCACCCATAACTAAACACTTCTTATCTCTCTGGGATAAACTAAAAACCAAATATCAGTTACAATCTCCACACAATCCTCTCCTTTCTTTTATCAGAAATCCGGCCTTTTATCCGGCATGGATCTACCCAAATTCTTTTAAAGCTTGGACAACATCAGGCATTCAGACACTAAATGACTTCATAGCATCTAAATCATTCCCTTCATTCCCATCGCTTAGAGAAAAATATGATCTACCAAACTCTGAGATATTTAGATATCTCCAAATCAAAAATTTCTATACACCATTCCTAAAGGGGGATACACCATTATCCCAATTATCCATTTTTGAATCAATCTGTACAAAAGATCCATTTGCTAAAGGTACAATTTCATCACTTTATAATCAATTATATAGAGTAGTAAATGTTAATAGACCCTCTTACGTTCAGAAGTGGGAGGAGGACCTGGGACGAACTTTAGAAGACACGGACTGGTCTAACATATGGCTCTCATCTAAGTCATCTTCACCCAACATCTTAGCACTGGAGACAAATTATAAAGTCCTAACTCGCTGGTACCTTGTACCTGCTAGAGTGGCAAAATATTCACCTAATACCTCAGCTCTTTGTTTTCGAGGATGCCCAGAAATAGGCACACATTTACACATATGGTGGACGTGCCCAGTAATCCAAACCTTCTGGAAGGAAGTCTTCGTGATTGCATCTAAAATATTTAAAAAAATAATACAACCAGATCCATATATAACTTTACTTAATCTAAAACCGGAATGGTTAACACTCTCTCAATTCAAACTTATGATCCAACTAATAACGGCTGCAAAACAAACAGTGGCCAAGGCATGGAAATCTCCTACATTGGTACTAGCAGAAACAATTCACAGAATGAATAATACAATGTCCCATGCTAAGATGGTAGCCATCGATCAAAATCAAATTCCAAAATTTGAAAAACTTTGGCATCCTTGGATAAAACAACAGTTCCTGTCAAATTTCAATGACTCTGTCCTATTGCCATGGTAGCAGATTAAATGACTTACAGAGACACCCATTCTAAGGCTTCAAAGAGAACTAAAAAGAATAATAAACTGACGAGCGGGACAACCTTGTGGACCATACCTCTGCCTTTCTACCCTTTTACTTCTTTCTCTTTCCTTTTCTCCACCTTACGATTAAAGCTCATTATCAGAATTTATTTGACCTATATACACTCTACCTGTAAACAATATGTATAGTAGGTATAAATCATTTAAATACCTACAAAAGTAACTAAGGAAATGATATATATCTTTAATTTAGGTTTACGTGAACCCAAGGTTTAATATTTGAAATTTCATGATATTTACCTATATAAACCCTACTGTAAAACAATGAGCTTACTTTATAGATCCTTGTAAACTTACTTTATGTATCTTTATAATATTGTATACTCAATAAACTTCTTTTGACAAGGAAAATGTACGGTATATTGATTTCAATGGCACAAGAGTACTCATCATGACATATGGTATAAATGGAAGGTACAGATATGAATACAACTGTAGCGCTACCCCCGCAAGAGCCGCTGGAGAATGTTGGTTATCTCCCACCCTGCACAGCCAGGCACATGAATTTCTCAATCATTCCTGAGACAAGAAGCAGCCCTTGCAGTTTTGTTTGTTTTTTTTTTTTTTAGAGGAATTGAACTTAGATGGGGAAGGGTTATTATGGGATGCCCATTTAATTAGTAGAACTCTTCAGGGACACAACCTGTATACATCCGGTATATACACACTCCTCTTCTTCTAACTCCAGCACAAATTTGCTTGTAGAACTACAACACCCAGGACCAGCTAGCACTGATGGTTGGATCCAGCAAAATCTCAGTTAGATCCTTGTGAATGCCCTTTGCATACAGGGACTGTGGGCCCCTTTTGGTGTAGCAAAAATAGAGGTCTTTGGTGCTAGCTGCCCTTTCCTGTGGCTAATGATCCACATTGTTGGCATTGTTGATTGAACCAGAATTCTGGGAGAAGGGCTGCTGGACCACTGGAGAGACAGACCACTGCTTTGTGTAAGAGAACCGTGGTCCAACTATCCTATAGGCACGCAACACAGGGTATTTTAACGCTTGCTGCAACACTTCGATGCTAAAAAAAAAATAAAAGAGCCCTATGTTTATTACTGTATATTCATAGCTCCCAACTGTCCCTGATTTCGAGGGACTGTCCCTGATTTGGAGCAATGTCCCTCTGTCCCTCGTTCCCCCTCATTTTGGTCTGATCCATATAGTTGTATATAAAATGCACTTTTTATCTTTCAAAAAGTGTTTCCCAGTGCTAAACCTTTCATCCAAATTCTAAATTGGTTCATTTCCAAATTTAAAAGCCAATATAAAGGAATAGTAGTGGTAAAAAAAAGCTCTTGTGGATTTCATTAACCTTTTGTTTTGGTTAATTCTCATTTAAGAGGGTGTGGCAGGGGGCGTGTCCTATGCCTACATACGTTTGCTAGTAGGTGTCCCTCATTCCCATCTCAAAATGTTGGGAGGTATGTGTATGCAGACTGACTGCATTACAGTAATAGCGAGAGTTCAACTGGACTCAATGCCAACCTTCTATTCAACACTGGTAAAATATTCAACCCATTTTTATTTGAACACGGTTACTGTCCATCCAGTTTTGAGATTTACAAAGCGCTGTCACACTGTACAGACCTGTCTGGCAGAGCAGGAGACCCAATTTTTCTCTACTGTAGTTCACTTATAAGTCCTGTCACTCCACCAATCTGTGACCGGACAATGAAAAAAAAAGCAGCCTGATGAGATCAGTTCTCAGTCACTCTGCTCTCTCTAACCATTTAACATGTTTCTTTCCCAGCAACACAACTGATTGGCTAATTTCCCTCTCCTATCTGACCTCTCCTATACAGGGAATGAAAGGGAGGCTGATACCATGTCACATTCATGTACTTGTAGCGCTGGTAGATTTACAATCTACCGCATGTTAGGTAAATTTAGTAATTTGTGCGTTAGTAAGGTAAAAGTTTGCCTCTGTTCCAGCTTGGCTGACGTTGTGTGTGTTTCCGTGCTGACCGGTGGGTGTCGCTGTTGCCACTGGTCAGGGTTGGAAAGGCAACGTGTCGAAGTGTATAGATGCTCCTCTGTCTCCGAGACAAGCTCAGTGGAGGTGGTCCTCCGAGTTGCATTCTGGGAAGAGGGTATTTATGGGACAGACGCTATTTTTTGGGGTTCGTTTTACAGCCACCTGCTGGCCCTCCTGGCCGACAGGTATGCATTAAGGAGCTACCTCGTGGTCCTCCGATCGGGAGGCCCACGATACAACGACGCAGGGGTGGGTCCAGAGGCTTATCTGGGGCCTACCACCGCGGCCGAGGAATGGTCCTGACCTGTCGGTCCTGTGTGACGAAGCTGGATGGCCGAGGAGATCCCAGGGGAGGACCCGTCTTGGAGAGATCACGCTGTGAGCTGGTCTATAGAAAAGGCCTGGTGACTCGGTTGAAGGACGTATCCAAAAGAAGTAACTATACAGCATAGTGTTGCCGGTTCGGCTTAAAGGTTCAGGCACTGTGACTGACTTTCCCTGCAGAAAAATCTGATACATCCTGTGGCAGAGGATCGTACGGATTTACCCCCCCAAACAAGTCTGTGGCAGAGACTTTTGATTCGCGCTGCGTACTGGCTGCTAGACCGGTGAGAGAGGCCTATCCAGACGAGCAAAGAGTGTGTCCCATGAGGGGAACGCATTCCACATAATTATCTGAATTCTACCAGGACATTTGCCGCTAAGATTCTACAAGAAAATATTTGAGTTTCTCCTGAAAGTTTCCTTTTCCGCCTCTTTCCTGCTACTTCCTAAAGTTTATCTGTTTAATAAAGCATTGAAAACGTACTCCAGTGTTGGTGCGTGTGTCGTCCAGAAGTAAACTCAACGGAACCCATAGACCCGGTGCCGGTGAAACAGAGGGAAGCAAGGTGAAGGTAACAGACCCGCTTAAACCAGCAGCTCCACCGAGAGTTAGTGCTACATACTTATACTGCTTGCATTTAAACAACACATGTAAAGATGAATTAACCTCTTGTAGACTGGCCATTATTCATTTATGGTTGGCCCGCTCCTCTATTGTTTCCGAGAGGACTTAAGCAGGCCATAAATGGAGCAAATTTCTTTCCTGCAACCACACTTTGCAGGA